>JARQOD010000004.1:512062401-512251449 GCA_033576555.1 Oophaga sylvatica
AGGGGTTTTCTTTTTTTTAAAATGTTAAAAACGATTTTGCTGTGCACCTTTGGTCTTTGTATTTTCTTTTAACCACTTCAGGTTTTAAAAGTTTGGAAGGGCTAAAAAGTGACCCGTTCATTATTGGGTCGCTACTTTTCAAAAAACGCCTCAGTTTTTTATAGCTTAAATTACGAAAAAAAGACACGGGCCCTGGGAGACGCCCACAGAACGACTGACAAGGCGCTAAAGAATACGCTACAAGAAGACCGCCAGCATTTTCCTAAAATTGTCTTCGCCTTGAAAAACTTGGTGGGTACGCTGGATCTTAAAGATTTTTGTGAAACATATACCTTAGGTTAGGTCCCACAATAATATAAACGCAATTTACCTAATGGTGCAGAAATGATGAAATAAATCTGTAACACCAAAAATGACCAAAAGCTCAATTGTGTGAACGCAGCCTTAGACATGTGCATACGGCATCTTTCAGAAAACCAGCGAAGCTGCTGAGTTTTTCAGGTGAAGCCGCTTCACGAAAAGAAACGGCAGTATTCAGTCTTATTGCAGAGAAATTCAGGACAGAAACTGTGCAAAACCCTTTTAGGGAGTTTTTTTTTTTCGCTTTTGGGGAAGATTTGAGTTTCTGCTCTGAAACCCCTAAAAAAACTCTGTGGAAATACCTGAGGATATGTGCAGAAGACGTCTTTTAAACTGAAGCGAGCCCACAACGTTTTTTCAAGTAGAAGTCACTTTAGAAAATGGGTTTCATGAGTATTTTCCCACGGTTTTCACCACCAATGGTTTTTTATGGGGTTTTCCCTAGTTTTACGTGATATCTTTTCTACTATTAATTTACATTGTTTTTTTTTTTCACTTCACTGAATAGTGAAGAAATCGCTAGTGGTTTTTTTTTTTTCTAAAAAAAAAAAACTATGGAAAATGTCTCCAAAGAGACAACTGAGCGTCTTTTGTGTTTTCTCATTGTCTTGTATTGCAAGTGCAGAGTGTATTTGGAGCTGATGTGCCAGAAGAAGGGACATGTTACTTCTTTTAAACCGTTTGCCATTTTTAGAAACCTGAAGAGGTTAAAAAAATATTTAAAAGTCGGAACACATAGACAGCAAGTCATTTTTACGTAGAAATTATTATGAACAAATTATTATGAACAGTCTCTTGACTGTTTTCCTGAACATAGACTAAGGCTAGTTTCACACTAACGTTGCACTGATCTGCGTCGGTCAGCGCACGGCCGCCGCTAAGCTCCGCCCCCGGCCGCGCCTCCTCCCGATCGCTCCGCCTATGGGCACATGACGCTGCATGCGACCTGTGCACCATATCTTTAGCATTGGGTTCGCAGGCCGTACGCAGGTATGCATTTGCCGGCGCATGCGTCCTTTTGATGGTGCGCCGAGCGCACCAAAGTGCAACATGGTGCATTGGGCGCAGGTTGCATGACCTGCGTACGGCCTGCGAACCCAATGCTAAAGATAGGGTGCGCAGGTTGCATGCAGCGTCATGCGCCCATAGGCGGAGCGATCGGGAGGAGGCGCTGCCGGGGGCGGAGCTTAGCGGTGGCCGTGCGCTGACCGACGCAGGTCAGTGCAACGCTAGTGTAAAACTAGCCTTAGGCTGTGTTTCCATGGTCAGGAAACACAGCTCTTTGGACGGAGCGGAAATTCCGCTCCGCCCAAAGCCCTGAACCCTTCTGAACGCGCTCTCTTTCCGGATGTGTTCAGGACACCTCGTCGCCGCAAGGGACTAGGACATGCTGCGGTCTGAAAAGACGCGCCGCATGTCCGGAAACGCAGGTCTTCCGCCTGCATGTTTTGCAGCATAGTGGAGACGGGATTTCTTGAAATCCCTCCACTATGCTGTAACATCTGGACGCTGCGTGTTTGACGCTGCGCCAACGCACAGCGTCAAACACGCAGCTAATCCGGACTGTTTCCTGATAGTGGAAACATACCCTAAGGCCGGAGTCACACTGGCGACAAAATCGGACGACTGCAATGCGATGAAATATTGCATTGCAGTCGGACCTATGTTAATCTATGGAGCAGCTCCCAGTATCCGATTTTTTGTGGTCCGTTTTAAACGTCCGTGTACAATCGCAGCATGCTGCCACTGTCACCGATTGTCGGTCGACTATCGCCAATGCAAGTCTATGGGAGCGATGAAAAATCGGATTACAAACGGACCACACTGTGTGACTTGCGATGAAATTGCATCGGTGTCCTTTAGAAAAGCCGGCAATTCATCCCCGCCTATACTGTAAAATCACACTGACAGCTTTAATAAAGACTAGAAAGAATAGATATATACACATAGAACACATATATATATATATACATGTCATTGTTGACATGTACATATACATATATTTATAGTTCCTAGACTTCTACATACTGTAATAGCCGCTAATTCAATTGCCGGGTTTTGTGAAATCACAGAAGCCGACATGAAATGATACATTGTTTCCACACAGTTAACCATGTCATTTCCTGTATTTTGATATTTGTTTAGAACTTACAATTACATGAGTGTATTTGTGCAAAATTTCAGACATGTAGGGGTTAATTAAAGGTGTAATTTCGTTGAAAAAAAATGCGTGGGCTCCCGCTGTATTTTCTCCACCAGACAGACAAAGCAAAGCGAGTGGGGGCAGATAATAATAGCCTAGGGAGGGTACATTTTTTTTGTGCCCCCCCCTGGCTACTAACATCTGCCCCCAGACACCCCAGAAAGGGCAAATCTATAATTAGATTCGCCCTTTCTGGCACTTTGCCCGTCTATTCCCATTGCCCTGTAGCGGTGGCGAATGGGTTAATCTCACCTTACTGTCACCTTAGTATTGAAAGGTGACCTTAAGGCAGGTTAATAATTGATAGCTGTCAATTAGACAACTATCAATTATTAATCCTATTGAAGTAAATAAAAAAACACAAACACACTTTAAGAATAAATAATTTTAATGAAATAAAAACACATTTTTTTGACCATATTTTATTTTACACTTAATCCGTGCGAAGCCATTGATCTCCTAAAATAAAGAAAAAAAATAAAACAACATTATTCTTACCTATTCCGCCGATCTGTCACGTCCCACGCTGTAATCCTTCACAAAGGGTTAACTAGCTTTGAGCCAAGCAGTGCAAGTAATCCTGCATGCTCAGCTCAAAGCTCATGAATGAATAAGTTCCTCTCCTGGCGACAGGAGAGGATGTGTTTCATGAATGAAGCTTAATTGATTGTGTCCACTTTCCCTTTAGGTCAGGTCACTACAGTTAAATTGGCAATAAATCAATTAAGCTCCATTCATGAATCTATTCCTCTACTTTCGCTGGGAGAGGAACTTATTCATTCAGGGGAATACAGGTCTGAGACAGCATTATTAGCTCTCTGCGACCTGTAACCTGTTAACCCTTTCTGATGGATTACACCGTGGGACCTGACTGTACATCGGATTGGTAAGTATAATTTTGCTTTTTTATTTTATTTTTATTACAGGAAATGGTTTTAGCAGGAAAATAAAATATGGTCAAAAACTGTGTGATTATTTAATTAAACTTATTTTTTATTAAACTGTGTGTGTTTGATTTTTCTTTCATACAATAGGATTAATAATTGATAGTTGTCTAATTGACAGCTATCAATTATTAACCTGCCTTAAGGTCACCTTTCAATACTAAGGTGACAGTAAGGTGAGATTAACCCATTCGCCACCGCTACAGGGCAATGGGAATAGACGGGCAAAGTGCCAGAAAGGGTGAATCTAATTATAGATTTGCCCTTTCTGGGGTGTCTGGGGGCAGATGTTAGTAGCCAGGGGGGGCACAAAAAAAATGTACCCTCCCTAGGCTATTATTATCTGCCCCCACTCGCTTGCTTTGTCTGTCTGGTGGAGAAAATACAGCGGAGCCCACGCATTTTTTTTCAACGAAATTTACACCTTTAATTAACCCCTACATGTCTGAAATTTAGCACACATACTCATGTAATTGTATGTTTCAAACATATATAAAAATACATGAAATTACATGGTTAACTGTGTAGAAACAATGTATCATTTCATGTTGGCTTCTGTGATTTCACTGAAGCCGGCAATTGAATTAGCGGCTATAACAGTATGTAGAAGTGTAAGAATTATAAATATATGTATAATATATATATATATATTATGTCACAATGTTAATATATATATAATATAATATATATTATGTGCTCTATGTGTATATATCTATTCTTTCTTTTGGCATTTAAATACTATTCTTTTGGATCCATTATATGTCAGTTTTGCAAGCCTGCGAGAAAATCTCGCAAGTCGGATGAAAATCGGATGTTACAAGGTACACACACATGCGATTAAATCGCATCTTTGAAGGAAAATCGGATGCCAGAAGGATGTGTGATGTTTTTATTTTGATCCGATTGTCGACCGTCTAAAACGGACCGATTTTTTGTGGTTGTGTGTGACTCCGGCCTAAGAGTATATGCACACAGCGTCTTTTAGATGCTGGAGCACCCCACGTGTATTTCAGGCGACATCACTGCCGGCGTCTTTTACTCTGTATTTTCAAGTAGAGAGTGCGAGCGACATCCGCTAGGAAGAATGGACAGCTTCCAAACCCTGAAGTAGTTAAAATAAGTGACATAAGACAGAACATGTGCACAGCAATGTGGTTTTGACAATGCTGTGCATAATGTTCATTTTATGGTGGGGATTTTGCTTTTTTCCATGTGCACATAAGCAAAGTGTCTTTTTCTACTGTTTTTTTTAGCTGAAAATACACCAAAAACGGCAAAAGAATGCTCAAAAAAATGAAAAATGCTAATTTCTATTGAAAAAAAATGACTTGATGTTTATATATTATGTTATTTGTTCAGAATTCTGAGCTTCTTTTGAGCTTTCAAAAAGAGCTTCACACGTTGAAGATTTGGAGTTTTTTACCTCAGTATTTGGAAACCAAAACCAGGAGAGGAACAATCAGAGGAAAAGTATAATAGAAACACGTCACCACTTCTGGATTTATCACCCACTCCTGGTTTTGGCTTACAAATAGTGAGTAAAATACTGACCAAATACTGAACGTGTGAACATGGCGTAATGTGTATGTCCATTGTCCATTGTCCAGGCGTTTTCCACTGGTAATACTTGAAGGGGATGTCCACTACTTTAAGTCTCATCTCCAGGAGGGTGAGGACAATTTTTTTCAACAAGATTTCTCAGGAAATGTTGGTGTATTTTTTTCCCTGAAGCATCTTTTTTAGGGTTTTTTTTGGTAGTTTACTGAGCACTTTCTCAACCTATTTTGGTGGTGTAAGGTCTTTTGGAGGATTTTTGTGGAGTTTTCAAGCAAAAATGTTGGCAAAACAACCAAAAAAGACACCCGGGAGTCTTTTCGACTTCTTCCCATTGCCATGTCTTGTAAGGTATGGAGCGTTTCCGGAGCGGACGACGCCTGAAGTACGTTGGGTCACTTTTTCTAGCTGTTTGGCGCCTTTGAATACCTGAAGCTGATAAAAGATACTGAAAAGACGTATAAAGCAGGCTAGTACTGTACAATGTTGTAATGGTGTGATCTGGGGCCCAAAGATGACAAAACTACCAATATAGACTACAAAAAGCTGCCACTAAAACTCGCAAAACTATAAACCGAGATAACCCATAACGCGCATGCGCAAGATACAATCGCGTATAAAAAGAAAAACTACAACTCCCAGCGTGCTTCGTGCACCTGATTCGTACTGAGGCTGCGCAGACCTTTTCTAAAAGGAGACTACATTTCCCAGCCACCATCACGTGCGCCTGCGCAGTGTGAAGTTTGGGCGGGGCTACGTGTCAGTGTCGGGCTCTTGCTGCCCCTGCACAGCGCGCTCCGCCGGTTCTGGGACAACATGGCGTTGAAAAGGATTCAGAAGGTGAGACGTACAGTCTATGAGGGAAGGAGACCGCATCACGCAGTGCAACAAACCGGGAAGCAGCTTCTTTATCCCTCCGCCGGGTAGGGTGGCTCCTGTTAGGCAGAGGGAAACGTGGAGAGTTGCTTTCGCATGATGCCTGGAGGGAGGTGATGGGGGAACCCGCAGCATAGAGGGGCTCGGCGGAACCAAGGGCAGCGCGGAACCTTTGCCAAATAGTGATCCCGTGTTGGAGAGAGTGCGCATGCGGCAAGCCTGTCAACATTCGCTCGTTCCTCGAGAACACTGAAGTCGCGCCTGCGCACTGGTATAACTGGGCTCTTTCTTCCGTACTGCGCATGCTCGTAGGAGGTGACTGTAGAATGCTGTCAGTGCGCATGCTCGGAGAGTGACAGCTGCGCTTGGCCCTCCCCCTCTTTCTCTCTTGTATGCTTTGCCAAATAGTGATCCTTGGGCAGCTGCTGGGGACAGACCTTAAATGGGAAGAGGGGACAGCGAGGTGTTAAAAGAAAAGGGGGGTGGGGGCGGCTAGAAGCGTCATGGCAGGTCTGAGGGCAGCCGCCTGCTCGTGTGGGAATAGAAGCTGACCTTATCTGTGGCTGATAGAGAAAAGGACGTGTCAGCAAGAAACTCCAGCTCCTTGTGAAACCTGCAGGGGTGAATGTGAACTAGAACCAGCTCCAGGCAGAATAAACTCCAACTATCCCCCTACAGGTGCAGTGGTACGACCTGGTGTGGTAGTCACATGACTGCATCGTCCAATGGCCGCCGGGGATTGGATACCGCCATGCCGGACCGAGCAGTAGTGGGACGGTTACATATTATATACAGGGGGGTTCATTTTAATCTTCTACTGATCTTTGTGGACGACCCCAATAAACTGTAACGCAATAATCAGAAAAGGGGCCACAAATATTAATTAGGGCGGCGTTTACGGGAGCCGGCGGTGCCACAGACCTGTCCGATCCGGGCACATGAAGGTGTGTGGGGTCGTAACGCCGTCGGCACCGATCACCTCCCACACAGGATGAGCCCCTGTGGGATTGGACACTTTTTTTCTTTTTTTAAGGTGGTCAAAAACCGAGCTTTGCTTTGTAGCGGAAACCATGTTGGGAAATGCTCCTTCTGTTCTGTTTTTGGGGGCAGGTTTTCTCCTCCTGGGTCTTTGCAGCCTCTTTAGAGGAGAGGTTCCTTCAGGATCCGCTTCAAAGAAGGGACATGCAATCCCCCCGCCCTTCCCCATTGGGTCTTTTTCGAAACCTCTCTTCAGCCATGTTCACACGTTGCACTTCTGCTGCATTTTTTTTAATGGAGGGGAGGCACTAAACTTTTTTTTTTTTTTTTAGCATGCACAAGAGACAAATGTATCTGATTAAAAACGCAGCAAAACCTGCTTTTTGTAAGCATCTTCTTTACTGCTAAGAGAGAGCAGGTTTTGCCTGCAGGAAAAAAAAACGCAACGTGTGAACATAGCCTTACAGAGCGGGGAAAAAAGTATGCCAAAAGGCCATTAAGTTTTCCAGAAGTCTTGGGGGGGGGGGGGGAAAAGTGTGTACATACCCCAGAAACTGTTCCCTTTATTTATTTATTTTTTTATGACTTTTTATTAAATGCATTAATGCAGTGAATAATCTGCTCGTGTTTTTTTTTTTGGCAGTCAAAACATTCAGAGACACCCACGTGTCTTTTCACATTTCCCGGTTGCTAGTATTGTAGCAAAGTATGCAGCGACTTTCTAGCACAAAACCCCTAAAGGTTCTGCGGGTCACTTCCTTTAAACACTCGGCGTTATTAGAATCCAGAAGTGCTTAATAGGCGATAAAATGCCTGAATGTACGAACAGCGAGGCGTTTTTTACCTATAAATGTATAGGAAGACTCTTCTGAAAATTTTAGGAGCACTTTTCCTGGATTTTTTAATTATTTATTTTTTGAGCGGAGCCACTTGGAAAAACAACGGGAAAAAGACAGTGTGAACATACCCTAAGGCTGGGGTCACACTTGCGAGTGCAATTTGAGAAATTTGCGCATCAATACTCGGGTCCGGAGTGTGCGGCTGCGTGTATTTTGTATTTCTATGCAGCTGCACACTCTGGTCCCGAGTGCCGGGTATTGATGCGAGAGACTCGCATTGCACTTGCAAGTGTGACCCCAGCCTAATATGTCTCATAGAGAGCGCTCCACTCTGTATACCCTATTAAGACCTGTGGACGCCATCCTTCCCCCCTTGTTATAAGTCGCACTGTACAGACTGGTGGACTTGAGACGCCCTTGGTCCACATGGACGGCCATATATCTGTTTGCCCGCTATCCATCTCCAGCGCCCTGAATGTGGTATTGACTGGCCGTCCATGTGGTGCAAGGATGTCTCAAGAACAGGAGCATTTAAATGCCTAGCGATCGCCTACCTTTCCCTGTAGGGTCAGGCATTTGCCAGGATTGCAACCCTGGGCCACCGGAAAATCAGCTGATCGCCATCGCAGCTTTAATGAAACGACCCCGGTAATGACCAGTGACGTCTATAAAAGCGACAGTATTGCCCCATGAATGTGATTCCTATCAGGTCAGACACTATAGTTTTGCCTCATCATTATCTCGCCCAAATTCCCAGCGCAGAGGGTAGACCGTTACTTCTACTGAGGGTAGACACCCTTGCCCTCAGTTGGGTGAATAGAAGACTATACATACCTCTGGATGAGATTTAGGCCACCTACTGGAAGACAGACGTAATGGGGAAAAAGGCATGAAAACCGCATTGGGAAAACATCATTGCACCATTTTAGCAGCCGCACAGCAGTTCCCTCATTTGTGAGACTTGGCATTACACAAGAAGAAGACTTCAAAAATTACAACTGAGGGTCTGGCTGTGGGGGTCCCAGCCACCCCCTGATTGCAAACTCCGGAGACGAAGGGTCCGACTTTGATTTTGACATCTGACAGCAGCCATACACATGCATGCACAGCAGAGCCGAGTGTGGATGTCGACCGATCTCACGGGGAATGTTCTTACTATGGCACCGATTCTGCAAAACCTTCACACCAGAATTGTCGAAAAATTTAGGCGCAACTAGGAGCAATATTTGGCTTTAGTTTATCCCAGTTCTAGCAAAACGAAGTTGGGGCGTGGTGACCTTTGTCAAATTCAGAAATATATGCCGCTTGTCCAATGCCCCTGATTCATGAAGAGGTGTACATCGGTCTTGATGAAACTGGCCCTATAATTTTTTGGAGTGGAAACTCTCCTAAGCCTCCTTAAACATTTGGAACACTTGGCAAAAAAGCTCAGTCCAAACATGCCCCCAAGATGTGTTCACGCTGACTTTTTCCAGTGGTCAAGAAAAGTCTGTTTTTCCAGTAGAAAACAATTCGGGAAACTCCTTTTTTCTGCTTTTTGCTTTTTTTTTTTTTTTTTCTTGCGATCTTTGGATGCATCTGCAACGCCTGTGCATTTTTTTTTTTTTTTTGCCTTTCCATTGACTTGTTTTGTAACTTATTGAACTCTTCTCTTAGGGAAAAAAAAAAACATCTGTAGATTGTCCACATTACTTATCTTAAACTCATGATGGCAAATTCATCAAGACTGGCATTCACGTTGATCTTGATGAGGGTGTGTGCTGGAGAGAGAGGCACATGGCTCTGTAATTAATCGGGCGAGGACCGAAGTGGTGCGTGCCTCCATTTACACATCGCCATAAATCATTCTCCAGTCAAGAACTGGAGTAAGATCTGTGGCGTAAGGAGCGTTGCTGCTCGTCATGAAGTTGATGAGCTCTGGTTGCCCCTCCTGTCCCATCTTGGATAACTTTGTCAAAGCTGAGTGAAAATGGCGTAAACACGGCAAAAGTCATTACATTTTTACGTGGCTTTGCGTTGTGCAAAAAAATGTGTGCGTCTTTACACCAGAATTCTGCCATAAAACTTTTCCGAATGCCAGAAAAAGACAGTGTGAACATCAACTAAGACGCGGTTGTTTTGTTTTTACTCCAATGTAAAAAAAAAAAAAAGCTACACGTCTTCTAGTGGAAACAGTTTCAGGAAACACTAGCTTGTTTTTTTTTTTTTTTTTTTTTTAGTAGATTTTTGAGTTTTTCATTTTCTGCAGTGGCTTTGACAAGTTTTTGGAGAGGTTTTTCTTCTTTTCTTTTTTTTCCTCCTGAAGTACTATTAAGAGCCATATGACTCGTGACTCGCCAGTGCCTTGTCACCACTTGACAGAAGTGACTGCACTTGTTTTTTTATTTTTAAACCAGATGTTTTGCAAAACCCGAAGCAGAGACTAAGTTCATCAAACTGAATATGTGGCCAGAAAAGTGTGGTTTTACAATAGAAATGAGCAGGAAAAGACTGTTTACGAATCTGACTCTCTCCAAAAAACGACCCCCACCCCCCCCAAAAAAAAACAACCCTAAAAAGTGCGCATAACTTTAGGTTCTTGTCATATTTGGGTTGTGCATGTGGCCTGCACCTGAAAGCAGGGGCCAAAGTGGCACCAAGAGCGAAATGCTGCATTGGCATTTGTAAAGCTTGTCATATAGACCAGATGGGTGACGGCTGAACTCTCGCTCGACAGACTACTAGTGATGACCGAACGTGCTGGGATAAGGTGTTATCTTGGCATGCTCGGGTGCTTGAAAAATGTACTAGACCCTGTGGCTGCATGTCTCGCAGCTGTTAGCCAATCCCTGCATGTGTTACAGCAATCTAACAGCCGCGGGGTCTCAAACACATTTTTCCAGGACACTGACGACACTCGGATGGCATACAATCACGCTCAGGTATTGAAATTCAAACCGACAGATACGTCTTTTCCCCCCAACATCATCTGCCAGGAGACATTTGGGAGGCCCGTGTACACATCATATGGACAGCCGGTCATGTCCATGTCAGCAGATTGCTCCGACTCATCTAATGTGTAAGGGCCCTTCGTATGTGCGGACTGTAATACAGCTGACAGTAAACAGGGCTCTGTCACTCCAGCTCTATTCCCAGTGCCACCGACTCGTGCTTGACTGAGCCTCTGTGCACTGTGACTTCAGGCAAAGGAGGAGGCGGGGAGTAGAGCTGGAGTGACAGAGGTTTCGGATCTACTATAGTCCTTCAGACTCACTTGCATATCATTATAAATAGAGGTGTGACTTCTATTGGAGTTTAATGTGAGGTACACTAGAAACCATCGCTAGGCTTCCAGTTGCAGTATCAACTATCGGCTCTACGATTGGGCTGCGGGGAGCCCATGCAGTGACGGAGGTAGTTCTCTCCCTCTGTCAATCTCCTTATGTCCAGCCCATAGCATGCAAGGAGTTAATGAAAACCACTGCAATCACTGACTACACTCATTGCCCCCTGCTGTATCTCACTTGGTAGAGAGGAGTGAGTGATGTCAGACAGCAGGAGCACTGGGATCACAATCTCAGGGTGAAGATTTGCTGCCTTTACAGTCAGAGGACCGTCTAACACCGATGACATTTCATAGCAGTGCTGAGACTGGCCGGAGGCTCTTCTTACCTGAGCGTGAGCGTGACAGCCTGTATTTCTATGCACCTGTCGCGCTCGGGTCAGGAGAGCCGCCGGCGAGTCCGAGCACTGCGCTGCAATAGTCGTCCATGTTGTACGACCATCTGACTGTGCCCTAATGGAAATGTCCAAAGCCAGTGCTGTGACATTACATCATTAACATGTTGCTCAAATTAATCTTCGTCTTCAGACAACTGGGGCCAGGTCTGAATCTGTAATGATGCTAGACTGGATTTTTATTTTATTTTGACATATCTTGTTGCAGGAACTGATGGACTTGCAGAGGGATCCTCCAGCTCAGTGCTCTGCCGGTCCCGTTGGAGAAGATTGTACGTACTGCAGTGTGGTATAGTAGACATGACTATCACTTATACTTAAGCTGATTATACAGTATATACAATACCATATAGTGCACCTGTCGTGCTTCACATCTCCCAGAATGCGCACATGCAATATGTATACTGTCATATTGTGCACCTAAAATACCCAATATGTATACTGCCATATTGTGACCATCATAGCTCATATTGCCCAGAATGCACACATACTGTAAGTGTATTGCCATATAGTGCACCTATCATACCCAGTATCTCCCAGAATACACACAATATGTATACTGCCGTATAGTGAGCTATCATAGCTCATATCTCCCAGAATGCACACGTGCAATATGTATACTGTCATATTGTGCATCTATCATACCCAATATCTATACTGCCATATAGTGACCATCATAGCTCATATTGCCCAGAATGCACACATACTGTAAGTATATTGCCATATAGTGCACCTATCATACACAATATTTCCCAGTATACACACAATATGTATACTGCTATATAGTGAGCTATCATAGCTCATATCTCCCAGAATGCACACGCACAATATGTATACTGCCATATAGAAAAATATTTAGAGTTGAGAGTCCTCAGTGGTTGATACCTTTTAATGGCTAACTGAAAAGATGGTAACAAATTGCAAGCTTTCGAGACTACTCAGGTCTCTTCATCAGGCAAAGACTAATACAAAATCTGAAGAATCACATATTTATACACAAAGCAGCACAGAAAAAATGCAATAGGTAAAAGCTTGCAATTTGTTACCATCTTTTCAGTTAGCCATTAAAAGGTATCAACCACTGAGGACTCTCAACTCTAAATATTTTTCTATCTACTGGCTAACACGGTACAAAGATATACATCTTTACTGTACTGCCATATAGTGACCCATCATAGCTCATATATCCCAGAATGCACACGCACAATGTATACTGCCATATAGTGACCCATCATAGCTCATATCTCCCAGAATGCACACGCACAATATGTATACTGCCATATAGTGACCCATCATAGCTCATATCTCCCAGAATGTGCACATGCAATATTTATACTTTCATATTGTGCACCTGTCATGCCTAATATCTCCCAGTATACACACAATGTGTACTACCATATTGTGACCATCATAGCTCATCTCTCAGAATGCACACATACTGTAAGTATATTGCCATATATTGATATTGACCTATCATACCCAATATCTCCTAGAATGTGCACATACAATATGTTTACTGACATATAGTGACCCATCATAGCTGCTATCTCCCAGAATGTGCACATACTATATGTATACTACCACATAGTGCACCTATCATACCCAATATCTCCCAGAGTACACAAATACAATGTATATACTACCCTGTAGTGCACCGATCATATCTACCAAAATATACATATACTAGTATTATGCAGTGTATGCTTCAGCACAAATAGGAAAAAAAAGATATTTCCAGCTCCTGATAAAAGTTCTTTAAGCTTTATTCCATCCTAGATTAAAAAATATCATTCTGATACAAAGCAGCAATGCAGAAGAATCCTAGAAGATAGGATTGAGCAGACATGACACGCTTCTCCGTATCACCCCTCATCAGTGCACCTCCTCATACACATCTGTCAGTAGTGTAGGGAATCTTTCATGAAATGTCCCCCACGTTGTGTCTCTCTGTATTTCAGTGTTTCACTGGCAGGCGACTATCATGGGCCCTGTAAGTATCTCGTCCCACAATGTGTGCACCCCTCCTCTGTCTGTATAATCTGATCTGTCTCGTCGCTGCAAATCACAGGCCGTGACAGTGGTACCGATACTAGGGCACAGCGTCGCCTAGATGGGAGCTGTGCACCTGGCACAGTGCACTGGGTGTCATTCCATCTTTGGGGGGTCTTCATTTTGACTCTAGGTTTGGGGACGTCAGGTCTAGGATATTGCAGGATGCCGGGATTAGTAATAGCGCTGTGTACGTTTCAGAAGCATGTGGGGTCTGTAGTGAGAGGGCGTTACTGAATCTGGGCCATAAGGACGTGGGGGGATGCTCTTCCAATGTGAATGAAGTCACAGCTTGCACAAGTCTCTTCTGTTTTGCAGGACGATCAGTGCTCGACGTTATTGTTCTGAATTTCCCATTGCTTGTGTGGACCTGTATGATCGGCCCATTAATTGGCCTGTCCGTCTTGACTTTTCTACTGTTATGCGCCCCAGATTTAGGTGAAATGCACTGTGACGGGCCAGCATGGCTCAATGTTCGTTTGTTTTTTCTTTTTTCTCCCAGATTACAACAATTCCAAGAATTGTCCTTTTCACATAGCATTGACCTCCTAAAAAGATAAATAAACGGCAGAACTCGCACTGATGTTGGACTCATTTTGAAACATGTCGCACCCAATTGTCATTGGGTCACGTTGCGTCTTGTCTACCTCTAAGTTACTGTGACTGTAGACTTGGACTCCTTGGATCTGTGGTTGCACATTATATGCGACGTTGCCCCTATAGACTTTATGCAAAACGTACGTGGTCGGCGGCTGCACAAGTGCACTTGTTTCCCGACTTGTCTGAGGCCCAGCGATGTTGCATGTAGGCCCACCCGTTCACCAAGAGCAGAAATCCTCTTAGCATTATGGTTAAAAATGTATCTGCCGTTTGGGTCGTGTAGGGAGCCTATTATCTTCTATGACGACCTTCTGTCCCCCCTTTTGGCCAAATTTGCACATTAGTGTTTGCAGCTCGGATGGCGTCTGTGTGCCGTTCATTATCATCACTGGGCCATTCATTGAATTGTTTCCATTTGGCCCATGAGTTGGACCAAAAATGACCACTTTCCTGCGTACTATTGGACATGTTATTGCTTACGGCATGGATACTTTTACATTGTCGTATAAAAAATGTGCAGCCATCCGTGGAAATCTGAATGGCGCCTTATGCCTCCTCATCCACCGGACTGTTCTTGCAGGGTAGGACGGCAACTTATGATGAAGACAATGTGGCTTCATTGGCGCGCTACAACTGTGCCCTCTCCACTGCCCAAGCGATCTCAACAGCACGTGCGCGGGAGTTCAGAAAGGCTTAGCATGACGTCGCCCGACTTTCGAGGACGCCCACTGTGCCAGATTTGACAGAATTGGGGCACAGCCAGCTTGACATGCCAACACGCCACTTCTCCATGACTGCAGATCAGTATCTTGCACACTGTGTGAACCGTCTTTAATCTGCTTTATTTAGAATTTTGGCCACAGCCACCCGGGCTCGTAACCGATGCTATGAAAAGTACTAGGGCAGAACTGGTTTATTAGGCAAAATTGCTCAAGGTTCCCTTTACTGCTGAGCAGAGGTTTATCCGACGCCATAAAGATTGGCGAACATCCAAAATAATGACATTAAACCTTATTACTGTTAATTTTATGTTGATGTATTATTCTGGGTCAGAATTCAAAAAGCTGTGAATCTGCAGTGTGGTCAAATTTAGGAAATGATTATCCTCGTGTTTTTCTTCTCCCTATCCCCATTGACCCACTTCTTATTTTTTTCAGAATGACAGCCCTTTCCAAGGTGGCGTCTTCTTCCTCACCATTCACTTTCCTACAGATTATCCCTTCAAGCCCCCAAAGGTAAGACCTCTTAGCATATGGGGAGGGTACCGCCATGGACACGGCTGCACATCAAATAAGCAAATGCTAAATATCGGTCGGATTGATCCTCCCACATAGGTCATTAATGCTCTTCTCTTTCTTTTAACAGGTGGCATTCACAACCAAAATCTATCATCCTAACATTAACAGTAATGGCAGCATTTGCTTGGACATCCTGAGGAGCCAGTGGTCACCAGCTCTGACTGTATCCAAGGGTCAGTTGACTTGTGGACATATACTGTGTATACCTGACTTAGGCTGTGGCTGCACTGAGACGACAACTGTCAGACATGTCACACCAGCAAAAACATTTGTACGGTTGTCTGCAACTTCATGTAATGTAACTAATATAAAGCTGACCTGGAGACAAGCTGCAATTTGCAAGTCTATGGCAAGTGCGACTGAAAATCCTACACATTTGGAAAAATTAGGTCGCAATGTGACACCATAGGAAATGTCCAGTCTGATCAGGGTCATACGTTACCATGATACAAAGTACCCCAACGTAATGCAAGTTGTAGGTACCAACAATCCATGAAATGTCCTTCATCCTTTATGTATGAGCATCCTCGCTCACGTACCACCGGTCAGACCAGGTCTTGTAGATGACATGTAAATCTGAGTCCAGGCTGAACATAGGCTTCATTCAGATGTCCGATTTTTCTGTACATATTTTACCTGTGATGCAAACATCAGATTGCAGGAGCAGATCAGAGCGTAGAAAGGAAGCGTAGTGAGTGGTGGTATGACCGCCCTGGTGACAGGCGCTGACATCTGTATGAAACACTATTCTTTCTATTCTAAAACTGGACCTGAATGTGTGTTTGGAGCCATTAGGACTTCCAGATTTCTCTCTGGTTTTCGGTGAGATGATTGACAGCCACACATGATGTGCGCAGAACAAATAGCTGAGGCAGATGTAAATGGTTGAGGTACCCGAATCAGGCACGTAAATTAGAAGTGTCAGCAGTGTAGATCCAGTTGCTATTTTACATTCAGGAATGTGTGTATAATATAGATATAATGTCATGAACCTTTTTTCTTTGTTTTTTTATTTACTGTTCCAGTTCTGCTGTCCATCTGCTCACTCCTGTGTGACCCCAACCCAGATGACCCTCTGGTGCCAGAGATTGCTCACACGTACAAAGCAGACCGGGAGAAGTACGTACGACTTGTCTTTACTTTGAGTAGTCATTTAAGTACTGTAAGATCCCTGCCAATTATCCTGTTATCAAAACCTAATATACTGCCTTCCCTAAATCATTCAATCTACTTAGGGTGCAGTGGACGCACAGACGCCGCAGGCCGCCTCCTATCTACTAAGGGTGCAGTGCGCGGACAGACGCCGCGGGCCGCCTCCTATCTACTAAGAATGCGGTGCGCGGACAGACGCCGCAGGCCGCCTCCTATCTACTAAGGATGCAGTGCGCAGACAGACGCCGCAGGCCGCCTCCTATCTACTAAGGATGCAGTTCCCGCACAGACGCCGCAGGCCGCCTCCTATCTACTAAGGGTGCGGTGCGTGGACAGACGCCGCAGGCCGCTTCCTATCTACTGAGGATGTTGTGCACGCACAGACGCCGCAGGCCGCCTCCTATCTACTAAGGGTGCGGTGCGCGGGAAGGCTCCTATCTACTAAGGGTGCGGTGCACGACAGACGCCGCGGCCGCCTCCTATCTACTAAGGGTTCGGTGCGTGGACAGACGCCGCAGCCGCTTCCTATCTACTAAGGGTGCGGTGCGCGGACAGACGCCGCAGGCCGCCTCCTATCTACTAAGGGTGCGTTGCCACACAGACGCCGCAGGCCGCTCCTATCTACTAGGGTGCGGTGCGGGACAGACGCCGCAGGCCGCTCCTATCTACTAAGGAGCTTTGCGCACAGACGCCGCAGGCCGCTCCTATCTACTAAGGGTGCGGTGCGCGGACAGACTCCGCAGGCCCTCCTACTATAAGGTCGTGACGCGACAGACGCCGCAGGCCGCTCCTATCTACTAAGTACCAGTGCACGACAGACGCCACGGCCGCTCCTATCTACTAAGGATGCGTGCACGCACAGACGCCGCAGGCCGCCTCCTATCTACTAAGGTCAGTGCACGGACAGACGCCGCAGGCCGCCTTCCTATCTACTAGGTTGCATGCACGACAGACGCCGCAGGCCGCCTCCTATCTACTAGGATGCAGTGCACGCACAGACGCGCAGGCCGCCTCCTATCTACTAAGGGTGCGGTGCACGGCACAGCCGCTGGCCGCCTCCTATCTACTAAGGGTGTGGTGCCGCACAGACGCCGCAGGCGCCTCCTATCTACTAAGGTTCAGTTGCACGCACAGACGCCCGAGGCCGCCTCCTATCTACTAGAGGTGCTGTGCAGACAGACGCCGCAGGCCGCTCCTATCTACTAAGGGTGCTGTGCACGCACAGACGCCGCAGGCCGCCTCCTATCTACTAAGGAGTGCAGTGCCGACAGACGCCGCAGGCCGCTCCTATCTACTAAGGGTGCGGTGCGCGGACAGCGCCGCAGGCCGCCTCCTATCTACTAAGGATGCAGTTGCCCAGCACAGACGCCGCAGGCCGCCTCCTATCTACTAAGGGTGCAGTGCCGCACAGACGCCGCAGGCCGCCTCCTATCTACTAAGGTGTGCGTGCAACGCGCAGAGCCGCCTTCCTATCTACTGAGGATGTGTGCACGCACAGACGCCGCAGGCCGCCTCCTATCTACTAAGGGTGCGGTGCCGGCAGACCGCGGCCGCTCCTATCTACTAAGGAGCGTTGCCGCACAGACGCCGCGGGCCGCCTCCTATCTACTAAGGGTTCGGTGCGGGACAGACGCCGCAGGCCGCTCCTATCTACTAAGGGTGCTGGTGCACGCACAGACGCCGCAGGCCGCCTCTATCTACTAAGGTTGCCAGTGCACGACAGACGCCACGGCCGGTTCCTATCTACTGAGGATGCGTGCACGCACAGACGCCGCAGGCCGCCTCCTATCTACTAAGGATCAGCTGTCACGCACAGACGCCACAGGCCGGCTCCTATCTACTAAGGGTGCCGGTGCACGGACAACGCCCGCGGGCCGCTCCTATCTACTAAGGGTGCCGGTGCACGACAGACGCCGCAGGCCGCCTTCTATCTACTAAGGTTTCCAGTGCACGGACAGACGCCACGGGCCGGTTCCTATTACTGAGGATGCTGTGCACGCACAGACGCCGCAGGCCGCTTCCTATCTACTAAGGTTTCAGTGCACGGACAGACGCCCAGGCCGCCTACTACTATGAGGATGCTGTGCACGCACAGACGCCGCAGGCCGCCTCCTATCTACTAAGGATCAGTGCACGCACAGACGCTACAGGCCGCCTCCTATCTACTAAGGGTCGGTGCACGCACAACGCCGCAGGCCGCCTCTATCTACTAAGGGTCGTGCACGACAGACGCCGCGGCCTGCCCTGATCTACTGAAGGTGCAGTGCACGACAGACGCCGCAGGCCGGTTCCTATCTACTAGAGGTGCGGTGCGCGGACAGACGCCGAGGCCGCCTCCTATCTACTAAGGGTGGGTGCCGGACAGACGCCGCGGCCGCCTCCTATCTACTAAGGAAGCAGTTCCCGCACAGACGCCGCAGGCCACTCCTATCTACTAAGGGTGCGGTGCGGGACAGCGCCGCAGGCCGCCTCCTATCTACTAAGGATTGCGTGTCCCACAGACGCCGCAGGCCGCCTCCTATCTACTAAGGGTGCGGTGCACGACAGACGCCGCAGGCCGCCTTCTATCTACTAGATCCATGCACGCAAGCCCGGTCCTATCGAGATGCGTGCCGCACAGACGCCGCAGGCCGCCTCCTATCTACTAAGGGTGCGTGCGCGACAGACGCCGCAGGCCGCCTCCTATCTACTAAGGAGCAGTTCCCGCACAGACGCCGCAGGCCGCCTCCTATCTACTAAGGGTGCGGTGCGGGACAGCGCCGCAGGCCGCTTCCTATCTACTGAGGATGTTGTGCACGCACAGACGCCGCAGGCCGCCTCTATCTACTAAGGTGCAGTGCACGACAGGACAGGCGTTCCTATCTACTAAGGATGTGTGCACGGACAGACGCCGCGGCCGCCTCCTATCTACTAAGGATCGTGCGTGCACAGACGCCACAGGCCGCCTTCCTATCTACTAAGGTGCGGTGCCGGACAGACGCCGCGGCCGCTCCTATCTACTAAGGATGCGTGCACAGCACAGACGCTGCAGGCCGCTCTCTATCTACTAAGGTGTTCCGTGCACGGACAGACGCCGCAGGCCGCTCCTATCTACTGAGGATGCTGTCCCGCACAGACGCCGCAGGCCGCTCCTATCTACTAAGGGTGCGGTGCGCGGACAGACCGCAGGCCGCTCCTACTACTAAGGGTCGTGCAACGCACAGACGCCGCAGGCCGGCTCCTATCTACTAAGTTCCAGTGCACGACAGACGCTACGGGCCGGTTCCTATTTTACTAGGATGCGTGCACGCACAGACGCCGCAGGCCGCCTTCTATCTACTAAGGGTTCCAGTGCACGGACAGACGCCGTGGCCGGTCCTATCTACTGAGGATGCGTGCACGCACAGACGCCGCAGGCCGCCTCCTATCTACTAAGGATGCGTGCGCGACAGACGCCGTAGGCCGCCTCCTATCTACTAAGGGTCGGTGCACGGACAGACGCCGCGGCCGCCTCCTATCTACTAAGGATGCGTGCCGCACAGACGCCGCAGGCAGCCTCCTATCTACTAAGGTGCAGTGCACGGACAGACGCCGCAGGCCGCTTCCTATCTACTGAGGATGCTTGTGCACGCACAGACGCCGCAGGCCGCCTCCTATCTACTAAGGGTGCGGTGCAGGACAGACGCCGCGGGCCGCCTCCTATCTACTAAGAAGCTGTTCCCGCACAGACGCCGCAGGCCAGCTCCTATCTACTAAGGATGCAGTGCGCGACAGACGCCGCAGGCCGCCTCCTATCTACTAAGGATGCAGTTCCCGCACAGACGCCGCAGGCCGCTCCTATCTACTAAGGGTGCGGTGCTGACAGACGCCGCAGGCCGCCCTATCTACTAGGTTTTCGTGCACGCCAGACGCCACGGGCCGGTCCTCTATCTACTAGAGGTGCTGGGAACATCGCACGAAACGCCGCAGGCCGCCTCCTATCTACTAAGGGTTGCGGTGCACGTGACAGACGCCGCGGCCGCCTCCTATCTACTAAGGAGCGTGCCGCACAGACGCCGCAGGCCGCCCTATCTACTAAGGATGCAGTTCCACACAGACCGCCGCAGGCCGCCTCCTATTACTAAGGGTGGTGGTGAGACAGACGCCGCAGGCCGCCTCCTATCTACTAAGGAGTGTTCCGGCACACAGACGCCGCAGGCCGGCTCCTATCTACTAAGGATGCGTTGCACGCCACGCCGCAGGCCGCTCCTATCTACTAAGGGTCCGTGCGCGACAGACGCTACGGCCGGCTCCTATCTACTAAGGTTCCGTCCACGGACAGACGCCACGGGCCGGTTCCTATTTACTAGAGGTGCGTGCACGCACAGACGCCGCAGGCCGCCTCTATCTACTAAGGTTTCCAGTGCACGGACAGACGCCACAGGCCGGTTCCTATCTACTGAGGATGCTGTGCACGCACAGACGCCGCAGGCCGCCTCCTATCTACTAAGGATGCAGTGCACGCACAGACGCTACAGGCCGCCTCCTATCTACTAAGGGTCCGGTGCACGGACAGACGCCGCGGGCCGGCTCCTATCTACTAAGGGTGCGGTGCACGCACAGGCGCCGCAGGCTGCCTTCTATCTACTAAGGTTTCCAGTGCACGGACAGACGCCACGGGCCGGTTCCTATCTACTGAGGATGCTGTGCACGCACAGACGCCGCAGGCCGCCTCCTATCTACTAAGGGTGCGGTGCACTGACAGACGCCGCGGGCCGCCTCCTATCTACTAAGGAAGCTGTTCCCGCACAGACGCCGCAGGCCAGCTCCTATCTACTAAGGGTGCGGTGCGCGGACAGCCGCCGCAGGCCGCCTCCTATCTACTAAGGATGCAGTTCCCACACAGACGCCGCAGGCCGGCTCCTATCTACTAAGGGTGCGGTGCACGCACAGACGCCGCAGGCCGCCTTCTATCTACTAAGGTTTCCAGTGCACGGCCAGACGCCACGGGCCGGTTCCTATCTTCTGAGGATGCTGTGCACGCACAGACGCCGCAGGCCGCCTCCTATCTACTAAGGGTGCGGTGCACGGACAGACGCCGCGGGCCGCCTCCTATCTACTAAGGAAGCTGTTCCCGCACAGACGCCGCAGGCCAGCTCCTATCTACTAAGGGTGCGGTGCGCGGACAGCCGCCGCAGGCCGCCTCCTATCTAGTAAGGGTGTGGTGCACGCACAGACGCCGCAGGCCGCCTTCTATCTACTAAGGTTTCCAGTGCACGGACAGACGCCACGGGCCGGTTCCTATCTACTGAGGATGCTGTGCACGCACAGACGCCGCAGGCCGCCTCCTATCTACTAAGGATGCAGTGCACGCACAGACGCTACAGGCCGCCTCCTATCTACTAAGGGTCCGGTGCACGGACAGACGCCGCGGCCGGCTCCTATCTACTAAGGGTGCGGTGCACGCACAGACGCCGCAGGCCGCCTCCTATCTACTAAGGTTTCCAGTGCACGGACAGACGCCACGGGCCGGTTCCTATCTACTGAGGATGCTGTGCACGCACAGACGCCGCAGGCCGCCTCCTATCTACTAAGGATGCAGTGCACGCACAGACGCTACAGGCCGCCTCCTATCTACTAAGGGTCCGGTCCACGGACAGACGCCGCGGGCCGGCTCCTATCTACTAAGGGTGCGGTGCACGCACAGACGCCGCAGGCCGCCTCTATCTACTAAGGTTTCCAGTGCACGGACAGACGCCACGGGCCGGTTCCTATCTACTGAGGATGCTGTGCACGCACAGACGCCGCAGGCCGCCTCCTATCTACTAAGGTGCGGTGCACGCACAGACGCGCAGGCCTCCTCCTATCTACTAAGGTTCCAGTCACGGACAGACGCCACGGGCCGGTCCTATCTACTAAGGATGCTGTGCACGCACAGACTCCGCAGGCCGCCTCCTATCTACTAAGGTTGCAGTGCACGCACAGACGCTACAGGGCCGCCTCCTATCTACTAAGGTCGGTCCACGGACAGACGCCGCGGCCGGCTCCTATCTACTAAGGGTGCGGTGCAGCACGACTTATCTACTGGGTTCCAGTGCACGGACAGACGCCACGGGCCGTTCCTATCTACTGAGGATGCTGTGCCACGCACAGACGCCGCAGGCCAGCCTCCTATCTACTAAGGGTGCGGTGCACGGACAGACGCCGCGGCCGCCTCCTATCTACTAAGGAAGCGTTCCCGCACAGACGCCGCAGGCCACCTCCTATCTACTAAGGGTGCGGTGCGTGGACAGACGCCGCAGGCCGCTTCCTATCTACTGAGGATGTTGTGCACGCACAGACGCCGCAGGCCGGCTCCTATCTACTAAGGGTGCGGTGTGCGGACAGACGCCGCAGGCTGCCTCCTATCTCCTAAGGATGCAGTGCACGCACAGACGCTACAGGCCGCCTTCTATCTACTAAGGGTTCCAGTGCACAGACAGACGCCGCAGGCCGCCTCCTATCTACTGAGGATGCTGTGCACGCACAGACGCCGCAGCCCTCCTAACTAGGGTGCGTGCGCGGCGCTCCTATCTACTAAGGGTGCAGTGCACGCGCAGACGCGGGCCGCCTCCTATCTACTAAGGGTGCGGTGCGCGACAGACGCCGCAGGCCGCCTCCTATCTACTGAGGATGCTGTGCACGCACAGACGCTACAGGCCGCCTCCTATCTACTAAGGGTCCGGTGCACGGACAGACGCCGCGGGCCGGCTCCTATCTACTAACGGTGCGGTGCGCGGACAGACGGCACGGGCCGCCTCCTATCTACTAAGGATGCAGTGCGCGCACAGACGCCGCAGGCCGCCTTCTATCTACTAAGGGTTCCAGTGCACGGACAGACGCCGCAGGCCACCTCCTATCAACTAAGGGTGCGGTGCGCGGACAGACGCTGCGGGCCGTCTCCTATCTACTAAGACGGCGCCTGCTGGCTCCTGGGTGAAAATTATCAGGTATAAGGCAGGAAAACATTCAGCAACCACTATGGAAAGGAATATAAAAGCATTATTTATTAGAAACTATTAAAATATCAAAAGGGTAAAAATTAAAACTCCCAAGGGCTATGTGTTTCAAGCTCTTAAGAACTGGAAACGTGTAGGCCTAGTATGTTTTTATATTTTCCATTTTGATAGTTTCTAATTAATGTTTTTATAGTCCTTTGCATTGCGGATGCTGGAGGTCTCCTGCCTCCTGTGTAATCAGAGTAGGACCCTATCTGAATGGAAAGGACGAGGCACCTGCTTGGGCATCTCTCTCCTTGAAGGGAACAGGAGCAGAGCTGCATCACTAGACACTGGCTCTGAACGCTGTGTACTTGTAGCCGCGGGTCCTGCCAGATCTGATATTGACGTCCTCTTAAGGAATAGGACAGTCATAGTCCCTTAAAAGGAACCTGTCACCAGTTTTTTAGCATCCCAACCACCTTTTTCTGCTGTTAGGCATTTCCAAATTGATTACATTGCCTCCTGACTCCCCCCTGTGCACCTCAAAAATACAATTTGATTTGGTCCCTCACTATATTTAAATGAGGCTGATCCGTTCCGATGGGCGTCCTCCTTGCGGTGTCTGTTCCTCCTCTCTGCTAGTAAAAGCCGTCCTTCGGTTCTGATGTGGATGACATGTCCTGTGTCATACACATAGCTGAACGAAGCCTCGCGCCTGCACAGTAGCATTGCCCGCCATGCAGGTCCACTCTGCTCATGCCCTACTGCGGGCAGAGCAAAGGAAATCAATGAGCATGCCCATAGCAGGGCATGAGCAAAATACACCTGCGTGGCTGGCGATGCTACTGCGCAGGCGCAAGACTTTCTATAAGAAAGCAGCCATGTTTTCCTAAGGGAAGGTTGTGACTACCGTATTGCAGCTGCAATGTTTCATCTGTATTATATTGACTATTCCTGATCTGACTGACTTTTGTGACCCAGCGTCAGGTTGGGAATTGTGGCTGCAATACCTTCCCATATTGTGTACAACCTAGAAGATCTTGGTTCCTCTGTATATCTGTTTTATTCCGTCCAGTTCCTGTTTCCCTCTTAAAAGCAACAAGAAGTTCCATGTTTTTTTTGTTTGTAACTTGAAAGATCCATTATAGGTCAGTATGATCTATAAGGCCGGATGCACATGTGCATTTGATGCTGTAATTTTCTTGCGCATCTGCTTCAAAATCCACATGTGTTTGCAAGAGTAATGGCTACAGTGAATGCCGCAGCGCGGGTCAGTGTACGTGCAAAGGATGTTTGTAAAATGTAGAAGAAATTTTTAAAAAATCTCATTAAAGGGGTTGTCTGGGACTTTTACATCGATGACCGACCTTTAGGATAGGTCATAAAGGGATTGTCTGGTCTAAGCTACAAGTGTGCAGTTACTCTGTGACTTCAGACCTGTAAATGCTCACATCGCACGCGCTGTCAGGATTTTACATTTGTGGGGGACATGTGGCCCCAAGTATGTGAAATGCATTCTCCCGGCCACATTCCAACTAGACTGTCCAGCCTCATCCAATGCACGTGTATTTAGCAAGGCAGCACAAGTCTAGTCGGTATGTGGCTGGGAGTATGCAAATTGCATATTTGCGGCCACTTGAGCGCTTGCTCCTGGCACTGAAGAATCCTCACAGCATGCAGTGTGCGCAATATAAGAATTGACTGCAGACTTGTAAGAACGGACAACCTTTTTTTAATACCTGATCAGTTGGGGTGCGACACCAGGCACCCCTTCGTATCACACACTCCCAGTGGCAGGAAGTGTGAAGTTCTGTATAATGGCTGCACGTTCTTCCCCTATTGGACTCGGTGGAGGATGGATGTGCCGCACTCGGCCGCAGATACTATACCATTGGCAGAGCTGTACAGTGCAGCTCCGCAAATCTGCATCCGACTGGCACCGGGAACAGATTGGTGGGGGTGCCGAGCCTCGCATCCCCAACAATAAGGTATGGATTACCTATCCTAGGAATAGGCCATTGATGTAAAAGTCCCGGACAACTTCTTGTAACTTAATTTCTAGGGTATTATGCTGGGGTTTCCTGCACTCAAATACATGCAGAAAATCCGCCCCATGGAGCATTTAGCATGAGGAGTCTCTGTTGGCCGGACATGGAGGGCCATTGCGGTATCACTGGCTGCTGAGGGTGTAAGCGGAGCTTTGTGTTTGGAGGGCCATGGCGGTATAACTGTGACTGCTGAGGGTGTAAGCGGAGCTTTGTGTTTGGAGGGCCATGGCGGTATAACTGTGGCTGCTGAGGGTGTAAGCGGACCTTTGTGTTTGGAGGGCTATGGCGGTATAACTGTGGCTGCTGAGGGTGTAAGCGGAGCTCTGTGTTTGGAGGCCCATGGCAGTATAACTGTGGCTGCTGAGGGTGTAAGCAGAGCTTTGTGTTTGGAGGGCTATGGCGGTATAACTATGGCTGCTAAGGGTGTACAGTCATGGCCAAAAGTTTTGAGAATGACACAAACATTAATTTTTACAAAGTCTACTGCTTCACTTTTTCTAATGGCAATTTGCATATACTCCAGAATGTTATAAAGAGTGATCAGCTTAACAGCAATTACTTGCAAAGTCAATATTTGGCTAGAAAATGAACTTTATCCCCCAAAACACATTTCAACATCATTGCAGCCCTGCCTTAAAAGGACCAGCTAACCTCTTTTCAGTGATTGCTCCATTAACACAGGTGTGGGTGTTGATGAGGACATGGCTGGAGATCAATCTGTCATGATTAAGTAAGAATGACACCACTGGACACTTTAAAAGGAGGCTGGTGCTTGGCATCATTGTTTCTCTTCTGTTAACCATGGTTATCTCTAAAGAAACACGTGCAGTCATCTTTGCAATGCACAAAAATGGCCTAACAGGGAAGAGTATCGCAGCTAGAAAGATTGCACCTCAGTCAACAATCTATCGCATCATCAAGAACTTCAAGGAGAGAGGTTCCATTGTTGCCAAAAAGGCTTCAGGGCGCCCAAGAAAGATCAGCAAGCGCCAGGACCGTCTCTTAAAAGTGTTTTCAGCTGCGGGATCGGGCTACCAGCAGTGCAGAGCTTGCTCAGGAATGGCAGCAGGCAGGTGTGAGTGCATCTGCACGCACTGTGAGGCGGAGACTCTTGGAGCAAGGCCTGGTCTCAAGGAGGGCAGCAAAGAAGCCACTTCTCTCCAGAAAAAAACATCATGGACAGACTGATATTCTTCAAAAGGTACAGGCAGTGGACTGCTGAGGACTGGGGTAAAGTTATTTTTTCTGATGAATCCCCTTTTCGATTGTTTGGGACATCAGGAAAACGCCTCATTCGGAGAAGACAAGGTGAGTGCTACCACCAGTCTTGTCTCATGCCAACTGTTAAGCATCCTGAAACCATTCATGTGTGGGATTGCTTCTCAGCCAAGGGAATCGGCTCTCACAGTCTTGCCTAAAAACACAGCCATGAATAAAGAATGGTACCAGAATGTCCTCCAAGAGCAACTTCTCCCAACCCTCCAAGAGCAGTTTGGCGATCAACAATGCCTTTTCCAGCATGATGGAGCACCTTCCCATAAAGCAAAGGTGATAACTAAATGGCTCAGGGAACAAAACATAGAGATTTTGGGTCCATGGCCTGGAAACTCCCCAGATCTTAATCCCATTGAGAACTTGTGGTCAATCATCAAGAGACGGGTGGACAAGCAAAAACCTAAATATTCTGACAAAATGAAAGCATTGATTGTGCAAGAATGGACTGCTATCAGTCAGGATTTGGTCCAGAAGTTGATTGAGAGCATGCCAGGGAGAATTGCAGAGGTCCTGAAGAAGAAGGGTCAATACTGCAAATATTGACTTGCTGCATTAACTCATTCTAACTGTCAATATAAGCTTTTATTACTCATATGTTTGCAATTATTATATTTCTGTCTGTGATAAAAACATCTGTCAAACACACATAAAAACCAGAGGGCAGCAGATCATGTGAAAATATAATATTTGTGTCCTTCTCAAAACTTTTGGCCATAACTGTAAGCAGAGCTTTGTGTTTGGAGGGCCATGGTGGTAAAACTGTGGCTGCTGAGGGTGTTAGCAGAGCTTTGTGTTTGGAGGGCCATGGCGGTATAACTGTGGCTGCTGAGGGTGTAAGCGGAGCTTTGTGTTTGGAGGGCCATAGCGGTATAACTTTGGCTGCTGAGGGTGTAAGCGGAGCTTTGTGTTTGGAGGGCCATAGCGGTATAACTGTGGCTGCTGAGGGTGTAAGCAGAGCTTTGTGTTTGGAGGGCCATGGCGGTATCACTATGGCTCCTGAGGGTGTAAGCGGAGCTTTGTGTTTGGAAGGCCATGGCGGTGTAACTGTGGCTGCTGAGGGTGTAAGCGGAGCTTTGTGTTTGCTGTGCATTGACAGTGTTTTTCTCTTCTCCGTCCGCAGGTATAACAGACTAGCACGAGAATGGACAAGTAAATATGCAATGTAACACACTCGAAATAGCACAGCCAGACTGACAGACTGGAGAGGGTACAGGCCCTCCCAATTCTCTTGTTTATCTTCTTGTGCCAACATGCCCGCAATGTTTTTATAGAACACCGACCAACCAAAAATAGAGCAACTCCAAGGACGCTCCCGCCCTTTACATTCAGCTCTCTGCAGCCTGGCTGAGGAATAGTCGCCCATTCTCCCATCTGCTGCTGTTATAATATTCTCCTCCTCCTTCTACGCCTGAACCCTATGGGCTGAGAACCTTCCCTCTGTGCACTGAATCCCCCTTCCCGCTTTCCAGATGCTCATATCACCTTACTCCCTTCTTTAAATAACTCAGGACATAGCGGTTTGTTTGGGAAGGGTCCCGTGATCCTCCTCCCCCTCCTCGTTCCCTTGTGTAGCCCTCCCTTTCCCCAGTCCGGAGTAGCATGGCTGGCAGCTGCTGTTGCTGGAGCAAGAGAAGACTTTGTGGAAATTTGGAGGAAGATCAAGTGTTGTCCGAGTCTACAGGCCTTCTATTCACCGTGAAGTCATTCTCGTCCCTTTACCTTTATTGTCTTTTTATCTGCATGGATCCAAAATGTGTATGGAACGGTGTGCAACGTGACTCGCACGCGATCGGTACTGTTAGCAGGGCTGCACTCCACATACGGTCCCCCCTAAAGAACCATGCTCGTTACAATGTACGGTCCGCCGGGAGGGATTATGTCTACATAACGGTGGTACTTTGTATCTTCCTGGCATCTCTTAGAAGTGGATAAACCCGCTGTGTGTACTCGTTCCAGATTGTGTAGCAGTCCCCTTTTCTCATCATATCATTTTGTGCTTTTAGTAGTAGAACTTTTCGGTATATTTTTTCTTTCGTAGGGCCCCGTTACTGTACGTCTGGCTAAATGGTCCACATGTAATGATGAAGCCTTGGGTTCTGTCTTAAAGAAGTTGTCCGGGATAATTTAACCCAAAATGAAGAAAGGAACCCTGTGTGTTTTTTTTTCTTTTTCTAATCCTGGACAACAATCTTTAAAATGTACAAATGTAGGGGTTCTTTTTTTGTATGCAAACACATGTCAGTTTCGGACCAGTCTGGGGACAAGGTATTAGTTGGTGCAAATCGATTCACAGGATCCAGGTCAATAATCTGTGGCTGTCAGACGGGTGCCCTGAGAAACGCCTCCTACCTCCTGGCATCTACAGCTTTGATTACAGGGTGGCCTGGGACAATGTTATTGTTGCGCCATGCCGGGTAGTAGGAGACTGTTGTGAGTCCCGACGGCCACGGATTACTGATCTGGCTGCTCGATCGGGGTTCTGCAAATCTGCTTGCACCCAAAGTGTTTTGTTTCTGGCTACCATATAAATATCAGTGGCCACCAGTGAGGTCCGGTATATTCTGTAGACACCACACAGCCATGATGGACATGTGAATGTGAACAAAAGTATCATCTGTAGCTGATATGTGAAGCACTGCGCTTTGTAAGATGGCGATACACGTCAGACTAACATCCACTAGATCCCGATGGGGAATGAGTATCGGGCATTGGATTTCAATATGCCCAATCCTTTGCAAGAGATAAGCCTATCCCCGTTGAGCACGCACGCCGATGTGAGCGTGCATGTGTCCGCCCCGTCTGACGTGTATGGCCAACTTTACTTTAAGGCCGGGGTGACATATGTGAGAAACTTGGAACGATTCTCATGCGTGTCTCTCGCATGAACACTAGGCACTGCCGCCAACACTCAGATCGGAGCGTGCAGCTGCATAAAAATACATGCAGCCGCACGCCCCGGTCCGAGTGCCGGCGGCAGCGCTGCGTGTTAATGCGAGAGACTCGTGCGAGTTTCTCGCATGTGTGACCCCGGTCTAACCATAATTAAGTGATTTATAACTCCCCCCACCCCTATAACTTAATTCTAACAGAACTCCAAAAATGGAGATCACTAAACGGACAGGTCTCTTACCATCAATTCTCTGCTGGAGGGATTGCCAGCAGGCGGTACACACATGGAAGCAGCCATATACCCTGCACTAACCCGACAGGTTATGTTTTTACTATATATTAACCTCGTCCCTCCATGAACATGTTCTGCATCCTGTAGCATCGGTTTAGCTCCCAATATGGCTGCTCCCATCGCGTTGCAAGCAAGCGGCGACCTCCAAACGCACGAGTGCAGCGTGTGACAGGCAGGAGAATGTCTTTCAGCACTGTGAATTTAGCTTGTCCCAGCCTACCTCACTTTCTGAACTCTGGGACAAGACGATCCCTCCCTCGGTGGGGCGGCTGTGCAAAAAAAAAAAAAAAAAAATGTTTGCGTCTGAAAGCAGAATACTGTACAGCGGCCATTACTTACAGCTTCTAACGATGATGATGCACTGTACGACTGCGGAGGAGCTCTAGTACTAATCTTACATTGTATTCTGTTGCTGAGTATCTACTAAATCTTGCACTGTGTAATGATGCCGAGTATCTGTATACCATGTTTATGAATGTGCTGCACTGAATTACATTACTGAGAATTGGTAACCGTGTTCCTAAATTCCAGGTCTGGTTCCTACAATGTATAAGAGCAGATCCATGTGATCAAGTAGGCAAATGGCGTCCATGGTGGGGAGGGGAGCAGCCCCCTGACCATATTTCTGACCTTGTCCTGCCACTTTCTGGGGTCTGTAACCGAGAAAATACGTATAACGTGCTGCTTCACTTTTAAAGGGCAAGTAAAGTTTTACATGTTTTTTTTTTTAATATGGTACAGCCCCTGTTTATTAGTTAAATCAGTGCGGGGTCTCTGTCCTGAAAACCCCCATCAAATGCTCAGACCATGAGGAAGAAGAGCTCAGCGGAGATTTTCTATCTTTGCTCTGATACTGGCCCAGAATAAGCTTCTGTTCCTTGTTTCAGTGTTCCTCATTCCTTGTTTCAGTGGTTGGAGGTGGACAGGACCCCCAGAAATCAACACTACTAAACAGGGGCTCTAAGTTTAGTTACCTATTAATTATGATGTTAGACGCAGTGATGAGTAACTTTCCAAATAATTTGCTTTTGACTACCATATTTTGCTGTCCGTATTCAGACCGCAATGTCCCAACTAATGGCGGGTCTCCTGGCCTGAAGGTGCAACCTCATATATGCCTATGAGGCTGTAACGCGGACAGTCCAGGCATTGCAGTCTGTATGCGGACCGTGACATAGGCCCGTTTAAAACCCGGACGTACTGTACTTCTGGGTTTTCTGTTTGTGCTTGGCTCACGCTGACCTTGCACCACCTGCTGATTCAGCGTCTGAATAACCAGACGCGCCGTACGGTAATGGCGTTTGCACCAGTCATTCTGATACGACAAGCAATATGTATTCCTGAGCAGGGCGCTGGTTATAGGATCCTAGCGGACGGGTTAGGGACTTATCTGTCAGCACGGCGCTGATGGATGAAAAGCCGCAGTACGGCGCCGAGAACGGGACTACGAGCTATGATGAAACTGAAGATCAGTGCGCTGTAAGTGACGCCGCATTACTCGGCCTTATCTGTAGGATGAGCAGAAATGACCCTTCCTTCTCCGATCCGCAACCACAGCTACTCCGGGAGCAGTAGATGCATCGGTGTGTACGGACGCTAAACTGGCACACTTCTGGGGGGGGGGGTGGGGGGCAAATATTGGCAACTATTAATGTAAGGATCACTTCTCATAACTTATTTATTCTTCTGTTATATTTATACAGTTTCTGTTTTCCATAGACCGGTATCTGTATTAAATGCTTCTCTTTCTCCCTCAATTGTCTCCCTAGACTGTTCCTCCACAATGTCATCCTTTACTGTGCACCAAGTAATAATTCTTACTGCTGCCTTCTGCCAAGCATATTGCAGGCGTATTTTGGGGGGGTCCGGATTACAAGGACCTCCTGCAGTGCCATCAAAGTGTGGCCTTACTAAGACATAGCTAGCAACCGCTATCTTTCCCTTGCATGTGTCGCATGTCCAGTGTGCTGGAAGGTAAAGCCGAACGGTCAGCAGACCCCCTTCCCCCTTTTATCCTTGTATTAAGTAGAAACTGAATGAGGCGATTCCACTGAGCCCCCTATTCCAGGAGCAGCGTTTCTGACTGAAGGAAACCCGGTTCCTTCCACGTCACCGATGTGACGTAACTACACAGTCACAGCTCTCCGGCGCCCCCTTTGTCTCTCAGGTCAGTAGGAGAACTGCACCTAGAGCAAATGGCCGCCGGGGAGGATGTCCTGTTACCCACTGGGTACTCTAAGATTCGTGATCAGAGTAAAACCATCAGCCCAAAATTAATTTTATGGTTTTATGGTTTAATTGCCTTAAGGGCGCACTAGATTGCAGAAATATACAGTAAGCTATACAACGGAATTACAGTGGATTTGCAGTCAGAGTAAAATATTACAATAAGGTACAAGGCTTAGAGGTATTAGCTAGAGGTCAATGTTACCAGGCTATAGGTTGCATGTGGATGCCAGGAGCTCTGCAGTCCACAGGTAAGAATCTTAGTTCCTGGACAGTCCCCAAAACGTGTGCCGCTGCTCACTTGACAGATCTGTCCCTTGTTCCTTCTTAGATCTTCATCGTCTTGGCTTCTGTGAGAATAGCGAGAGTCTGTCATCCGCTCACAGTTCTTAAACCTGCTAGGTCCCTCCCCTCGCTGTCAGAGGGTGGGCTAATAATCTCCACCCTTCAGCTCCCTGCAGAATGTATTCCCAATATGTAAAAAGGGGTTAACTTTCTCCAGGTCGATTGGATCAGGACATGAGAGGTACCAGCGAATGCAGTTTGTTTTGCCTGTCGCGTGGAGCTCAAACATGGCCCGATTGGCCCTCCACCGTGACCCAATCTCTATATCTCAGGTCCCCAAGCCATCACGACTCGGGAGTCGCACTGTCAGATGCCCGAGGTCCGCAGGATCACGCAGATATTTTTTACAAGTCTGTACCTTGAAAGATGTGCCCATAATTCATAATCCTAGTACGGAGTCGTAGTGGATGGGAGAGACAATGGATGTGTTTTCTGTGTCTAGCTGACAGGTATAATCTAATTGAAGCCCCCAGGAATTTCCAGGTCCCATGCTGGCGTGGCTCCGTACTAAAGCTTTGAAGTCTTGTTTTGGGCCTGATCTACTTATCATACTAAAGACCTTGTTATTCACAGTGGAGACTAAACCCTGTTGTCTTCAATATGCCTACAGGCCATGGGGTTTAGGAGCAGTTAGCTGCCTGTGGCTCTGTGTACAGACAAAATGGCAGCTGGGACAGGCCAGGCTCAGACATGAGGCGAGCATTAGGCCCCATATCCAAGATGGTGGCTGTTCCTTCATCACACTGACATTTTAGATATACCTTTATTAGGCTGTTTCCAGACATGAGTGACCCCCTGTGTGCTTGGGTACACAAGCTGCCTGTTGTATGCACTATTCCAGTTTGCTGCAATTTTCATGCGGAGCTTTGCTCACCTGTACTTGCAGAGTAAAGGGGTTGTCCGGCCTTAGTTACTGCAGATTTGTGACTCCTCACATCGCGCTTACTGCTCACCGTGAGGATTCTCCGGTGCCGGGAGCAATACCGCAAGTATTTGATTTGCATACATGCGGTCACATGCCTACTAGACGTGCGTGGCAAGTGAATTGAAAGAGGTCGGACATGTCTAGTCGGAATGTGGCTGGAATTATGCAAATCTTATGCTTGGTGTTCACTCTCTGCACCTGACGACAATCCTCAAGGCGAGCAGTGCACGCAATGTGAGGAGTCGCAAGTCTTCAGTCAGTGACTGTAGACTTGTACCTTAAGGCCAGACAACCCCTTTAAAGGGGAACCTGACAGTCGATTTATGCTGCCTGAACCACCGGCAGCGTGAATCTGACAATGATTGCCTTATTTATTACTCTGAAACATTAAACAGCAATAGCACAGAAAGAGGACTTAGAAATCCTCCAAAAATTCAAAAATACAGCAAAAAAAGGCAGAGATGCTCACCTGCCCAGGCCTTCAAACAAATGCACTATCAGGATGCAGTGGACCCACATAGTTAAGATGACGGCAACACAGGTGCAAGAATACCGATGAGGCATTTGTTTGAAGGCCTGGGCAGGTGAGCATCTCTGCCTTTTTTTGCTGTACTCTGAAACATTGCATCGTTTCAGAGAAAACATGCCTTGAAAAGTCAGTCGGGAACAATCCAGCTCCCCTAGACCAACAGGACTTCCTACGTGCATGCACAGGGAGAGACCTTCCGGTCAATGGGAGCGGGGTGGAGAGAAGAAGGCGTAGTTGAAGTATGTTTTTTTCCTGAAATACTACAGCATTTCAGATTAGAACTTATTCAGCTGCAATAATGGCCCAGCCTGATTCATGCTCCTCATAGTTCAGGCGGTATGAATCAGATGACCGGTTCCTCTTAACAAGAGGCACCATGACCAAAAATTCAGCTGTGTGAACAAGGCCTTGGACGAGTGATGGGATGAGTGAAAGGACATGATGATGTCAATGGGTGTACAGTGCCAGTGGCTGGCAAACACTACAAAAAAAAAGAAAATCTGATTTTGGCTTTAACCTCTCCAACACCCTCCAATTTTTTTTTTCTTTATTTTTTTTTAATTTTTGTTTTTTTTCCTCCCCTTCTTCCAAGAGCCATAACTTTTTTTTTTTCCATCCATATAGCTGTATGAGGGCTTGTTTTGTTTTTTTGTTTTTTTCAGGATGAGTTGTACTTTTAATGACACCATTCATTCTGCCACATAGTGTACTGGAAAGCAGGGAAAAAATTGGTTGAGTATGCCAAAAAAAAAGTTCAGTTCCACAATGTTTTTTTGGGGTGGGGTTATTTACCATGTTCCCATATAAGGTCAAATTGGCCTGGTAATGATTCTCCAGGTCAGTGTGAGTACACAGATACCAAGCATGTATCATGTTTTGTTTTTTATTTAAGAGGTGAGAAAAAAAATTCAGAAATTTGTCAAATTTTTTTTTATTTTCACTGTTTTAGCCTTTTTCATAGACCTGTAACTTTTCTCATTTTTTGGGATCGGGAGCTCGGTGAGGATATATTTTATAATTATATATATTATATATATACACAATTTTATTTTTTTTTTTTTTTTTTTGTCCCTGAGCTAAATGTTTTTACTGATACCATGTTGCATAGCTCCCAACTGTACAGGATTCAGCAGGACTGTCCCACTTTTTGGTCTCTGTCCCGTCACATCTTTTTCCCGCCTCCTGTACTCGCCTCTCTTGTCTCTGACTTCTTCATCACTCTTAGCTCCTTCTTCTCGGGGCAGCGCCGCTTCTCTCTGTCCAGTGTATATATTATATATTTGCTTCTCCCTCCTGTGTTTGGGTCTTCATGTTCACAAGCGGCAGCTCTACCAGTGAGCCACAGTTTATGATGATGTAGATAGGAGAATTTGGTAACCTTGACCTCTATAGCAGGCCGTGAACCCAGAAGCAGATTATACATGTCCATAGAGATGCATTGTATATATAACAATGTATTTCTATGGTCCCTGTAGACTGAGGTGAAGAAAAAATATTTTTTGTTTCTATAAAAAGTAAAAATAAGCAATTACAATAATGTCATTTTTTTCTGTCTCTCCAGGTCTTGAACCCACAACCTTAACATTATGTATGTATTTGAGAATAAGATTTTTTTTTCTCATCCTATAAAATTACTAAAAATTTATGAAAAACTTGCTAACGAAAAATGTAATTTTTAATGCATTTTTTTTTAAATATAATAAACATCGCAAATCACACGGACATGTTTGGTGTCCTTGTAATCGTAACGACTCTCGGAACATAGCGATCAAATTATTTACGGGAATCGGTAAATGACTAAAAAAAAAAATGGCGTGATTGATACTTTTTTTTTATGGGTTTAATACAGAAAAAAAATTATAAAACTGTAATGCTGAAGCTGTGTTCACATGTAGCGTAAATGCTGCTTTTTTCTGCAGATTTCCTCACTACACATTATTGCAATCTTCTCCGATTACGTGTTTGCTGCGTTTCTTTTGTTTTCCTCCTTATTTGATGTGCTTTTGGGGCAGATATGAAGCAGAGTTTCTAATGCTTTTTTAATAGTACAGAAAAGCTTTGGTTATGCACTTAAAAATGCAGGGTTTTTTTTTTTTTTTTTTTTTCAGAAGAAGCTAGAGAGAGAAAATGCACCAAAACTGCAGAGTTCAGCAGCGTCTTCAGACCACAGAGGGCGGAGATTTCATGGAATCCCATCCACTTTGCTTGGAAATTTAGACCTTTTTCACATGTAGCATAAATGATATGTATTCTCTGCTGCTTTTTTTTGCACAGAAATTCTGCTGTTTTAACTAAAGTGGATGTGATTTCATGAGATCTGCGCCTGCTGTGGTTTTAAGACGCTGCTGATCTGTGTGGTTTTGGTCTTTCTTTCTCGTCTTCTATTTGGAGCCTAAACACAAACCCTAAGTAAAAATGTGCAGATACTTTATTAAGTGCAGGATCAAAGCTTTTCTGTACTATAGAAAACACATTAAAAATGCAGCTTCACATCTGCAGCAAAATCATATCAAATAAGGGGGAAAAGATTGTTATTGTGTAGTTTGGTGCGGATCCTGCAGAAAAGAAAAACCACGGTATTTCTGCAATGTGTGAACACGGCCTTACAAGCACCAGATATCCTATACTGAAGCTACATAAAGATGAGAAAGTTCTGGTGACTCAGACTGTGAATGAAGGAACAAAAAAATAATCCACAGGTCCCAACTAGAGATGAGCAGGACGCACAGATGACGTCCCGCCGGCCCTGGGTGAGAAAAAAGGCCGCGCAGGGAACGCCGGAAGGCTTGAGATTCGCATCCTCCCGTCCAGCCACCAGGTAGCACTGACCTGCATACTAGACCAGAGACCCGTGAATCCATGCGCTCATCTCTAGCCCCAACTGTCCCGGATACATCGGACTGTCCCGGATTTGGGTCTACACCCTGCAGTCTCGGGTATCTGCTGAATTTCCCTCACTGCCAGCGTTCCTCTGACAACTCCTCCTGCCAGAAGTAAAGAAATGGCAAATGGGATTTTGCAAAGCGATTTTTAACATGAGCTTTTCTCTCATTTACAAATAGTTTTCCAATGAAATATTATTTAAGATAAAATAGATATAGATAGATACAAAGTATATCTATAAAAGTGTGAGTAAGATAATCAGTACCGTACTTTGTGGGTGCAGTTTACTGTACATGGTTTTTTTTTTTTACTAAATAAATTCCTTTTGGGGGTAAAAAAAAAAAACCACTCCACTTGCCACCGCACGAGGGCAAGTGGTAAGAGCAAGGCTAAGTGACAGTATTGGCACATCTTATGAATGTGCCATTTCTGGGGCGGCTGAGAGCTGATGTTTTTAGTCTCGGATGGGGCCAATATCCATGGCCCTTCCTAGGCTATTAATATCAGCCCTCAGCTGTCGGGCTAGCCTTTGCTGGTTATTAATTATAGGGGGACCCTACATCATTTTTTGGGGGGTCCCCATTTTAATAACATTAAAGGCTAAGTATACAGCTGTGAGCTGATATTAATAGCCTCGGAAGCTCTATTGGTTATTTCCCCCTTCCCAGACTATACACATCTGCCCCCAGCTGTCCGCTTTCACTCTGCTGGTTAATAAAATGTTGGGGAATCCCACGTAGTTTTTTTATTTTCTTTTAGATAATTTAGTATGTACGAAAAAATACATGTACTCTAAGCTACACAAGCACTGTGCTAATTGCATATGTCAGTGACCTCTTTATAGCTATCTATTCTATGTATATATCCTATTCTGTTGGGTCACGATCTGATTTTTCTTGTACACGGCAGATGAATTGACGGCTTTTCAAAGGATATGGGTGTGTAAAAATCGGACTGCACTCGCATGGTCTGAGTGCCATGTGATATCCTCCTGCCCCTCATTCTGAGTTGAGAAAAAAAAAATCACAGATGAGCAGACTCATAGATTAACTATAGTCGGAGTACAATCTGTTTTTTTTTTTTTTTTTTTTTTAATCGGATTGCACTTGTCCGTTTTCCTTGCAGATGAGTGCGAGCCTTTAAAGGGAATCTGTCACCAGGTTTTTGATATCTCACCCAAGAGCAGCCTAATGTAGGTACTGAGACCCTGATTCCAGTGTTGTATCACTTAGTAAGCTGCTTGCTGCAGTTTTGATTAAAAACGTTTCCCTGCTGCAGATTTAGCAGTTCTCTGAATACTGAGCTCTGTATAAACCTCACCCACAGTACTGATTGGCTGCTTTCTGAGCATAGGCAGGAAGCGGCCAACCATTGGTGGCAGTGTGGTTGGACTACATGGCAACAGGTTTACTAGTCCTCTAGTGATAATCTGACAAACTGTGATTTTATGAAAACTACTGGAATCAGCCCAGTAAGTGACACATCGCTGGAATCAGGGTCTCAGTCCCTACATTATGCTGCTCTCAGATTAGGTAGCAAAAAAACTGTTTATAGATTCCTTTTAAATTGCTTCTGTGCGTCTTTGGTATTGGACGGGTGTGTACATGACAATACTGATGTGAGACTGGTTTCCTGTGTATGAAGGCTCAATTTTTGTGCCTGCTGCTCTTGGAAATACAACTGTTTGGGTAAAGTTTGGTTGTCTGTGAACCCCCAAGTCCTGCTAAAGGCCCCATTCCGACAGCAGTGATATGGGCACAAGTCCTTGCTTGATTAGGAGTCTACGTAACGGTATCATTGATCCCTATGATTCAGTCCACTGTAAAATCCACCGTTGATCTGGAACTTGTGGCCATAATAAAAGGCTAAAGGGGCGTGCACGTTACAATTGTCTGAATGGTGCTTTACCCGTCTCCCGACCATACGAAAGGCCTCGGTCCAGACAGCTTCCATTAGCATGTCGGCTGTGTAGTCACAACTTACCACTGCATACTGTCAACACTTGGTCTGTGCTTACACTGTCGGCAGGAAAGTTTATATTACCCCAAGAGTGAGGGGTTCCCTTTTTAAAGAATATGAACACTTTCAGTCGCAATTTTTTATTTTTTTTATGTTGGGCTTTATTAAAAAAAATATTGCACCGCTTGCCTCCATCTCTACATCATGCTGCTGGCAGACGATATAGAAAAAACCTGCTGACTGATTCTTTTGTTAAGATTGTCTTCTCTAACCTCCTACAAGCCCCTAAATGATTCCACAACGCAACCATTTCTGATATATGGTAAATGGAGCAGCAGGTTGTTGGGTTATTGAGATTACTTCTTCAACCTCCTAGAAGAATTCAGCAGTGGTTTATCGGGTTCGGGCATGAATTGGAATGAGCAGTAATGTCCTGGACTGGTCGTCCCTTTACCTCTCCTGACTCCTCTTGGCGGATTTCTGCGCAGTGCAGTACACAACAACTGGGCGATACTTAGCCCAGGAGAAAGCTGCCTACCTCCCTGCTCCATGATTAAACATGGTGGCGGTGGAATAGAAAGAAAACTGTATAAAAAGCCATTCTTGGTGTTTTTCTTCAGCTTGTTGACTGTAACATTGTGAATCACTTGTCTCTGGAATTGCCCTTTAATGTCTTGGGGTTTAACCCTGCTGAATATAAGTCAGCCAATAGCTATATGCTTAATAGTTTTTATAGACTTGGTAAAATATTTAGACTTGAGAGTCCTCAGTGGTTGATACCTTTTAATGGCTAACTGAAAAGATGGTAACAAATTGCAAGCTTTCGAGACTACTCAGGTCTCTTCATCAGGCGAAGACTAATACAACATCTGAAGAATCATATATTTATATACACCACACAGCACAGAAAAAATGCAATAAGATAAGACAAGTGACGTGAAGCAGAACTGTCATTATGGCAGAGGGATGAACATAAATATTGGAACAGTTCATAGATAAGGAGTGAAAGTTTTATTACCCTCTGATTGGGGTCTGGTATTGTGTTTTGATGCCCCTAGAAGGTCAGAGCAGCAGATTCCTTAATTGATGTAGAAAGACATGAATCCGTGTGATATATTCATTCCAGCACTAAGAGTGTCAAAGGTCATCATAAGTATATATTCGCAAACCTTTCTATCTCTCTCAGATTTAAAGTTAGATTTTAATACAAGTAATTCCATGTCCAGCATGCTATGACCGGGCATACAAAAGTGTTTTGCCACAGGTAAATCCATTCTTTTTTCTCTTATTGTGTGGTGATGAGAATTCATCCTTGTTCTCAGTTTTTGCCCTGTCTCTCCCACATATAGACCCCCAGTTGGACATTTAGTACATATAATTAGGTACACCACATTAGATGTGATGCAGCTGAAAGTACCTGGCATCTTGTAGTCCTGATGTGAGTTGGGGATCTTTATCTTGTCCGTGGTCATTATAAATGGGCAGGTTTCATGTGTGGACACCCTTACTGAGCAGGTATCTGGATGGGTAGAGGGTATTCTTAAACCCCTGGTAAAGGATACACCCAGCTACATTCCGGACACAACTGACCTACTGAAAAAACTAGCAGCAATAGGTCCCCTACCAGAAGGAACCATCCTGGCCACCATGGATGTGGAATCTTTGTACTCTAATATCCCACACCAGGATGGATTAAATGCCTGCAAAGTCTTCATGGGAAACACCAGGAATGATGCTGATTCTGTGGTGAAAATCACAAAATTCATCCTCACCCACAATTACTTTGAATTTGACAACAAGATCTATCTTCAGGAGACTGGCACAGCTATGGGAAGTAAAATGGCTCCACAGTATGCAAATCTTTTCATGGCCAAGCTTGAAAGCGACTTTTTGTCCTCATGTCCCATCAGGCCTCGGGCCTACTACCGCTACATTGATGACATTTTAATCATCTGGACGGAGTCTGAGCAACAGCTAAAGGCGTTCCATGAACAGTTCAACCAATTTCATCCCACCATCAACTTAACACTTAACTACTCCAGCACTGAAATTAACTTTTTAGACACCACCATTAAGCTAAAGAACAATGAAATAGAGACATCCCTGTATCAGAAGCCAATCAACCGTCCGACATACCTTAAATGGGACAGTTTCCATCCAAAACACATAAAAAACTCTATTGTCTACAGCCAAGCCATCAGATACAATCGTATATGTTCCAACCCTATGGATAGAGATGAACACCTTATTCGCCTCAGAAAGACCTTTTTGAACCAGGGCTACCATCCAAGAACAATTGAAAACCAAATTACAAGAGCCACCAGAATATCAAGGAATCACCTGCTACATTACAAAGCTAAAGAAGAAAATAACCGGGTGCCTCTAGTGGTCACCTACAATCCAAATCTGGAGATGCTAAGGGGAGCTGCACGGAAAGTACAACCTTTACTACAAAAAGATGCCCAATTACAATCCATATTTCCAGACCCCCCACTACTGTGTTTTAGGCATCCCCCAAATCTAAGAAGCATCATTGTCAGAAGTTCCCTGTCCTCTCCAACAGCTGCAGGAACCTTTCCTTGCAACCAGAAGAAATGCAAAACCTGCCCATTTATAATGACCACGGACAAGATAAAGATCCCCAACTCACATCAGGACTACAAGATGCCAGATACTTTCAGCTGCATCACATCTAATGTGGTGTACCTAATTATATGTACTAAATGTCCAACTGGGGGTCTATATGTGGGAGAGACAGGGCAAAAACTGAGAACAAGGATGAATTCTCATCGCCACACAATAAGAGAAAAAAGAATGGATTTACCTGTGGCAAAACACTTTTGTATGCCCGGTCATAGCATGATGGACATGGAATTACTTGTATTAAAATCTAACTTTAAATCTGAGAGAGATATAAAGGTTTGGGAATATAAGCTTATGATGACCTTTGACACTCTTAGTGCTGGAATGAATATATCACACGGATTCATGTCTTTCTACATCAATTAAGGAATCTGCTGCTCTGACCTTCTAGGGGCATCAAAACACAATAGCAGACTCCAATCAGAGGGCAATAAAACTTTCACTCCTTATATATGAACTGTTCCAATATTTATGTTCATCCCTCTGCCATAATGACAGTTCTGCTTCACGTCACTTGTCTTATCTTATTGCATTTTTTCTGTGCTGTGTGGTGTATAAATATATGATTCTTCAGATGTTGTATTAGTCTTCGCCTGATGAAGAGACCTGAGTAGTCTCAAAAGCTTGCAATTTGTTACCATCTTTTCAGTTAGCCATTAAAAGGTATCAACCACTGAGGACTCTCAAGTCTAAATATTTTTCTATCTACTGGCTAATACGGTACGAAGATACACATCTTTCCTATATAGACTTGGTGTCATACATTGCTGTATGTTTCCAGGCGAAGATCCACTATTCCAGTATTTAGCATTGCTTGTACAATTCAGAGCTTGGATTTTTTTTTTTTACTTTTTTCCTTTTGTAAGATCTGCATTCTCTCCAGATATCCTACAATCACTCTCTGCCTTCTCATGAGATTTTATGGTGTGCAGTGTATGCATATATCATCTTCTGACCACTATCACCGAGGGCTCATTCAGACATCATATTTTCACGTATGAGTGCTGTCTGTGATTTTCACGGATAGCATTCGTACCTATGGTGCCATGGGACCATTCACATGTCTGATTTTCACGGATAGCACTCGTACCTGTGGTGCCATGGGGCCATTCACATGTCTAATTTTCACGGATAGCGCTCATACCTGTGGGGCCATGGGACCATTCACATGTCTGTGATTTTCACGGATAGCACTCGTACCTGTGGGGCCATTCACATGGCTGAGTTTTCACGGAGACATGTCTGATTTTGTTCCAAGGGTCAGATCAAAATTGGCAATGCAAGTCTATGGGTAAGAAAAATCAGACCGCACTGCGATGACATCACATAGGAATCATAGAATGGTAGAGTTGGAAGGGACTTCCTGGGTCATCTGGTCCAACCCCTGCTCAAAGCAGGATTCACTAAATCATCCCAGACAGATGTCTGTCCAACCTTTGTTTGAAGACTTCCATTGAAGGAGTACTCACCACCTCTCGAGGCAGCCTGTTCCACTCATTGATCACTCTAACTGTCAAAAAGTTTTTTCTAATATCTAATCTGTGTCTCCTCCCATTCAGTTTCATCCCATTGCTTCTAGTCTTTCCGTGTGCAAATGAGAATAAAGATAATCCTTCTACAATGTGACAGCCCTTGAGATATTTGTAGACAGCTATTAAGTCACCTCTCAGTCTTCTTTTTTGCAAGCTAAACATTCCCAAATCCTGTAACCATTCCTCATAGGACATGGTTTGCAGACCGAACACCATTTTGGTCGCTCTTCTCTGAACTTGCTCCAGTTTGTTGATGTCTTTTTTAAAATGTGGTGCCCAAAACTGGACACAGTATTCCAGATGAGGTATGACCAAAGAGGAGTAGAGGGCAATAATGACTTCACGTGATCTAGAGTGTATGCTTCTGTTAATACATCCCAGAATTGTATTTGCCTTTTTTGCTGCTGCATCACACTGTTGACTCATGTTCAGTCTGTGATCTATTAGTATACCCAAGTCTTTTTCACATGTGCTGTTGCTTAGCCTTATTCCTCCCATTCTGTATACGCTTTTTTCATTTTTATTTCCCAGATGAAGTACTTTGCATTTTTCCCTGTTAAAAACCATTCTGTTAGTTGCTGCCCACTGCTCCAGTTTATTTATATCTTTTTGAATCCTCTCTCTCTCTTCTCTAGTATTAGCTATCCCTCCTAGCTTTGTGTCATCAGCAAATTTAATCAGTTTACCCTCAATTCCTTCATCTAAATCATTGATAAAGATGTTGAACAATACAGGGCCCAGGACAGAGCCATGTGGTACCCCACTTGATACATTCTTCCAACTCTATGTGCAGCCATTTACTACCACTCTTTGGGTCCTATCACTAAGCCAGTTATGAATCCACCTAACAGTTGCCTTGTCCATTCCATACTTAGTCATTTTTTCAATAAGGATTGTGTGAGATACTTTGTCAAATGCTTTGCTGAAGTCAAGATATAATTTATCTACAGCATTTCCCTGATCCACCCAGTCAGTGATTCTGTCATAGAAGGAAATTAAATTAGTCTGACATGACTTATTAGTTACAAACCCATGCTGACTCTGGTTAAGCACTTCATTCTTGTCCAGGTACTTACATACATGTTGTTTAATAATTTGTTCAAAGATCTTTCCTGGTATAGATGTCAGACTCACCGGCCTATAGTTCCCTGGGTCCACCTCCTTCCCCTTTTTGAAGACGGGAACAACATTTGCTCTTCTCCAGTCTTCTGGGACTTCTCCTGTTCTCCATGAATTTTCAAAGATTATGGAGAGTGGTTCAAAAATTTCTTCTGCTATCTCCTTCAGTACTCTGGGGTGTAATTCATCTGCACCTGGAGACTTGAATTAATTTATGTTAGCTAAGTGTTTCCTCACTATTTTTCTGTTTATAGATATCCTGGATTCTTCTATTCCTTTAATAGGACAGTGAAGATCAGTTGATGAGGAGAAGGTGGAGAAACTTTATTCTTTTTCTCCCCGTACAAGAAGAACGGATGACACTTTGATCAAACTCTCATCAAAATAATCGATCCTTTTTTCTCATGTGTGAAAAAAAAATTCCGACTTCTGAATGAATTTTCATGTGTAGGGACCTCAGCTGTGAACAATCAGCTTGGATAACATTTGCCAGATTGTGAATATTAGGCCGGTGTCCCACTTGCAACTGCAATGCGAGAAACTCGTGCCTCAATACCCGGTACTGCCGTCGCCGGTTCGGACCAGAGCGTTCACCTGCATAGAAATACATGCAGCCGCACACTCCGGTCCCGAGTGCCGGCTATTGAGGTGAGTTTCTCCGGCCTTAAGACCTCAATCAGACGTCAGATTTTCGCATGCTAGTGTGATCGGTATTTTTCACTGATGGCACTTATACCTAGTGTAGTCTATGTAGCTGTTCACATGTCCATGATTTTTCTGCTGATTGAGTGGTCCGTGCAAAATCGCAGAGACTAGTGATGAGCATAAGTGCTCGGAAAAGGTGTTATCCGAGCAAGTGTGCTAACGAAGTGACTTGGGCGTGCTTGAATAATATGTTCAAGTCCTCGCGGCTCTTCGACAGACGTAATAAGGGAGCACTCCGACGCCATCCGAGTGCTCTCTGATTTTTACTGCCTGATTGGAGAAACTTTTTTTTCAATCAGTTTTCAGAGAAAACTAATGAAACTTGGATCAAAAACACTGAAGAAATTTGGACCATGTTTCTCGTGCATGAAAATAACTGACGCTTGAAAGAGGCCTAAGTTGGTACTCTTACACACAAAACTAGAAAATAAACTCCCATCTACGGTCGTGCGGTATTTTCATGAGGCCCTTTATCCCATCTAAGGTCTCATTCAGACGCCTTGGTTTCATGTGGGTGTTCTTCATGAATAGAACATGTACTCGTTCGTTTCACGTCTGTGTTTTGTTTTCTTTGCAGACCAAGCAGTTTTCACCATTTTGCTGTAGAAAAGAAGAAATGTGGCCACATTTTTGCCTAAATCGTAGTGACACAAAAATGTTGTGACTTTTTGCCTTTTTATGACAGTTTTACCTATTTTTTTGCTAGGCTGAGCATAGCTGACAAATGTATCATAATGTACGCCATAAAGATTAAGGCCGGTGCCACATTTGCGAGTGTGATGCGAGAAACTGGCGCATCATCACCCGACACTGCCACCGGCACTCGGACCGGAGCGTGCGGCTGCATGTATTTCTGTGCAGCCGCATGTATTTCTGTGCAGCCGCACACTCCGGTCCATGTGCTGGTGGCAGTCCCAGGTGTTGATGCGAGAGATTCGCGCATCACCCTCGCAAGTGTGACAGCGGCCTAAGACTGACTTGTACTCCAGAACTTGTGCACATTTCTTGCAGTGGCAAAAATGAATTTGGTGAATCTTTCTCCAGTGCACTGTTCATCAAAACTAATGTGCCAGATACCACAAAAGTAAAGCCGGCACAGAGCACAGTTCAAACTCGCCCATTCAAGGGAAAAAGGGCGCCTCCTGCGTGTCATCTGAGCGTTGTCCTTTTCCTACTGTTTAAAGAGGTAGTCTGGCCTTCAGGTGCAAGTCTGCAGTTACTCTGTGACTACAGACTTGTGAATCCTCATATCACACATGCTTTAGCTATGAGGCTTCTCCGGCGCTAGGAGCGTGCAAGTATGCGATCTGTATACATGCGGTCACGTGCAGACTAGACTTTGCTTAATGCAAGTGTATTGAGTGAGGATGGTCATATCTAGTTTGAATGTGACCAGAAGTATGGAAATCGCATACTTGCACTCACATGACTGCTGGCACAGCAGAATCCTGACAGCGCAAACATAGACTGACTGCAGACCTGTACCCCAGGGCTGGACAACCCTTTAATGAATAGGACAAGCCTGGAACTTTTCTTTCATACAAGAAAAATAGATGCTGCACCGGTGGATAAAAATTAATTGAAAATTGGATCCAGATCACTGATGAAAAATGTTCTGTGTTTACTTCTAGGAAAAAAAAAACAATAATATGGACATCAGAATGAGATTTCAGGTTACATTTAGGCAAGCACTGTTTTGTTTTTTTGGTCAGTCGGCAAATTTGCTAGTTCACATCACCTTTTTTTTTTTCCTCCAGACAAGCTGATGGAACATGTGGAAAAAAAAAATCCCACCATACACTAATGACATCTATTTCTCAGGTGAGACTTGCTCATTGATCTCAATAGGTGCATTCAATAATGTATCTATGTATAGAGAAAAATCAATGTAAGAGCTGCATGTGTGGTATTTTAAGGTATCGCTCACACTGCCGTATAGTCTCTCATGCCAGAAAATCGGGCCGATTATGCCTCTGACACTCGGCTCACACTTTGTCAGAGTTTCAGCCAAGTGTCATCTTGCTGTGATGTGACTCTCTCGCGTGGACAAGATGTAGAACTTAATTTCTCCATTGTCTCTGATCGCGTATATCAGACTGCGCTCCGATGACATCCGAGTGCAGTCCAATGTTTCACACTCACCCGTAGACTTGTATGGGTGCATGCAATCCAATTCTCACAGCATGCTGAGATTTTCTCATGCCGAATCATCATGAGAAAATAATCACTGAGCTTCACTGCCCCATAGTGTAGCATTAGGCCGAGTGCTATCCGATAAAACATATCCTAGCACTCGCCCAAGTTATACGCTCGTGTGATCGAGACCTAAGAGTAACTTCACTTTTATATATGATTTTGTTCCCCATGCAAAGTTATGAATCGCTTTATAAGGCTGGGATCACACATGCGAGGAAATCGTCCGATGCTCGCATGTGAAATCCCAGCTCTGGCGCCGGCACTCGGGAGTGGAGCGAGCGGCTGCATGTAGTTATATGCAGCCTCTTGCTCCACTCCCGAGTTCCGGCGCCAGAGCTGGGATTTCACATGCGAGCATCGGACGATTTCCTCGCATGTGTGATCCCGGCCTTAGAGAATTTGTGTCACTTCTTGTAAAAAAAATAAATAATGATGCATGTAAATGGCTTACAGACAGCAAATTATTTTGGCAGAGGAGAAAAAGGTGTTCGAAAAATCTACTATACAGCTAAACAAACTTATTGAGGGTGTGCTCAAATTTAAAACTGATCCAGATTTCAACAGAAGGGAAGGTTTATTGCAGACATCGGTAGAAAGATATCAAGCTTTATTGAAAGAACGAAAACAGATACAATTCCAATGTGATCTCAAAGCCTTCAGTGACAATCAGATATTTAATTTCCAGAGAGATAGACATTCTGAAGCATCATCTTCAGACATTGACACCTCTGACACCGAAAGATCAGATACCAATTTAGGAGGGATACAACAATTCAGAGGAACTTTCCCCAGACAAAAATGGCAGAATACGAGAGGGAGATCCACAAGGGGTGGCAAAAGGGGAAGAGGCATTCAAAGGGGGGGTTTTCAGATGGGACACATTACCCCGTCTTCCTCCTTACCCTCTCCCTCATCATCTTCTTTTTTGGAACAAGGTGCGAGGACAGGTTATCACCTAAGAACCAGGTTCAATTAACCAAGGGACAAATAATCAACTTATTCCCCCACTCCCTTAGCAGAGAAGAATCAGATGTACTGGCAAGAGGTCTTAATTTTGTTCCAACCAATAAATTTAATTGTTTTGAATGGGTCAAGGATCTTAACTTATTCTGTAGAAAACTGAAATGGAAAAAATTCTTCAAACTACATAATCGTGAAGAGTGTCTTAGACAGGGTATAGAGGAGGAGGACTTTGAAACCTATCGAGCTCTGGCGGGTCTTCTTGGGGAGAATGACCATGCAAGTGAAGTTGGTAGAGGACCCTTCACCACCCTTAGGAATAAGAGCACGAGAATGCCGCCTCCCGGAGACACGGGAAACATAGATATCTTTCTGTCACTGGTAGAGAGGGACCTTAAGAAAATAAGAAATCTGAATTTTGAGTCACAGGACAATTTGTCAGGGAATGAGAGGAAAGCACTAGAGACACTCAAGAAAAATGACCAATTGGTTATAAAACCATCCGATAAAGGGGGAAACCTGGTCATCATGGACCATGGTAACTATAGGAAGATGTGCACGGACATTTTGATGGACACGAGTACCTATGAGGTCATGCCAGTTGATCCGTCAAATAATTTTAGAGAGAAACTCAAGGGACTCCTCGATAGAGGTCTTTTGGATACACTTATCTCCAAAACAGAGTACGAGTTTATGTTGCCTAAATTTCCAGTAGAGGCGACTTTCTACGCTTTGCCAAAAATACATAAGGGGTTGGACCCCCTAAAGGGGAGACCTATTGTATCGGGGGTCAACTCTCTTACTCAAAATTGTGGCCTCTACATAGAGGAAATTCTTCATCCCTTCTTTGTCTCTCTACCTTCGTACCTTAGAGACACGTCAGATCTGTTACTTAAGCTGGATGGCATCTCTTTGAAGAAAACTCTTGGTTGGATTTTTCTAACTGCAGGACCACGGCTGTGGTATATAAAGGCACGTGTTCATGCCCAAAAGATTATGTGGGAAAAACTAAAAGGGTGTTCAGGAGAAGAGTTGGGGAACATATGGGAGACATTCGCAATAATAGAGATACCCCCCTGGCACGACACATGAATTCTTGTCACAGTGGTAATTTGGGTGATATGTCATTTATGATCATTGAAGTGGTACATGCCAATTCCAGGGGTGGGGATATTGATAATATGATCCTTAGAAGAGAATGCGAATGGATCTTCAGAATAAATTCTCTTGAACCCTATGGTTTGAATGAACTTAATTTGTTTACCTGTTTCTTGTAGCCTTCATTCATGTTTATGGGTCTAAGGAGGAAATGAAGCCAAACTATCCATGTTAGAGGATCTCTTTTTGTTATGGGATCCGCATAGATCTCTATGTGGTATTATTTTGATCAAGATTCCCCATTTGTCTAATATTTTTTAGAGTTGAGATTAATAGGAGTATTATCAGTTCATATTTTGATATATCTACAGATATTCCATATGACCGATTTAGAATATGGTTAATTAGATTGAAGTTGAACATCACAGACATAAGTCTCTGTGGGACATAGAGAATATGAACATCTTTTCCTTTTTCTTTTGTCGCTATCTAGCCTTATATACTTTTGTGTACTGATGCAATTGCTCCGACTATTATAGAATATCATACAAGGTTTGGAGGCTAGTTATGAATGCAGTTTAGTGAGAAAAATGTTCCAAGTGATGGGACTTTGATATCTCGATCACTCGCTACACATCTAGAGGCCCCGCTTAGTATTATATAACAACTCGTTTGGCCAGTTGAATTCGGCCACACTTTAAACGCCAATAATGTCAGTAAGGTGAGAAAGTATTAGTATTGGGTGTCTTTATGCGCCTACCAGCGATTGACACCCCTTAACATGCGCACTCCTCCGCCCGTAAGATAACTAGGCATTAAGGGGAAGGGCGGTAGCGAGAACTATAGGGAGTGGCCCCGTATTAGCACATGACCCATGCATTAAGGGCGTGGCAAAATGACGCTTGTATTGACATGCGCACTCATTCTTCCATGAGTCAGATAGACATGAAGAATGAGGGTGGAAGTGACGATAGCGGGGATTCGCATCAACCCCTTACTCACCTGCTGTGGGCGGCGTCAGATGACGTTCAGATTGGCGGTACGTACAAATGGGGAACAGACACACAATACAGGTTAGCCACTGCACCACGCACAGGACATCTGAATCCTCTTACCCGGCCTCCTGATGAGCCTGTTTAGGCGAAACGCGTTGAGGCGCTAAAGCTATGGTTCTATAGTGGTAGCTGAAAAAGCCGAGAGAGCTAAGTATTGCTCTATTTTTGCATTTTGTCAGTTATGCGATTATAACCGCTTTGATATGAGTGCATTGAGACATTGAATTTTTGTGAATTGCATTGCGGTATTAGGTATACGTTATGCCTGGGCTACACTATATATATCTATCAGTCATGCGATTATAACCGCTTTGTTATGAGTGCATTTAGACACTGAACTTTTGGTATAAGGTTCATGAGATTAGTTGCATTATATGGTTAAAAACTTGTGAACATATGGGGTATCTTATTGACTGAAACATATTATATCGGCAATAGTCTTCATTATCTAAAGTTTCACTTTCTGCCTCTCTAATTTGTTCTTTTAGAAAATCGATCTAATTATATCATAGGCATTAGACCAAGTTGTTATCTGCATTGCGATATATGATATGCCCAGGTTATACAATTGATACCTCTCTAAAGGGCCCGTCTCACATAGCGATATCGCTACCGAGATCGCTGCTGAGTCACTAGTTTTGTGACGCAGCAGTGATCTCCCCAGCGATATCGCTGTGTGTGACATTCAGCGACGATCAGCCCCCCTGCCGGGTATCGCTGATCGTCGCTGAAATGTCTGGACATTTTTTTGATCGCTGGTCTCCCGCTGACAGGCACGCATCGCTGCGTGTGACAGGCGGGAGACCAGCGATCCGCTGGTAACCAAGGTACACAGCGGGTTTCCAGGCGCGGGGCTGTGCCTAGAAACCCGCTGTGTACCTTGGATACCAGCGCCCTGATGCAGGGGAGCTGGTATCCAAGGTACACAGCGGGTTTCCAGGCACCGCGCAGCGCTTGGAAACCCGCTGTGTACCTTGGATACCAGCTTCCTGCATCAGGGCGCTGGTATCCAACGTACACTGCGGGTAACTAAGCGATGTTACCCGCAGTGTCGCTGTCCTGATCGCTGCCTGAGCTGCCTGTTTGGCAGCTCAGCAGCGATAATGTAGCGATACACCAGCGATCCTGACAAGTGCATATCGTTGTCGGGATCGCTGGTGTATCGTTATGTGAGACCCAGCCTTTAGGCACATAACTTATGATATCCCTAATGGAGGGACAAAACAATTATAGTTATTGATGGTAATATTGGTGAGAACAAAGGCTGTTGATCTAATTAGAGCTAATGTCCACTTTACTTGACTCTAGCATATATATTTTTTTTGGGGGTCATGATACTTCCTTCTTGATGAAAACAATAATGATATCTTATGTGTAGACAGTCTTCTATCAGAATATTTATTACACTATTGATACATTTTAAGCCGGTTGCCAACTAGGCTACAATTCATTATTGGCTCAAATTCACCAACATTGGTCATGTATGCTATAAATAATCATATACAGCTACCACTATCTATATGACCTGTGTTCTATGTTTTTACATTATTGGGGCATAGGGATGTACTAGCACAGAAGGTCTCTGTCTATATATAGGGGTCCCTTTAGCCATTGGGCAGTGGGATTCCCTAGGGCTGCAGGGTACATCAGGGCTACTAGGGATAGCCATCGGTGAGCGGGGGCGCCACAACGCTCCCCCCCCAGGGTGCCAACCTCCGCGGCAAGGCAGGTGATAGCCTAGTGATTACTAGGGACATCCAGATGGGCCCAATATTTTAATCTTGAACACTATATGTTTATTTTGTATGTCAATTTGTTGGTGCTACTTATTAAGGTAATCTATCAATACCCTACAGCCGCTCTTACTAGTAATAAGTTGACTGCTATGGCGGTAGATGAGGGGATGGTGAACTGGATAAGTGACTACCTGACAGACAGGCCGCAGTTTGTAAGGATGGGGAGGTGGTATCTGGCAGTGTACGGAGCAGTGTTGGAGCCCCTCAGGGTACAGTGCTGTCACCCTTCCTCTTCTCATTGTATACAGCTGTGTGGGAGCCCCTCAGGGTACAGTGCTGTCACCCTTCCTCTTCTCATTGTATACAGCTGACTTTCAGTATAAATCTGATTTTTGTCACCTCCAAAAATTCTCAGATGACTCCGTGATTGTAGGGGGCATTGTGGGGGCCGGGGGGAGGAGGAATATAGAAGGGTGGTTTCTGACTTTGTGGATTGGTGTCAGACTAACTGTCTAGAACTAAATGTACAGAAAACCAAGGAGATGGTGGTGAGTTATAGAAGGAAAAAGGAAGATTACTTACCAATCACCATTGCTGGCCAGGAGGTTGAGATTGTTGAGAGCTACAAATATTTGGGGGTTCACCTTGACAGTAAACTCGATTGGAGGTGTCATACAGAAAAGGTTTACAAGAAGGGAATGAGCAGACTGTACTTTCTGCGGAAGCTCCGGTCGTTCAATGTGTGCAGTAAAATGCTGGAGATGTTCTACCAGTCCGTTGTAGCAAGCGCCATCTTTTTTGCTATCATTTGCTGGGGCAGTAGTGTGCGAGTAGCTGACGCTAATAAACTCAACAAACTTATCAAGAAGGCAAGCGCAGCTGTTGGCCTCCATCTTGACTCTTTTGAGGAGGTATTGGAGGATAGAATTCAGAAGAAGTGTAGGGCAATAATGAACAATAATACACACCCACTATACGAGCTGTTCTTGAATCAGAAGAGCACATTCAGCAGCCGTCTAATCCTACTAAGGTGCAAGAAGGAGAAATTCAGGAAATCGTTTGTACCTACTTCTATGGGGATGTATAATAATTTCCTAAGGGTGGTAGAAAATAATGACTGATGGCTGGTGTACTAATGTCAATTAACATTATCTTATATATACCTGAACTACTCACTTTTATTTATTATGTAATGTTGGTACACCTGTGCAAGATTTGTGTCCTAATATTTTATGTACTGCTGTTTGTATTGCTGCTGTAATACTGTAATTTCCCCCGGGATCAATAAAGTGTATCGTATCGTATCAATAAAGTATTTCATTTTGGGTTTTGCATATGATTTTGGCAGTGAAAAGTCAGCTCAGCTCCTGTGTCACTAAGGGCGCATTCACACTGTGGTACGTTTTCTCTGATTGTTCCTCTCTTGGTTTTGGTTACAAATATGGAGGTAAAATACTACCGTGCTAATATAGCCGAACTCTGATAAGCAGAACGCTCGGAGGAGGCAGGGGCTGACCCATCACTGCCATCATCTGTACTCCAAATAACTAAATTTCAATATCAGTGCAGCTAAAGGAAGGAAAATAGGGATAAATCAGAGGTCTGTAAGCCATTTTTTTTCATAAGGAATGAAGACAAATCGTCTAATAAAGTGTTTGCATAACGTTCCATGTTGGACAAAATTATATTAAAAAAAACGTACAGTTTAGTTACTCCTTTCTGTGCATTTATATGCTGTGGATCCCCAGCTTTATGCAGCATGCAGTGCTTGGCCAAGGTAATATTCTACTAACCTGTATAGTATGTAGTATTGTATGGACCCTGTATTCAGAAGGCGACTGCACAAATCCAACATTCACATGAATGAGGCCTATAGTCCATAGGATAATAATGTGAATAGTTGGCAGTGAAGGAGAACAAGGGCTCCACACATAAGAGCTTGTGTGTGAGACCACATGACTGTTCTTATATTACCTAAGGGTCACATATGGGTGGTCCGCGGTGATACTGGTGCTCCTGTGTGATACCTAATGTTAGTAGATGTCGTTTGGTTGCTACAACATAAATGTAAAATCCAACAGAAGTCCCTACGGGGTGTGACGCCGGCCGCGCTTCTGTCTTTCTGATGTCCTCTTACATATTTCTCTACATTCACTGCATATGGAGCATGTAATCCTATCAAGCCTATTGCTGTACAGTGTTCCTCCTGCTCTGACAGAATAGTGAAGGCTGCAGCCAATCAGTGGCCGCTGATTGGCTGTAGCAGTCACATGATATTATGTCAGGTGACCAGCAGGGGCCACCGCTATGAGACTATAGGTATGGCGCCTATAGGGTTTTCATAATTCTATGCTGCACCCTGGGGTTATTAATAAAAGGTTTAAAAAATGTTCCCATTTTTGGCTTTTCAGGTGATCAAAACGGATAACACTGGAAAGAAAAAAAAATATTAAAAACTGGGGGTAGATAGATTCACTTTAAAATAGTTATCACCAGCTCTTTGCTACGTCACATGAGAGCAGTATAATGTAAGGGCACAGACCCTGATTCCAGCAATGTATCACTCCTTTGTCTGCTAGTTGCAGTTTTGATAATATCACAGTTTTTTTCTGCTGCAGATCTACCAATTTCTGAAAGCTGAGCCCAGTATAACCACGCCCATACTACTGATTGGCAGCTTTCTGAGTACACTCTGCATAGGCAGAAAGCTGCCAATCGGTGGTGAAGTTGGGGTTGGACTACTGGCAGCAGGCTTGCTAGTCCTCTAATGATAATCTCCTGCTGATAAAATAGTGATTTTAAGAGCGCAGTCAGATGTCCGTATAACACAGACGACGATCGTATTGCTGTGCTCAGATTGACGGTCGGCTTTCCTGACCCGAGCGTGACAGCTTGTATTTCCAAGCAGCTGTCACACTCAGGACAGGAGAGCTGACGGCCAGTCCGAGGATTGCAATGCGATTGTCGTCCGTCTGTGCACACGTTGCAGATTTTGCTGCGGATCCGCAGCGGATTTGGCCCTGTGGATCCGCAGCAGTTTTCTATGCGTTTACAGTACCATGTAAACCTATGGAAAACCAATTCCGCTGTGCACATGCTGCGGAAAATTCTGTGCAGATTTGCTGCAGTTTATTTTCTGCAGAATGTCAATTCTTTGTGCTAAATCCGCAGCGTTTTTACACCTCTTCCACATATAGGTAATTCGCACCAAAATCTGCAGAAAATACGCAGGTAAAACGCAGGACATTTTACCTGCGGATTTAGCAAAATTCGCGCTGAAAAATCTGCAGCACAATCTGCAATATGTGCACTCACCCTCATATGGCTATCTTACTGCACCCTTATGCAAACTAAATCAAGCAGCCCAGTAAGTGACACATCACTGGAATCAGGGTCTCTGTCTCTGAGAGCAGGATGACATACACACTTAAATGTACAAACCTATCAGGATACCTACACATTACACCTACAGGAACTTTTATTAAATCACATCTGGAGGCATTAATATGGAGTTGTCCCCTTTTGCATCAATACCAGTTTCCAAATGAGTGGAAGGAAATTCAGCACGTCCATCATTGATAATATTTTAAAAAAATAGTTGCTTTATTATTGGTCCAATAAAAAAAAATACAGGAGACATTTTAAATCTGCCACATTCCTGGCAGTAAACGCCCTATTCGAGCTTTTCTCTTGGCCTCCTGTTTCTGATTTCTAGGTGATTTGTGCAATGATGTTCACTATTGGTTGTTTGGAGTCTTGCTTGTGATTGGTTTTTTGTTTTTTTATTTAAGTGTTCACTGAAGTAATTTCCATTATACTATGATTAAGGGAATCACAGGTACAGGCTTGGACTGGCCGACTGGAGAACAGGAGAATCCTCCGGTGGGCCACCACGCTCTTATATGAGCAGTACTTGGCACTATATACTTGAATCACTATGTACAGAGGCGGCATCTTATTAATTTTACAATCTACCCTGCTCATTGTTATATAAATTTGTGATTGAGGATGATCTCACATTTGCATGTAGCTGAAAAATGGGACCCTGTAGTTGGGTACTGGTGATTCCTTGGATCCCCAGTCCGACACTGCACTGGCGTCACTGGAATGGTGAGTGAACTGAGTACTGGGGCAGGGTACTGCAAATCTTTTTGCTCAACTCCAGCGCTGACCATCCATATACAATTTGATCGGTGCTCATTTACTGTCCCGTTCACACGTGCTGACAAATTGCTCATAAGATCATTTACTCCCCATTCAGCTTAATATTGTGAGCAGCAGAGCACTAAAAATTATCCAAATATCCGATAAAATAGCATTTTCATCATTTTCCAGGTGACTGGAGGCAAATTTACACCGGCTGAACATTTCTAAAACTCATCATTCACCAATTATTGTCTTGTCTAAATGGGTGTTTGGCCTTCTCCCCAAACTGTGAAGTGGGTCTCATTGGTGAGCCGACCCCCATTTGTAAGCGAGGGGCAGCTGATATGATGCAAAGCCCTTCCTAAGGTTGCACTAATCTCTGGTTTAGCAACATAACTGAAGTTGTGGTTATTTTAATGTTCTACAATGGAAGTAGAATAAAGAAGTAGGGAGAAGAAGCATGTCCCCACGCAATATAGGCATAGAAAAAATCTTATTTTATTGATTAAGGTACACAGCAAAAACAACATAGCCTGGAAAAATTGACTAAAAACATTGTAAATGCAAATCAAGAGGAGACTTGGATACAAAAATCCCAAATAAAGCCTCTAGCACAGACAAGACCTACAAAAGGATTGATAAAAAAGAGCCCTAGTGTGTATATACCACAATATATCATACAAAGAGAATGAGTGAAACAGAAAATACATAACACAGTGTATATATATATATATATATATAGATATATATATATATATATATATATATATATATATATATATATATACATATATATATTATATATAAAGGTCAATATGGTGGTATATAAACAGTAACATAAACAAAAAGCGTATAACAAGCCTTCAACCTTTAGATAAACATATTTACCAGGGAAGGTAGTAGGTGCCTGTGTTAGCAGGACCCAACGCGCGTGGCAGCTTCATCAGCGGTAACCTGTCTAGATTGCATACCTGCTATTTATGAAAGCAATGGGAGAGGGGAGTAGCAGCTACATGGGATCAATGTTAATTAGTAATTACCGCGTTTCGCTTGCACATTTGGGCGGTAGAGGAAATTACATATGCGTTCCACTAGAAGATACTGGTGGAGCACAAAACCGGAGGTGATGTGTGCGCTTCACTAGCCGAGACCAGTGGAGCGCACAAGGGACGTCATGAATTCGTTCATAAGGTCAGGTCAGTCTGGCACACAATATACTGTATATACATATAGACAAGGGGCAACACAAAAGCCAGGGGAACAAGGACATGATTATTCCCAGTTGCTGGGACTCATCCCCTGAAGAACGTGGTCGTAAGGTAAAAAATAGTCAAAAATAGTCCGCAGCTCTCCCTGAATACCCTAAACTGATCCTTCTCCGACGAAAATTTGTTGGGAAGTACCACTAATAATTCGGGGTTAAACCAACTGCACATCAGAAGGTACAGGAGTCATTGCTATAGTCCATAGTGGAGAGCTTCAGGAAGCATCCACAGTACTAGAAAACTGACACTGCAGCTGGGACTGTGAAGATTTTAGTCTTTTGTGTTCCCTGGCCAGATCCTGAACCATCTGGGTCAGATTCGTCACATGATCACAACTGGATCCATTGGTGAGAGAAAAAAAAGGATGTGGCCAGTCAAAATGTGACGCTAGTCACTACTCTCGGACAGGCCATGAGGCAGAGACATCAGATGTTCCGGGGTCAACACCAGGAGAACACGTAGTAAACTAGAGGAAAAGACGAAGTAGTAAGTCAAGTCACAGTCCGGGGTCAGAATACCAGAGAAATAGTGGATCTAAGCAAAGCGGCAAAAACAAATGGGCAGTCAGAACACAGTCCAAAGGTCAGGCAGCAGAAGATCAGAACAAGAATCAGGCAAACACACACTAGAGAGAAGAAACTTTGACTGGTAGTGATCTGGGCCAGACAGCTCACTTAAATAGAAGGGCAATTACTAAGAACAGGGGGCACTGGGAGATATCTCTGCACCTTCCAGTCTCAGATAGGTCACCTGAGCGGTCAATCAAAGCACTGATAGCTCAGCATGCCCCAGCACAGGATAGGATGGCAGAGCTGTCCATCACTGAGTCCCAGGCACACTGAGCGAAGGATTCGTGACACCATGATTTGGCAAAGCATTTTGTTATCTGAGATGAACAGAAGTGTGAACATAATATTATAGGCTCAACTGCTGAGGTGAATTCTGTATGCCATTCAAATGAATGTGAATAGCTGGACACAAGCAGCATAAGATCATGGGAGAAAGTTCATAAGTATACAACGCTGGAGAAAAGGGGAGAGCTATTTACATTCACTTCAACTCTCTGTTCCGAGGAAGGCATTTGGGCCGAAACGTCAAATTATTTTGCAACAAAGTGGATATGATATGAAATAAATCTTTTTTTTCCATCACTACCTGGAGCGCCAAATTTTATTACTATATTGATTGGAGTGGATTCCTCTTTGTGCACCCTAATCACGCTGAGTGTGCCGCATAGCCATTTTCATACATACATTACATAGGCAAACATCTTACACTTCACATGACATAATATGTACACAAGACGCAGGACATTATTCAGATTACACATCACATTATACACAGCACTGATGTCATCAAGGGGAGCAGGGCAATTTGTCCGTCTCCTTACAGATTCTCTGAGCCGCAGGTCATAGAGAGCAGCATGGACTCCAGACAATGATGCAGGGGAACTGGGTTTACCAGACATCACGTGGATAATCGAGGAACAAAAGAGCATTGCAAGATGGCAGATGGGTAACCAGAGCTGAAAGTAGAATATGTAGCAGGAGGACTGTTACATACAGGAACAACAGAGAAGTATTTGCAATTGGGTATCTGGCAGCAGCGATACATTTAGTGACAGAAATTACATAGACATCCATGCAGTCATGTATATTGCACCAGAAATGAATCTGAAACTTGTAGGAACCACTAGACTGAGCTGGGAAGTAGTAGTACATTGCTGGAAAGCGTGCAGGGGTTGCAGTGAGGATAATTGACCACCTGGCTGAAGCAGAGACTTTGAGGAAGATGGGGGTAATTCCTTGCAAAAACTAGGTGCCACACTTCCTGAATACTCAGGCAACTCATGGCTGCCTGAGCCAGCATTAAATGGACTTGGGTGTTGACATCAGAGATACTTGCTTGGTTACAAGAGTAACCTGGCACGGACTAGTACAGAGGGAGCTGGCCGTAGGTGAAGGGAGCACAGCCCAGTGCTGAAACCGGGACAGATGAGTAACACATGATTTCTCTTTTAACTTGTTTTGTAAATAACTGGGGGACAGCTTTGAGCCCTGGGCCAGGTATTGGCTAACATTAGAATAGCCATAACTATATGTCATTGTAGAGGGGTGGTTATCTTGCCCATCTTTTGTGTACCTGACAGTGAGTCAGAGGCGTCGCTAGGGTTTTGGTTCTGGGGGGGCGAAACTTCTGAGTGGGCCCCTAACCAGGTAACCTTGATTACAACTCGGTGACTCACCCTAATTGTGGATGTAGGAGATGACTGCGCTGTTACTGAAAATAATCTCTATATAAAGACCAACATGGATATTACCGCCACATGGCCAATGGTAGATATCAGTCCTACAGAACATATAAGGCTGGAGTCACACTGGCGACTAAATCGTACCACTAGAACGCGATGAAATATCGCTTTGCAGTCGACCCAATATTAATCAATGTACTAGCTCCCAGCATCCGATTTTTTTGTGGTCCGATTTAAACGTGCGAGTGCAATCGCAGCATGCTGCGATTGTCACCGATTGTGGGTCGACTATCGCCAATGCAAGTCTATGGGAGCGATGAAAAGTGGGATTACAAACGGACCGCACGTGTGAGTTGCGATTAAATCGCACAACTTTTCCAGGTGACAGGAAACTGGCTTTGAATTGCTCAGGAAGCCTTTACATGCTAATTAGCTAAGCACATCTTAAAAAACAACAGGAAGAACGCCTACACGGAGTCCAGAAACATGGCATCTAGCCACATCAATGTGGAACTCCTCATTGTATTGTGCAGGAGAGGCCTGAATTGTGGGACCAGCGCGATCCCAACTACAGTAATCGGACGCGCAAAGAGGCGGCATGGAAAACAATATGTGTGCACATTTTTCCGGACTATCATCAGAGATCCAGGGAGGACCAAGAGCGACTTTGTAAGTACCACATGTAACGGTTTTTAAAATGTAAAAAAAAAAAAAAACATCATGTAGCCTTATGTGTTTAAATGATTTTTAAAAGGCAGCATTATTGACCTCTTCCTATTTAGAAATACACATTGATGTGTGTGTACACAAACAATATCCATGTATATAAAAATATCATCGATGCTTCGGCATCTATTGACTACAACATTTTGTATTTATCTTCACCTCAGATGTAGTGTGTAGGTCCTCAAATTCAAACAGAATGAAGCGTTTTTGAAAGGGCCAAGCATTTTTGTAAATGTATGTTAGTGCTTATAACATGGTTAATTCTGGTTGTATGTTGATGTATTTAAATATTGTAAATCACATCACACATGAGCACTATTTTAATGTTCAGTGTTGCATATTTTGTATTTTTGGCTTAATAAATAGATATCAGTCATTGTAACCGTTATGCTGTTCTTACATTTGTAGTGACTGATGTGACAAGGCGGTGGCGCAGCTGTCGGGACTGCTACCGGAGGGAGAGGCAGATTAGAGATCGGAGTGGGGCTTCAGCATCTAAGAAGAGGAAGTACCTCTATTTTGATAGACTAAACTTCCTTGCGCCAGTGTTGGATCTGCGACCGTAAGTGCATGTGTGTTTAAGCAGTTTAATGGGAAAATTTGAATATTTCAGGCTTTTAAATTTTTTTTTTTTTTTTAATTCATTCATAGAACGGAGTCAAACCTAACTGAGAGGGAGACAGGGTCCAACTCCGAAGTGCTTATCGACCCCGTTGGTGATGGGGCAGAGGAGGCAGGCCCTTCCTCGGCAGCATGTGGGTCCACCCAAGCAGCACCAACAACAGTTGCAGGAGCTGAGGATTCTCAAACACAGCATCCTGAAAATGATGACCTACCTCAGAGCAGCAGCCCTACTAGGCCTCAAGATGTGTCTCCTCCTCCTTCCCAACGCACAAGGCGAGGTAGGCGGCGACAAGAAGGAGTGGGTTCTGTGACAAGGAGGCAGGTGGACCGAGGAGTTCTGGACTATTTGTCCAGTGTAGCAAATGATGATGGGGAGGAGGGATTTTGCCGAAGTCTGGCCCCTTACCTCCGGGCTACTCCAATACAGCACAGACTGAGGATCAGAAGTGGACTGCACATTGTGTTGGAAGCTGGATCAGCGCCTAATGATCCAACCAACCTACTAGATTATCTTCATAGATGGGTGGTTGGTCCAGAAAATGTCTTGAGGTTGTTAGGACCAAATCCATCACAATCTGCTTCAGCCTCTGATCCTCCTCCTCCTCATCATCATCATCCTCCTCCTCCACCTCCTCCTTGTGTTCAACAGAACCCAACTCCTCCTCCTCCTCATCCTACTGCAGCTCATTCTTTCTATGGAGCTTCCCAGCTCCAAACCATGGGACAGAGTGGCCATGCACAATATGCCCACTCTAACATACCCAATGTTGTTGGCTGGCCACAACATGGATATGTTAGACATGGGCATATTGGGGGTCACTCTGCTAGTGCTCAGTCATATCAATATGACTATGACCATCAATTCCCTATGTACCCCTACCCACAAGGCCTTCAGGATGCAGCCAGTAACCAAGCTTCTACTGTAGGTTCTGCAGCAGCTCATTCTCAAACACTGGTTGCAGATAGTGGAAGGCCGAATACTCAACCTGGCCCTCCATCCTCACCAACACCACCACCAAGCTACCATCAATTGTAGCTATAATATTTTTTTGGTTTTTTGAAGTTCTATTTTTGTATATTTGCACATTCAGAATGTTATACATATTTAATTTTTATGTTTGGACATGTTGGTCCTGTTTACAAAATATATCAGCCTGTAAAAGGCTTAAAAGCAAAACACTAATGAGTAAAATTAGTGAAGTTACATTGGTTGTCTGTGTTTATTCTTATATGTTATGTAGTGTCTTAAGTTTGGAAAAGTGTTTTAAAAAAAAATTGAGTCTAACATGAATTGATTAATCAAAAGGAACTTTATGGTATCATATCACATAAAACACACTACATACCTATGGCCTCATCTTGCCAAGGAATAGAACCAGCAGGGGAAACAAAATAATTGGTCAATAATTCACGCACTTTGAGTCCAGAAGGGGGACGACGAGGATGGATGACTGGTCTCATAGGCCTCGTCATATTATCAGACTGAAGTTCAGGCATATCAGCTGATGAGCATTCATGCATTCTTGTAAAATTATGTAGTACCACACATGCTTGCACTACAAGATTAACATTTGAAATTTACTTAGCTGAATGGCTGATTGTAGGACACGCCATTTGGCTGTAAGAATACCAAATGTGCACTCCACCAGGCGTCGTGCACGAGAAAGGCGATAATTAAAGATGCGTCTCTGATGGTTCAGATTGCGGCGAGGATATGGCCTCATAACATTACGAGTTAATTTGAAGGCCTCATCCGCTACTACAACATATGGCACTGCATCCACATTTGATTGGGGAAGTTGACATGCTGGTGGTAAGTCCAATTGGTTATTGCGTAGCCGCCGACCCATAATGGAAGAATTGAAGACTCTGGAGTCTCCAGTCCTTCCATAGGCCCCAATGTCTACAATTATGAAGCGGTAGTTACTGTCGACCAAGCCCAACAAAACTATAGAAAAATATTGCTTATAATTGTAGAATTGGGTCCCTGAGTTCGGCGGCTTACGCACACGTATGTGCTTCCCGTCCAGGACTCCAATACAGTGTGGAAAATTACAGTTTTCTTGAAATCCATGTGCAATCCTCAACCAATCTTCCATCTTGGGCTCTGGCATGACCTCTTTTTTAGTCTGGACCAAATTTGTCCACAAGTAGAGCTGACTATTCCGGAAATGGTGGATTTTCCTATTAAAAACTCTAAATGCAGAGCAGCGTATGAGAGCCCAGTGGAAAGGAACCTGCAATACATAAACAACAACAAACATGTACACATCAGACAAAGAAAATATAACAAATACATTAAGCAAATGTAGACAGTGGACATTTGTATACTCACCCATTCTCTTAATGTTATGACTTACTAACCATTAAGACTGCTACACACAAGCATATAGGGAAAAGCTTACAATTTCATAATGCCATCAGGTTCAGTATGTTAAGATGAACAAAGTTAGAAGAATGTGAAAGATGGTAAATTAGGCAAAACATCATCAACATATCATTGACACACATACCTAATGTTAGAAGAAGCCTTTCCTCAGCACAAATTGAAGGACGCATCCTGGTGTTCTGCAAGGTGATTCCAGGGCGCAATATGTCAAGCAAAATATCAAAGGTGCCAACACTCATGCGACAATAGGCAAAAAACTTGTCTGGATTCCTACGCAATGTGGAATACAGGCGCTCAAAATTCCCTTTGCTGATCCTTCGCATCACAAGGGGATGCACCCACATCCTTCTGCGATTCTGTGGAAACAACTACAGGGTATGGTTCCCCAAAAGTTCTTGATATCAGCCAATAGTACAGCACACGCTCAGTTCTATTAAACATTAGTCTGTCACTCATAATTGTAACTTTGCAGCAACACAACAGGAACCACTAAGAAGCAAAACACTCAACGGCAAGGGTGGGAGGGTAATAACAGTCAAACAACGCTTAAATATGGGTATGGCTCATTATTCAAATTATGTGCAGGCCTCAAAAACGTTAAATGTCCATTTTGCTATGATGCCACTAAAAATCGGTAGTCGCTGGGTAATCGGATGTGAAACGTAAGCGTACATGCTACAAAATCGCATCAACTACAAAAAATCGGATGCCAGTCGCATCAATGTTCATGAAATTTTAATCCGATTATCGACCGACTAAAACGGTCAGCTTTTTTAGTCGGTGTGTGTGAAACCAGCCTAAGAGATCACAGCACAGTTATAGTTGGTGACTTACCGCTGATGTTCTTTCTGATGGAATTGTTCACTTTTCACATCTTTTCCATCTGGCCCAGACCGACATGACAACTTCTTCCAGCCAGGACTCTGCTGCAGAGATTACAACAAAGACACATTTCACTTCTCATATTCTAGTTCCATCAACATCCTGCTGATACCCCAATGCTGAGCCGCTTCTGCTGTATGTGTCCCTATTACTGCACCTGATACCCCATTACTGAGCCACTGCTACCGTATGTGTCCCTATTACTGCACCTGCTGTGTGGCACTATGTGCCCTCTACATTCTAAAGCACCCCTCTAGAATATAGTAATGCCGGGTGCAAGTGCCCTAGAAAACAATGCCCACATTTTGTCCCCTAGAATGTAATATTGCCCTGTTTGCCCCTTTGACAGTCACAGTAACCTGCGTTTCCCTATAACAATAAGTGCCCACTTTACATTTAATAATGTCTCAAGTCTCCCCCTGTACAGCTCCCCTATACAGAGTATGATGCTCTCTTATACACAGTATAATGTCCCCTCACTGTATATATACTGACCCCTTAGTATCCTCCAAACTGTTTGATGGCTCCAACACTGTATGATGGCCCCCTCACTGTAATCTCCACACTGTATGATGGCCCCCTATATAGCCTCCATATAGTATAATACACCAGATAGTCCTCAATATAGTATAATGCACTCCCCATAGGTCTCTATATAGTATAATGCACTCCCCAAAGGTCTCCATATAGTATAATGCACTCCCCATAGGCAGACTCTATATAGTATAATGCAGCCCCACCATAGGCAGCCTCTGTATAGTATAATGCAGCCCCACCATAGGCAGACTCTACAGTATAATGCAGCCCCCCTATAGCAGACTCTATAGTATAATGCAGCCCCCTAAGCAGACTGTAATGTAAGGCAGCCCCCCATAGGCAGATTGTAATATAATGCAGCCCCCCATAGGCAGACTGTAAATAAGGCAGCACCCCCATAGGCAGACTGTAATGTAGGCAGCAACCCACCCATAGGTAGACTGTAATGATAGGCAGCACCCCCCATAGGCAGACTGTAATGTAAGGCAGCACCCCCAAAGGCAGACTAATATAATGCACCCCCATAAAAAAAAAATCCAGTACTCACCTCTCTTCCTCCCAGCCCCTGCGCTGCTCCTGTGAAGGACTAAATTAAGAAAGATCAAAACTGAATGTTCCATTTTGTGTTTGTAACTCCATCTTGTCTTTATGAGATAAATTCTGTTACTTAACAAGGCTATAGTTCTTGGCCGTTATAAAGCCAAATTGTTTTACTGTATTTTAAGTAGAGTAAAGGTTATGGGCTGTAATAAAACCAGACTGCTCCAGTTTGGACAAGATATGAGACCTTGGGATGTATCACTGTAGAATACTCTGAAGAATAAGTGTGCTGTTGTTCCCTTCTATGGTCACGTGGATACGGCCATATATGTGGTTTCCGGTCTTCTTGCATTTTCATAGGTTAAATGTTGTAGGTGTGGTTTTATACTATTGGTTGAAGTACAAACCTACTAAATACTATAAAAGATGATAATATAATACATGGGGTAGGAATCTGTCTCGATTCTCCCAGACAGAAACACGTCTCCGTCTGGTTATTTCTGTTGCTAGCAACATCTTATGAATTAATTTGGAAATCACTTGGTCAACTTGAAGGGTCACTTAAGCCCCGTCTCACACTGCTGAGTCACTAGTTTTGTGACGCAACAGCGATCTCCCCAGCGATATCGCTGTGTGTGACATTCAGCGACGATCAGCCCCCCTGCTGGGTATCGCTGATCGTCGCTGAATGTCCTGGACATTTTTTTGATCGCTGATTCTCCCGCTGGCCAGCACGCATCGCTGCATGTGACAGGCGGGAGACCAGCGATCCGCTGGTAACCAAGGTACACAGCGGGTTTCCAGGCGCGGGGCTGTGCCTGGAAACCCGACGTGTACCTTTGTTACAAGCTCCCTGCATCAGGGCGCTGGTATCCAACGCACACTGCGGGTAACTAAGCGACGTTACCCGCAGTGTCGCTGTGCTGATCACTGCCTGAGCTGCCTGTTTGGCAGCTCAGCAGCGATCATGTAGCGACACACCAGCGATCCTGATTGTTGTCGGGATCCCTGGTGTGTCGCTATGTGAGACCCGGGCTTTAGATCCTACCCCAACACTCCGAGCTCCCGCTCACCTCCTGACAGTGGGCACCGGGTAGTAACGTCATCGCGCCCGCTGTCAGTGTCTGTATCATACGCTGAGAGCGGAGATGATGCTCCTTCTCTCATCAATGCGGTCAGCTATATCGGCATCAAGCCAATACAGCTGAACCTGCAAATGACAGGTGGGCACCGACTGATGGCACCGGGTCCCCCCGCCTGTTCAGGGGCCCCATAGCGGCCGGGCGCAGTGCAGGGAGATCGTTCTCCCTCTCTGCCGCAGAATGTAACTGTATGGGCGTGCTGTGCACGTGTCCGCCCCCTCCTCCCTGCAGGAAGGCCGGCGTGTGTACTTACCCATCCGGGCTCCCTCGGCATCTGTCTGCTCCCAGGATCTGCACACGGCACGCAACTCTCCTGGGAGTAGACTTAGGGCGTGCGCTCCCTGACTCTTAAATGGCCAGCGCACGCGCTTCCAAAGATGTCCCCAGCCAATAGCTGCGAGACATCTTGTATATAAGGTATCCTCCCCTATTGGGAGGTGCCTTAGCAACTTAGGTAGTTCTAGTTTTTCCTGCTAGTCAGTTGTAAAGTCCCCGTGCTCCTGATTTGATTCGTCCTGTCCGTTCCTGACCCAGTCACCCTGCTATTCCCTAACCCAAGTCCACCCTGCCTGTTTCTATTCCCGATCCTGATCCATCTGTCTTGTGCTTGTGCTGCTTGTGTTCCCTGTCTGAACTTGCACCTGAGAATCTGCATCTGTGATCCCGTATTTTGGCCATCCTGTGTTCCTCTCCTGCTTGTGCATTAACCAACCCGCTAACCAGTTACTGGCCGGTCCTGCTTCCCTTTTTCTCCTAGGGGTCAGCTGCCACGGCTCCATGGATCCGTCCTGGAGTAGCACCTGGTGTGCACCAAGTCTAAGCCCACAATCAGGGGCTCTTGCAAAAAGTCACGTCACGTTACGCCCCTCCAGGTTCTCCCCGGACCAAGGCACAGTGGTTCCACAACCACATGCGCAACAGTAGGGGATTAGGTGAGGATTCATAGATGGGATTAAGAGTGACCAAAAGAAAAGGTTAGTGGGTGAGGATCGGATTCTTTAGCAAAAGTAGAGAGAACGAGGAAGTTCAGCTGACTCCCTCTAATGGGAGTTACAAATTGTTTTTCTAGGTTTGATTTTAGAATGTCCAATTTGCGGCTCTGAATTCCAATAGTGGTAATATGGAATAACTATAACAAGCGTCTCATGTTAAACGACCTTGCTTAAGGGTTGCGATACATCAGGGATGTCAAACTCAAATACACAGAGGGCCATAATTAAAAACTTGGACAAAGTTGCTGGCCAACCTTGATATTTATTAAAAAATGTCTTCAATTGAGGAAGTTTTTCCTTATCATCAAATATAATGAAACTTGTCATATAGAAACAAACTTAAGGGTGTTGTGCCATGAACAAAGTACATTTTAATTAATAGATCTTAGAATAAGACCCGTGATCACAAATGGGGCATACTGGATACAGATAAAGTATGATGCCAACAAAAGTGTCACGGAGAGACATGACCCAATGGGTGGTGAGTCAACGGACGGCACAACGGGATGGGATTGGGGAGAGGAAGGCCCTATCGATAGGGAATGAGGGATGGTCACCACCTGCGCTCAAACCAGAGCCTGTCCCTGCACTCCCCTAACGCCCTATGTGGGTCCTTCCCCCCCACCGCCGTCAGGATACCTCATCCCTCGCTGTCACCTGAAACTGCCCTGGCTAGTGCACTGGCCGGCGTAGAGCGCTAGCCTAGCCACTGCAGGTAATACCACACAGGGGATAGTGACAAACACATAAAGGATGGGAAAATAATAACTTAGCTTATAGACACCGATGCTAAGCTCCACACCGCAGATAACACAGCAACTGGACTCCAAACACCAGACGCGGCTGACACCAGAGAGCTGCTCCTACTAGGTTGGTCTCCAGAAAGGAACTGTATCACCAACAGTCAGCTGATGCATCAGGTGACCTTTTAAAGGATGGTGGGAGTGGTCACCACCTACATCACCTGACCCAGCAGCAGTGAAGTAACACCAGATTGCCAGCGGGGAAAAACTGACATTAACCCCTGATGGTCCAAAAGGAAAAAAGTTTTAAACTGAGTGGAATCAGAGCTGCCACAAATCCAAAAATAGATTGTGACCAAAAGTACCCAAAATACAGTAAGATACCCCCACAGTGAATTCCTCCACAGTACCCGCCACACGCATGGTATGAAGACCCTTCTGTACACCCCTACAAAGTATGGTGACCCCCAACACAGTATGATGCTGTAACTGTGATCCCCACACAGCCCTCCATACAGTATTATGGGCCTTCTCATAGTCTTCCATACAGTATAATGTGCCCCACATAGTCCTCCATACAGTTTAATAGGCCCCATATAGTACATAACGTCGTGGGCCAAATATAATCACCCTAAGGGCCATATCTGGCCCACGGGCCAGAGTTTCTCATAAGTGGCCTAGATAGGCACAAAGATTATCCAGAGAAATGCTCTTGACAAGTGGCTACAACCGTTGCCCTTATAGGGTGGCCAATGCAATAGGGGCTTGGCCACTAGGGTACAAACTATGGCCTGAAGTTGGGTTCAACCACTTTAAGGAGTTCAATGCTGCGAGTGCGACCAATATGTTTCTGTAGCAGTTAGAAGCTGTAATTCTGAGAGATCACTGTCTGCAAAAATACAGTTCCCACTAAGCAGATTGTGCCCGTTCTCTTCTCCCATTATCTATGTACAGTTGTTATTTTAAGCTAAAATAATATGCTCCAATAATGTGAGCAACTAAAGTTACAACTATTGGAAATAGCCTGGAAATAATTCTGGATGTAATACCATTGTTGGGTCTTTCTATTCAGAAATGTCCAGGGCAAAGTTCATGGACATCGGCATGTGATGATGACACAGTATAAACTGGATCCGCAAATGCACAAGGAGAACAAAGAATATAATCTCTGTGTGCAGACTGACAACTTCATTATCTCATCCTCTCCAGTCAGGCACACCATGACATTCTTAATGGGAATGTCCACTTCCAGTCACCGTCGTTCTTACATTTCGGCAGACCTTCTGATCCCCACCTCTGCTATCTGTGTGTATGCCGCACTATATATTAATGGTATGCAAAGCATTCATTGGAAGCAAACAGCTGAATGATAGAATCCCACCTCTGCTATCTGTGTTGTATGCCGCACTATATATTATGGTATGCAATGCATTCATTGGAAGCAAACAGCTGAATGATAGAATCCCCACCTCTGCTATCTGTGTTGTATGCCGCACTATATATTTATGGTATGCACTCCATACTTCGCTTGCTGCCAAGCACTGCTTTACCATCTTGCAACATAGTTTAATGTGCCTGGTAATAATGCTTTGGTATAATTCATTTTTTGCACTGTGTTTAAAATACTTACTGCTTAAGGGTATGCCACACTAAACTACATCGCTAACGGATCGCTAAAAACGTCATATTTAGCGATCCGTTAGCGATGTTGTTGTGTGCGGCATCTACCACGACGTGGCCCCTGCTGTGATCTCGTCATCCAGCGATCGTTCCGGACCTATTTTTATCGTCGGCGTCCGCTGGTATCGCTATATCGCTGGTGTGGCACCTTTTTAGCGATTTAGCGTACTTTTGTACCGCTAAAGTCGTTAAGGAGATCGCTAACGCGATAGCGTCCTTAACGATATCGCTAAATGTGGCCGACACTAGCGATATAGAAACAATCCCGCTGCGATCTTCATTAGTATGCGACGCTAACGAGATCGCTAGCGGGATTGTGTAGTGTGGCAGTACCTTTATATCCCTGTGACTGGGGCCTCTCTAGATCTTATCATGTGGAAGGTGCTAAAGCATATAGATGTTGCCAGGTTGCCTTTGATGATCTAACCACCCCCTGGTGTGCTGGCCTCAGCTGCCAAATTATCCCAAAGCAGCTCCCACAATCCCACTTTCCTGACTCTGTAGTGTGGGCTATATATTTAGGAGTAGTCTAAGGGGCACACGCAGTAAGGGGGCGCACGCATCACAGAGAGCAAAGCATCACAGAAGACAAGCATCGTGTAAATGGCAGTTATCCAGAATCGTGTAAACGGCAGTTATCCATGGCAGTTCACAGAAGACAAGCATCGTGTAAATGGCAGTTATCCAGAATCGTGTAAACGGCAGTTATCCATGGCAGTTAATCAGGGCAGGAATCAGGTAGCCCACACTTTGCTTTCTTTTTAATTATGTACATTACCTTTCTCCTCCTGTGTTCCCTTGCCATCCACATTCACCGCCCCATCCCCCCTCCATCACGACTCATACACATCAGCCCCTCCATATGTGTAGCCCAGCTGTGACTGGAGCCACATGTTACCCTGGAAGATGCACGAAAGGTAAACCCACAACAACCCATAAGCACACAACACTTCACATTTTCCTGGTGCCACCAGAGGTAGCCCTTGGAGACGACAGCAGGGAGATGAAGGCAGTCTAGCTGAGAGTTAGCTAATCGTTGGTTTTACCTCAGAGTGTCAGTTTACCTCAGCAGAGGAGATTAGAGCAGACTGTGAGAGATTCCAGTCAGAACGGCAGTTACCTCAGACGAGCTGAGAGGGAAAGACTAGCCAGAAAGAGAAAGCCTGAAAACTTCAGCAAACACTCAGTTTAGGAGTGGAGTCCAGTAGTAGTGGGAAAGATTACCACTTAGCCTGGTCAAAATTGAGTTTACTGAGAGACCTTCAGTGGCGTTTTAGTGAGTAAGCGTGCCGACGCTTGGAGAGCGGTGAAGATAAAGAAAGCTGACATCTGCTGCTAGCTTGTGCTTATGATAGTGGTGAGAGTAGGATGAAAGGCAGGTGGAAGAAAGAAGAGAGAGAGAGTGACAGAGGTTAACCAGCATTTACAGCTTACCTCCACTCTGCACCACCGGACACCGGGTCCGCGCTTGCCAGCATCTGCACGACTGGTAGGAGACACCGGAGACCCTGCTGGACTACAGGTCGCAGGGGCCCAACAGTGCTGATACTAACCGGGGTCAGGAAGAACAGGAGTCTGGCCTGATCAGCCATTTAGAGACTTAGTTCTGTCCACAAGAAGGCTCCACCACAAGGTCAGCCGGGCGTAGCTGAGAAGACGGAGTTAGGCTTTGTTTTATGCAAGTCAGAAACTCACACACTTAAAGGAGTAAGGAAGCCCTACACCTTCTCAGTGGGATTACTGGACGTGCATCCTCCACCCTGACAGCTTCCCGGGTCGTGCCTACAACTTCACCATCAGTAAAGGTACAGAAAGAAACTTTCTTGTGTGTGTCTGCCTTATTGCTCCTGCACCCCTAAATTACACCGCCATATACCCTGAGGGATCAGTCTTGCCTGTGGGAGACTTAACACCTTGCTGCCCAGTAACAACCCCTCAGAGGATCTACCCTGCAGCGCTGGTCACTTTGACCAGGAACCACAGGTGGCGTCACGAACATTTCTACAAACTTATAATCCCCTGTAAATATCCCCTTTTTAGTGAGCGCCCAGGGCAACGGTCCGAGCTGTGCTACCCGTGACATCCCCCAGTGAAGTGAACGGGCTCGGTGCCGAGTACCCCACAGGCCTGGCTACGTGCGACTCACATACTTCCCTCTCCCATGTACAGCTCCCATGCACTCCTCACCTTCCTGAGAAACCTCAGCCCATCTTGCCCAAACACATCACAGAAAAAACACTTACAACTCCAACAACTACCTGCTCTTTATCTTCCTTCTCCTACTGATTTCAGGGGACATCTCCCCCAACCCTGGTCCACCATCCCCCAACCTCAATCCCTACCCTACCTCATATCGAAACCATAATAATCTTATTAATATTACTTGCACTCCCTCGTCTCCTTCTTTCAATTGTGCCCTCTGGAATCCATGGTCTGCATGCAACAAACTATCCTTCCTGCACAACTACTTTCTGAACAACTCTCTTCATCTGTTGGCCCTCACTGAAACCTGGATTTAGGATTCTGACACGGTCTCCCCTGCTGCCATTTCCTACGGTGGCTTACAGTTCTCCCATTCCCCGAGACCCACAAACAGACATGGTGGTGGAGTTGGCATACTCTTGTCCCCACAATGCACTTTCCAGGTCATCCCCCCAATTCCATCACTCTCATTCCCTTCTTTGAGGTCCACACCATCAGGCTCTTTCGTCCCCTCTTCCTCAGAGTAGCGTCATATATCGGCCCCCAGGCTCGCCCACCCAGTTCCTTGACCACTTCTCAGCCTGGCTGCCGCACTTCATGTCCTCAGAACTACCAACACTTATCCTTGGAGACTTCAACATCCCCATTAACAGTCCTACTTCCACATCTGCATCTCAGCTTCTATCACTAACCACTTCTCTAGGCCTCTCACAGCTTTCAACCTCTGAGACACACAAGGATGGTAACACCCTTGACCTGGTCTTTGTCCACCTCTGTTCAATCTCCCACCTAAATAACTCACCGCTTCCACTCTCTGACCACAACATTCTCTCCTTCATCCTCACAAATCCTCGACCACCCCACACCACACATTCAGAAATCTACAAGCCATTAACCCTCAGACACTTTCAGACTCCCTACACTCATCGCTGTCCCCAATCTCCTCTTTTTCTTGTCCTAATCTGGCTGTTCAGCACTACAATAACACTCTTAGAAGCACCCTTGACCAAGTAGCACCGCTCACCCTCAGAACTTCCAAACACACAGTAAAACAGCCCTGGCTCACATCGCAAACTCACCTTCTCCAGCGATGCTCTAGGAGTGCTGAACGCCTTTGGTAGAAAAACCCGCACATCAGAAGACTTCATCCACTTTAAATTCATGTTAAGAACTTATAATGCTGCCCTTCACCTCGCCAAACAGACCTACTTCACCACCCTGATCTCCTCACTAGCCAACAACCCCAAGAAACTTTTTGACACTTTTCACTCCCTCCTCAGGCCAAAAGCACAAGCCCCTATCACAGACATTTGTGCTGACGACCTGGCCTCCCACTTTATAGAAAAAATAGATACTATCCGTCAGGAAATCTGCTCTCAACCACCAAGTGCTGTGACTCCCATCCCTTCCTGCATTTCCTCTGGCTCAATTTCCACATTTGATCCCATCACAGAAGAAGAAGTCTCCAGACTCCTCTCTTCCTCTCGTCCGACTACATGCACTACCGACCCCATTCCCCCACACCTCCTCCAGTCTCTCTCTCCAGTTGTCACAACTCACCTAACTACAATCTTTAATCTCTCACTCTCCTCTGGCATTTTCCCATCCTCCTTCAAACACTCCATCATTACTCCATTACTAAAGAAACCCGCTCTAGACCCTTCCTGCACAAACAACTACAGACCGGTCTCCAATCTCCCCTTCATCTCTAAACTTTTGGAGCGCCTAGTCTACTCCCGCCTCACCCGTTATCTCTCCACTCACTCCCTCCTAGACCCTTCACAGTCCAGCTTCCGACCCCTACATTCGACTGAAACTGCACTCATCAAAGTGACCAATGACCTTCTGACAGCAAAACGTAACGGTGACCACTCTCTGCTCATTCTTCTCGACCTTTCTGCAGCTTTCGACACGGTTGACCACTGTCTCCTACTGTCTAGGCTCCAGTCACTAGGTATTAAGGACACTGTTCTCTCCTGGTTCTCCTCCTATCTTTCTGACCGCTCCTTCAGTGTTTCGTTCTCTGGCTCCACGTCATCTCCTCTTCCTCTCACTGTCGGTGTACCCCAGGGCTCAGTCCTTGGCCCCCTTCTCTTCTCTCTCTACACAGCCCCAATTGGACAGACCATCAGCAGATTTGGTTTTCAGTACCATCTTTATGCTGATGACACACAATTATACACGTCATCCCCCGACCTTACCCCCGCCGTACTACAGAACACCACCGACTGTCTGTCCGCAGTCTCCAACATTATGTCTGCTCTCTATCTGAAACTTAACCTCTCTAAAATGAACTCCTTCTGCTCCCGCCATCTACTAACCTCCCTAAATCTGACATTTCCCTCTCTGTGGGCGGCACCATAATAACACCCTGGCAGCAGGCTCGCTGTCTGGGTGTTATGTTTGAACCAATCTCTCCTTCACCTCCCATATACAATCTCTTGCCCGCTCTTGCCGCCTACACCTAAAGAACATCTGTAGAATCCGCCCTTTTCTCACCAAGGAAACAACAAAAACCCTCACTGTAGCATTGATCCACTCCCGCCTGGACTACTGCAACGCTCTATTACTTGGCCTCCCCATTACTCGACTATCCCTCTCCAGTCCATCCTTAATGCAGCAGCCAGGGTCATCCATCTGGCTAATCGGTACTCGGACGCGTCCGCTCTTCGCCAGTCCTTACACTGGCTGCCCATTCATTATAGGATCCAATTCAAAGTACTGGTTCTCACCCACAAAGCTCTCCACAGTGCAGCACCCTCCTACATCTCCTCCCTCATTTCTATCTATCGGCCTAACCGACTGCTGCGCTCTGCAAACGACTTTCGACTAACCTCTGCACTAATCTGTACCTCCCACTCCCGACTCCAAGACTTCTCCCGCGCTGCGCCAATCCTCTGGAATCTCTACCCCAAGAAATTAGGACTATCCACAATTTGCATGGTTTCAGGCGCTCCCTCAAAACACATCTGTTCAGAGCGGCCTATCACATTCACTAATCAAAGTCATTCTCTGTGTAAGTGTATGTGTGTGTAGCCCATTCACTATCTCCATCCATCCCTCACTCCCTCAAGATGGCTGGACCATCATTGTAAATGCACCATTGTATATACACACCTGTACTTTGTATCTCCCCCACCTCATTGTAGATTGTAAGCTCTCACGAGCAGGGTCGTCTTATTTTGCTTTAATTATTGTATTGTTAACGTTGTTACTTATGACTTGTGTTTTGAAACTGTTAAACTGTAAAGCGCTGCGGAATATGATGGCGCTATATAAATAAAGATTATTATTATTATTTCATGTGGAGTTTTTTTCTGATAGGTTTTGGCTCAATGTTGTTCCTACAGTAAGGCCCTGCATTGTCAAATCACCAATGAATACTCGAAAGAGGGGCGACAAAAGGGTGCTAGTGATGGGGGTAAATTATACACAAAACCTTAAAGAGGATCTTTCACCAAACTTTTCACGGTGAACCATACTTATATGTTTCTGATAGGTTCCCTTTAAGTGTTCTAATCCCTCTGACCTGGTCACTAATATACTCACAAAACTGCCCCCATTACACCATGTTCCAAATTATTATGCAAATTGGTTTTAAGTGTCATAGCGTTTTTTTTTTTGTAAATGAAACCCATTGATGGTATTGTGTCTCAGGATTCTTTGTATCACTGAAATCAATCTCAGATACCTGTGATAATTAGTTTGCCATGTGAGCCCAATAAAAGGAAAACTGGATGTTCACACTATTAAGCAGGCCAGAGTTTTCAAGTAACATGGGAAAGAAAAAGGATCTCTCTGCTGCTGAAAAGCATCAAATAGTGCAATGCCTTGTTCAAGGGATGAAAACATTACATATTTCCCGAAAACTTAAGCATGATCATTGTACTGTTAAGAGATTTGTGGCTGATTCTGAGCACAGACGTGTTCGTGCTGATAAAGGCAGAATGAGGAAGGTTTCTGCCAGGCAAGTTCATCGGATTAAGAGAGCAGCTGCTAAAAAGCCATTACAAACCAGCAAACAGATATTTGAAGCTGCTGGTGCCTCTGAAGTCCCTTGAACCTCAAGGTGTAGGATCCTTCAAAGGCTTGCTGTGGTGCCGAAACCTACTATTCGGCCACCCCTAAACAGTGCTCACAAGCAGAAACGGTTGCAGTGGGCCCAGACATGCCTTAAGACTCATTTTCAAACAGTCTTGCTTACTGATGAGTGTCGAGCAACCCTGGATGGTCCAGATGGATGGAGTAGTGGATGGTTGGTGGATAGCCACCATGTCCCAACAAGGCTGCAACATCAGCAAGGAGGTGGAGGAGTCATGTTTTGGGCCGGAATCATGGGGAAACAGCTGGTAGGGCCCTTTAAGGTTCCTGAAAGTGTAAAAATGACCTCTGCAAAGTATATAGAGTTTCTGACTGATAACTTTCTTCCATGGTATAAAAAGCAGAAACGTGTCTTCAGGAGCAAAATCATCTTCGTGCATGACAATTGCACCATCTCATGCTGCAAAGAATATCTCTGAGTCATTAGCTGCTATGGGCATAAAAGGAGATAAACTCATGGTGTGGCCACCATATTCCCCTGACCTCAACCCTATAGAGAACCTTTGGAGTATCATCAAGCAAAATATCTATGAGGGTGGGAGGCAGTTCACTTCAAAACAGCAGCTCTGGGAGGCTATTCTGACTTCATGCAAAGAAATACAAGCAGAAACACTAAAAAACTCACAAGTTCAATGGATGCAAGAATTGTGAAGGTGATATCAAAGAAGGGTTCCTATGTTACATGTAACTTGGCTTGTTAGGATGTTTTGGAGTTAAGTAGCTTTTTTGTTCAGTGAATGTGACCTCCTAATGCTGCAAATTCCACAAATGAGCATTTTCAGTTCTTTAAAACAGATCAAATGTTCAGAAATTCTCCTGTGCCTAATAATTTGGAACAGTGCATTCTGAGTTTTTATTCATTTTGGAGATTATACTGTTATCATTGGGAGGTTTCTTCAATAAAATTCGATGTATACTCCAACGGGTGATGACTTTTATTAGACTGACTGTCATTTGCACCGACCACTTAGGAAAATCAGAGAAAAATATCATTTGCATAATAATTTGGAACATGGTGTATGTTTCCCTGCAAAACACCCATTCTCTGTATGCAGCTGGTCAGGGATGGACTGGGACTAAAATTAATTTCCGCCATTTGAAAGCACACAGGCCCATGCCGCCTCCGTTCCTTCACCAGATTGGGGTCTATATTACTAATATTACCCTGCCTACAGTAAATGAAGATTTACTACAAGACCTAGATTTCCAATAATATCGCCATATAAGATTTAATTATAATTCTGAAATAATAATATTGAAAAATAACAAATACCGCAACACCACAACCAAATATCACCAGCATATACAGTAGTGATAATACTGCGATACATATTGGTAACCAAAACCACTAGGACTGATATTAAGACCACACAGTGACCATATCATGGTAATATCAGTTCTACACCAATAGTCTGCAGACCATACACAGTATGTGTGTACTGTACAGATCCTCACCAGTGCCATCATTCATTTTCTCTTTTCTATTTGGCCCAGAGTACCATGACCACTTCTTCCATCCAAAACTCATTGCAAGCTTACTGCTTTTCCAGGACATTCCTCACATCTACACAAACCATATAGTGGTATAACTGGCGGTCGTTCTTTTCCCTATATATTAGTATGCTCCTATTGTATCCCATACAATAACAGTGCCCAATCTGTGCCCCTACACAGTAATAATGTTCTCTCTGTGCTTCCTCATAGTAATAATGCTCCCTTGTGCCTCCTTGCCGTTATATAGCACCATATAGAAATAATGCCCTCTTTTGCCTCCTTATAGTAATAATTGCCTTTGGCCCTGTATTACAATAATGACCCTGTACATCCTTATAATAATCAAGCATACCTTTCTGCTTTCTTGTAATGATAATGCCCATGTGCTTCCCTGTAATTATATTGATTCCCCATATATTATGATCTTCCCTCACAGTCCCCATACAGTATGATGATGACCCCGCATAGTATGATGGTCCCCCAGAGCTCCCATAAAGTATGATGTTACCCCTCATGCCCCGTATAGTATTATTTTCCCTCATTGCAGTCACATGACGTTGCTAGACAGTCCCCATATATTATGATGTTTCCTCACAGGCCTCATATAGTATGATGGTCTTCCACAGCCCCCATCTAGTATGATGGTCCCCACGCATAGTATGATACTCGCTCGCAGGCACCATATTATGATGTTTCCTCACAGGTCCCATATACAGTAACAGTCAAAAGTATTGGCACCCTTGAAATTGTTCCAGGGAATGTAGCACTTTTCCCAGAAAATCATTGCAGTTACACGTTTTGTTATACACATGTTTATTTTCTTTGTGTGTATCGGAGCAACACAAAAAAAACAGAGAAAAAAAGGCAAATTGGACATCATTTCACACAAAACTCCTAAACTGGGCGGGACAAAATTGTTGACACCTTTCCAAAATTGAGGGTAAACAACTTTGTTTAAAGCATGTGAGGCTTGTTCAAATTCACCTGTGGCAAGTAACAGGTATGGACAATATGAAAATCACACCTGAACCCAGATGAAAAGAGAAGTTGACTCAATCTTTGCATTGTTTCTGTGTTGTACATTAAGCTGAGAACAGAAAGATAAAAAGAGAACTCTCTGAGGACTTGAGAACCAAAATTGTTGAAGATTATCAACAACCTCAAGGTTACATGTCCATCTCCAGAGATCTTGATATTCCTTTGTCCATGGTGCTCAACGTAATTAGGAAGTTTCCTTACCATGTCATCGTTGCTAATCTCCCAGGACTGGACGGCAGAGAATAATTAATGAAAGGTTGCAATGCAGGATAGTCTGGATTGTGGATAAGCAGCCCTAATGTCACGATCCATTTTTGGATCTGTGGCAGATTTGCTTTTCATATTTTTTCCTTTCAGGCCATCGGGGTTAATGTCAGTCTTTTCCCCCAGTGGCCGCTGGTGTAATTACATTGCTGCTGAGTTGGCTGGTGCAGGTGGTGACCACTCCCACCATCCTTTAAAAGGTCACCTGATGCGTCAGCTGACTGTTGGTGATACACTTCCTTTTTGTAGACCAACAAAGCTGGAGTCAGGAGCTTGCTGAGTGCAGTGGTACTTCAGCTATTACCTTGATCTGGTGCCTTACTCTGCTGTGCGGTGCTTTGCAGCAGAGAAAGCTAAGCTGTTTTTTTTTAGTTGATTTAACCCCTAAGTGTCTGTCTTTTCTTTCCTTTTGGTTATATTGGTGCGTTCACTTTATTCCGTCTCACCTCCTGGGTGTGGCGTCCGCCCACTGCAGGTCTGAACTGCAGGTAAGACAGCACCACGAGAACCTTTACCCCTATACAGGGATCTGGAATTATAGCGAAGCCCAGGGGGTAGCTGCCTATGAGAGCAGTGGACCGGAGTAGGAAGGATGCTAGGACGGGAATAAAAAGCGAGACCAAATGCGTAGTCAGAAGTCCAAGGGTCAAAACCAGGAGGGGAGCAAAAGTACAAAATCAGCAGGCAGTAGAAGGGTCAGAAATTCAGGCTAAAGTTCAAGTCCAAACCAGGCAGACAGCAGAGGTACAAAATCGGCATGCAGTAGAACAGTCAGAAATCCAGGCAAAGGTCAGAAATACAATAGCAAAACAAACTAGCAGGCTGGGGGACCAAGACTATATCTGGCGGCCTACAAGCCAGGCTCCAAGGCATTTGAATGGCATGGCTACCTCTCACAGGCTCACAGTCTGATGACCTCATCTGGACCACGCCCAGAACCAGGCCAGATGGTGATGTATGACTGACACCAACCACTTCACCTCTGACAGAAGAGCGAAGCCTACGCCCACAGATGCCTGCGCAGAGACCCCTTCTCTGTCGCCAACATTACCCACAGGCGAGACAAGGCGATGCGCAGTGACAGAGGCCGGCGTCAAAGGAGCGGAACCATATGAGGATACCGCACTCCTATCACCGGCACCACCAGCCGAAGGAGTCGGCGGCGCCTCCCAGCGGCCGAGGCAGGAACACCACCCACTGAATCCAACGGCGACGTGACAGTACCCCTTCCCTAAGAGGGGCCTCTGGACCCTCAAAACCCGGTTTGTTGGGATGAAGGAGATGAAACTTCCTGATCAAACCCTTGGCATGGAGGTTACTGGCAGGCACCCAGGACCTTTCCTCCGGACCATAGCCCTTCCAATGCACCAGATACTGCATGGATCCTCTCACTAAATGGGAATCAAGGATCCTTTGGACTTCGTATTCCAAAGCACCCCCTACCAAAACCGGAGGAGGAGGGGACTTGACAGGACGAATCGGAGAGCGGTACAATTTGAGAAGGGACTTATGGAATACATTGGGCAGTTTAAATGATGGAGGGAGCTTCAGACGAAAGGCTACTGGATTAATCACCTCAATAATTTCATATGGACCAATAAACCTGGGACCTAGTTTGACAGATGGCACTTTGAGCTTAATATTCCTGGTAGAAAGCCAAACTTTGTCCCAACTTCCAGGTCCGGGCCCTTGGAGCGCCGTCTATTAGCAGACGAAGCCTGTCTAGTCTGAGCCCCTTTCAAGTTTACGTTGACTTATGACCAGATAGTTTTTAACTGGTCTATGGTTCTTTCTACCCCAGGGACATCTGACATCCTAGAAGAGAACGAACCAAAACGTGGGTGCAGCCCATGATTACAATAGAAAGGGGTAGTCTTGATGGACTCCTGGTACTGATTATTCATGGCAAACTGTCATGTGTGCATTGCCACGAAGATCGTCGCGGTTGCACACTTTGACTTCTCACAGCTGAGCTGCTGTTTCTTTGTGTTTGGCAGCTAGGGAGTTAATTCTGTCTGTGCTCGGTGCTGGGACTGGGTGCAGTTTCTCCCGGCTGCAATTGATTATTTGTTGATTGGTTTCCTTTAAATTCCTGGTTGTCTGCTTGGGGAGTTGCCAGTGAAACCTTCATGCAGACCACAGATAGGAATGAATCTGTATAGACTTTAGTTGTGAGCTCCTTAGTTGTTCTAAGCTCAACTTGGTTAGAGTTTATTTCCCAGACCATTTATGTTCCTTTGGTGTTTGAGTGTGTATGCAAGCGAGTGTTATCCTGTCTGTCTTATATGTCTAAACTGTGTATTTAGCTAAGATCAGCCCATATCCCTTTGGTGGTAGTCAGGATCCTTCTTAGGACTGATTACAGGGTTCAGGGTCTGATAGGAGACAGGGTTAGGTTGGAGACTTGGACCTCTGAACCATTATCAGTACCTCCAAGGTGAGGGATTAGTTAGGACCCCAGTTTAGGGTCAGGTTAGATCCCGGTCCACCTCTTTCCTGTTTCAGCTCATCAAGTCCTCAAGATTAACCCTGAGTTCAGCAGATATTGTGTCAGGTAAATCTATTCTATACTTACATGCTGATGTTGCTATACTAGTTGTTGTATAGAGTGTTGTTCCTGTATTAATAGTTTACTGACATTGTATACATATCATTAGACAGCGTGACATTTTCACTGGCCCTAAAAATTATCTCCAGTTACCATGGATCCAGTAGCCCAGCTGGCTCTGCAGTTGCAGGGATTATCCATGGAGCTGACGGACATTAAGTCCAAAGTTTTGTCTCCCCTGGAGCAAACCAGAGTTGAACCTAAGGTTGCTCTCCCGGACAGGTTCACTGGTGGGCGAGACAAATTTTTCACCTTCCGGGAGGCATGTAAATTGTATTTTCGGCTTCGGCCTCGATCATCAGGGAGTGAGGAGCAGAGAGTGGGAATTGTTATCTCACTTCTGCAAGGGGACCCTCAATCCTGGGCATTTTCCCTTCCTCCGGGATCCCCGGCTCTACTGTCTGTAGATCAATTTTTTACTGTCCTGGGATTGGTATATGATGACCCAGATCGGGTCTCTCTTGCTGAGACAAAATTACGTAAGATACAGCAGGGAGATCGTCCGGCAGAGGAATTTGCTTCTGAGTTTCGTAGATGGGCCACAGATACTCAGTGGAATGACCCAGCTCTTAGGAGCCAGTTTTGTCATGGGCTTTCTGATAAATTAAAGGACGTTTTGGCTCAGTATGAGTCTCCTCCTTCTCTGGAGGCTGCTATGGCCTTAGCTATCCGTACTGATAGACGGCTTCGGAGAGGGGTGAGGTAACCCCACTCCCTGTTGTTTCTCCACCTACCACTAAAGTCCCTTATGTTGAGGGTTCCCCTTGTCTGTTCGGATGAGCCTATGCAGTTGGGAGGGACATCATTTCGTAGGAGGGGATTGGCGGTACGCCGCAGGACTAGAAGATGTTTTTTCTGCGGGAAAGAGGGACATTTTGTTGGAGAATGTCCATCCCGTGCCTTGTTGAGCCAAAAGTCGCCGGAAAACTGTTAATCCCAGGTTGTGTGGTGGACGACAACCTGGGAGTATGTATTTCATCCGCCAGTTCTTCTCAGTTCCTTGTACCAGTGGAGGTGGTGGTTGGTACGAGAGTGGAGAGATTGTCTGTTCTTCTTGATAGTGGTTCCGGAGCTAATCTGGTTGACGCTCAGTTTGCTCAGGCTCAAGGTATGCATCTGAGTGTATTGGTCAAACCGATCCCTATATTCTCCATTGACGCCAGGCCTCTCGGCCAAGGTAGCTTTGTTCATGAGGTTCATAACATTGACCTTCGGGTAGGGGCAATACATAGGGAACAATTATCTTGTTATGTGTTGGAGGGTCTACCTACTCCCATTGTGTTGGGACTTCCTTGGTTGGTTAAACATAACCCTGTGATTAATTGGCAGTCCAGAGAAATAAGCCAATGGGGTGAGTTTTGCAAAAGCAACTGCATGAACACAGTCATCAGTGCGGTCGTGCCTAGTACATTGCCTCCTTTTTTGGAGGATTTTGGAGATGTTTTCTCTGAGGAGGGGTGTCAGGAGTTGCCTCCTCATCGCGTGTATGACTGCTCTATTAATCTCCTTCCTGATGCTAAGTTGCCTAAAGCTAGGTTGTATAATCTTTCTGGTCCTGAGAGGCAGGCTATGAAAGATTATATTTCTGAAAGTCTGGCCAAAGGGCATATTAGACCTTCATCTTCCCCAGTAGCCGCGGGGTTCTTCTTTGTGAAGAAGAAAGATGGAGGCCTACGCCCTTGCTTGGATTTCCGCGAACTTAATCGGATTACTGTTCGAGATCCGTATCCACTCCCTCTTATTCCTGATCTCTTCAATCAAATTGTTGGCGCCAAATGGTTTTCTAAATTGGATCTCAGGGGGGCGTATAATCTGATTAGGATAAAAGAGGGGGATGAGTGGAAAACGGCGTTTAACACGCCGGAGGGACATTATGAGAACCTAGTCATGCCTTTTGGTCTGACTACTGCACCAGCAGTATTCCAACATTTTGTTAATGACATTTTTCGTCACCTTGTGGGGCTGTTTGTGGTTGTATATTTGGACGACATTTTAATTTACTCGCCAGATCTTGTGTCTCATCAGGAACATGTGAGACAGGTGTTGCAGATCTTGCGAGACAATAAATTATACGCCAAACTGGAGAAGTGTGTATTTGCCGTACAGGAACTTCAGTTTTTGGGTTTTTTGGTGTCAGCCTCCGGTTTCCGTATGGACCCTGAAAAGGTGAGAGCAGTGCTTGAATGGGATCAGCCAGGGGATCTTAAGGCTCTGCAGCGTTTTTTGGGGTTTGCTAACTACTACCGGAAATTTATTTGTAATTTCTCATCTGTCGTCAAACCTCTCACTGACATGACAAGAAAAGGGACGGATTTTTCTAAATGGTCGGACAAAGCTTGCCAAGCCTTTTCCTCTTTGAAGAAATGTTTTGCTTCGGCACCCGTTCTCATCCAACCAGATGCATCTCAGCCGTTCATTGTGGAGGTGGATGCGTCTGACGTAGGGGTGGGTGCTATATTGTCCCAGGGTCCGTCCCCTGGTAAATGGCATCCGTGCGCTTTCTTTTCTAAGAAATTGTCGTCCGCCGAAAGGAATTATGATATCGGCAATAGGGAACTTTTGGCCATTAAGTTAGCTTTTGAAGAATGGCGTCACTTTTTGGAGGGGGCAGTCCACCCGGTTACCGTTATTACTGATCACAAGAACCTGTTGTATTTGGAATCCGCTAAGCGTCTGAATTCCAGACAAGCTCGATGGTCGTTGTTTTTTACCAGGTTTAATTTTGTCGTCACTTATCGCCCGGGGTCTAAGAATGTAAAGGCTGATGCCTTGTCTCGCAGTTTCCCAGGGGCCGGGAAAACGGATGACCCGAGTCCTATCCTTCAGGAGGGGGTGGTAGTGTCGGCTGTATTTTCTGAGCTTGAGGAGGAGGTGTTAGAGGCTCAGGGGGACGCCCCTGCAGGACCTCCAGGGAGACTGTTTGTCCCAAATCTGTTGAGACAAAAGGTTATTGAGGCACATCATAATTCTTCTCTAGCAGGACATCCAGGGAGTAAGGCTACTTTAGATCTCCTTTCTCGCCGGTTTTGGTGGCCTAATGCTAATAAAGATGTTATAACTTTTGTCGCGTCATGTGGGGTGTGTGCTCGCTCTAAAACCCCTCATACCCGTCCGTCTGGGACCCTTTTACCCTTGAAACTTCCGGAGCGTCCATGGAATCATTTATCTATGGACTTCATTACGGACCTTCCTCCGTCGTCAGGGAATACTGTCATACTGGTGGTTGTTGACAGGTTCAGTAAGATGGCACATTTCGTTGCTCTTCCTGCACTCCCTAATGCTAAAACTCTGGCGCAGGTGTTCATTAGGGAGATCGTTAGACTTCATGGGTTGCCTTCTGATGTGGTGTCAGATAGGGGGTCTCAGTTTGTGTCCAAATTTTGGAGGGCATTTTGTTTACGTCGGGGGATGCAATTGTCATTTTCCTCGGCTTTTCATCCGCAGACCAATGGTCAGACAGAGCGTCTGAATCAGAGCTTAGAGACATATCTCCGGTGTTTTGTCTCAGAGAACCAAGAGGACTGGTCTTCTTTCTTGCCTCTGGCAGAGTTCGCTCTTAACAACAGGCGGAGCGAGTCCACTGGTAAGTCCCCGTTTTTTGGGGCATATGGTTTTCATCCCCAGTTTTGTACTTTCAATGGGGGGGGCCCTTCTGGGGTTCCTGAGGAGGAGCGTTTCTCGCCGTCACTTGCTTCTGTGTGGAGAGGTGTATTGAATAATCTGAGTGCGATGGGGAACCGTTACAAATGTATGGCTGATAGGAGGAGAGTTTCTGGTCCAGATCTGAATGTGAACGATCTGGTATGGTTGTCTACCAGGAATATAAAACTTAAAGTGCCCTCCTGGAAACTGGGTCCCAGATTCATCGGGCCGTACAGGATCAGTTCCATAATTAATCCTGTGGCATTTCGTCTGGCCCTCCCTCCTACGTTTAAAATTCATAATGTGTTCCACAAGTCATTACTTAAAAGGTATGTGGCACCAGTCATACCGTCACCTCTACCTCCTCCTCCTGTGTTGGTCAATGGTAACTTGGAATTTCAAGTATCAAAGATCATTGACTCACGTCTGAATCGCCGGTCCCTTCAGTACTTGGTGCATTGGAAGGGGTATGGTCCAGAGGAGAGGACGTGGGTCCCTGCGTCTGATGTTAACGCAGATCGTTTGGTTCGGACCTTCCACAGAACTCACCCGGGCAGGCCTGGCCCTGAGGGTCCGGAGGCCCCTCGTAGAAGGGGGGGTACTGTCATGTGTGCATTGCCACGAAGATCGTCGCGGTTGCACACTTTGACTTCTCACAGCTGAGCTGCTGTTTCTTTGTGTTTGGCAGCTACGGAGTTAATTCTGTCTGTGCTCGGTGCTGGGACTGGGTGCAGTTTCTCCCGGCTGCAATTGATTATTTGTTGATTGGTTTCCTTTAAATTCCTGGTTGTCTGCTTGGGGAGTTGCCAGTGAAACCTTCATGCAGACCACAGATAGGAATGAATCTGTATAGACTTTAGTTGTGAGCTCCTTAGTTGTTCTAAGCTCAACTTGGTTAGAGTTTATTTCCCAGACCATTTATGTTCCTTTGGTGTTTGAGTGTGTATGCAAGCGAGTGTTATCCTGTCTGTCTTATATGTCTAAACTGTGTATTTAGCTAAGATCAGCCCATATCCCTTTGGTGGTAGTCAGGATCCTTCTTAGGACTGATTACAGGGTTCAGGGTCTGATAGGAGACAGGGTTAGGTTGGAGACTTGGACCTCTGAACCATTATCAGTACCTCCAAGGTGAGGGATTAGTTAGGACCCCAGTTTAGGGTCAGGTTAGATCCCGGTCCACCTCTTTCCTGTTTCAGCTCATCAAGTCCTCAAGATTAACCCTGAGTTCAGCAGATATCGTGTCAGGTAAATCTATTCTATACTTACATGCTGATGTTGCTATACTAGTTGTTGTATAGAGTGTTGTTCCTGTATTAATAGTTTACTGACATTGTATACATATCATTAGACAGCGTGACACAAACTCTGCTAGCGGTAGGTGTTCCACCCAATCGGACTGATGCTCAGAGACATAACTGTTATGATTTGGTAGCTGAGGAGAGCAGGCAAAAAAGGAAATACACCAGAGCAGTTGGAAACTATGAGATTGCAGTACCTGACTAACCACCACGACTAGAGGCAGCCGTGGAGCGCTCCTACGTTGGTCCTAGACTGTTGTGAATGGGTTTGAGATGAGTTCTGAGCAGAGGCTCCCTCTGGTGGTTACAAGCGGTGCTAGTCTGTCCAGTGAAGATTGTGAGGACTGGGAATCAGGTGTTACTGATTGGTCTTATATAAGGGAGTCACCTTCCCATCAGGATTGCCGGTGATCAATTGTTCTGGTCTGAATCCTTCATTCCTGTTTCCCTTGTAGCCTGCTGTGTCGTGTCTGCATCTCCTGCTAACAGATAAGACATTTTCTTCTTTTGTGTTTGTGCTATATTTTTGCATTTTGTCCTGCACTTCTGTGGGGGCCTTCAGGGTCCCCTCCGGGGGCTTCTGCCCTCTCAGTTTTGTTCAGCCACTGATGTTTGTTCTTTTGCTTTTTCCAGTTTTTTCAGTGGCTGCTGTTTTGATTTTGTTACACCAGAGAACTAATTTAGGTGGAAGAGGTCGTGTGATCTCAGGTGTTTTTGAAATTAGTAGAGTTGGTGCCTTTCAGGGTTTTCTGGGATTGCAGTAAGTACCCTTCCTATCCTTTTCTATTTAGTTAGTTTGGGCCCCAGCGTTTGCTCATACTATTTTCTTTCTGTGTCAGTATTTCATCTTGTCTAACCGCCATTACATGTTTGGGGGCTTTCTATTATCTTTGGGGTTCTGCTCCGGGGCAGATAGCTTTCCTATTTCTATCTTTAGGTGTAGTTAGTTTCTCAGGCTGTGACGAGGCGTCTAGGACCAACGTAGGAACGCTCCACGGCTGCCTCTAGTTGTGGTGGTTAGTCAGGGTACTGCAATCTCATAGATTCCAACTGCTCTGGTGTATTGCCTTTTTTACCTGCACTCCTCAGCTACCGAAACATAACAGTATCACCGGCCTAAAAATTGAAAATTGTATGGTACTCACAGAAGGGAAAAAATATTGTGAAAGAAAAAAGGTTGTCAGAGTTGTCAGAGATATTTTTCTGTTTGTTGCATTTTTTTTTTCCCCTCTGTATCTCTGGGTGCTGGGGAGGATCTTTTCTCTCAATGGAGTTTGCACAGTTGTCTGGCCGTGTGGATCAGCTTGCCACTGAGGTTCGGAGTATTGCTATCTATCTTGCTGGGTTGCCTGTTGTGGAACCTAGGATTCCCATGCCAGATTTGTTTTTAGGGGATCGAGCTAAGTTTCAGAATTTCAAAAATAATTGTAAATTGTTTTTTGCCTTAAAACCTAAGTCCTCAGGGAACGCAGCGCAGCAGGTTCAAATTATCATCTCTCTCCTGCGCGGCGATCCTCAGGATTGGGCTTTTTCCCTGATACCTGGGGATCCTGTTTTGAGTGATGTTGATGCGGTTTTTCAGGCCTTGGGGTTATTGTACGATGAGCCTAATGTCACTGATCAAGCTGAAAAAGCCTTGTTGGCATTAAATCAGGGGCTTGATGACGCTGAGTTATACTGTCAGAGATTCCGTAGGTGGGCAGTACTGACCAAATGGAATGACGACGCTTTGGCAGCCCTTTTCCGGAAGGGTCTGTCAGATAATGTAAAGGATGTTATGGTGGGATTCCCTGTCCCCTCTGGTCTCAATGATTCTATGTCATTAGCGATTCAAATTGACAGACGTTTGCGTGAGCGGAGAAGTATGCGTGGAATGGTGTTGCCTTGTGAACCAGCTTCTGAACCCATGCAGTGTGATAGAGTGGTTTCTGGGGCACAGCGTCATGAGTTTCGAAAGCGCAATGGGTTATGTTTCTACTGTGGTGATGCCTCTCATGCTATTTCAGTCTGCCCTAAGCGGGGAAGACGTTTTGCACGCTCAGTTGTCTTGGGTAGTGTTCAGACTAAGTTTTTATTAACTGTCACTCTGATATGCTCTCTGTCCTCATTTCTGCTCAGGCTTTCGTTGATTCTGGAGCAGCTATTAACCTGATGGATTATGATTTTGCTAAACGTTGTGGATTTCCCTTGATACCCCTACAGAAGTCTATTCCCCTACTGGGGATCGATTCTACCCCTTTGGCTGAGAATAAACCCCAGTTTTCTACTCAGGTGATAATGAGGGTTGAACCTGATCACCAGGAGTGCTGCAAATTTTTGGTTCTGTATAATCTGCATGACATTATCGTGCTGGGTTTTCCTTGGTTACAGTCTCATAATCCTGTTTTGGATTGGAAATCTGTGTCTGTAACCAGTTGGGGCTGCCAATGTGTTAATACCAACACTCCTGTTTTTTCTGCCTCCCCCCAAGCTCAGGATGTTCCTGACTTTTTGATTGATTTTTCTGATGTGTTTAGCGAAAGTAAATCTGCATCCTTGCCTCCCCATAGGAGCTATGACTGCGCTATTGAATTAGTGCCGGGTAGTAAATTCCCTAAAGGTCGCCTTTTTAACTTGTCTGTACCTGAACATGACGCTATGCGGTCTTATATCAAGGAATCATTGGAGAAGGGTCATATCAGACCATCCGCTTCACCCTTAGGTGCCGGGTTTTTTTTTGTGGCCAAAAAGGATGGTTCATTAAGGCCGTGTATTGATTATCATCTCTTGAACAATATTACTGTGAAATATCAATACCCGTTACCCTTGATTTCTGACCTGTTTTCCAGGGTGAAAAACGCTACTTGGTTTACCAAGCTTGACCTCAGGGGGGCGTATAACCTTATTCGCATTAAGCACGGGGATGAATGGAAGACGGCATTCAATACCCCTGAAGGGCATTTTGAGTACCTGGTGATGCCCTTTGGGCTCACTAATGCTCCTTCCGTCTTCCAGTCCTTCATGAATGACATTTTCAGGGATTTTGTGGACAAATTTCTGATTGTTTATTTGGATGATATCTTGATTTTTTCTAATGACTGGGACTCTCATGTGAAACATGTTCGAACTGTATTCCAGATTTTGAGAGAGAATGCTCTGTATGTGAAGGGATCAAAGTGTCTTTTTGGCGTACAGAGGATCTCATTTCTGGGATTCATTTTGTCCCCATCTGTTATTGAAATGGACCCGGTCAAGGTTCAGGCCATCTGTGATTGGGTCCAACCTACTTCATTAAGGCTCTTCAGAGATTTTTGGGTTTTGCCAATTTTTATCGTAAATTTATTGGTAATTTCTCGGTTATTGTTAAACCATTAACTGATTTGACCAGAAAGGGTTCTGATGTGGTGAATTGGCCTCCTGAGGCAGTCTCTGCATTTCAGGAACTTAAGCAGAGATTCACTTCTGCTCCTGTTCTACGGCAGCCTGATGTTTCTCTGCCATTTCAGGTGGAGGTTGATGCCTCTGAAATTGGGGCAGGTGCCGTTTTGTCCCAAAAAGATCCAGAGACCTCTAAAAGTAACCCTTGTGCCTTTTTCTCTCGAAAATTTTCTCCTACTGAACGTAATTATGACGTGGGTAATCGGGAGTTATTGGCCATGAAGTGGGCTTTTGAAGAGTGGAGACATTGGCTGGAGGGAGCCAAACATCAGGTGGTGGTCCTTACGGACCATAAGAATCTGGTCTATCTGGAATCTGCCAAGCGACTCAATCCTAGACAGGCCAGGTGGGCCTTGTTTTTCACACGTTTTAATTTTGTGGTTTCCTTTCTTCCTGGCACTAAGAATGTTAAGGCGGATGCCCTCTCGAGGAGTTTCCTTGCGGACTCTCCTGAGTTATCTGATCCTTTTGTTATTTTGAAAGAGGGTGTAGTTCTTTCCGCCATCTCGCCCAATTTGAGACTTGCTCTGGAGGGGTGTCAGGAGGATAGGCCCGAGTGCTGCCCTGTTGGAAAATTGTTTGTCCCGGACCAGTGGAAAAAGAGTGTGATGTCTGAGATTCATTGTTCCGCATTGGCTGGGCATCCCGGAATTTTTGGTACCAGAGACTTGGTTAGTCGGTCCTTTTGGTGGCCTACCTTGTCTCGTGATGTCAGGGAATTTGTGCAGTCCTGCGGGACTTGCTCTCGCTCCAAGCCTTGCTCTCGCTCTAGTGGTTTGTTGATGCCATTGCCTATGCCCAAGAGACCATGGACCCATATCTCTATGGATTTCATTTCCGACCTTCCTGTTTCTCAGAGAATGACCACCATCTGGGTAATTTGTGATAGGTTTTCCAAAATGATACATCTTGTGCCATTACCTAAGTTGCCTTCCTCCTCTGAATTGGTGCCGTTGTTCCTTCAGCACGTGGTTCGTTTACACGGCATTCCTGAGAACATTGTGTCTGACAGAGGAGTCCAGTTTGTTTCCAGATTTTGGAGGACTTTTTGTTCTAAACTGGGTGTTCAATTGTCTTTCTCCTCGGCATTTCATCCTCAGACCAATGGTCAAACTGAGAGAACAAACCAGACATTGGAGACTTATCTAAGATGCTTTGTGTCTGCTGATCAGGATGACTGGGTCTCTTTTTTGCCTTTGGCTGAGTTTGCTCTTAATAATAGGGCTAGCTCTGCCACTTTGATGTCTCCATTTTTTTGTAATTCTGGGTTTCACCCTCGATTTTCTTCAGGACAGACGGAGGCTTCTGTCTGTCCAGGTGTTGACTCTGTTGTGGAGCGTATGCAACAGATTTGGGACCAGGTAGTGGAGAGGTTGTCCCTCTCTCAGGAGAGGGCCCAGCGGTTTGCTAACCGGCATAGGACTGATGGTCCTCGGTTTAAAGTGGGGGACTTGGTCTGGTTGTCCTCAAAGAATATTCCTATGAGAGTAGCATCTCCTAAATTTAAGCCTAGGTTCATTGGACCTTATAAGATCATGGAGATTCTTAATCCTGTTTCTTTTCGTTTGCTTCTTCCAGGGACATTTAAGATCCATAACGTGTTCCACAAGTCCTTGTTGAAGAGGTTTGTCGAGCCAGTGGTTCCTATGGCTGCGCCTCCTGACCCTGTTTTGGTTGAGGGCAATCTGGAGTATGTGGTTGAGAAAATATTAGATTCTCGTTTTTCTAGACGGAAACTCCAGTATTTGGTTAAATGGAGAGGTTATGGTCAGGAAGACAATTCTTGGGTGTTTGCTTCGGACATCCATGCTAGGAGACTTATCCGTGCGTATCATAGAACTCATCCTGACCGACCTGGTTGCTCAAATGAGGGTTCGGTGACCCCTCCTCAAGGGGGGGGTACTGTTGTGAATGGGTTTGAGATGAGTTCTGAGCAGAGGCTCCCTCTGGTGGTTACAAGCGGTGCTAGTCTGTCCAGTGAAGATTGTGAGGACTGGGAATCAGGTGTTACTGATTGGTCTCATATAAGGGAGTCACCTTCCCATCAGGGTTGCCGGTGATCAATTGTTCTGGTCTGAATCCTTCATTCCTGTTTCCCTTGTAGCCTGCTGTGTCGTGTCTGCATCTCCTGCTAACAGATAAGACATTTTCTTCTTTTGTGTTTGTGCTATATTTTTGCATTTTGTCCTGCACTTCTGTGGGGGCCTTCAGGGTCCCCTCCGGGGGCTTCTGCCCTCTCAGTTTTGTTCAGCCACTGATGTTTGTTCTTTTGCTTTTTCCAGTTTTTTCAGTGGCTGCTGTTTTGATTTTGTTACACCAGAGAACTAATTTAGGTGGAAGAGGTCGTGTGATCTCAGGTGTTTTTGAAATTAGTAGAGTTGGTGCCTTTCAGGGTTTTCTGGGATTGCAGTAAGTACCCTTCCTATCCTTTTCTATTTAGTTAGTTTGGGCCCCAGCGTTTGCTCATACTATTTTCTTTCTGTGTCAGTATTTCATCTTGTCTAACCGCCATTACATGTTTGGGGGCTTTCTATTATCTTTGGGGTTCTGCTCCGGGGCAGATAGCTTTCCTATTTCTATCTTTAGGTGTAGTTAGTTTCTCAGGCTGTGACGAGGCGTCTAGGACCAACGTAGGAACGCTCCACGGCTGCCTCTAGTTGTGGTGGTTAGTCAGGGTACTGCAATCTCATAGATTCCAACTGCTCTGGTGTATTGCCTTTTTTACCTGCACTCCTCAGCTAACGAAACATAACACTAGACGCCTCGTCACAGCCTGAGAAACTAACTACACCTAAAGATAGAAAGAGGAAAGCTATCTGCCCCGGAGCAGATCCCCAAAGAACACAGAAAGCCCCCAAACATGTAATGGCGGTTAGACAAGAAGAAATACTGACACAGACAGAAAATAGTATGAGCAAACGTTGGGGCCCAAACTTACTAAATAGAAAAGGACAGGAAGGGCACTTACTGCAATCCCAAAAAACCCTGAAAAGCACCAACTCTACTAATTTCAAAAACACCTGAGATCACACGACCTCTATCACCTAAATTAGTTCTCTGGTGTAACCAAAAACAAAACAGCAGCCACTGAAAAAACTGGAAAAAGCAAATGTACAAACATCAGTGGCTGAACTGAACTGAGAGGCAAAAGCCCCCAGAGGGGACCCTGAAGGCCCCCACAGAAGTGCAGGACAAAATGCAAAAATCAAGCACAAAAAAAAAAAGAAGAAAATGTCTTATCTGTTAGCAGGAGATTCAGACACGACACAGCAGGCTACCAAGGAAACAGGAATCAAGGATTGAGACCAGAACAATTGATCACCGGCAACCCTGATGGGAAGGTGACTCCCTTATATAAGACCAGTCAGTAACACCTGATTCCCAATCCTCACAATCTTCACTGGACAGTCCAGTACCGTTTGTAACCACCAGAGGGAGCTTCTGCTCAGAACTCATTTCCAGCCTATTCACAACAGTACCCCCCCCTTGAGGAGGGGTCACCGGACCCTCATTTGTGCAACCAGGTCGGTCAGGATGAGTTCTATGATATGCACGGATGAGTCTCCTAGCATGGATGTCCGAAGCAAACACCCAAGAATTGTCTTCCTGACCATAACCTCTCCATTTAACCAAATACTGGAGTTTCCGTCTAGAAAAACGAGAATTCAATATTTTCTCAACCACATACTCCAGATTGCCCTCAACCAAAACAGGGTCAGGAGGCACAGTAGTAGGAACCACTGGCTCAACAAACCTCTTCAACAAGGACTTGTGGAACACGTTATGGATCTTAAATGTCCCTGGAAGAAGCAAACGAAAAGAAACAGGGTTAAGAATCTCCATGATCTTATAAGGTCCAATGAACCTAGGCTTAAATTTAGGAGATGCCACTCTCATAGGAATATTTCTTGAGGACAACCAGACCAAGTCCCCCACTTTAAACCGAGGACCATCAGTCCTATGCCGGTTAGCAAACCGCTGGGCCCTCTCCTGAGAGAGGGACAACCTCTCCACTACCTGGTCCCAAATCTGTTGCATACGCTCCACAACAGAGTCAACACCTGGGCAGACAGAAGCCTCCGTCTGTCCAGAAGAAAATCGAGGGTGAAACCCAGAATTACAGAAAAATGGGGACTTCAAAGTGGCAGAGCTAGCCCTATTATTAAGAGCAAACTCAGCCAAAGGCAAAAAAGAGACCCAGTCATCCTGATCAGCAGACACAAAGCATCTTAGATAAGTCTCCAATGTCTGGTTTGTTCTCTCAGTTTGACCATTGGTCTGAGGATGAAACGCCGAGGAGAAAGACAATTGAACACCAATTTTAGAACAAAAGGTCCTCCAAAATCTGGAAACAAACTGGACTCCTCTGTCAGACACAATGTTCTCAGGAATGCCATGTAAACGAACCACGTGCTGAAGGAACAAAGGCACCAATTCAGAGGAGGAAGGCAACTTAGGTAATGGCACAAGATGTATCATCTTGGAAAACCTATCGCAAATCACCCAGAAGACGGTCATTCTCTGAGAAACAGGGAGGTCGGAAATGAAATCCATAGAGATATGGGTCCATGGTCTCTTGGGCACCGGTAATGGCATAACACATTGACAGCCCCAACTGGTAACAGACACAGATTTCCAATCCAAAACAGGATTATGAGACTGTAACCAAGGAAAACCCAGTACGATAATGTCATGCAGATTATACAGAACCAAAAATTTGCAACTCTCCTGATGATCAGGTTCTACCCTCATTATCACCTGAGTAGAGAACTGAGGTTTATTCTCAGCCAAAGGGGTAGAATCGATCCCCAGTAGGGAATAGACTTCCGTAGGGGTATCAAGGGAAACCCACAACGTTTAGCAAAATCAAAATCCATCAGGTTAATAGCTGCTCCAGAATCAACAAAAGCCTGAGCAGAAAATGAGGACAGAGAGCATATCAGGGTAACAGTTAACAAAAACTTAGTCTGAACACTACCCAAGACAACTGAGCGAGCAAAACGTCTTCCCCGCTTAGGGAAGACAGAAATTGCATGAGAGGCATCACCACAGTAGAAACATAACCCATTGCGCTTTCGAAATTCATGACGCTGTGCCCCAGAAACCACTCTATCACACTGCATGGATTCAGAAGCAGGTTCACAAGGCAACATTATTCCACGCATACCTTTCCGCTCACGCAAACGTCTGTCAATTTGAATCGCTAATGACATAGAATCATTGAGACCAAGGGAACAGGGAATCCCACCATAACATCCTTTACATTATCTGACAGTCCCTTCCGAAAAAGAGCTGCCAAAGCGTCGTCATTCCATTTGGTCAGGACTGCCCACCTACGGAATCTCTGACAGTATAACTCAGCGTCCTCAAGCCCCTGACTTAATGCCAACAAAGTTTTTTCAGCTTGATCAGTGACATTAGGCTCATCGTACAATAACCCCAAAGCCTGAAAAAATGCATCAACATCACTCAAAACAGGATCCCCAGGTGTCAGGGAAAAAGCCCAATCCTGAGGGTCGCCGCGCAGGAGAGAGATGACAATTTGAACCTGCTGCGCTGCGTTCCCTGAGGACTTAGATTTTAAGGCAAAAAACAATTTACAGTTATTTTTGAAATTCAGAAACTTAGCTCGATCCCCTAAAAACAAATCTGGCATGGGAATCCTAGGTTCCACAACAGGCAACCTAGCAAGATAGGTAGCAATACTCCGAACTTCAGTGGCAAGCTGATCCACACGGCCAGACAACTGTGCAAACTCCATTGAGAGAAAAAAAAAATCCTCCTCAGCACCCAGAGATACAGAGGGAAAAAAAAAAATGCAACAAACAGAAAAAAAAAAAAATCTCTGACAACTCTGACAAGTCTGACAACTTTTTTCTTTCACAATATTTTTCCCTTATGTGAGTACCATATAATTTTCAGTTTAGGCCGGTGATACTGTTATGATTTGGTAGCTGAGGAGAGCAGGCAAAAAAGGAAATACACCAGAGCAGTTGGAAACTATGAGATTGCAGTACCCTGACTAACCACCACAACTAGAGGCAGCCGTGGAGCGTTCCTACGTTGGTCCTAGACGCCTCGTCACAGCCTGAGAAACTAACTACACCTAAAGATAGAAAGAGGAAAGCTATCTGCCCCGGAGCAGATCCCCAAAGAACACAGAAAGCCCCCAAACATGTAATGGCGGTTAGACAAGAAGAAATACTGACACAGACAGAAAATAGTATGAGCAAACGTTGGGGCCCAAACTTACTAAATAGAAAAGGACAGGAAGGGCACTTACTGCAATCCCAAAAAACCCTGAAAAGCACCAACTCTACTAATTTCAAAAACACCTGAGATCACACGACCTCTACCACCTAAATTAGTTCTCTGGTGTAACCAAAAACAAAACAGCAGCCACTGAAAAAACTGGAAAAAGCAAATGTACAAACATCAGTGGCTGAACTGAACTGAGAGGCAAAAGCCCCCAGAGGGGACCCTGAAGGCCCCCACAGAAGTGCAGGACAAAATGCAAAAATCAAGCACAAAAACAAAAAGAAGAAAATGTCTTATCTGTGTAACGCTGGTATTGTCTGTACTTTGCTTTCCAGCGTTACTCTGCATGTCTTTTGCATTAACCCTTTTGCTCCTTTCCCCCTAACCAGCTGGGATACTGTTGTCTGTTACCTGTATGGATGTTGCTCAGTTCCCAGCTCTGCTGCGTGGCCGTACTTGCGTGAGTGTCTCCGCTGCGTTGCATGACCACCCGCATGTGTGGTCCCTGACCTGCTGCAGAAGCCATCCGTAGGTTCCAAAGTCCTCTGCAATGGTGCATGATTTACTACGTGTGTGGCAGCAGCTTCTGTCAGGCGCCTGGCCTGCTGTGAAGACCATCCGTAGGTTGCAAAGTCCTCTGCAATGGTGCATGATTTACTACGTGTGTGGCAGCAGCTACTGTCAGGGGCCTGGCCTGCTGTGAAGACCATCCGTAGGTTGCAAAGTCCTCTGCAATGGTGCATGATTTACTACGTGTGTGGCAGCAGCCACTGTCAGTTGTTCCTCTGTAATGAGTTGTCTGGCTCTGAATAGGGGCGCGGCCCACACCTGTCCTGCTTTTATGAGGATTGGGTGTGTACTAGAATTACTGCTCCAGCCTATCGCTGTGAAGCAGTTCATATATAAAGTTCCCCAGCCCTGATGGGCGTTGCCAGAGCTTCGCATTGAATCTGGATTGAGTTCCTGAACCTAGCCGTTTGTGGTTGTGTGTTCTGCTCCTGCTCTGAGTTCGATCAGCTCTGGAGAGCTGATTCCCTGTTCCTGCTGTGTCTTGTTCCCTGATCCTGGATCTATCCTGGTACCTGAATGTCTGAACTGTGTCTTGTGTTTCCGCCTATGCTGGGGGCTGATTACCCAGATCGCCGTTCCTGGAGGCTGTATATCCAGGCCTGTTCCTGCTGTATCTTGTTTCCTGAATCCCTGATCCTGGATCTAACCCGGTACCTGAATGTCTGAACTGTATCTTGTGTTTCCGCCTATGCTGGGGGCTGATTACCCAGATCGCCGTTACTGGAGGCTGTATATCCAGGCCTGTTCCTGCTGTGTCTAATTACCTGAATCCCTGATCCTGGATCGCATCCTGTACCTGACTGTCTGAACTGTGTCCTCTGTGTTATGTTCCTGAAATCCTGCTGTGTCCTGAACCCTGTGCCAGTGACTGTGAATCCTTGCTATATAACCTGAGTTCATCTTGGAAGAAGGAGTCCGGTGTGTGCTGAGTTTCTGTTACTCTGTGCTCAGCTTCTGTGCAATTCCCGGCCAGCTCCCGTTGAGCCTGGCGGGGCTTGCACCAGACCGCTGGGGTTCCTTTTCAGGTTGCTGCCAGATGTCCGGATCCTATGCCTGATGACCATGGCCTGATGTCCGATGACCACTTCCAGATGTCCGGATCCTATGCCTGATGACCATGGCCTGATATCCGATGTCCGATGACCACTTCCAGATGTCCGGATCCTATCCATCTCTGCCTGATGTCCGGAGCCTGCCGATCGGTGCCAGATGTCCGGAGTCCGATGCCTGTGTTCCTGACTCCCTGAGATCCAATCCTTGTTCCTGTCTGTGTTCCTGACTCCCTGAGATGCAATCCGTGTTCCTGTCCGTGTTCCTGACTCCCTGAGATCCAATCCGTGTTCCTGATGTTCCTGTCCGTGTTCCTGACTCCCTGAGATCCAATCCGTGTTCCTGATGTTCCTGTCCGTGTTCCTGACTCCCTGAGATCCAATCCGTGTTCCTGATGTTCCTGTCCGTGTTCCTGACTCCCTGAGATCCAATCCGTGTTCCTGATGTCCTGTCCGTGTTCCTGTGTCCCTGAGATCCAGTCCATGTTCCTGATGTTCCGATGTCCTGCCGGTTCCTCCTTGGTCTACCCTGTGATGACGTCTGTCCTGGGTCAGTGTTTGATTTTCTCCTGCTGAGCCTGTGCTACGCCTGAGGCCTGAGAGAGAGGCCGTCCTAGTATGCCCGTGCCAGATGACCCTGGACTTCATCAACCCGTGATGACCCCGCCATCGTCTGACGTTCGTCCTGGGCCAGTGTCTGATGTTCTCCTGCTGAGCCTGTGCTACGCCTGAGGCCTGAGAGTGAGGCCATACTAGTATGCCCGTGCCAGATGATCCTGGACTGCATCTACCCGTGATGACCCCGCCATCGTCTGAAGTCTGTCTGAGGTCGGTGTCTGATGTTCTCCTGCTGGGCCTGTGCTACGCCTAAGGCCTGAGAGGCAGGTCGCCACCTTGCCCACATGCTCAGCTGCCACGGATCCCGGTCGCTGCCCTTCCCTAGTCCGGGCAGGCCCGGGTCTCCCTCCGTGGTCCAGTGGGTCCACATTCTCTTACCATCTGGGACTCATGCCTCACGTCGTCGTGGACTGGCGGCGTGGGAGCATTGGCTAGTTAGGCAAGTTATGCCATGTCCCAACGCCCCGCAGCCGTGGGAAGCGTCACAGAAAGCTCTGGCCATGGACTCCGCTGAGCATGTGTGGTCTGCAGGACTTTTCTCCAAGCTCCACCTGATCTACAAACTAGACTGCTTGGTCCCACATGGTAAGTGGACTAGATGGCTTGATTCCCCGCTTGGTCAGCGGTTCGGACTTTTCGAGCTATGAATTCTGCTGCCATATTGTGAACTGTGGGACTTACCGCCAAACCCAAGTGAATTTTCTGGGGAATTTTTTTTACTTGGGTCTTCAGAAGAGGGGGCCTGAGGAGGGGGATACTGTAACGCTGGTATTGTCTGTACTTTGCTTTCCAGTGTTACTCTGCATGTCTTTTGCATTAACCCTTTTGCTCCTTTCCCCCTAACCAGCTGGGATACTGTTGTCTGTTACCTGTATGGATGCTGCTCAGTTCCCAGCTCTGCTGCGTGGCCGTACTTGCGTGAGTGTCTCCGCTGCGTTGCATGACCACCCGCATGTGCGGTCCCTGACCTGCTGCAGAAGCCATCCGTAGGTTGCAAAGTCCTCTGCAATGGTGCATGATTTACTACGTGTGTGGCAGCAGCCACTGTCAGTTGTTCCTCTGTAATGAGTTGTCTGGCTCTGCATAGGGGGCGCGGCCCACACCTGTCCTGCTTTTATGAGGATTGGGTGTGTACTAGAATTACTGCTCCAGCCTATCGCTGTGAAGCAGTTCATATATAAAGTTCCCCAGCCCTGATGGGCGTTGCCAGAGCTTCGCATTGAATCTGGATTGAGTTTCTGAACCTAGCCGTTTGTGGTTGTGTGTTCTGCTCCTGCTCTGAGTTCGATCAGCTCTGGAGAGCTGATTCCCTGTTCCTGCTGTGTCTTGTTCCCTGATCCTGGATCTATCCTGGTACCTGAATGTCTGAACTGTGTCTTGTGTTTCCGCCTATGCTGGGGGCTGATTACCCAGATCGCCGTTCCTGGAGGCTGTATATCCAGGCCTGTTCCTGCTGTATCTTGTTTCCTGAATCCCTGATCCTGGATCTAACCCGGTACCTGAATGTCTGAACTGTGTCTTGTGTTTCCGCCTATGCTGGGGGCTGATTACCCAGATCGCCGTTCCTGGAGGCTGTATATCCAGGCCTGTTCCTGCTGTGTCTAATTACCTGAATCCCTGATCCTGGATCACATCCTGTACCTGACTGTCTGAACTGTGTCCTCTGTGTTATGTTCCTGAAATCCTGCTGTGTCCTGAACCCTGTGCCAGTGACTGTGAATCCTTGCTATATAACCTGAGTTCATCTTGGAAGAAGGAGTCCGGTGTGTGCTGAGTTTCTGTTACTCTGTGCTCAGCTTCTGTGCAATTCCCGGCCAGCTCCCGTTGAGCCTGGCGGGGCTTGCACCAGACCGCTGGGGTTCCTTTTCAGGTTGCTGCCAGATGTCTGGATCCTATGCCTGATGACCATGGCCTGATGTCCGATGACCACTTCCAGATGTCCGGATCCTATGCCTGATGACCATGGCCTGATATCCGATGTCCGATGACCACTTCCAGATGTCCGGATCCTATCCATCTCTGCCTGATGTCCGGAGCCTGCCGATCGGTGCCAGATGTCCGGAGTCCGATGCCTGTGTTCCTGACTCCCTGAGATCCAATCCGTGTTCCTGTCTGTGTTCCTGACTCCCTGAGATCCAATCCGTGTTCCTGTCCGTGTTCCTGACTCCCTGAGATCCAATCCGTGTTCCTGATGTTCCTGTCCGTGTTCCTGACTCCCTGAGATCCAATCCGTGTTCCTGATGTTCCTGTCCGTGTTCCTGACTCCCTGAGATCCAATCCGTGTTCCTGATGTTCCTGTCCGTGTTCCTGACTCCCTGAGATCCAATCCGTGTTCCTGATGTCCTGTCCGTGTTCCTGTGTCCCTGAGATCCAGTCCGTGTTCCTGATGTTCCGATGTCCTGCCGGTTCCTCCTTGGTCTACCCTGTGATGACGTCTGTCCTGGGTCAGTGTCTGATATTCTCCTGCTGAGCCTGTGCTACGCCTGAGGCCTGAGAGAGAGGCCGTCCTAGTATGCCCGTGCCAGATGACCCTGGACTTCATCAACCCGTGATGACCCCGCCATCGTCTGACGTTCGTCCTGGGCCGGTGTCTGATGTTCTCCTGCTGAGCCTGTGCTACGCCTGAGGCCTGAGAGTGAGGCCATACTAGTATGCCCGTGCCAGATGATCCTGGACTGCATCTACCCGTGATGACCCCGCCATCGTCTGAAGTCTGTCTGAGGTCGGTGTCTGATGTTCTCCTGCTGGGCCTGTGCTACGCCTAAGGCCTGAGAGGCAGGTCGCCACCTTGCCCACATGCTCAGCTGCCACGGATCCCGGTCGCTGCCCTTCCCTAGTCCGGGCAGGCCCGGGTCTCCCTCCGTGGTCCAGTGGGTCCACATTCTCTTACCATCTGGGACTCATGCCTCACGTCGTCGTGGACTGGCGGCGTGGGAGCATTGGCTAGTTAGGCAAGCTATGCCATGTCCCAACGCCCCGCAGCCGTGGGAAGCGTCACAATCTGTTAGCAGGAGATTCAGACACGACACAGCAGGCTACCAAGGAAACAGGAATCAAGGATTGAGACCAGAACAACTGATCACCGGCAACCCTGATGGGAAGGTGACTCCCTTATATAAGACCAGTCAGTAACACCTGATTCCCAATCCTCACAATCTTCACTGGACAGTCCAGTACCGTTTGTAACCACCAGAGGGAGCTTCTGCTCAGAACTCATTTCCAGCCTATTCACAACACATAACAACGTAGATTCTGCTCAAGCGCTTGGTTGGTGCGTTCGGTTTGACCATTGGTTTCTGGGTGATAGGCAGAGGAAAAGGTGTTATGAATGTTTTAGAAATGAATTCTGAGCAGAAGCTCCCTCTGGTGGTTGCAAACAGTACTGAACCATTCAATGAGGATTGGCAATCAGGGATCACGGACTGGCTGGATATAACGGAGGTTTCCCCCATCATGGTGGCCGGTGATCAATTGTTCTTGTCTCAACATTGTTTTCCTGGTTCACTTGGAAGCTTGCTGAGTCTTGCCTCTTCTCCTGCTCTCAGATAAGATATTTTCTGTTTTTTGTTTTTGTGCTTGCCATTTGTATATTTCTCTGCATTTCTGTGAGGTTGGCCAGGTTCCCCTCCCCGGGGGGCTTGGTCTCCTCTCGGTTCCTCTGGAGCCATTGTTGTTTGTTCATTTGCCTTTTCCAGTTTTTTTTCTGTGGCTGCGGCTTAGTTTTGTTACACCAGAGAACTAATTTAGGTGGTAGAGGTCGTGTGATCTCAGGTGTTTTTGCAATTAGTAGCGTTGGTTTTTTTTAGGTTTTTTTTTGGATTGCAGTAAGTATCCTTCCTATCCTTTTCTGTCTAAGTCAGATTGGGCCCCAGCGTTTGCTCATACTATTTTCTGTCTGTGTCTGTATTTCCTCTTGTCTAACCGCCATTACATGTTTGGGGCTTCCTATGTTCTTTGGGGATCTGCTCCGGGGCAGATAGCTTTCCTCTTTCTATCTTTAGGTGTAGTTAGCCTCTCAGGCTGTGACGAGGCGTCTAGGACCAACGTACGTACGCTCCACGGCTGCCTTTAGTTGTGGTGGTTAGTCAGGGTACTGCAATCCAGTAGATTCCAACCTCTCTGGTGTATTGCCGTTTTTGCCTGCTCTCCTCAGCTACCAAAACATAACAAAAAGGACAATTCCATTCCAATTCGTTTACAGAATGCCCTCCAAAATTTCTAAACAAACTGGGTGCCCCTATCGGACACGGTATTCACAGGAATACCATGCAATCGCACAACATGAGTAATAAATAATTTGCTCAGGGTCTCGGAATTAGGTAATCCGGACAGAGGAACAAAATGACACTGCTTGCTGAATCTATCCACCACCACCCAGATACACGTCTTCCCTTCTGAGAGTGGCAGATCAGTAATAAAGTCCATGGAGATATGAGTCCAAGGACTCTCAGGGGCAGGCAGGGACTGGAGCCACCCGGCAGGGAGATTATGGGGAGACTTAGCGCGAGCACAGGTTTCACAGGCCAGTACATAGTCCTTACAGTCCTTTACTACAGTTGGCCACCAAAAATTCCTAGTTACAAGTCTGATTATGTTTTTGATGCCTGGATGCCCTGCAAGGATGGAATCATGTGATTCCTTCAGAACTTGAAGGCGGAATGTGGCCGGAACAAATAGTTTTTGGGGAGGAGTAGTGTTAGGTGCCTGTTCTGGGATCTACGGATTTCTTCCAGAAGATCCAAGGATACAGCTGAAATAACAATTCCCTTGGCTAGTATTGGAGTCAGTTCAGAGTCCTCGACCTGTGAGGGGCAAAAGCTTCGAGAAAGGGCACTAGCCCTTACATTTTTAGTACCCGGTCGAAAAGTAATCACAAAATCAAACCTAGAAAAGAACAAGGCCCACCTTGCCTATCTAGGATTCAGTCTTTTTTGCTGACTCCAAGTAGGTCAGGTTCTTGTGGTCAGTAATTACAGTTATCTTATGTTTGGCACCTTCGAGGAAGTGGCGCCATTCCTCAAAGGCCCATTTGATTGTCAACAATTCCCGATTACCTATATCATAATTCCCCTCAGTGGAAGAGAATTTTCGGGAAAAGAAGGCACACGGACGAAGTTGAGTAAGAGATGCAGTGCCGTGCGATAGCACTGCTCCGACTCCAACTTCAGAGGCATCTACCTCTACAATAAAGGGGCGGTCCAGATCAGGCTGAACCAATATCGGGTTAGAGGAAAAACATTTCTTTAAGGCAGAAAATGCATGAAGTGCTTCAGGCTTCCAGTTAACCACATCCGCCCCTTTCCGAGTCAAATCAGTGAGTGGTTTGGCTATCTCGGAAAAACCTTTAATAAATTTACGATAGTAGTTAGCAAAACCAAAAAATCGCTGCAGTGCCTTTAGAGACTGGGGTTGTACCCATTCCTTAATGGGTTGAATTTTAGAAGGATCCATGCGAAACCCTTTAGCCGACAAAATATACCCCAGAAACTGTATCTCCTGTGTCATGAAGACACATTTCTCTAGTTTGGCGAATAAAGAATGCTCTCTGAGTCTCTGGAGGACAGAGCAGACGTGTTGGACGTGCGTCACAATGTCAGAAGAGTAAATCAGGATGTCGTCCAAATAAACGACCACATAAACACCACTAATGTCTCTGAAAATCTCGTTTACAAAATTCTGAAACACTGCAGATGCAGTACTGAGCCCGAACGGCATTAGAAGATATTCAAAGTGGCCGAGGGGTGTGTTAAATGCGGTCTTCCACTCATCTCCCTTTCTTATACGGACAAGATTATATGCTCCTCGGAGGTCAAGTTTAGTAAACCAACGGGCTCCCAACAGCTGATTATAAAGATCAGGAATGAGTGGAAGCGAATACTGGTTTTTCACAGTGATTGCGTTTAACTCACGGTAATCAATGCAAGGTCTGAGACCACCATCTTTCTTTTCCACAAAAAATAATCCGGCCCCCACTGGCGAGGTGGATGGTCTAATAAACCCTTTTTGCAAACTGTCTGTTATGTAGTCTTTCATGGCCTGACGTTCTGGACCAGAGAGGTTAAATATTCTCCCCTTAGGGAGGCGAGAATCCGGTACTAAGTCTATAGGGCAATCGTACTTTCTATGAGGGGGTAATTTCTCTGATTCCAATACAGAAAATATATCCTCATAATCTCTGAATGCATAGGGTACAAAGGGGGGAGGTGTGATTTTAACTTGGTTCACAGATAGCGATATACAATTATCCTGACACTCTGGGCTCCAGCGCAAGATATCACCCAAGTGCCAGTCAATGACTGGATTTTGTTTGCGTAACCATGACATACCCAGAATAACAGCGGATGATAAATTATGGATAACAAAAAATGACACATATTCAGCATGTAACGATCCCACTGACATTGATATTTCCTCAGTGACAAACTCCACTCCATTCTGGACGATAGTAGTGCCATTAATAGCAGTGGTTTTAATGGGCGCATTAAGTCTTAGCAGTGGTACACCAAGATTTCTCGCTACCAGGAAATCTATGAAATTGCCTTATGAGCCACTATCCACATAAGCCTCCACACACACAGATTTCTTCAGGTAAGACAAAGAAGTAGGTAAAAGGACTTTGGCCGCAAGCAATACCTGGGCACCTGGGCAGGCATAGTCAGAGCTACCCAGGTGCTGATGTCCAGGGAGTGAAGGCTTCTGACTTCCAGTGTTCTGCCAGAGGTCTCCAGACTGTGGCTTGTGCAGCATGTTAGTAGGAGATGATGGGAGTGATCGTCCACAGGACTGAGCAATGAAGCAGGACACAGGTGCTTTAGCAACAAAATCAGCTCAGAAAAGGAGAGGACGAAAAAAAAAATTCAGAGAAAGGGTTAGGAAATGCTTTTATATATATCCAGAATATATATAAAAACGTTTTTTTTAAGGCCAGATATAATGTGGCGTCCGCCCACTGCAGGTCTGAACTGCAGGTAAGACAGCACCCTGAGAAACCCCCGAGGACCTTTAGGCCGGCGTCACACTTGCGAGTGTGATGCGAGTAAGTCGCACGACTTTCTCACATCAACACCCGGCACGGCCGCCCGCTCTCGGACCCGAGTGTGCGGCTGCATAGAAATACATGGCAGGCAGTAGAACAGTCAGAAATCCAGGCAAAGGTCAGAAAAACAATAGCAAAACAAACTAGCACGCTGGGGAACCAAGACTATATCTGGCGGCCTACAAGCCAGGCTCCAAGGCATTTGAAGGGCATGGCTACCTCTCACAGGCTCACAGTCTGATGACCTTATCTGGACCAGCCCAGAACCAGGCCAGATGGTGATGCATGACTGACACCAACCACTTCACCTCTGACAGAAGAGCGAAGCCTACGCCCACCAGACGCCTGCGCATAGACCCCTTCTCTGTCGCCAACATTACCCACAGGCGAGACATGGCGATGCACAGTGACAGAGGCCGGCGTCAAAGGAGCGGAACCATATGAGGATACCGCACTCCTATCACCGGCACCACCAGCCGAAGGAGTCCGGCGCCTCCCAGCGGCCGAGGCAGGAACACCAGCCACTGAATCCAACGTCAACATGACTCTGGGGAGGGGGTTGAGGGTTTAGCTCAGGGCTAAACAGGAGTTAGGGACAGGTCAGTGACTTGGGCCTCACTACCTTCAAGTGTACCCCCAAGTTAAGGAAAGACAGGGCACCCCCTTAGCCTGTGGGGCAGTTCAGGGGCCCAGGTTCCTCATTCCGTGTTTTCCTACTACTGCCCCGTGACACCTAATCAAGTTCCAAAGAAATTGAAGCTGCATGCTCAGGGTGCATCAGTGGCAGCGCTAACTATCCGTCCATATTTGAATTAAATGAAACGCTATGGCAGGAGACCCAGGAGGACCCCACTGTTGACACAGAGGCATCAAAAAGCTAGACTGTGGTTTCCCAAAATGTACATGAATAAGCCAAAAACCTTCTGATAAAGAGTCTTGTGAGACCAAGATAGAGCTTTTTGGTAAAGAACAGCTTTTTACTGTTTACTGAAAACAGAATGAGGCCTACAAAGAAAAGAACACAGTACCTACAGTCAAATATGGTGGAGGTTTATGATGTTTTGGGATTGTTTTGCTGCTTCTGGCACTGGGTGCTTTGACTGTGTGCAAGGCATAAGGAAATCTGAAGATTACCTAAGGAATTTGGGTCACTGTGTAATGTCCAGTGTCAGAAAGCTGGGGTTTGCATCCGAGGTCATGAGTCTTCCTGCAGGACAATGACCCCAAAGCACCCAGAAAAGGATGGAAACAAAGCGCTGAAGAATTCTGAAGTGGCCAGCAATGAGTCCAGATCTAAATCCCATTGAACACCTGTGGAGAGATCTTAAAATTGCTGCTGGGAGAAAGCACCCTTCAGATATGAGAGACCTGGAGCAGTTTCTAAAAGTGGTCCAAAATTCCAGCTTAGAGATGTAAGAAGCTTGTTGATGGTTATAGGAAGTGATTGATTGATTGATTGCAGTTATTTATTCCAAAGGGTGTGCAAGCAAATATTAAGTTGAGGGTGCCAACAATTTTGTACGGCCAATTATTGGGTTTCAGTGTGAAATTATTTACAATTTGCCTTTTGTCCTCTTTTCGTTGTATTGTTCCAATACACACAAAGTAAATAAACATGGAACAAAATCATGAGGGCCAACACTTTCGGCCATGACTGTGGTATGATGTTCTTTCACAGGCCCCATACAGTATGATGGGACCCAAACCTACCCCCATACAGTATATGATGGTTTCTATCAGCCCCCATCCAGTATGATGTCCACAAAAAAATCTAATACTTAACTTATTCACGTCAGTGTCTGTCTCCTGTTGTATTCTGTCTTGCTTGCAGCGGACATGGACGGAGCGATGCAGTGACATCATCGGTTGACAGATGTCCCCTGCAGGGCGCTGGCCTCCGGCAGGCCACGGACCAGATGTATGCTGTGGCCTGTTGGAGTAAGTGGCAGAGAGTGGAGCTGATCGTACTTTGCTCTGCCAAAGTTGTCAGTATTGGCGCCCCGAGGACGCTGATGCTGTTAATAGTGTCGACAGCCTGTCTGCCCCTGAAGCTGGATGTATGCCAGTGAAATATATTGGTGGTGGTGGAGGGGTTGATTTTAGTGTGTTTCTTATTGACCACGTCAGTCATTAGGCAGTGTTTTGCAAGTGCTGACTTATAAATATGCCTCAACAATAGGAATTTCTTTTTGGATCCATTTAGTATATTGAATATGTTCATACCAGCATAATCCACCAATTTGTGATTTTAACGCACTTTAACCCCTTCATCACCTTGAAAATGTCCGTTTTTGTGCATTCATTTTTTTATTTTTTCGTCAATATAGCTCTATGAGGTCTTGTTTTTTTGCGGGACGAGTTGTACTTTTGAACAACACCACTGATTTTACCATATAGTGTACTGGAAAATGGGGGGAAAAAATTTAAGTGTGGTGAAATTGCAAAAAAAAAATGTGCAATTCCACATTTTTTTTTTTTTACCATTTTCACAAAATGCTAAATCTGACCTGCCATTATGATTCTCCAGGTCATTATGAGTTCATAGACACCAAACATGTCTAGGTTCTTTTTTATTGGTGAAAAAAAATCACAAATTTGTGAAAAAAAAGTGACCTGTAGTGTTTTTACTTTTTTGGGATCTGGGGCTGGATGAGGGCCCTGAGTTCTCATTTTTATTGATACTATTTTGGGATCAGATGTGATGTTTTGATCGCCTGTCATTGTATCTTATTGCAATGCTGCAGCAGCCAAAAAACATAATTCTGGCATTTCGATTTTTTTTCTCATTACGCCGTTTAACAATTGGATTCATTTACTTAATATTTTGATAGAGTGAACATTTCTGAACTCATAGCTACCAATTATGTGTATTTTTTTTATTGTTTTATGGGTGGGTCTTGTGAAGCGTGTGTTAAATGCCGCCGTCAGAGACTGACTTTGGCTTTTAACTTAACAGCCGCGGGTGGATCGCTGATCAATGCAACGCTATTAGATCAGATCAGCTGTCATGTGCAGGGAAAGATGCAGGCTCAGCGCCGGAGCCTGCATCAAATACAGGGACACGGCCTTGGATGTACCTAGGTTGTGAAGGGATTAATAATAGTGATTTTTTTTTTTAGTTGAACTAATAAAGGTTAATTAGTTAATTTTAAATAGGTGCAACGTTGGAAGAGCCAGTGCGATGTAATAAGGGTATTCGTCTGCCTATTGGAAAAACTACGCTTATAGCTATGGGGGCAATGACAGGGCACCTGACCTTAATACAAAATTTATTTTTAGACAATGGAGTCGTTGGTTAAACACTTTCCTTCCTGTTTCTTACTGAAATAGGAAGAATCGTGTTAATTGCACCATAATGGAAATTATGTACCACAGAGAGAATTTTTCAAAAGGTTAAAAAAATCCCACTACACTTTACAGTAAGGAAACAAAAAAGAAAAACAATCATTCAGTCCAAAGTATATTAAAAATGTAGAAATACTTTATTAAATACAAAATAGTCAGGTTTACAAGGGTAGGTACAGTGCATAGGTACAGTACAAAAACACGGGACACGTGTGCTTATACAAGGTCATTTAAGTTAATAACCATTTAGACATACATGACTAATATATACCCCCCAAAAAATAAATCATCGATATTATATTAGAATAGATCATTTAAAAGTAAGCCCCCAGGGAATACAGCATAATAGATATCTATTAACATTACAAACGCCAAGTAATTATGCCAATACGAATTAAGATACTAATAAACATACTGATAGATATCCAGCTGATCACCAAGGAGGCATAGGGGGAAAACGAGAGACGTCAACACACCAGTGTCACCCCGACGCGCGTTTCGGCGGAGCCTTCGTCAGAGGGCGTATTGTGCACAATAGTGAGGAGTTTAAAAAGGGGCCGGAACCAATCGGAATCAACCCAGAAGTGTTCTCATGTTGCCAGGGTAACATCTACATCAACTAATAAAATCAACTAATACTTTGTTGCATGCCGCCTCGGCTCATCTAAGGCATGTGATTCAGTCTGTCACCATAGGCCAGTTCCTCCGCCTTCGGAGAATTTGCTCTACCAATGCAGATTTTGAAATTCAGGAGGAGAACTTGAAATGTAGATTCTACCAACGCAGGTATAGTCGTCGCATGATTAAACGAGCCTATAATAGCGCTAAATATTCCTCGCGGCATGATTTGCTATATAAATCTGAGACAAGGCAATCCGAGGAAAAGGTGAGATTTGTTACCGATTATCATGCTCAATCTGCCCGAGCAAGAGAGGCTCTCACCAAATCTTGGCCAATTCTTAGGACAGACCCTGTCCTCTCTAAATACATATCTGAGAGACCAGCCTTTTCCACGAGGTGGTCAAAAAATCTTCGTGACCTTTTGGTGCGAAGCCACTATACCGGTAATCCTAGACATACGTTTTTGGATATGAGTACCATCAAGGATGGATGTGTTCCTTGTGGTCGATGTGTGGCCTGCCCTAACGTCGAAAGATACAATACCTTCCATAATGCAGATAAGTCAAGGATATATGATATCAAGAAACTTATCACGTGTAATACTCATAATGTCATCTATTTTGCCACGTGTCTATGTGGACTTATATACATTGGTTTAACTACACATCTTTTTAAAGTACGTGTTAGGGAACACGTTCTGGGTATTTTGGCCTCCGTTGACCACAAGGACGCATCTACCCTCAAAACCATTCCGAGACACTTTTGGTTGCATCATGCCTGTGATGCCACTCTACTTCGGGTGAGGGGCATTGATTCTATTGATGTCACCATCCGAGGTGGCAAGATGTCGCAGAGGTTAGCCTAGCTAGAGTCCCGCTGGATATGGACACTTAATACCCTTCACCCCAATGGATTAAATGAGCAGATTAGTTTTGTCCCCTTTCTGTGACTCGTGACGGATGCTCTGAGTCTTTTTTCATCTTTGTGCTATGTCAGTTTTTGTTTTAATGTTTTTAACATTTTATATTTTCTATTATTTTAGGAGTGCTAGTTTCATTTCGGTCTCCTCTCCTGTCTTCATTAATCAAGGTTGTTGCTCCATGAAGATCCATCTTGTATACTGTTGAAATGCATATTGTCATATCCTATCGTTATTATTTTTTGGTTTATGTTAATGTGATAAATAATAAATATTAATATATACTGCTGTAATATTGTATCACTTTGATACCATAATTATTATTTTTAGAGGCATATGTATGATATGTTTTAATTGTCTGTGATTAGGCATCTTATATTATGTGTACATGGAGGTCATATTTGTTTGACTCTGTGCTCTTTGGTTCCGCAGATGACACTTGGACACTGTTAGTTATTATTATTCTAACTTACTATATTCTAATTTTGATATGTTCTATTAGTGCCCTGTGTCACTTGTTAAAACCGAGCCATTCTCTATGCAACAGCTAGATTTATTTAAACATGTTACCATATGTTTGTACTTATGCCGTGCCATCCAGTGGTCGTGTACGCATGCGCGTCTTGCCTTCCGTGTCCGTCGGTTCTCGGTGTCTCTAAGGGGTGGTGGTTATGCCAGGTCACATGATTTGTGCCTTGGCGCCGCCTTCCCTTGACGCGGACACCGACCGACATGGGAGATGCCTCGACTGCAAATGCGTCATGTACGGCTGGCTAATGGGCATTCATTTTAATACCACTGGGCTCCCCATCGGGCTGTTTCTCTCCTGTGTCCCCGGTGAGTTGTTGCTGTGCGGATTTCTTCCCGGCACATCCTGGTTTGACGTGGTGGAGGGCGTCCGGTGTGATGTTGCCCTGGCAACATGAGAACACTTCTGGGTTGATTCCGATTGGTTCCGGACCCTTTTTAAACTCCTCACTATTGTGCACAATACACCCTCTGACGAAGGCTCCGCCGAAACGTGCGTCGGGGTGTCTATGCCTCCTTGGTGATCAGCTGGATATCTATCGGTATTTTTTATTAGTATCCTAATTCATATTGGCATAATTAATGGGCGCTTGTCCTGTTAATAGATATCTATTATGCTGTATTCCCTGGGGGCTTACTTTTAAATGATCTATTCTAATATAATATCGATGATTTATTTTTTTGGGGGTATATATTAGTCATGTATGTCTAAATGGTCATTAACTTAAATGACCTTGTATAATACTTTATAATAATTACACCAACACACCTACGTCCCGTGTTTTTGTACTGTACCTATGCACTGTGGTTTTCCCTACCCTTGTAAACCTGACTATTTTGTTTTTAATAAAGTATTTCTACATTTTTAATATACTTTGGACTGAATGATCGTTTTTCTTTTTTGCTTCCTCATTGTAACTTTGGCGATCAGTCCATGATATTGTCTGATATTTTGGTATCATGATGTACTTATTCTATATCTAACTATCTTAATTATTAGCTATGATACCTTTAACCTTGTTGAGCTGCTCTTACACTTTACAGTACCAGCGAAGTGAATGAGATTTCCAAAACCTCATGCACATGTTGCTTTTTTTTTTTCAGGTGCAAATTTGCAGCAGTTTTAAATCTGTCAGTTTCTGCAGAGTTTTTCCTACCAACTCTCTGATTTTTGGTGCCTGGTCTGTATTTGCACATAGCCATGTAGCATTTTGCTGCATTTTTTCTGCATTTTTTTTCTGCAGCCAAAACCTGCTCTCTTGGCAGTAAAACACAAATCTTATTGCAACATTTTTGAGGCCTTTTTTTCAGCATTTTTTCTGTACGTATTACATATTTATTTTGTCTATAGTACATGTTTGATAAAGTTACTTTTGTTCGCCAGTGGAATTTTTATTGAAAAGAGTTTTTAAAGCACTTTCTGAGTGAATCCAAACCAAAATTCTCCTCAGAACCTCTGTGGGAACCAAGCCGTACGATTATATAGAAAATTCACATTTCTAAATACGATCGTTCTGTGGGTACAGGATATCATTCGACTCGACTCTGCCCTGTCCTTCATACCGCACGTCCAAACTCTTGCCACCTCCTGTCGCCTCCAACTCAAAAATATTTCCAGAATCCGTCCCTTCCTCAGCCCTCAATCTACTAAAACTCTTGTGCATGCCCTCATCATCTCCCGCCTTGATTACTGCAACACCCTCCTCTGTGGCCTCCCCGCCAACTCTCTTGCACCACTCCAGTCTATCCTCAACTCTGCTGCCCGACTAATCCACCTGTCTCCTCGCTACTCCCCTGTTTCTTCCCTCTGAAAATCCCTCCACTTGCTCCCAATTCCCCAACGAATCCAGTTCAAACTACTAACACTGACCTACAAAGCCGTCCACAACCTGTCCCCTCCCTATATCTCTGAACTAATCTCCTATTATCTTCCCTCACGTAAGCTCCGATCCTCCCAAGACCTCCTTCTCTCCTCCACACTTATTCGTTACTCACACAACCGCCTCCAAGATTTCTCCCGAATATCCCCCATCCTCTGGAATTCCACGCCTCAACATGTACGGTTATCCACCACCCTTGGATCCTTCAGACGGAACCTGTAAACCCATCTCTTCAGGAAAGCCTACAGCCTGCAATAACCATTCCGCCTCGCCGCCACCACCCGAGCTGCCGCCTCGCCAACACCACCAGAGCTGCCGCCTCGCCACCACCACCAGAGCTGCCACCTCGCCACCACCACCCGAGCTGCAGCCTCACCACCACCAGAGCTGCCACCTCGGCACCACCACCCAAGCTGCCGCTTCACCATCACCAGAGCTGCCACCACGCCGCCACCACCAGAGCTGCCGCCACCACAAAAGCTGCCGCCTCGCCGCCACCACCAGAGCTGCCACACCCCCGACCTTCCATCTCTTCCCCATTATCCCGTAGAATGTAAGTCCGCAAGGACAGGGTCCTCTCCCCTCTGTACCAGTCTGTCATTGTGTGTAGCCCAGCTGTGACTGGAGCCACATGTTACCCTGGAAGATGCACGAAAGGTAAACCCACAACATCCCAAAGCACACAACACTTCACATTTTCCTGGTGCTACCAGAGGGAGCCCTTGGAGATGACAGCAGGGAGATGAAGGCACTCTAGCTGAGAGTTAGCCAGTCGTTGGTTTTACCTCAGAGTGTCAGTAGTTTTTTACCTCAGCAGAGGAGATTAGAGCAGACTGTGAGAGATTCCAGTCAGAACGGCAGTTACCTCAGACGAGCTGAGAGGGAAAGACTAGCCAGAAAGAGAAAGCCTGAAGACTTCAGCAAACACTCAGTTTAGGAGTGGAGTCCAGTAGTAGTGGGAAAGATTACCACTTAGCCTGGTCAAAATTGAGTTTACTGAGAGACCTTCAGTGAGCGTTTTAGTGAGTAAGCGTGCCGACACTTGAAGAGCGGTGAAGATAAAGAAAGCTGACATCTGCTGCTAGCTTGCGCTTATGATAGTGGTGAGAGTAGGACGAAAGGCAGGTGGAAGAAAGAAGAGAGAGAGAGTGACAGAGGTTAACCAGCATTGATAGCTTACCTCCACTCTGCACCACCGGACACCGGGTCCGCGCTTGCCAATGTGGAGCCCAGCTGCGACTGAATCCATATCTCCCAGAAGGGTGCACTGAAAGAAGATCCCACTAGAGGTCATTATTCACATGCACACACGTTCATTTATCCCCAAAGACCACCAGAGGGAGCTGTGTTAGACATATAAAAAGAAGAAGTTTCAGTTTAGTTTCAGTTTTAGTTCAGTCAGCCAGTCAGTCTGCAGAAGGTGACGTGCAGAGCTATTCAGTTCCAAGCAAGTGGAGTCTAGTAAGAGTGAAAGAGAAATCACTCCAGCCTAGTCAGGTCTGAATCTAGGAGTGTAGCTCAGTAGAAAGCGTGCCGACGCTTAGAGAGCGGCGAAGAGGCAGCCCACCAACTGCCAGTGTGTGTGATCGTGTGAGGATCCAGGTAGGCCGAAGGCGAGTGGAAAGTTTATGAGACAGTGGAGCCTTAATAGCTCATCTCAGCAAGTATTTGTGTCGACCCGCCACCACAATTGTGGGTTACCAGGGCAATGGGGTACTCAGAGCCGAGCCCGTAGAAGTCTATGGGGATTGTCACAGGTAGCTGTGGCTCGGTCTGTGGCCCTGGCGGTCTGGCGTATGTTGGGGGAATATTTACAGGGGATAGATTTATATACAGTTCGTGACGCCACCTGTAGTCTTCTGGTAATTTGTACCAGCGCTGCTATAGATCTCTGAGGGGATGGTGATGCAGCTAGATGTCGGGTCCCCTACAGGTGGGACTCTTCCCTCAGGTCGGTAGTTAGGTAGGGATTGTGCAGGCATGCAATAAATAACTCAGTCTCACACGGTCAGCGTCTTTCCATACCTTTACTTGCAAGATGATAAGGCAGGTCCCAGGGAGGCTGATGGGGTTGATGGAGGATGAGCTTTGAGGCAACAGCTAAGCAAGTTAGGGGCCTCCTTTACTGTCCAATAATGATGAAGAGTGCAACCAGCCTGAAGCGTAGTTCCCTCAATAACTCCAGCTTTCCAAAGCTGTTCTGCCCAGTCAGATTTGTGGTGAAGCCTTCCTGCGAGAGAGCTGAATTCTTATCTTGTCGTGCACTGACTCAAAGTCTTCACTCCCCTGACCCCAGTTACGTACTGACTATATGGGGCTGTTTGCCGCGACCTAGGGTCCGGTAAATTCCTGGTTTTCTTACCACTATGCTTATAGCAAATAGTGATCCTTCGGTCCCAGTGACCGGTTGCAAGGTGCAGGACTTTTCCAAGCCAAAAGCACTTTTCCAATAATCTTCCTTCCACTTTGCCCTTCGATTTGCTCGACTCTTAATATATAGTTCAGTCTTTCTTCCAGTGGGGCACAGCTCTGACTAGGCTAAGGTGAACTAAACCACCTGTACCAGCCTCCACTTTCTGAACTGCTAACAGGCTCAAACTGGACACGTCTACTCTGTCCAAGGACAGGAAACTGACTGACTAAAATCACTCCCTTCCACACCCCTGCTGGGTGTGTCAGAAGTGTACATGATGTCATGAAGAGACCTTAACTGTTACCTCTCCACTCATCCTCCTGGTATTGTGTACCAGGGCTACACATTCCCCCATGGTAAACGACAGCACTCCGGGCTGTAAAATACAAAAGAGACATTTTGTTTATGCATGAAAACATTAACAATAACATTAATTCGTCCCATCCGGGAGGTGAGGATATCTTAAACGTTGCAAACAATAACATTATATATAGAAATACAAAAGTATTAAATAGCATTCAATAAATATACAGTATACTTGTGAAGGACCCGCACCAAACCTTCAACGTAGGTCCTGGGTGGGCTGCAGGACATCCAAATGCAGACCTCACTCAGTGCCACACCACACGGGTTTTTGGTTCAGAGGTAAGTCAAGGTTTCATGTGAAACCATTAAAAAGGCACTTTAGTGCAACTATTTACAGGATACAGTTTTTGGGCTGGCTCAGTCCTCAGCCTCTGAGTCCATTGTTAAACGAAGACATAATAGGGAAAACACATTTATATATATAGACTTTTTACAATGTTCACATAAATTCGTTATAACTACTGCTGATATCTAATGGGTAATTTCCCTTTTGTGATTCTCTCTGATCTACGTGGTGTAGTTTCAGGTATATCAAGTTGCGATCTGTCTGCACTGCGTAACGGCAAACTATAGAACTGCCTCAATCTTTCTATGGATCTGGCAAGCGTACTGATGGCTGGGCGGTGTGAGTCAGCTTCACCAGGGGATCCCATAGTATGGGGCGCTGCTACCGATGATCCTTCTTGAGATTCCACAGGTTGAGGTGTTGCTGGGATGGGTAACTCCTGAGCGGGCTCAACTGGCACCACAGGCACAACTGGAGGTAGAACTTCCTCTTGTGGCTGATAAAACTGCAACACTGGAATTATCACAGCATCTCCCAGTCTAGGCCAATCCGCAGGAAAATCTCCCAGATCGGTGTGTATGACCTCTTCCTTTCTTTCTCCTTGATTGAGGACAGGGTTCTTTTCACAACGCTTTAAGTGTTCTGGACACAACTTCAAATGATCTCTGGACACAGTGATTGTTGTTCTTCCTCCGTCCTTACTGACGACACAAACTTTTCTGTTGTCATATTTAGAATCTTGTATGACGTAGGGTTCTTGCTCCCACTGATTATCCAATTTGTGCATCTTCCTTTTTCTTTTTAATACTACCTCTCCAGGCATCAAAGGCTTGGCAGGAGCATTTCGGTTGTAAACATCTTCCTGTTTCTCCCGTGCCTTATTGAGACTTTCCTCTACACAGATTTGTACTCTTCTGTATTGCTCTTGCCGATTGACGTCCCAGTTTTCAACGGCGTCGTCTGCCTCCGGTTCTACCACTCCAAGTTCTAGATCCATTGGTAGTTTTCCGGGCCTTGCTCGCATAAGATAAGCTGGAGTGCAGTTAGTTGAGCTTACAGGTATATGATTATACAAATCAACCAAATCAGGTAGTAAATCCGGCCATCGATTCCTGTCTTCCAACGGTATGGATCTCAACAAGTCAAGGACAATATGGTTCATCTTTTCACAAAGACCGTTGGTTTGAGGGTGGTATGGTGTCGTTCTAATTTTCTTGCACCCGTACATGTGACAGAATTCCTTGAATAAATCAGCTTCGAAAGCAGGTCCCTGATCGGTTAATACTTGCTCCGGATACCCATGCGGTCTGCAGAAGCTTGCTTGAAAGGTTTTCGCGGCCGTCACTGCGGTCTGGTCCTTAACTGGAACAACCACCAGAAATCTGGAGTAATGGTCCACCATGGTCAGGCGTATGAGTATCCAGATCTACTTGGCGACAATTTGACGTGGTCCAGGGCCACAATCTCCAGGGGGACGAGTCGTCCGGATAGGTTGCAGGGGTGCCTTCTGACTACCGTAGTCCTTTCTTCTGAGACCACAGGGTCCACAGTTCCGACACCACCTCTCGATGGAGCTGCGCATCCCTACCCAGTAGAACCGGCATCTCAACAGGGTCTCCAGCTTCCTCCAGCCAAAGTGTCCTGCTTGATCGTGGTACGCTTCCAACACCATTGGGACGTCTGCCTTGGGGACCACTATTTGCCAGACCATTTCATGGGTTCTGGGGTTGACGTATCTCCTGCACAACTTCTCACGGTATAGGAACAACCTGCTTTTCTCTTCCACAGGAGCTTGGCTGTCATAGGTGCATCCTTTTCCAAAGAGGAGCCTTCCTGTTTTAACAACTCCTTGATGCGGCTGACCACTGGATCACTGTCCTGAGTCTCTTTCCAGCTGTGATGGGGTAAAGGATTTAATGTTGCACCATACTGCTTTCTGTGAACTCGATGCTCGTGGACTACCCCATTTCGATGGAACGCGGGTAGCTCAATTTCTTCCAGGTCGTCCGATTCTTCTTCCGTATCAGAGTCATGCGGCATTCGGGACAACGCATCAGCATTAGCATTCTTTCGACCTGCCCGGTACTTGATAGTAAACTGGTAATTGGACAACCGAGCCATCCATCGCTGCTCCATGGCACCCAGCTTGGCGGTTTCCAGGTGCGTTAACGGGTTGTTGTCTGTGTACGCCGTGAACTTATTGGAGGCCAGATAGTGCTTAAATCTTTCAGTAATGGCCCAGACCAGCGCCAGAAACTCCAGCTTGAAGCTGCTATAATTTTCCGGATTCCTCTCCGTTGGCCTGAGTTTTCTGCTAGCATAAGCGATGACTTTTTCTTGGCCATTCTGCTTCTGACTGAGAACTGCTCCCAGCCCTTCATTACTGGCGTCGGTGTACAACAGGAACGGTTGGCTGTAATCAGGATAGGTTAAGATCTCATCACCTGTCAGGATCTCTTTCATCTTTTGGAATGCTTCAGCCTGTTCTTTACCCCAATTAAAGGGAGGGTTTCTGCTCTTTAAGGATTGTCCTACCAGGAGGTCCTGTAAAGGAGCTGCCTTCTTCGTGTAATCTTTCACGAATCTCCTGTAGTAACCCGTTAGTCCCAGGAACTGTCGCACTTCCTTAAGGTTTTTCGGCTCCGGCCACTTCTGGATGGCGGTGACTTTCTCTGGGTCCGGCGCTACTCCTTCCGAACTGACGATGTGCCCCAAGTATTGTACCTTCTGTTTGAGTAGATGGCATTTTGAGGGTTTTAATTTCATCCCGTACCTGGACAGGGACTCGAATACTTCTGCCAGGTGCTTCAGATGGTCCTCATAAGTCTTGGAATACACGATGACGTCGTCTAGGTATAGCAGCACGGTTTCAAAATTGAGATGTCCCAGACAATTTTCCATCACTCTCTGAAATGTTCCTGGGGCACTACTGAGCCCAAACGGCATTCTGTCGAACTCACAGAGCCCCATTGGGGTGGTGAAAGCCGTTTTCTCACGATCCTCCTCAGCCACAGCCACTTGCCAGTAACCACTAGTCAGATCAAGGGTAGAAAAGTAGTTAGCCGTTTTCAGAGCAGCTAATGATTCCTCTATACGTGGTAGCGGGTATGCATCCTTGTGTGTTATGCGGTTCACCTGCCTGTAATCCACACACATTCTCATACTACCATCTTTCTTTTTAACCAGAACTAGAGGGCTGCCCAGGGGCTACAACTATCCTTATCACCCAGCTTTCTTCATATCATTCAACATTTCTTTAGCCTTCTGATAATGAGCTGGAGGTATGGGCCTATACCGCTCTTTGATGGGAGGATGACTGCCTGTAGGGATATGATGTTGTACTCCCTTAATGATCCCAAAATCAAGTGGATTTTTGCTAAACACTTGGGCGTACTCTTGCACCACCCGTAATACCCCTTGCTTCTGGTGAGCGGGAGTGGTGTCCGTCCCAACATGGAGTTGCTGACACCATTCCGCCACCTGAGTTGCTGGGTCATTGTCCTCCTCTATTTGACAGGAGTCTAAGGACTCAGCCGGGAGAATAGAATTATTATCAACAGCATGAAGTTTAGCAATGGTTGCATAACGGGGTAAATTTACCTCATCATCTCCCCAATTGAGAAGCCGTACCGGTACTCTTCCATTCACCACTTCTACTACTCCTCTAGCAGTCATAAGTGTAGGTCTATGTTCTGAATGGTGGGGTTCTACTACAGCTTGGTAATTCTGTCCTCTCAGACCTATGGCTGCCCTGCACCAAATGATCATTTCACTCATTGGGGGTATCACAATAGGATCCGAGTCAGTGACCCGTACATTACCAATTTCGCCGTCGGTAAGCTTCGCTTGCTGCTGACACACCAGGGCCCGGATCTCTCTTTGGATTACTCCTCTCTGCCTTGGTCGGGCAATCTCAGCGAGCTGTTGGAGCAAGAACACAACTTCTCCCAAACAATTACCGATAATGTTAGTACCCAAAATGATATTTAAACCGTTCTCCTCATTTACAGTCTTTACTACCAGAAGCCCTTGGTCTTTCAACTCCTCTCTGCCCACCTTTACATCTACACATTTTGTTCCGAGTACTTCTACAGGAAGACCATTCGAAGCATACACAGTAAAGTCAAGGCTCGGAGGTTTAAGACTGTCCATTGACCAGTACTTGGTATATAGAGCATCAGGTATTAGGGTCACCTGCGACCCAGTGTCTAACAATGCTGGAACAGCAATACCATCTAGAATAATAGACAGGTAGGGTCGCCCGCCCACATACCTGCGGTTCCAGTCTAGGGGGCCTGACGGGTATTCTCCTGGGTGTTGGCCCTTGGACCCAGGTTCTGCCCGTTTAAAGGACACTGTGTAGACAGATGACCTTTCCGGTTGCAGCGATAACAGATGATCTCTCGACGAGAAGGGTGTTGATCAGAGGTTGCTCCTGGGGGTGGCGTTGTCCTCCTCCGGGGGGGCGACGTCTTCTTTCTTCTCCGGTGCATCCACGGGACGTCTTCTGGGCAGTCAGCTAACAAGATCTTTCCTTCCTCCTCTTTCCGCAGCTGCAGGGCACTCATCACAGCGGCCAGATTTTTAGTCAGCTGGCGCACCTCTGAGCGCAGACAGTCCAATTCACTAGGAGGTGTCACCTGCGCTTTGGCTTCGGCCACTAACGGGGAACAGGGGGTTACTGCCGGTTCCAGAGTGACTTCACCCTGATGATGTTGGGTGGCCACCTCAGGTTTGCCCAGGGGCCGCAGCCCTTTTATTGCCATGTCCTTTAGGGCATCAAAGGTAGCATCCGGATGATCTAAGGACCACCAATTCACAGTTCTGCGTTCCTCTGGGGATCTCAATCCCTGTATAAATTGTTCTTTCAGCATTCTATTCTCGTCGATAGCATTTAAATTGTTAATTTGCTTGAGGGCTCTCAGGGCTCCCTGTAGTCGGCAAGCGTAGTCCCGGATGCTGTCACCTGGCTGTTGTGAACAGTGATAGAAGGCCATCCGGAGATCCGTTTCTGTGCGGTCTTCAAATATGGCATGTAGCTTCAAGGAAGATCGCAGGTACCGACTCCTGATCAACGGTATCCCAAGTCTCCACTTCCCTTTTCAGCAGCGCCAGTTAGCTGCCCTATTAGCACAGCAGCTTTTTGTCTCTCAGGCATGGAGTACATTTCTAAGATGCTGCATAACTTCCGCTTGAAGCCTGCTAATGTGCCTGGCTCACCGCTGTATTGGGGAAGCCATTTCGCCCCAGGCATATATGGGAGCGTTAGTGGCATGATCGGGACTACCGGACTGGGTGCAGGGCCTGCGCCCCCATCTGGCGCTACAATACCAGACGGTGCGGGATTGGGGACTCCGGCGGGGCCGCACTGTCAGCCGGTTGTTGTGACATCTTAGCGCCCCCTTGGTTAAACGGAGCCTACCGGTTTCAGACGCTGCTATTTCACAGGCACCGCAGTGGGAACAGGACCTTCGTCGCAGGCGCTCTGATGTCAGAGCGTTCACTTCCTGTTGCAGGACCTGCCGCTGAGTCAGATCCGGGGGCGTGTCCAAGACTCTGCGCGCTCTCTCAGGTACGCCCACCTTCTTCTCCAGCGCCTTAGGGCGCGAATCTGGCGGCAAATATGGCGGTATTTGGCGCCAAACAACAGCAACAGTCTTTTTCACCAAAACACTCCACAGGCACACAGGGCTCGCAATGCTGCAAGTTTCGTATCCTGTTCGTGACGCCAAAGATTTGTGTCGACCCGCCACCACAATTGTGGGTTACCAGGGCAATGGGGTACTCAGAGCCGAGCCCGTAGAAGTCTATGGGGATTGTCACAGGTAGCTGTGGCTCGGTCTGTGGCCCTGGCGGTCTGGCGTATGTTGGGGGAATATTTACAGGGGATAGATTTATATACAGTTCGTGACGCCACCTGTAGTCTTCTGGTAATTTGTACCAGCGCTGCTATAGATCTCTGAGGGATGGTGATGCAGCTAGATGTCGGGTCCCCTACAGGTGGGACTCTTCCCTCAGGTCGGTAGTTAGGTAGGGATTGTGCAGGCATGCAATAAATAACTCAGTCTCACACGGTCAGCGTCTTTCCATACCTTTACTTGCAAGATGATAAGGCAGGTCCCAGGGAGGCTGATGGGGTTGATGGAGGATGAGCTTTGAGGCAACAGCTAAGCAAGTTAGGGGCCTCCTTTACTGTCCAATAATGATGAAGAGTGCAACCAGCCTGAAGCGTAGTTCCCTCAATAACTCCAGCTTTCCAAAGCTGTTCTGCCCAGTCAGATTTGTGGTGAAGCCTTCCTGCGAGAGAGCTGAATTCTTATCTTGTCGTGCACTGACTCAAAGTCTTCACTCCCCCTGACCCCAGTTACGTACTGACTATATGGGGCTGTTTGCCGCGACCTAGGGTCCGGTAAATTCCTGGTTTTCTTACCACTATGCTTATAGCAAATAGTGATCCTTCGGTCCCCAGTGACCGGTTGCAAGGTGCAGGACTTTTCCAAGCCAAAAGCACTTTTCCAATAATCTTCCTTCCACTTTGCCCTTCGATTTGCTCGACTCTTAATATATAGTTCAGTCTTTCTTCCAGTGGGGCACAGCTCTGACTAGGCTAAGGTGAACTAAACCACCTGTACCAGCCTCCACTTTCTGAACTGCTAACAGGCTCAAACTGGACACGTCTACTCTGTCCAAGGACAGGAAACTGACTGACTAAAATCACTCCCTTCCACACCCCTGCTGGGTGTGTCAGAAGTGTACATGATGTCATGAAGAGACCTTAACTGTTACCTCTCCACTCATCCTCCTGGTATTGTGTACCAGGGCTACACATATTGACCGGACACCGGGGTCCGAGCCTATAGGGATCTCCACGACCCATTAGGAGAACACCGGAGTTCCTGGAGGACTACAAGTCCCAGGAGTACCACAGAGCTGACACATAGCAGGATCAGAAGGACGGAGTTTAGCCGTGCACGGCAAATAGAGACTGTGTACTTCAAGAAGAGGTCCAATCACAAGGTCAGCCAGGTGCAGACGGAGACCAAGTTAGACCTAGCTACAAGCAGGTCAGGACTTCATTACAAAAAGGCAGAGGACAGGAGGCCACACACCTACCAAGTGGAGGAATCTGGATGTGCACCCTTCACCCTACAGCGCTCCGGGAAGTGCCTGCAACATCTTCAGTAAAGGTACTAAAGTGACTTATGTGTGTGTCCTCCTTATTACTCCTGTCTGTCGGGTCCCCGTCTGTCCTGCACCCTTGCACATCTATCTGCCCTGGAGGAGAACTCAGCCTTACTTGTGGAAGGCTTAACACCTAGCTGCACAATATTAACCCTCCAGTGGATCTGCATAGCAGCGCTGGTCATCCTGACCAGATACCACAAGTGGCGTCACGAATCCCCATATCATCATTCAAGTCACCTGTAAATATCCCACATTACAGTGAGCGCCCAGGGCACGGACCGAGCTGTGCTACCCGTGACGTTCCCCATAGACATCAACGGGCTCGGTGCCGAGTACCCCAAAGCTCTGGCTGTGCGACTCACCAGCATCTGCACGACTGGTAGGAGACACCGGAGACCCTGCTGGACTACAGGTCGCAGGGGCCCAACAGTGCTGATACGTAACCGGGGTCAGGAAGAACAGGAGTCTGGCCTGATCAGCCATATAGAGACTTAGTTCTGTCCACAAGAAGGCCTCACTACAAGGTCAGCCGGGCGTAGCTGAGAAGACGGAGTTAGGCTTTGTTTTATGCAAGTCAGAAACTCACACACTTAAAGGAGTAAGGAGGCCCTACACCTACTCAGTGGGATTACCGGACGTGCATCCTCCACCCTGACAGCTTCCCGGATCGTGCCTACAACTTCACCATCAGTAAAGGTACAGAAAGAGACTTTCTTGTGTGTGTCTGCCTTATTGCTCCTGCACCCCTATATTACACCGCCATATACCCTGAGGGATCAGTCTCGCCTGTGGGAGACTTAACACCTTGCTGCCCAGTAACAACCCCTCAGAGGATCTACCCTGCAGCGCTGGTCATCCTGACCAGGAACCACAGGTGGCGTCACGAACATTTCTACAAACTTATAATCCCCTGTAAATATCCCCTTTTTAGTGAGCGCCCAGGGCAACGGACCGAGCTGTGCTACCCGTGACATCCCCCAGTGAAGTGAACGGGCTCGGTGCCGAGTACCCCACAGGCCCTGGCTACGTGCAACTCATCTTTTGGCTTCACGAACAGGATCCGAAGCTCGCTATATGTGAGTCCTGTGTGCCTGAAGTGGACTGTTTTTGTGCAAGAGACTGTGTTACTGTCGCTGTGATTTTTGGCGCCAATTGTCCGCCATTGCCCGCCAAAGTACAGCGCTACAGCGCAAAGAGAAGGGGCGTACCTGCAGAAAGCGCGCGGAGTCCCGGAAACGCCCCCAACGCCGACGCAGCGGCAGGTCCTGTGGAGAGCTTCAGTGATCGCTCTGACAACAGAGCGCCGGCGACGCAGGTCCTTCTACATCGCTGTACCCTGCAGAGCTGCAGCCTTCAGGAGAAGGTAGGCCACGCTTAACTAGGCGGGCGCAGATATGTCGCAGCCGCAAGCTGATAGCGTGGCCGAGGGCGACCGCTCCAATAACTTACCCGCCGGCGCTGCCGCGCAGGATGGAAACGCTGGCCCCTCACCTGGTCCTGTGGCCCCGATAGTACCGCTGACGCTGCCATACCTGCCTGGAGCAAAGTGGCTCCCTCAGTATAGCGGTAAGCCAGATACCCTGTCAGGGTTCAAGCGCAAAATATGCAGCATAATGGACATGTACCCTATGACAGAGAAACAAAGAGCTGCAGTGGTAGTAGGACAATTGACTGATGCTGCAGAGAGGGAAGTAGAGACTTGGACAGATGCAGACCAGGAATCAGTGCTTTCAATTTTCTTAAAGTTACAGACTATTTTTGAGGACAGCACTGAAACAGATCTCCGGATGAGGTTTTACCAATGCTCCCAGAGACCAGATGACAGTATTAGGGACTATGCCTGCCGACTACAGGGGGCCCTGCGAGCTCTCAAACAGGTCAACCCTATAAATGCCATTAATGAAAGCAAAATGTTGAAGGAACAATTTGTACGGGGACTGAGGTCCCAAGCTGAAAGCAGAACTGTGCACTGGTGGTACTTGGATCATCCTGACGCTACCTTTGATGCCCTAAAGGATATGGCTATAAAAGGACTGCGACCCCTGGAGAAGCCCGAGGTGGCCACCCAGTGTCACCCGGGTGAAGCCACTCTAAAGCCAGCAGCATCCACCTTTTCCCCGCTGGTGGCAGAAGCCAAAACGCAGGTGGCGCCCCCTACTGAGTTGGACTGTCTGCGCTCAGAAGTGCGCCAGCTGACTAAAAACCTGGCCGCTGTAATGAGTGCCCTGCAACTGCGGAAGGAGGAAGGAGGAAAGATCCTGCTAGCTGACTGCCCAGAGGATGTCCCTTGGATGAACCGGAGGAGAAGGAGGACGTCGCTCCACCGGAGGAGGACAACGCCGCCCCCAGGAGCGACCCCTGATCAACACCATCCTCGCCGAGAGATCATCTGCTACCGTTGCAACAGAGAAGGTCATCTAGCCCGACAGCGTCCTTTAAACGAGCAGATCCTGGGTCCGAGGGCCAACACCCAGGAATAGACTCTTCAGGCCCCTCAGACTGGAACCGCAGGTTTTGGGAGGAAGACCCTACCTGTCCATCATCCTGGACGGGATCGCAATCCCTGCCCTGCTGGACACTGGATCTCAGGTGACCATCATACCTGATGTCCTGTATAATAAGTTTTGGTCCATGGACAGTCTCCAGCCCCCGAGCCCTGCCTTTGCTGTGTACGCCTCTAATGGTCTCCCTGTTGAAATACTCGGAGCCAAAAACGTGGACGTAAAGGTGGGCAGAGTGGAGCTGAAGGACCAGGGACTCTTAGTAGTAAAAACTGTAAATGAGGAAAATGGCTTAAATGTGGTTTTAGGTACAAACATTATCAGTAACTGTCTGGGAGAAGTTGTGTTTTTGCTCCAACAGCTCGCCGAAGTTGCCAGGCCAAAGCAAAAGGGAGTGATCCAAAGGGAGATCCGGGCCCTGATGTGCCAGCAGCAAGCGAAACTGACAGATGGTGAAATTGGTAATGTACGGGTAACAGACCCGAATCCCATTGTGATACCCCCAATGAGTGAAATGCTTATATGGTGTAGAGCAGCAATAGGTCTGAGAGGACAGAACTACCAAGCAGTAGTAGAGCCCCATTGTTCAGAGCACAGACCTACAGTACACTCTTGACTGCTAGAGGGGTAGTGGAAGTACAGAATGGGAGAGTACCACTACGTCTTCTCAACTGGGGAGAAGATGAAGTGAATTTACCATGTTATGCTACTGTAGCTAAATTACATACTGTAGATAACAACTCCATTCTCACTACGGAGTCCTTAGCCTCCCGCCAGCCAGCGGAGGATAAAGACCCAGCAACCCAGGTGGAGGATTGGTGTCAGCAGCTCCATGTCGGGACAGACACCACTCCAGCCCACCAGAAACAGGGAGTACTACGAGTGGTACAGGAGTACACACAGGTATTTAGCAAACACCCACTTGACTTTGGGACAATTAAGGGAGTACAATATCATATCCCTACAGGCAGCCATCCTCCCATCAAAGAGCGGTACAGGCCTATACCTCCAGCACGCTACCAGAAAGCTAAGGAGATGTTGTGTGACATGAAGGAAGCAGGGGTGATAAGGGATAGTTGTAGTCCCTGGGCAGCACCTCTAGTCCTAGTTAGGAAAAAGGATGGAAGCATGAGAATGTGTGTAGATTACAGACAAGTGAATCGCATTACACATAAAGATGCATACCCTTTACCACGCATAGAGGGATCCTTAGCTGCCTTAAAAACTGCTAACTACTTTTCCACCCTTGACCTCACTAGTGGGTATTGGCAAGTAGCTGTGGCTGAGGAGGATCGGGAGAAGACGGCTTTCACCACCCCGATGGGACTCTGTGAGTTTGACAGGATGCCGTTTGGACTCAGCAGTGCCCCGGGAACGTTCCAGAGAGTGATGGAGAGTTGCCTGGGACATCTCAACTTTGAAACCGTTTTGCTGTACCTGGACAACGTAATTGTGTACTCCAAGACGTATGAGGATCATCTGAAGCACCTGGCGGAGGTATTCGAGTCACTGTCCAAGTATGGGATGAAACTGAAGCCTTCAAAGTGCCATCTGCTCAAACAAAAGGTACAGTACTTGGGACATATTGTCAGCTCAGAAGGAGTAGCGCCAGACCCCGAGAAGGTCACTGCCATCCAGAAATGGCCAGAACCGAGGAATCTCAAGGAGGTGCGCCAGTTCCTGGGACTGACAGGTTACTACTGGAGGTTTGTAAAGGACTACACCAAGAAAGCAGCGCCTCTGCAGGATCTCCTGGTAGGACAATCCCTCAAGAGCAAAAATCATCCATTCCACTGGGGTGAAGAACAAGCTGAGGCATTCAAGGAGATGAAGGAGGTCCTGACAGGCGATGAAATCCTAGCCTACCCTGACTACAGCCAACCGTTCCTGCTGTACACTGATGCCAGCAACGAAGGATTGGGAGCTGTCCTCAGTCAGAAGCAAAATGGCCAAGAAAAAGTCATCGCGTATGCAAGCAGGAAGCTCCGGCCGACCGAGAGAAACCCAGAGAACTATAGCAGCTTCAAGTTGGAGTTCCTGGCGCTGGTCTGGGCCATTACGGAAAGATTCAAGCATTACCTAGCCTCCAGCAAGTTCACTGCTTACACAGACAATAACCCCTTGATACATCTCGAAACAGCTAAGCTGGGAGCCATAGAGCAGCATTGGATGGCTCGGCTATCGAACTATCAATTCACAACCAAGTACAGGGCAGGCCGTAAGAATGATGCCTTGTCCAGAATGCCGCATGAGTCCGACACGGAAGAGGAATTAGATGACCTAGAAGAGATTGAGCTACCTGCATTCCACAGAAATGGGATGATCCACGAGCAACGAGCCTACAGGAGGCAGCGTGGTAAGACGTTAAACCCTTTACCTCACCACAGCTGGAAGGAGACCCAGAACAGTGACCCGGTTGTCAGCCGCATCAAGGAGCTGATAACTCAGGAAGGATCCTCCTTGGAGAAGGAAGCGTCTCAGCAAGCAAAGCAGCTGTGGAATGAGAGAAGCCGGCTGTTCATCTACCGAGAGAAGCTGTGCCGAAGGTACGTCAACCCAAGAACCCATGTGATGGTATGGCAGATAGTAGTTCCCAGAACGGACATCCAGATGGTGTTGGAAGCCTACCATGATCAAGCGGGGCACTTTGGCTGGAAGAAGCTGGAAACCCTGCTGAAGTGTCGTTTCTACTGGGTGGGAATGCGCAGTTCCATCGAGAAATGGTGTAAAAACTGTGTGTCCTGTAGCCTCCGAAGAAAAGACTACAGCAGCCAGAAAGCACCCCTGCAACCCATCAAGACGACTCGTCCCTTGGAGATCGTGGCCTTGGACCATGTCAAGTTGTCACCCAGTCGGTCGGGATACTCGTATGCCCTGACGATGGTGGATCACTACTCCAGGTTCCTGGTGGTCGCCCCTGTCAAAGATCTGACAGCAGAAACAGCAGCAAAGACGTTTCAAGCGTATTTCTGCAGACCCCATGGATATCCAGAGCAAGTGTTAACTGACCAGGGTCCTGCCTTTGAAGCCGAGTTGTTTAAAGAGTTCTGTCATTTGTATGGATGCAAGAAGATAAGAACCACACCGTACCCCCCAAACAAATGGTCTATGTGAAAAGATGAATCACATAGTCATTGATCTGCTGAAGACGGTACCACTGGAGGAGAGGAATCGGTGGCCAGACCTACTACCTGACCTGGTAGATCTGTACAATCACATACCTGTGAGTTCCACCAATTGCACCCCAGCCTACCTTATGCGAGCAAGACCAGGAAAGCTGCCCATGGATCTGGAACTTGGTGTTGTAGAACCAGAAGCTGATGTTACTACTGAAGATTGGGACACGAATCGACAGGAACAGTACAGGAGAGTACAAGCCTGCGTGGAAGATAGTCTCAATAAAGTAAGGGAAAAGCAAGAGGAGAACTACAACAAAAGTGCGCCGGCTGAACCTTTTGCACCTGGAGAGATTGTGCTAAAAAGAAAAAGAAGAATGCACAAACTAGACGATCAGTGGGAAAAAGAGCCATATGTCGTGCAAAATTCCAAGTTTGACAATAGGAAAACCTGTACCATTAGCAAAGATGGAGGAAAGACGACCACCACTGTATCAAGAGACCACCTAAAACTGTGTCCAGACATGTTAAAACTTCACGAAGAAGAACCTGTTATGGAAAAAGAGAAACCAGGTGAAGTCATACACACGGACCTAGGAGATTTTCCTGCAGATTGGCCTTGTATCGGGGATGCTGTGATTATTCCAGTACTTCAGTTTTACCAACCACAAGAAGCGCTTCAACGTCTAGTTGAGCCAGTTGCCGCAGCAGAAGAAATAGTTCAAGAGGAACCGGCTCCCGTAGCATCTCCAGAAGTAGAGTCTCGAGAAGTGGAACCTCAAGACGTGGAACTACCAGAAGAATCCCCTAGCGAAATAGAACCGCATCGCCCAGCCACAAGTATGCTTGCCAGATCCCTAGAGAGGTTAAGGCAGTATTACAGTTTGCCGGCACGCAGGACAGATAGGCCAGATGCTACTATACCTGACGCAACACCACGTAGGTCAGTACGCACGACAAAAGGCAGGTTACCTGTTAGGTACCAAGAGTAGGCCTAGCAAATTAAGCCAGTGAACCAATATCCAAGTGTAAAAATGTAAATAAGATTTGTGTAAATATTTGTATATATGTTACTTGTATTATGAAACGTTCAAAGTGTCCTTACCTCCCGCAAGGGAAGAGTTATAATTATGTTATTTGTTCATGTTATAAAAAAAAAAAAATGTTTTCTTTTTCAGCCCGGGAGTGCTGATATTAACTATGGGGGGATGTGTAGCCCAGCTGTGACTGGAGCCACATGTTACCCTGGAAGATGCACGAAAGGTAAACCCACAACAACCCATAAGCACACAACACTTCACATTTTCCTGGTGCCACCAGAGGTAGCCCTTGGAGACGACAGCAGGGAGATGAAGGCACTCTAGCTGAGAGTTAGCCAGTCGTTGGTTTTACCTCAGAGTGTCAGTAGTTTTTTACCTCAGCAGAGGAGATTAGAGCAGACTGTGAGAGATTCCAGTCAGAACGGCAGTTACCTCAGACGAGCTGAGAGGGAAAGACTAGCCAGAAAGAGAAAGCCTGAAGACTTCAGCAAATACTCAGTTTAGGAGTGGAGTCCAGTAGTAGTGGGAAAGATTACCACTTAGCCTGGTCAAAATTGAGTTTACTGAGAGACCTTCAGTGAGCGTTTTAGTGAGTAAGCGTGCCGACACTTGAAGAGCGGTGAAGATAAAGAAAGCTGACATCTGCTGCTAGCTTGCGCTTATGATAGTGGTGAGAGTAGGATGAAAGGCAGGTGGAAGAAAGAAGAGAGAGAGAGTGACAGAGGTTAACCAGCATTGATAGCTTACCTCCACTCTGCACCACCGAACACCGGGTCCGCGCTTGCCAGCATCTGCACGACTGGTAGGAGACACCGGAGTCCCTGCTGGACTACAGGTCGCAGGGGCCCAACAGTGCTGATACGTAACCGGGGTCAGGAAGAACAGGAGTCTGGCCTGATCAGCCATATAGAGACTTAGTTCTGTCCACAAGAAGGCCTCACTACAAGGTCAGCCGGGCGTAGCTGAGAAGACGGAGTTAGGCTTTGTTTTATGCAAGTCAGAAACTCACACACTTAAAGGAGTAAGGAGGCCCTACACCTAGTCAGTGGATTACTGGACGTGCATCCTCCACCCTGACAGCTTCCCGGGTCGTGCCTACAACTTCACCATCAGTAAAGGTACAGAAAGAGACTTTCTTGTGTGTGTCTGCCTTATTGCTCCTGCACCCCTATATTACACCGCCATATACCCTGAGGGATCAGTTTCGCCTGTGGGAGACTTAACATCTTGCTGCCCAGTAACAACCCCTCAGAGGATCTACCCTGCAGCGCTGGTCATCCTGACCAGGAACCACAGATGGCATCACGAACATTTCTACAAACTTATAATCCCCTGTAAATATCCCCTTTTTAGTGAGCGCCCAGGGCCACGGACCGAGCTGTGCTACCCGTGACATCCCCCAGTGAAGTGAACGGGCTCGGTGCCGAGTACCCCACAAGCCCTGGCTACGTGCGACTCAATTGTAAATTTGTTTACAGTAAACGATATCTATAACTTTGTATATAACCCCTTCTCATGTACAGCACCATGGGATTAATTGTGCTATATAAATAAATAATAATAATAATCATTGCTCTCGGCAGCACATGTAATGTTTACACGGCACCATGTGCTGCTGATAGCAATGATTTTTTTAAGAGAGCTTAAAAATAATTTCACTTGACGAACGAACGTTTCGCTTCCTCATCAGGTAATTGCCACAGGAGGTTTTTGAAGTGTTTTTTTTTTTTACCCCCCATCCTGACAGTGACAAGTTTGGAGCGGATTCCATTAGGTATTCACGTCATAGAAATTACATCACTTTTTTCCCCATCTAGGAGCGTTTTTGGATAAAATACGCTCCAAAAATGGCCTCATGGGAACAGCAAAGTGGATTTTACATTGAAATGAATAGGAAGAGTATTCAGAAAAGATTTGAAGTTGCTTTTGAGGAGCTGTGGAAAAAGCTCCGAGGGAAAATACCCTACTAACTGATCACTATGATGATAACAGTCTATTGTTCGTTGTTATCAGCCACGCCAGGCCGGGATGAAGGTCCCTGATCCTATGTATTGATCATTTCTGTACAGTCATGGCCAAAAGTTTTGAGAATGACACAAATATTAATTTTTACAAAGTCTACTGCTTCACTTTTTCTAACGGCAATTTGCATATACTCCAGAATGTTATAAAGAGTGATCAGCTTAACAGCAATTACTTGCAAAGTCAATATTTGGCTAGAAAATGAACTTTATCCCCCAAAACACATTTCAACATCATTGCAGCCCTGCCTTAAAAGGACCAGCTAACCTCTTTTCAGTGATTGCTCCATTAACACAGGTGTGGGTGTTGATGAGGACATGGCTGGAGATCAATCTGTCATGATTAAATAAGAATGAGACCACTGGACACTTTAAAAGGAGGCTGGTGCTTGGCATCATTGTTTCTCTTCTGTTAACGATGGTTATCTCTAAAGAAACACATGCAGTCATCATTGCAATGCACAAAAATGGCCTAACAGGGAAGAGTATCGCAGCTAGAAAGATTGCACCTCAGTCAACATCTATCGCATCATCAAGAACTTCAAGGAGAGAGGTTCCATTGTTGCCAAAAAGGCTCCAGGGCGCCCAAGAAAGACCAGCAAGCGCCAGGACCGTCTCTTAAAAGTGTTTCAGCTGCGGGATCGGGCTACCAGCAGTGCAGAGCTTGCTCAGGAATGGCAGCAGGCAGGTGTGCGTGCATCTGCACGCACTGTGAGGCGGAGACTCTTGGAGCAAGGCCTGATCTCAAGGAGGGCAGCAAAGAAGCCACTTCTCTCCAGAAAAAACATCATGGACAGACTGATATTCTGCAAAAGGTACAGGCAGTGGACTGCTGAGGACTGGGGTAAAGTTATTTTCTCTGATGAATCCCCTTTTCGATTGTTTGGGATATCAGGAAAACGCCTCATTCGGAGAAGACAAGGTGAGCGGTACCACCAGTCTTGTCTCATGCCAACTGTTAAGCATCCTGAAACCATTCATGTGTGGGGTTGCTTCTCAGCCAAGGGAATCGGCTCTCTCACAGTCTTGCCTAAAAACACAGCCATGAATAAAGAATGGTACCAGAATGTCCTCCAAGAGCAACTTCTCCCAACCCTCCAAGAGCAGTTTGGCGATCAACAATGCCTTTTCCAGCATGATGGAGCACCTTGCCATAAACCAAAGGTGATAACTAAATGGCTCAGGGAACAAAACATAGAATTTTGGGTCCATGGCCTGGAAACTCCCCAGATCTTAATCCCATTGAGAACTTGTGGTCAATCATCAAGAGACGGGTGGACAAACAAAAACCTAAAAATTCTGACAAAATGAAAGCATTGATTGTGCAAGAATGGACTGCTATCAGTCAGGATTTGGTCCAGAAGTTGATTGAGAGCATGCCAGGGAGAATTGCAGAGGTCCTGAAGAAGAAGGGTCAACACTGCAAATATTGACTTGCTGATAACTCATTCTAACTGTCAATATAAGCTTTTGTTACTCATATGTTTGCAATTATATTTCTGTCTGTGATAAAAACATCTGTCAAACACACATAAAAACCAGAGGGCAGCAGATCATGTGAAAATATAATATTTGTGTCATTCTCAAAACTTTTGGCCATGACTGTATGTTCACACTCTCAACTGTGACCAGTTCAGGGATATCAGCAGACCCCTTTACTAGTGGCACTTTCTAGTTGTAGCCATTAATATATAAAGTGTTGAGCTTCGTGTAGGAAATGTAGAAACAATGGAAGGGAACAGAAAGCATTTCTACAAGGTGACTCATGAGGGAGCTGTTCCTCCCAGTGCTGCCAGCAGGTGGCGCTGCTCGGGGAGGAGCTCCCTCCTGCACAAGGAGGAAGCAGTGCAGGGTGCAGTGTGCAGCGCAGGGTGCAGGCTGGAGGAAGTGCTGAGGCTGGGGGAGCAGTGACACAACACATCCCATCATGTCTGTGAACCTCAGTAAGAATGGAGCTGCTCTGCAGGCCGCTTACAAGGACGTGGTGGACGGGAAGACTAAGACTGACTGGTGAGTGTGCCTGCCTGCAGGGGATGTGGACAGGCTGCAGCAATGCTACCCCTGTGCACCCTTCCTACAGCTGTATACTGGAATATCTCCTGTCTGTATAGTGCTGGAGAAATACACATCTCAGCATTCCCAGGATCAAGGCATGCTGAGACTTGTAGTTCCATAATGGTTGCTTTTTTTGATTGCTGACTTCCTGCATCCAGCATTGTGACAGGTTGGTGATCTGCAGCTGCTAGTGACGAACTACAACCCCCAGCATGCTCTGATAGCTGCAATAATCGGCTGATGTGCTCCCGCTACTGCTGCACCTGTATGAATGAATGGGCGACCATGTAATCTGTGGTTGCACTAAGTCTGTAGCTGCTGTGTTAGGCATCTCTGCACCCTACTAAATAGAGGTCCGTCACCGCTCAGCAATGGGAGCCACAATGCCACTTATAAACAGACCCACAGGACCACCAAAGGCGACAAGCGTTACTCACTTCTGCGGTTTTTATATTCCATCCTGAGGCTGAAGAACCCTTTTCACACTTTGCATTTCTCCATCACACAAAACCAACTTTCAACTGGGATCATTTAAAAAAAAAAAAAGCCTCAGTGTGTAGTCACTGCTGTCACTTGTTACGGCGCCCCCTGCTGTTTCTGTGAATATGGAACTCATAGGTGGGGTCCACTGCTTTCTGTCCCCCTCTATGTGCTCCTGAATCGCAAGCCCCCTTTTTGGTTAGGGCTATTTGTCAACATGCGGCATAAGATCGCAATGTCTTGCTGCTTTTTATGAATGGCGCAGGGGTGCACAGAGCTCTGGTATTTCCAGCAGTCCCATAGACAATGGATAGATGGAGTGGGGGACGTTCATGTGCACCCCTGCGCCATTCAAGAAGGGGCTGCAGAACCTGGATCTTGCGATTGCAGGGGGTCCCAGCAGCTGAACCCCAAGTGATCAGTAAGTGCTGACCCATGGTATAGGGAGTAAATTAATTTCCCGAGGGGAGACCAGGACTGTTACTGAATTTAATTCTACTCATTATTTTTGTTATTGTATTATCAGTTAATATTGAATGTAATTAAGTCTGGAGAGTCGCTGCTAATACACGTTACCGATAGGGCTTGTTGTCACTTGTATTCCTACCTGTCGCAACTAATCAGCACCATATCATTTACTGCTTTTATGAAGTTTATTAAAAAAAAAAAGTTTGTTATTCAGCCCTTGTACCATGATCAACAACTCCCAACACAATATGATGCCCTCACTGTCCCCGCGGGCGGTGTGCTGTCCTTCACCCACAGTTTGGCGGGATTATTTGATCCGGTTGTATTATGTATCACATCTGCATATTCTGTATGTCCCCTTACTGTGTACGCCCATTATATACCGCCATATGGTGCTCAGTACAGCATCCTATATTAGAAATACTATAAAAACATAGGATCAATGCGACCCCCACAGACTTTTATGGATTCTGAATTCTATCTACCTGTGGAGCTTTAATGCCGCCATGAGGCCTACGTGTATGACGCCATCTAGTGATATACAAATGTGGATAGCACATCAAATGATTGTCTGATTCATTCCCTGCACACCGGCCGTCGGCAGCTTAGTCACCTATAAGTGACATATAAACATCATAATGTCCTCATTAAAGTACTGAGGATGGTGACGGATCCTGTAAGGCTGGACGCACCAGAATTGCAGCATGGCGGTCCTGGGTGGAGGGCGCCACATTTATCAGATAATCCAACCACTTTTTGGGGGGGGGTCTAGGAAGCAAATTGACAAAATTACTTGTGGCTTGTCAGTCGCAAATATTAATTTTCAGAAACAGCTAGTCGCCCCCTGCGACATTACTACCCGAATCTACCCTCTATTGTGTCTATTCTTCATATGTAAGGGTCTGTACAGGATAAGAGCTTGATATATTCTCAGCATCTGGCCCAGAACCAAACCCCAAGCCCTGCGTCCCACCCGTGTAATTACACTAGCAGCATATTGGGATGAATCACCTGCCCGCCAGACGCAGTGTGTGTACAGATATATCGTATCCAAATAGTGTTGCAGTTTTTGCTCCGTGTGTAATTACGGTGTACCAACCACGCTCATACGCAGTGATTGGCATTTGCTCAATCTGTATGATGTGGGCACGCTCAATCTGTAGTGATGATGGGGCATCGTCAATCTATGATGTGGCAATCGCTCAATCTGTAGTGATGTGGGGCACGCCAATGCTTTAGTGGATGTGGCTCGCTCAATGCTTATGGATGTGGGCATCGCTCAATGCTGTAGGGTACTGTGGCATCGCTCAATGCTTAGTGATGTGGGCATCGCTCAATGCTGTAGTGGATGTGGCCATCGCTCAATGCTGCTGATTGGCATCGCTCAACTGCCGTAGTGGATGGCATCACTCAATGCTGTATGATGTGGGCATCGTCAATGCTGTAGTGGATGTGGCATCGCTCAATGCAGTAGTGAGTGGGCATCGCTCAATGCTGTAGTGATGGGGCATCGCTCAATGGTATGATGTGGAGGCATCGCTCATCTGTGTGGATGTGGGCATCGCTCAATCTTAGTGATGGCATCGCAACCATGCTGTAGTGGATGGGGGATCGCTCAGCGAAAGCGGATTGGCATGTCAATCTGTAGTGATGTGGCATGCTCAATCGCAGTGTATGTGGCATCGAACAATGCTGTAGTGGCATTGGGCATCACTCAATCTGTATGATGTGGCATCGCTAAATGTGTAAGGATGTGGGCATCGCTCAATGCTTGTATGGATTGGCTCGCTAGTGCTGAGGATTGGCAATCGCTCAATATGCAGTGGATGTGGCATCGCCAGTGTAGTGATGTGGCATCGTACAATCTGTAGTGGATGTGGGGCATACGCTCATGTGCAGTGATGTGGGATCGTTCAAGCTGTAGTGATGCGGCTATGCCTCAATGTTTGTAGTGGATGTGGGCATCGTTCATGTGTAGTGATGGGGCATCGCGCAATACTGTAGTGGATGCGGCACTCAATACGCATATGGTGGATGGGCATTCTCAATGCTGTAGTGGATGTGGGGCATCGCTTAGTGCTGTAGTGGATGTGGGGCATCGCTCAATGCTGTAGTGGATGTGGGGCATCGTCAATGCTGTAGTGGATGTGGGGCATCGCTCAATGCTGCAGTGGATGCTGGGGCATCGTTCAATGCTGTAGTGGATGTGGGGCATCGTTCAATGCTGCAGTGGATGTGGGGCATCGTTCAATGCTGCAGTGGATGTGGGGCATCGTTCAATGCTGAGTGGATGTGGGGCATCGTTCAATGCTGCAGTGGATGTGGGGCATCGTTCAATGCTGCAGTGGATGTGGGGCATCGCTCAATGCTGCAGTGGATGTGGGGCATCGCTCAATGCTGTAGTGGATGGGGGCATCGCTCAATGCTGCAGTGGATGCGGGCATCGCTCAATGCTGTAGTGGATGGGGGCATCGCTCAATGCTGCAGTGGATGCGGGGCATCGCTCAATGCTGAGTGGATGTGGGGCATCGCTCAATGCTGCAGTGGATGGGGCATCGCTCAATGCTGCAGTGGATGTGGGGCATCGCTCAATGCTGCAGTGGATGTGGGGCATCGCTCAATGCTGAGTGGATGTGGGGCATCGCTCAATGCTGCAGTGGATGTGGGGCATCGCTCAATGCTGCAGTGGATGCGGGGCATCGCTCAATGCTGTAGTGGATGGGGGCATCGTTCAATGCTGCAGTGGATGGGGGCATCGCTCAATGCTGCAGTGGATGCGGGGCATCGCTCAATGCTGCAGTGGATGCGGGGCATCGCTCAATGCTGCAGTGGATGCGGGGCATCGCTCAATGCTGTAGTGGATGCGGGGCATCGCTCAATGCTGTAGTGGATGTGGGGCATCGTTCAATGCTGCAGTGGATGTGGGGCATCGCTCAATGCTGCAGTGGATGCGGGGCATCGTTCAATACTGCAGTGGATGTGGGGCATCGCTCAATGCTGTAGTGGATGTGGGGCATCGTTCAATGCTGCAGTGGATGTGGGGCATCGCTCAATGCTGCAGTGGATGCGGGGCATCGCTCAATGCTGTAGTGGATGCGGGGCATCGTTCAATACTGCAGTGGATGTGGGGCATCGCTCAATGCTGTAGTGGATGCGGGGCATCGCTCAATGCTGTAGTGGATGCGGGGCATCGCTCAATGCTGTAGTGGATGCGGGATCGCTAGTGCTGTAGGATGTGGGCATCGCTCAATACTGCAGTGGATGCGGGGCATCGCTCAATGCTGTAGTGGATGTGGGGCATCGCTCAATACTGCAGTGGATGCGGGGCATCGCTCAATGCTGCAGTGGATGCGGGGCATCGCTTAGTGCTGTAGTGGATGCGGGGCATCGCTCAATGCTGTAGTGGATGTGGGGCATCGCTCAATGCTGCGGTGGACGCGGGGCATCGCCTCGACGCTGCGGTGGACGCGGGGCATCGCTCGACGCTGCGGTGGACGCGTGATGCACGTTACGTCTTCAGGCTGCCTCTTTTTTCCATCAGGCACAGGATTGCGCTTGTGACTTTTCTGTAGTCGCTGTGATCGCTTTGTGCTGTTTGAGGAAATAATAAATAGTGATGTGTAGGAAGTGACTGTTAACCGCCTGCGCAATCTCTCCACAGGCCTCTGTGTGTCACCATGCCTCCGATACAGGCCAGAAATCAGGGAGATAAATTTGTGGCCACTTTCCTTAAAATTTCCTTCAAATACTGGGACCATGGTGTGGGACAAGTGTCTTTCAGTTTATAGTAGATTCTTGCCTGATTCCAGTACCTTCAGAAAAGTAATTTTGCCATATTACTTGCACCCCTTGTCAAATTAATATGTATATTTTATATGAAAACATACCATCTTTTCTGGTAATTTGTCCACTTCTTCCAGGTAGGAGAAAAAAAGATAAGCAATAGATACTACTCGTCTGGACCAGCACCAATCCTCAGTAGGTTGTACGTTCCCCACCGGAGATCAACATCCAAAGAGGGCAATACATAAGTGTGCAACCATTTAGTAGCCACTGATTGGCTGCAGCGCTCACCTGAAACCCATATTGGATGTTGATCCAAGTAAGCCAGTGACGAATGCATCACTGGTCCAGGAGGTAATTTATTTTTTTTTTTTTCACTTCACTGATCCCTTTTAATAAGGGTTGTCCAGTAATGGAAAACCCCTTCAAGGTGTAACTGCATCACCAGAAGTCTTGTTTCAGTCATACTGACATGTCAGACGTTTTGCTCTATGGTTGTCCAGTTGCTGAAACCTTCCTGATTTTCCAAAATAAAGAATTAAAAGTGCTCATCTGAAGGTGCACTCATAGACTCAAAACCCCCACTGATCAAAATGTCTGAGTTATAGGCTTTCTAAGAGTGCAATTACTCTTTAAATGGTCACCAACAAATATAAAAAAAAAAATTGTAGTATACAGTGGGTACGGAAAGTATTCAGACCCCTTTAAATTTTTCACTCTTTGTTTCATTGCAGCCATTTGGTAAATGCAAAAAAGTTCATTTTTTTCTCATTAATGTACACTCTGCACCCCATCTTGACTGAAAAAAAAAAATGTAGAATTTTTTGCAAATTTATTAAAAAAGAAAAACTGAAATATCACATGGTCATAAGTATTCAGTCCCTTTGCTAAGACACTCATATTTAGGTCACATGCTGTCCATTTCCTTGTGATCCTCCTTGAGATGGTTCTACTCCTTCATTGGAGTCCAGCTGTGTTTAATTAAACTGATAGGACTTGATTTGTAAAGGCACACACGTGTCTATATAAGACCTCACAGCTCACAGTGCATGTCAGACTCATGAGGTCAAAGGAACTGGCCAAGGAGCTCAGAGACAGAATTGTGGCAAGGCACAGATCTGGCCAATGTTACAAAGAATTTCTGCAGTACTCAAGGTTCCTAAGAGAACAGTGGCCTCCATAATCCTTAAATGGAAGAAGTTCGGAACCACCAGAAGTCTTCCTAGACCTGGCCGTCCAGCCAAACTGAGCAATCGTGGGAGAAGAGCCTTGGTGAGAGAGGTAAAGAAGAACCCCAAGATCACTGCGGCTGAGCTCCACAGATGCAGTAGGGAGAAGGGAGAAAGTTCCACAAAGTCAACTATCACTGCAGCCCTCCACCAGTCAGGCCTTTATGGCTGAGTGGCCCAACGGAAGCCTCTCCTCAGTGCAAGACATGAAAGCCCGCATAGAGATTGCTAAAAATCACATGAAGGACTCCCAGACTATGAGAAATAAGATTCTCTGGTCTGATGAGACGAAGACAGAACTTTTTGGTTATAATTCTAAGCGGTGTGTGTGGAGAAAACCAGGCACTGCTCATCACCTGCCCAATACAATCCCAACAGTGAAACATGGTGGTGGCAGCATCATGCTATGGGGGTGTTTTTCAGCTGCAGGGACAGGAAGACTGGTTGCAATTGAAGGAAACATGAATTCGGCCAAGTACAAAGATATCCCGGATGAAAACCTCTTCCAGAGTGTTCTGGACCTCAGACTTGGTCGAAGGTTCACCTTCCAACAAGACAATGACCCCAAGCACACAGATAAAATAACAAAGGAGTGGCTTCAGAACAACTAGTGACCATTCTTGACTGGCCCAGCCAGAGCCCTGACCTAAACCTAATTGAGCATCTCTGGATGGCTGTCCACCAACATTCACCTGTAGAGGATCTGCAAGGAAGAATGGCAGAGGATCCCCAAATCCAGGTGTGAAAAACTTGTTACATCATTCCCAAGAAGACTCATGGCTGTACTAGCTCAAAAGGTGCTTCTACTCAATACTGAGCAAAGGGTCTGAATACTTATGACCATGTGATATTTCAGTTTTTGTTTTTTAATAAATTTGCAAAAATTTCTACATTTCTGTTTTTTTTTCAGTCAAGATGGGGTGCAGAGTGTACATTAATGAGAAAAAAATGAACTTTTTTGAATTTACCAAATGGCTGCAATGAAACAAAGAGTGAAAAATTTAAAGGGGTCTGAATACTTTCCGTACCCACTGTATGTTATCTGAGAGAACTGATTCTTTCTCCACTTATGAGCCACTTCTTTCTCCTTGCCAATTCGGAAATATTCCTATTATCAGAACAAGATGGTCTGGCAGCTCACTGAGTGATCTGATTACAGCTCACTGTTAAAGTGTATAGAGAGGGGAACAGAGTGAGAGGTGGGGCAGATGCTTTCTATGAAGTGTTTCTCGCCTCATTGCTGGATTCACATCCACACTGCTCAGTACTGCTGCATAATATAATGTCCCTCATAATATCCCTGAGGTTGTGCTGTATAGAGACAAGAGAGCAGGAATCCCTCAAGACTGTGTGTACACTGTATAGCAGACATCATAGCAGTAAGTCTCCACTCACCAGCTCAGAGACAACTAAATTAGGGCGAAAGCCTGCAGAAAGAAAACCTGATGAAAATTCACGCTACAAGTCATGTACAAGTTCACAAGTTCTACAAGTCATGTACAAATTCACGCTACAAGTCAAGTCATAAGCCATAATCGGCTAATTCTGAAAAGTGGCCTGAAATCTCAGTTACATTATTAGAATTGTCATATTTAAACTTTGTCTTCTGGGTCCGTCCGATCATGGAATGAAAGTTCTTCTATATCTGATATGTATATATTCAGCTTTGCTCCAGTGCATCTAAAATAAAATAAAGTCGGCGAGTTAACAAATAATCATGATTAAAAATAGTCTACCGGTTTGTGTTTGCAGTTCCTATACACACTTCTGCCTTTGTGGTTATAGACTTCAAATGAGACTTCAAATGCTGTATATCGGTAGTAGAGATTGGCAGCACCCACCTAGTTGGTGCTGGTCTAGTAATCCCCAGTGTATCAAATAGGAAAGCACACCCTGCTGTTGATGTAATATTTGAGTTTTATCACAAATTATTGCAATGTTTCAGGCAGAGTGAGCCCTTTAGCAAGCCATAAATTCTTTGGATTGGGACATATGGCTCAGTCACTTTCCCTCTCCAGGTGTTGGTCTATTGATCAATGCAATAAGTTTGATTCACTTAAAGGGAATTTGTCAGTAGGATCAGCACTTCTAAGCTTTCTATATGATCGTGTAGTGCATCAAAAGTTGAATAAAATGATACCTTGATATCTGTGATCCAGTATTTTATTCCTGAGAAATCCAAGTTTTTCTTAATATGTAAATGAGCTGTTAAGATCTATGGGCCGGACATGGAGAATCTTTCTCCAGAGCTTATTTTCAATGAAAGCTGCCGTTAATGTGAGAAATATAATGATTGACAGTGTCACTGCAGAGCTGTGTGTAATAATAACACAGTACAGCAGAACTAAACATTGTCTCATTACAAATATAGCTAACATAGAAAATTAAGAAAAACATACCATAAGGAAACAGCCTTAGCAAAGCCTATTAGATGATGATAAATGCACTACAGGATGCAGCAGGCCCCCACGATAAAGGCAGGGGAAGCACAGGTGCAAACTACTGATAGAATCAGCCACCCACACACCTACAAAATTATGGAGGGGTTGGCTGCCTAGTAGAAAAAATGTCAGTAAATTACAAAAACATGGCACTCAACAAAACTGTATAGAAATCGGTGCACAAGTAGGGTCTCCAGCCCAAATAGTAGAATCAAAACAAAACTTGGCACTCAAATATTGAATAAATGAACTAAAAATGAAGGTAGTTGCTGTGGTTATTGTCTTTTTTTTTGCATCCGTGAACGCTGAAGGTGACGTACATAACAGATGATGAACGTTTTCGGCTCTACAACATAAGCCTTCCTCAGACAATATGTACAAATTTTGCAGTTAGAAAAGACGGATGTGGAAAATAAAATGAATACAACCACAGGAGATGAGCAACTTGGAATGCAAAAATTGGGGACAGCGCGGTGATAGCCAACGCTAATAACGATAAAGCGCTAGAAATTGATGCTTTGTATCCTACCAAAACGAGGACTGGGGGGAGGAGGAGGCCACACTGAGATAAAGGAAAAGCGCTGTGGGCTACAGTGGTAGCAAAGAGTGAGCGCTTGAGAAGCTTGCCGAAGCAGTTGTGGCCGTCAGGAGGTAGGACCAGCGCTTTTCCTTTATCTCAGTGTGGCCTCCTCCTCCCCCCAGTCCTCGTTTTGGTAGGATACAAAGCATCAATTTCTAGCGCTTTATCGTTATTAGCGTTGGCTATCACCGCGCTGTCCCCAATTTTTGCATTCCAAGTTGCTCATCTCCTGTGGTTGTATTCATTTTATTTTCCACATCCGTCTTTTCTAACTGCAAAATTTGTACATATTGTCTGAGGAAGGCTTATGTTGTAGAGCCGAAAACGTTCATCATCTGTTATGTACGTCACCTTCAGCGTTCACGGATGCAAATAAAAAGACAATAACCACAGCAACTACCTTCATTTTTAGTTCATTTATTCAATATTTGAGTGCCAAGTTTTGTTTTGATTCTAGTAGAAAAAATGCACGCAAATGAGGCTTGAGTAGAACGCCAGTCACACAGGTATGTGTGATGCAAACTGGCCGGATGCAGCAGGCCCTGCCTTTACCGTGGGGCCTGCTGCATCCTGCTAGTGCATTTGTCATCTGACAGGTTTTGGTAAGGCTCTTTCCTTATGGCATGTTTTTTTCTCATTACAAATATATTTGCAGATGCAATTGTCCTCTCATAGTGCTTCAGCTTCTCTCTCACAGGCCGCCAGCGTGAGGGTAGGTGTAGTACAGCAGAGCTAAAAGGACATCTGCTGCTGCAAAAGTGTTTGTAATGAAACAAAGTTCAGTTCTGCTGGCTGTACTGTTAGCTGTAATCATACACAGCTCTAAAATGAGATCAGGAGAGCAAAGTGTCAGTCATTACATGTCTCACGCTGCTAATACCACCTTTTATTTAAAATAATCTCAGAAGATCTATGGGCCGGGCATAAATCTCCAACAGGTCATTTACATTCCAAAGAAATCCACGTTTTTCTTAATGTAAGACATTAGATATCAAGGTATCATTTTATTCAGCTTCCTATGACCTACATGGCCGTATAGATGGATGAGGAGGTTTGATCCTACTAACTGATTCTCTTTAACTTTATCCCATTTGACAGATGAATAGACTGTTAATTTTTTTAGAGCAATGAGTTTTGGAATGTAAATCAAAGGAAGTTTTGGTACCTATAGTGCTGGGAGAATGCTGATAGAGGAACCGCTCACTAAAAAGAGTGGATGATGGCAAGTTACAGAGCATTAGAAATTGGGGCAGTTCCTGGACATGTGCCCCAAAAGCAGATTTTATCTTGTGAGTGATGAGAGTAGCTGGCTATACTGGGAGTTGTAGTTCTATGGAAGCTGAGGCGACACAGATAACCTCTACTGGGGATTTCTTCTTGCTTATATACACTATATATTGCTGATTTTGACCTCCTTTTTATTGCAGGGCTCTTTTTACCTATGAAGGCAACAGCAATGACATCAGACTGGCGGGCACTGGAGGTGTGTGGCTTGTGACCAGACGCAGGAAACCTTCGCAATACTGCTCGTCTCAGCTGTAACCATATGCTATCAGTGGTCATCCTGTGATAATCTGCGCTTCTACATCGTCCTATTATAAACCCATCTCGTGTCTGTGACTCTCCACCATTCACTTCTCCTCTTCTCATAGATGGAGGCCTGGAAGAACTTGTGGATGAGCTGAGCAGCGGAAAAGTGATGTATGCCTTCTGCCGCGTGCAGGACCCCAACTCCGGTCTCCCCAAATATGTCCTTATTAACTGGGTAAGGACACGGCTGTGTGGCATCAGGCTCTTACCCATTCTTTGTCCCCTCTCCCACTCACGTCATGTATTCTTTCTCCTCCAGACAGGGGAAGGGGTGAATGATGCCAGAAAAGGGGTTTGTGCCAATCACGTCAGCACGTTGGCAAACTTTCTTAAGGTAAATACCCTACGACCTTGCATCCATATGTTTTCTTCCTATATCGGTCCATTGATATATTCAGGCCCATGTAAAGTCTTTCTCATTGCATATTGGGTGACATAAATGTTCACATTTTTGCTGATTTCCTATGTAAAATATTCTCAATGAAAGTAAAAATCGCCACAACGGTTTTTTCTTTGCTTCACTTACTTTACCGGGTTGCTTGCCGCAGTTTTGATAAAATCACAGTTTTCCCTGCTGCAGATCTACCAGTTCTCTGAATGTTGAGCCTTGACTAACCCCGCCCATATCACTGGCTGCTTTCTGTGTACATTGTGCTTCCTGCCAATCAGTGTTGGGGGTGTGTCTGGACTACATAATACTAGTCCATTAGTGATAATCTCCTGCTGATAAAACTGCGATTTTTACAGCCCAGGAAGTGACACATCGCTGGAATCGGGGTCTATGTCTCCACATTATGCTACTCTCAGAATAGTCGCAAAAACCTGGTGGCAGATTGACTTTAACCCCAATTTCCATTACTGCGTTTTTGTTTTTTCTGCCGCTCCTTCCAAGAGCTATGACTTTTAGATTTTTATGTCCACTTAGCAGTATAAGGTCTTGTTTTCTTTCTTGTTTTTTTTTTAGGTTGTTATACTTTTGAAAGACACGTAATCATAATTTTACCACATCACAGCATGGAAAAAAGCAAAGACAGAAACGCAATGATTAAATACATGGCATACAGTGCATGAAAATAATATACTGTACTTAGTTAACATGCATGGGAAAACGCGGAAAAAAATTCCAATTGCGGTGAAACTACGAAAAAAATGCAATTCTGACATTGTTTTTTGGGAATTGTTTTTCTTGCCCAAGTCAGTATGATTACGTCAAAACCAAACTTGTCCATTTTTATATTACTATTTTAGTAGTAAAAAAAAATATTTGTTTAAAAAAAATATATTTATATTTAATATATATATTGAAGTGGCTAAATTTTGCTCTTATTTTATTCTGGCTGCTCCATTTAATTTTCGTTTTTTTTTTTTTTTTTTTTCTTTTAAATCAGCCATATAGTTCCACAGAATTTTTTTTTTTTTATTTTGTGCACCCAATATACTAATTAAGTCTTGACAAAGGGGTGTGGCTCCCAGGGTTATAATTCAGAGTAGCCTAAAGACACGCTCCACAGAATTCTGTGAGCCACGCCCCCTTGTAAAGAACATAAAAATTAGCGCTAAATAACAAGGGCCCATATCTCTGGAAGCTATGACAGATGTAAAATAGAAAATTGGAGCAGCGAGAATGAAAGAAGAGCAGAGACTGCTTCTCTTCATCTGATATAGGAAAGATGTATATCTTCGTACCGTGTTAGCTAGTAGATGGAAAAATATTTAGACTTGAGAGTCCTCAGTGGTTGATACCTTTTAATGGCTAACTGAAAAGATGGTAACAAATTGCAAGCTTTCGAGACTACTCAGGTCTCTTCATCAGGCAAAGACTAATACAACATCTGAAGAATCACATATTTATACACAACACAGCACAGAAATAATGCAATAACAGAAGACAAGTGACGTGAAGCAGAACTGTCATTATGGCAGAGGGATGAACATAAATATTGGAACAGTTCATAGATAAGGAGTGAAAGTTTTATTGCCCTCTGATTGGAGTCTGCTATTGTGTTTTGATGTCCCTAGAAGGTCAGAGAAGCAGATTCCTTAATTGATGTAGAAAGACATGAAACCTTGGGATATATTCATTCCAGCACTGAGTGTCAAAGGTCATCATGAGCTTATATTCCCAAACCTTTCTATCTCTCTCAGATTTAAAGTTAGATTTTAATACAAGTAATTCCATGTCCATCATGCTATGACCGGCATACAAAAGTGTTTTGCCACAGGTAGATCCATTCTAAAGAATGGAGAGAGATAGAAAGGTTTGGGAATATAAGCTCATGATGACCTTTGACACTCTTAGTGCTGGAATGAATATATCCCAAGGTTTCATGTCTTTCTACATCAATTAAGGAATCTGCTTCTCTGACCTTCTAGGGGCATCAAAACACAATACCAGACCCCAATCAGAGGGCAATAAAACTTTCACTCCTTATCTATGAACTGTTCCAATATTTATGTTCATCCCTCTGCCATAATGACAGTTCTGCTTCACGTCACTTGTCTTATCTTATTGCATTATTTCTGTGCTGTGTTGTGTATAAATATGTGATTCTTCAGATGTTGTATTAGTCTTTGCCTGATGAAGAGACCTGAGTAGTCTCGAAAGCTTGCAATTTGTTACCATCTTTTCAGTTAGCCATTAAAAGGTATCAACCACTGAGGACTCTCAAGTCTAAATATTTCTCTTCATCTGGTGACAGCCAGGTCCTCTTTAAAGTCCTGTGAGTTATGAGGTGTGACCTCCATGGACTGGTTTTTCCAGATGATCAATCAGACTGAGATGTGGAGAAGAATTTGGAGAGAAGTCATCACTGTCCTCTTTGTCATGTTCCTTCCTTCCTAAACAGTTTTGCAGGGATACATTATCTTATTGGAAGAGGGCGCTGCCATTAGGTAATACCAGTGCCAATAAGGGATGTACATGTTCTGTACAATGTTTCAGTAGGTGATGCTTATCAGAGTACCATCCTCATGATGCCAGGGCCTAAAGTTTGCCAGCCCAACATCACACTTTATCTGCCATGTTGTCTTTTACCACAGTGCACATCTTCCCGAGGTAAGTGTCTATGAACACATGAAAACCTGAGGCATTACACTAGGCCACCTTCTTCCATTTCCCCATGGTCCAGAGGACAATGGCCACCATGATCTCTTCAACCAGTTTATACACATATGCTATGGCTGGCATTGAATTTTTCAGCAATTTGTGGTCAGTGGCTCTTCGTGGGATTGGGCCCTACAGATTTATCTACACTTCCCACCTATCCATGAGGCTTGGCACTAGTGACCCTCTAGCTTTGTTACCATTCCGAGCACTGCAATCCAGAGCTCTCGCAAGTTCCAGGAGCATCTGCCTAAGTTCCAGGAGCATCTCTCCAAGTTCCAGAGCATCTCCAAGTTCCAGGGCATCTCCAAGTCTCCAAGTCAGAGCATCTCGCCAAGTTCCAGGAGCATCTCACCAAGTTCCAGGAGCATCTCCAAGTTCCAGGAGCATCTCCAAGTTCCAGGAGCATCTCCCAAGTTCCAGGAGCTCAATCAAGCTCTCCAAGTTCCAGGAGCACTCTCTCCAAGTTCCAGGAGCATCTCTCCAAGTTCCAGGAGCATCTCTCCCAAGTTCCAGGAGCATCTCCCAAGTTCCAGGAGCATTCTCCCAAGTTCCAGGAGCATCTCCCAAGTTCCAGGAGCATCTCCCAAGTTCCAGGAGCATCTCTCCCCAAGTTCCAGGAGCATCTCTCCCAAGTTCCAGGAGCATCTCTCCCAAGTTCCAGGAGCATCTCTCCCAAGTTCCAGGAGCATCTCTCCCAAGTTCCAGGAGCATCTCCCAAGTTCCAGGAGCATCTCTCCCAAGTTCCAGGAGCATCTCTCCAAGTCCAGGAGCATCCTCGACTTCCAAGATCCAGGAGCATCTCTCCAAGATCCAGGAGCATCTCTCCAAGATTTCCAGCGGAGCATCTCTCCCAAGATCCAGGAGCATCTCGCCCAAGATCTCCATGAAGCATTCATCTCCCAATCAGTCTCTCAAGTCTTCAGACTTCTGCTCATTTAAAGTTCCAGAAGAATAGCCCCTTCTTATGACCAGAGCTAAGAAAATGGCTCAAATGTGGTAGAACGTCCAGAAAACGTCAGTCTCACTATTTTTGTTTGATAAGACTGCCCCATGCTCCCCGAAAGTGTCTCCTCTCCGCATGAAGCAGGGTTTCTCGGTGTTAGATCCCTGACTTGCATGGGTTTTGGCTTTCTTCCTGGAAACATGTTCTTCTTAGAAGCAGCGATGTGCTGTAAACTATGGCAACCATTTGGACTCCTGCTGCTAGACTCCCGCAGTAGTAATGACAGCTCAGCCGGTCAGCTGCTGTGCACTACAATGTGTTCAGTCTCTTCTGTTGTATTAAAGGGACTCGAATGTCAGATTACATTTTATCATTTGTGCAAAAAAAAAATTCTTTGTTTAACGTCAAACTTTTATGGTGTGCGGAGCTCTGTTTCCGATCTGCTTTACAGTAGTGTATATTCACCCATGGCAGATTAGTTGCAGAAATATGTGATACTGAAAACCAATTCATCTGTATGTTCTAGTTTGTTTTTGTTTTTTGTTTTGTTTCTGCAGCATGTCCATGCATATCTGAAAACCATTTCAGAAGAATAGGGAAAGTCAGAAGTCTCTGCAACAAATCTGCCATGTTATCAATACACCTTTTACATAGTGGAAGGCTTCAGGCCATGTTAACATCACATTTGGGCTTTATTTTAGCTGCTATAAACTGTTAAATGGGTTTTCTGATTTCAGAAAACTTCTGTTTTTCCGACTGCAATTTGTTCTAAAAATCACCCCAACTGTGCTTTACTTCCCCTCTTTGGGTCCAGTTAGGCGTGTGCAGCACATCTTCCAGTGTCTATTATTGTCTGCAGCGCTGGCTGACGTTACGTCGTCAGTGCTTCAGCCATTCAGTAGCTGTGAGCGACTCTTGTAGAGCCACTGAGCTCATTGATCGACTGCAGCCATGTTGACGTGACGTCAGCACTGCAGACAATAATAGACGCCAGAAGTAGTGGCGGAGATTCAGCACAGGACCCACAGTGTACATACCTGTATGTAGTGTATTGATATACTCGCCTTTTCCGGTATCCAGCCCAAGGCTGTGGAGTGGGAGTCGTGGAGTCGGAGCCCATTTTGGTGAAGTTGGAGTCGGTGTCATGAAAATTGAGGAGTCGGAGGTTTGGCTTACCAACTCCACAGCCCTGCGCTGTTCTGCCCTTCAGACTCTCCAGATCGTTCTATGCGTGACCCGTATGTGGGTTTTCAGATGTAGGAGCCCTTTCGCACTGCGTTCTGCCCCACATGCAGTGGTCCTGTTGGGGCTTATGTACAAACCCCCTGCAAAACGGGAATTGGGTGTATACGCCAACGGGGCCATTGACCATAATGGTGCATAAGAAGTCACCATGTTCTGTCGTTCATCATTTTCAGGTGTATATGCCTACTGGAGATGGACGCCTAGATATAAGAGACTGTGTCTGTCTGCAGTAATTGTAAAAGCCTGAAACTTATGCACCACTGTGCACACTGTGACTCCGTCTACTCTTTTATGAATCGGAGCCGTTGTTTTATCTAGTGCCTTACATCACTCCATCCTACACTTAGCACTGTGCTTGGTGATGTAAAGCTGCATGCAGCTCCTCCGCCATGACGCTCCCGTCGGGGGCGCAGTGTTTGTCCTGATGCTAATACCAGAGGAGGTCTGGACTGTGCAGTCATGAAGTCAGCAGAGCGTTGATGACTCTTCTGTCCTGTGCTCCTCAGCACTCAGTGACTCCGCTCTGGAACTTTATGGGGTCTCCATTTCAGATGCGCAGCTGACAGCAATGTACCTTGGCAGAATAAACTGTTTTCTGAGGGTTTTGAGCTTGGCAATGAAGTGTGGCCTAATCAGTGCAGCATTAGTTAATACAGTAGGGAGACTTTCCAATATTTACAGAAGGCTGGGTTGTACTGAGTGAACAATTGGAGATAAGTGAAATGTTAATACTTGGCTGCCTATGAGGAAGAGATAAGTGACGGCTGCAGGGAATTGACACGCGGAGTGGTATCTGTCATCAGAATATGACTTTCCAGTTATTGTGGTCCTCTCTCCTCCTGTACGATCTGCAATTACCAATACTTGCAGAACAAAAAGTTGGTTCCTCTTTCCTCCTCTACGTGGTCCATATTTTTTTTTTTTGTGTTTTGTCCAAAGTGTGAAAATTGTCCTGGTTACAGTCTCTGTCAATGAGGTTTCTACCATTTGAGACACCTGTCTGTCTTCTCACAACCCGCTGGCGCCTCGGTATAATATTTGTCTTGTTCCAGGGTGCCCACGTGACGATTAATGCCCGCGCTGATGAGGACGTGGAGCCAGACTCTATCATGGAGAAGGTTGCCAAAGCTTCTGGAGCCAACTACAACTTCCATAAGGAGACCAGCAGAGGCAACGACGCTCCCCAGGGACCAGTGGTGAGGAAACCCTACTGGTCAGAGATGGTGCAGATGGGGCTGATTCTTCAGAAGCAGAAGTCGGCTTCTAGTGGTGTCGGAAGCGATGATAAAGACGGCGGCTTGTGTGACATTAATGTTTCACTCACAGGGCTCTGTATACCAGAAAACGAATGCAATGTCTGAAATAAAACGCGTTGGAAAAGAAAACTTCTGGGCCAAGGCCGAGGTGAGGAGGGTCAATCCTGGTGCCTAGGATAGTGGCACTTGCTGGCATAACCAATGGTCATTCACTGCACGCAGAAAGATGAAGAGGAGCGCAGACTGGAGGAGCAGAAGAGGGCAAACCTGGAGAGGGAGAGATTGGAGAGGGAGCGCAAAGACAGGGAGCAGAAAGAGGCCGAGGCGAGGGAAAGAAGATTTAAGGAAAGGGCGGGAGAGATAGATGCTCACAGGTTAGTGCGGCAGATGGCAATCGCTGTTGCAAAACTGCACCTCCTAGCACGCCCTGACAGCGTCTAGTATGCTGGGGGTTGTGGTTGAGCAACAGGTTTGAAACCGCTGACCTAGTGGAAAATTACTTATTTTTTATTTACTCCCATACAGGAGGCAACAGCAAGAAGCAGATAAAAAAGATCGGGTGAGTGATTGTGCAAAAATGGGGTTATATGCAGTTAATACAGTGAAGTGGTGCAGTTACATGGGGGTTTCTATCCCTAGAATAGGTCATTAATATCAGATTGGGGGTCCGTCACCCAGTGCCACCAATCAGCTGTTCTCTGCTCCGGTGATAAGATGTAGCTGGAACATCACAACTCTGTACCTGTGTAGTGACCTGGTAGTGCAGATCAGCTCCAATTCACTTCAGTAGGTGCTGAACTGCAGCACCGGAGGACGGCTGCTACACAGAAGAGAGTTGTGCTGCTGCGGCTCTTTTCTCTGTGAACATCCAATCATCTGAGCAGATAACAGCTTAATGATGCCGGCTATTGAATCCTCAGCAATGTGACACTGGTGGCTTAAAGTATAACCGTATGTTTTAACTTTTATTATATATGTCAATAGTACACATGAAAATAAGTGAAAAAAAATGTGTCAAAAATAGGAAAAAAATTAAAATAAAAAAAGGACGGCCTACCCTGGGGGGCGTCCTACCCTGGGGGGCGTCCTACCCTGGGGGGCGTCCTACCCTGGGGGGCGTCCTACCCTGGGACGGCCTCGCTGGGGACGGCCTACGCTGGGGACGCCTACGCTGGGGACGCCTAGCTGGGACGCCTACCCTGGGGGGCGTCCTACCCTGGGGGCGTCCTACCCTGGGGGCGTCCTACCCTGGGGCGTCTACCTGGGGCTCTACCCTGGGACGGCCTACGCTGGGGACGGCCTACGCTGGGGACGGCCTACGCTGGGGACGGCCTACGCTGGGGACGGCCTACGCTGGGGACGGCCTACCCTGGGGACGGCCTACCCTGGGGGCGGCCTACCCTGGTTAATTAAACGTCTGCAATTTGACTTTACATGTAGATCTCTTCACATTGGTGCATATGTTGAATGAGAGGACAAGGCGCCCTTGAGTTAGTTGAACATTTGTTGGCGGTAGTGCGTGTGTCTGGATCAAACACCTAAGTAACAGTCCGAAATGGACGCTACAAAGACATTCGTGTATAACGTTCATATAAAACGTAAAAATTACCAACCAATAAAAAATACAGGTCACAACCCTAATGTCTTTTCCAGGACTCTGCTGCCCAGAAGTCAGTAAACGCACGAGAGATGTTCCTACAGAAAGAGCGCTCAATGCCTAGTGCCCCATCTGCGAGCACGCAGCCTGGTGAGTACCCACCGCAGATAACGGAGGCATGGCGTGCTCTTCTGCCGTCCCTCCCTCACTGTATGTTTTCTGTTGCATCATGGAGTATGTCTCTCTCTGTCTCATGGTGTATGTTTTCAGGAAGGTTGCGCAGTCCCTTCCTGCAGAAGTCGACCAGTCAGCCCGAGCCAGAGTCTCCTCCATCATCCCCTGTAAATCGTGTTCAAGAACCCCCTGCATCCCCTATGTATCGTGCCCATCAGACACCCCCCGAGTCTCCTGTTGCCCCTGTGTCTCATGCACCTCCTGAACCCGCTGTCACTGTGAAAGGTACACAGGTGTAACCAGAAGTAGTAGCAGATAGCAGATATGGCCCTCAGCAGCTTATGTGGAGAGTGTGTATCTCCGCAGAGCCGGTTTCCTCGTATCGGATGAGGAGGAAGAGGATTTGTACCAGGAGCCCCCAGAAGACAACGCTGTGTACGAAGAGGCTGCCCCGGGGGATTCTGGGGTAAGGGCTTTCTCCAGTGTAGTAATACTGGACCCTGTGGTGCCATCATTAATGACCCCCTTCTCTTACTTCAGGTGCAGCAGGTGGAGGCCGTCTATGAAACCGGGATGGATGAAGACAGAGGACTGTGTGCAAGAGCACTATACGACTACCAAGCTGGTGAGTGCTGACTGATCGAGAGTCCTGCAATACGCAGTGCTGCCTAACTGCTGGAGAATGCTCTGTATACTGTATCCATCCAGGCTGTTACTACTCCCTGCAGCTTGTCTAATGGGAATGGACGACAGTCTATAGAACAAACATCTCCTCTTTTTAGGAGTCTGAACCTGGGTGCACTGTACAAAATATTTCATCTTAGATGTACAGTGTTATATAGTCAGCAGCTGCCATTAGATAGGTTGTGTTGGACTAAAATAGTGATGAAATATCCTTAAAGGGAACCTGTCAGCAGGATTGTGCTCTGTAACCTACACAGTGTCAGGTCGGCGCCGTTATACTGATTACAATGATACCTGGTGATGAAATCCGTCTTGTGGTTGTTGTTTAATCTTTGTTTTCAGTTTTGAGTTAATGATATGCTCGTGCTCCGGGGCGGCCTGTGGGGGTCTTCATGTGGGACTCTGATTAGGTAGTCATCAGTATGGCTTCTGAGAAGTCACTGATCCCTCACTGACCATATTGTGCATTTAAGTATTTTTTTTGATGGTATTCATCAATTCCTTTAAAAAAAAATCTGTTTGAAAATTAAGCCAGCCGCTCTTGCACAATAGCAGCTATCGGTGATCCAAGAGGCCGGCGCCTTTTTAAAACTGATTTTTTTTTTTTTAAGAATTTATGGAGGCCTATGGGGGGAGTGCATTTTACTGTATGTACTATGGGGAGTGCATTATACTGTGTGGAGGCCTATGCGGAGTGCATTATACTGTGTGGAGGCCTATGCGGAGTGCATTATACTGTGTGGAGGCCTATGGGGAGTGCATTATACGTGTAGTTGGGAGGCTATCTGTGAGGCTAGTGGAGTGCATTATACTGTATGTACTATGGGAAGTGCATTATACTGTATGTACTATGGGGAGTGCCTTATACTGTATGGAGTATTTTATGTTTTTAGTAACCCCGCGGTCATCTGCTGCGGTTCTCCTACATCCACTATTAGGGTTGCCACCTTAGTTATAATTGGGGTTACCTGCTTAGTGGCCCACTCAGTTTAGCCCACTACCCCACCCCCCCAAACCAAAACCATAGCTATGCTTCTGTTGACACCACTCCATCCACTTCTGTGGGAGCAGTGGTGTAATGTGTGACCCCCCCCACTCCCTCCACTATCTTACTACCCCATAGAAGTGAATGGAGCGGTGACACACATTATACCACTGCTCCCTTAGAAATGTGGCCCTGCTCTGTCCACTTCTATGGGCGCAATAGTGTAATGCATGACCCTGAACCGTCCATTTTAGTATGGAGCCGTAGTGTAATGTGTGATCCCTCTCTGTCCACTATATTACTACTCCCATAGAAGTAGACAATGCGTGGTCATGCATTACACCACTGCTCTTATAGAAGTGGACGGAGCGGGGTCACACATCGCACCACTTTTTCCCATAGAAGTGGATGGAGCGGTGTCACACATTACACCACTGCTCTCTTACAAGTGTATAACCCAAAAAAAAAAAAAAGGAGAAGGCTAAATATGAATATACTCATCCATATATTGAACAAAAACCCAAAAGAGTCATGGACTAGGAGTCATAATGAAAAGTTGTAAACTTTATTTAAACAAGGATAAAAATAGATAAAACCAATAAGGTCAAGTATGAGTCAGAATAACCAATACAGGGGAGAAAACAACATCCAAATCTTGATCAGTAAGTCAAATATGATAATGATATAAGCAAATTTGTATAACAATATAGACAGTCCATACAGTCAAAATAGATCTCAAATTTCTATATACATATAGGCACAAGCAACTGTGTGTAGCACCACTGGAGATTTATTAAAGATAATAAATATTAATCAAATATATATACACACAGACACGAAATGGTCAGTATAGAAAAATAGATGTATAAATCGCTAGTGCATAAGACATCAAAGAGATCTCAAACAGGAGGAAAAAATGTGTCTCAATAATGATAATCAGAAATAAATATCCAGTGCATAAAGCATCTGATCAGTTAGTAGTATATATATAAAAAATGATAATCAAGAGGATCCGAGATAAATATCCAGTGCATGAAACATCTGATCAATTAATAGTATATATACATATACATAGAAAGTGCATGTGCGTATGCAAATAAATCAGAGAGACAGGAAAAAGTTATCAATATAGAGGCAAAACTGCCTTCCTGCTATAATAACCAAATACACTGTCACAGATAATGCAAATGCATAAACCAAGATCAACAGGACAGAAAGCTGTATATATTCAATATGGAGGTGAAATTACCTTCCTAATTAAGTGAACAGCTATACTGTCACTGGTAGTGCATATGTATAAGCATCAGTAAATAAGGTAGCAAAAGGTAGTAAGTATGGAGGTAAAACTACCCTCCTACTGCACTGAAGCAAATGCTGTCAGCACAGGGTGAAACTACCTCCCTGCTATGCAGAGCAGGTAGTACTATAAATAATAATGCATATACAGAGGCATAAATAAAAAAGACAGAAAGGACATCCAGACTTACTGATGAAGAGCTGGGAGACCCCAACGCGCGTTTCGCTATGTAGCTTCCTCGGGGGGCGTGATGTCATGGATTAATTGCTGAGTTTTTATACCTCCCAGGGCAGGCTGTCACTGGCGGTCATTAATGGCGCTTCCAGCTATGCAGCGAGGGCCAGGAAGTCCTGGATGCAGCGTCCTGCGTCACGGACACGCCCATCTCCATGACGTCACTGGAGAGGGCGGACCTAGGTCCATGGCACTATGGGACGCGTCACCAGGGCAACGGCAAACGCCGAACAGCAGAGAGCGCTCCCCGTCAGTGATACTGATGATTAATACTAACTATCCTGGCCAAATGCATGAATATTAAAAATAACATACCCATAGGGGGAAATAAATGAACAAAAACGCTGATGAAAACCGCTGTAACAGAAAAATAACCAATAAGTGCACATACCTTATCGAAGAGTGACACCCAGTGGTGAACAGAAAAAGTGCACAGTGAGAAAGGAAAGAGAGAAAGAAGAATTCTGTGAACCTAAAAGTGAAAATAATATAGATATAATAAAATACATACGCATACCAACTCAACATAATATATTAATTATTCCTGTGTAAAAAGCTACCAAAATGTAGCACAATAATGACGTAGATAGACATACATATATGTATATATGCACACTCAAACTAGACCCACCATATACATGAGAAAACGTATACCTTGGTAAAAGATAGAATCATGATATAGAGTGAAAATAACAAAAATTGCATAATTTTACCCATAGATGTGTACTGATAAAGAAAAATATCAAAGATAATATGTAATACCCTTAAATTGTGTTAACCCTAAACCAATATAAATATATAGGTGTAGAGGTGTATTTTTTGTATATGTCTGAAGTGAAAAACATCTACATACATTCATACGTTAAATAACAAAAAAACTGTTGTATATATCTATATTCATACACTAAAACATAATGCACAGTGCATGTAAATATATATGCACATACATATATAAAAAAGGAGTGGAAGTAGGTCTGAACAGGAAAAGACTGTGAATTCTTCGTGATATTTCCTTGTGGGAAAGATTTTTAACGGTTAACATCAAACGAAAAAACCTGTAATGAAATATAAAAAATGAAAATTAAAATACAAAAATACGCAAACAATATGTATACCTAAGAAGAGCAAGACATACACCGAGTTACAAAAAAGGAACATAGCTTAAAACCTCATTGAGGCCTTTAGGACGGACACAATCAATTTTGAAAATCCATTTTGCTTCAATTTGAGCCAATTTCTTTTTGACATCTCCACCACGCTTGTCGCTCAGGATATGATCAATTCCTCGAATTTTCAGCAAATTGCTATTACATACAAGTGTGTAACATTGTTCTGTCCACTACTATAGGAGCAGGGGTGTAATAGAATAGATGGCCTGCAGATATATAACGTCACAAGCCCCCTACATATAATAAACTTGCACCCTTTAATGCCTTTCATGTGGCACTAAAGGGTGTTTAGCCTAATAAAAAAGCAGACATGGGGCCCCCCCCCTTATTTAGAGCATCCAGAGATCTCGAAAATATAACCAGTATGTGGCCAGGACAAATTATAAGTCTATATATTCTCCTTATGAAATAACAGCTGACTCAACAGACCGCATGGTATCAGCAGGGGGGGTCTTCCTGTAGGAGTTTGGAGCCTGCTAGCTGGTGGGGGGGTGAATTTCTTCACTGAAGCTGTAAATTGTCTCCAGAGGAAGAGCACTAGAACTCTAGCGCCACCTATAGGAAGTGGCAATCCTAAAAGTCAATGTCCAGACTTTAATGAGCCTTGTCACATGACTTAGGATACTTCACTGAAGCTGAAAAGGCTGGGCCACCCTTCTGAGCCAGGTGTCCTGTTACAGCTGCACAAAGGAAGGGGGTTTTATAATGCCATGCCAAATAGCATACAGAATGTTTGACATGAAATTATATCTCCAATATGCCCCATATAGTGCATCCTGGTACATGGCGTCCCCCATCTTTCTATATAGCCCCCCTATCCTGGTATATGGCCTCCCTTCTGTCAGAGTAGAAAGTTATTTCAGCCATTTTTAGAGGTTGGCACTGCTGTCTTTTATGTCTATTCCCACGACCAATCCATCAATGTACAGACCGCACGAATACAGAAGCCGTGGCGAGGACGTAGTGCAGGTGTAGCACTGCATCCTTTTACCTGCAGAGCTGCGCTCCCTTCCGTCCAGCTATGCAGGGAATTGCAGTCAATGCTATTTACTTGCATAGGACTGTAGACGTGATGGGGGTCCAATCAGTCTGACCTGCACAGATAATAACGTGATCATGTGCCAGATAGGGTTGAGCATTCCGATACCGAAACCCGGTTCCGATACCTGAAATCCAATGTAAGTCTATGGGAACAAAATATCGGAATTAAAAATATTCCGATATTTTGTTCCCATAGACTTACATTGGATTTCAGGTATCGGAACCGGGTTTCGGTATCGGAATGCTCAACCCTAGTGCCAGACCTTTAAAATATCACAAAACCCTTTTATTAGGCGCTGGAGCCTACAAAGTGGAGAAAGCCACTTCACCAAAGGTTGTGGATGAATGTATACGACACTCGAGGGTCTTGATTCTGGGGAAATGATCAGCTATTTCCTCTGATGATAGTGACACTAATGGTAATGCAGCGTGCACTTAATCTAGGACACAAGATGTATCTGTTGGTGGAGGAAATCCTGTGTGATGAAGTAATCTCTCGTTTTATGATGCGGTTATGAGTTACTCATTGGCTAGAGCACGGTGAAGACCTTACTGATGTGCACCATGTTTGGTGATTTGTCAAATATAAAAAGAACAGAAAATCTGGAGAGCAGATAAAGCACTAAACATGGGGTGCACCAGGAGAGGTACGCTCATGGATCAGCTGCTGCAGGACACGGGTCCAGAGACCGAGGATAATGGTGAAACTGGGTGTGTGTGTCCAAATCTGCGCTGCTGATAAGGATGAATGGCAGACGATATTCTTCAAAGCTCATTTCAAACAGGTTAATAGTCAACGCGTTTGGAGGTTTGGCTTACTGACTCTGCAGCCCTGGTTCCCGGTGGTGGCTGCAGCTGGAACGCCACCGTTGCGTAGCTGCACAGCTCCATTGTATAGTGTCCGTGACCGGGTACTGCACATCCGCCCCTTTTCAAATCAACAAGGGGGATGTGCAGTACTCTGTCACAGACATTATTCCATTGACTGAGCAGTTTTGGCCGACGCCAAGAACAGCTGATCGGCGGCGGGTGGTGCCGGGTGTTGCACTCCCATCGATCAGGATTGGCCATCAGTGTTAAAGTCCTGGACAACCCCTTTAGTATCACAGTCGATGACCATTATTTTTAAAAGTGCTTAAGCCTGTTTAACAAAATAAATAATAGTAAAAAAAAAGACGTGGTAGTCAGTAGTGTTGAATTTGGGACCAGGTAAGCGCAAGAACAAAATTGGTAGAAGATCAATGACGATGAGTGTTACTTGGGTTACTTTTTTTTTTAACTAGTCTGAACCCTTTTTAAGAATTACTTTCTTCCACCAGAGTTTTTGCAGTTACTTTTAGGCAAAATTCTGTTGCTATAGTGTAGACTAAGAGTTAAAGGATTAGTTTGGGAGCCCCTCACCATATAAGAAGCAGTGGAATGTTGTCCTTGGATGTTCCCCAGTCCTGACACACAGTTATACCCTGTGTCCACACTAAATAGAACATTCCTAATCCTGCACTAAGTGAACCACAAACTACTGTGCGGTCACATGAAATATAGCTGAGGATTACTGTGCCCGACCCTCACATAATATCCTGCGCCAGTGATCCTATTGCCCTGGAATTGTAAGCAGCGGTGATGCAGATGATGTGGGGTAACAGGAAAGTACTGTACCTGCAGCGAGACTCCCTGAACCTTTTTATACCCAAAGCCAGTGTAAATGTACAGTATATATAGGGTAAGTGCGGTAATCTAGTCGCGGATCGCCGTCCTCCATTGCCAGGGGGTGGTGCAAGTCCAATGTAAGATGAAAATTGATTGACACATTTCTAATCCTGTAAGTGGGAAAATCTCATAAATACACAATCCAGCCCGAAAGGACAATGTAGCGCTTTACTTTACGTAGACAGTTACCATGAAAAGGTAAAGTGGCACCCTGCATCCATAAAAAATGTTACTTTATAAGACAGCCATTAAAAGCAGGCAGCAGGGGAGCTTGCGAGATACGTGTAGATGGCAGCCATGTCACGTACCAATATGCTTTTCTAGGTTAGTGCAATCCTGTATGCTGGCAGGAAATGTGCGTTCTCTGATGCCACGATATAAGGCACCTTCGCCTGTACAGCTTCGGAGGAATGCAGTAACACTGAATATGCTGCTGGCAGCAGCTTCAGTGTAGCGCTTACAAGCTCTATAGCAAAGTTGCTTGCTTAGCTTCAGTGAGCGCTTACAAGCTCCATAGCAAAGTTGCTTGCTTAGCTTCAGTGAGCGTTACAAGTCATAGCAAAGTTGCTTGCTTGCTCAGTGCAGCGCTTACAAGCTCTATAGCAAAGTTGCTTGTTTTTACAATCACTTGGCAAATGTATCTATTTATGATCCGACATAAATCCTTTTAGGGATTATCTCCTAACAAGTCCTCTTTTTTTTTAACTTACTTTGCTAAGGGTATTCTGAGTTAGTATTGTGGAATCCCACGGTTCAGAGCAGAAAGCAGCTACCTGAAAGTATTTCTTTCTCGTGAGGATTGCACATGGCTAGTGGTACTAGAGAGGAAACTGAACACATGCAACCAAGGTCACCCAGCGGTGTAAAAATGGATGGAGCATGGACAGCCCCTTTAATATTCCATACTACTTGGCTCTTAAGCAATCAGACCAAAACCAAGCAGCAGCAGCAGCTTCTTATCCTCTGATATAAAATAAAAAGGTAAAATTAATTAAAGGGATGACAGACTTCCTTTACAACTGGAAAAAATGCTGATACATTATAAGGATGGAAGATGTTACATGTGCTAATCATAAGTGCAGCTATGCTCCCCTTCATTCTTGGGATGAGTGAGGGTCTCCATTGTCTGCTCCTTTGATAAATGATGGCATAGCCTAGCGGTAATTTTTCAGCTGCAGATGGAAGGAAGAGAGCCACAGTATTCATTACTGATGGGTAGGCGGAGCCCCAGATCAGGATGTCACTCAGATCAAAAGAGTGCTGACTGGCTGGCCCCTCCAGCTCGGGCTCCTCCTACTCAGCTCCAGTCTAAGATTTGAGGTCTCAGAGGATGGTCGCTGCTAATGCAGCTCCTCAGAAGATTTTATTATTTTATATTCGGACAGGAGACTTGGATCACTAGTTGGTCTAGAGGTCTCAGGGGTACCAGCGCTGCTGTACCCCAACCTCTCCCTTGGCGGATCTGTATTTACTCAAAGTCCCTGCAGAATCCTTGCCAGCCCTGGGGGATGAGGAGAGCTTCCCTGGCGGGACGCAAACCACACGTGCGGTCACTGCGTTCCTCGCCCTGGGGGGAAGCATGGGCACAGCGCCAAAAACCCCTGAGGGTCCCTGTGGCGCCTTGGCTGGTGAGTACTCCACACAAATTTTTATTATAATAATGTGTGAGTGCTTTAGCGTCTGAATGAGCAGCGCTATTACTTGTATGTCAGTATGCTTCAGCGCTGCGGTGACAGCGCTACTACATGTATGTCAGTATGCTTCAGCGCTGCGGTGACAGCGCTGTTACATGTAGAAGTGGTGATTTTTTGTCCGCAGGCAGATACCTGCAGGACAGAGAGGGAGCAGGAGCGAGGGAGTTCGCGCTCAATATTCAAGCTGGCGGGGGGCGTGGCCTAACTATTCCCGGTCTTCTGAGCAGGAAGACGCGCGCTCTGGCGTTTCTCCTGCGACTCCCTCACTGTGGCGGCCATTACACAGGCTCCTGGGCTCCTCAGACCGCTCCTCTCCTCATAAGACACCACGGCCAGCTGGGTGAGTGCTGATTCCTCACCCCGCAGCGCAGCGATCGCTATCCTGCAGCTGCAGTCTCATTAGAGACATAAAAATTGGCTGGGGCTCACAAATATATATATTGTGGTGAGTTTGCAATATTAACCCCTCTGAGGGTTATTTCTACCAGCTAAATTTTTTGACTGAATACCGCTGGGGTAACCCTGCTTGGTGGAGAGTTAACCGTTCAGCGTTTAAAAAAAAAAAAAAAAAAACCGCATAGTTTTTGCTGGTATTACCGCTTTGACCTGCTCATACAGGTGAGACATGTCTGAACAGAGTTCAGATGCCGCGGACCATGTCCCAGTGCCATTGCGGCAATCAGATACGCAGACCTCCACAGCGTCTAGCGCTGCGGTCGACAGCGGTGAAAAATTGGATGATATCGCTCGATCGATCAACAACTTGTCTGACCTTTTAGGTCAATATGTGTCTGCTAATTCCTCTCAGAGGAAGCGACGCAGGCCGTTACCGGCCTCTACACGGAGCGAGTCAGATGTATCTGATATTGGGCAGAGTTCCCCTTTAAATTCGGATGGAGAAATATCCGATTCAGATGCGGACGAGCCGCAGGGGCGTTCCTCTATGGCGAAGCGTACGGAGGCATTAATTGAAGCCATGAGAGATATATTACAGTTACCGGAGGAGGTAACTAGTCGTCCTGGTAAATCAGCACGCATGTTCCAGGAGTCCCGTGCTTCGCGCACAACATTGCCAGCTCTGGATGAGCTTAATGGTGTAATAGAGGAGGAACGTCTGTGTCCAGATAAGCGTTTTCATGGAACGCATTTCTTTGATACACTTTATCCTTGCTCTGCGGAGTTAAAGGCTAATTGGACTTCTGCTCCTGAGGTGGATGTGTCTTTATCTCAGCTTAGTAAATCCTCACTACTCCCTATTAAGGGAAAAGCGAGCTTACAGGAGCCTTTGGATAGAAAAGCAGAATTGGCGGCAAACGCAAGCTATGAGGCTGCGGGTCATGGATTCCGAGCAGTGCTAGGATCCATGTGTGCTGCTAGAGCTTCTCTAAGCTGGTTGGCACGTCTGAAGACGGAGTTGCAAAATGAATCTCCGTTATCTGAGATACGGGAAACTTGTGAATGGTTAGAAACGGCAGCCTGTTATATCTTTGATGCCGGTCTGGATACGGCATCTCTGCTGGCCAAAGCGCAAGCTTCAGCGGTCACAGTCAGAAGAGCTTTATGGCTCAGACAGTGGGCCGGGGACGCAGTTTCCAAACAAGGGTTGTTGGCCTTACATTACAAGGGTGGCCATCTTTTTGGATCCGACCTCACAGAGCTGATTTCCAAGGCTAAGGCGAAGGAATCCGCATTACCACAGCGTAGGGCCATGGCCTCGGTGTCCAGTAAGCCTGGTGTCTATAGTGGTCGGCGGTCCTTTCGGGGCCGAGGACGATCTAGTCACTCCTCGTGGGGATCGGGTCGTCCTTCCTTCTCAGGAAAGAAATCCTCTCAGAAAACTCGTACTCCCTGGAAGCAGAGTTTCCGCCAGGACATGCGGGAACTTGACAAGAAGCCCGCAAAGTCGGATTGACGCCAGGGGTCCACTCGAGGATTCTCGAGTGGGGGGTCGCCTGCTTCTTTTCAAGGAGACTTGGATGGCTCGCGTTCCAGATTCCTGGGTAACGCGGATAGTGTCGGCAGGCTATTTCATAGAGTTTGCTTCTCGACCCCAAATGTTTTTTGTCAATCTCACGGTCCGTCGGAACCCGAGCTTGTTGTCGCTGTACAGCGAGAGGTCGAATCTCTGCTACAAAAGGGTGTAGTGATACCGGTTCCGTCAGAGGACCGAGGGAAAGGTTTTTATTCCAACCTTTTTATAGTTCCCAAAAAGGAGAACAAATTTCGCCCGATTCTGGATCTCAAGCGATTAAACTGGCATGTCCATGCCCGGAAATTTCGCATGGAGTCGCTTCGCTCCGTTGTGGCAGCTCTGTCACAGAACGATTTTCTGGTGTCAATCGACATTCGCGACGCCTATTTGCATATTCCCATCGGAAAGGCTCATCAGCGCTTTCTTCGATTTGCCATAGGTCAGAATCATTACCAGTTCGTGGCTCTGCCGTTCGGCTTAGCCTCAGCGCCAAGGGTCTTTACAAAAATTCTGGCGCCCCTCATGGCAATCCTTCGAAGACAGGGATTACGATTCTCCCTTATCTGGACGATCTTTTGATCGTGGCTTCCTCGGAGGAGGAGGCGTTGATGGCTCGGGATTTGTCTCTTCATTTTCTGAAGGACTTCAGTTGGCTGGTCAATTGGGAGAAGTCGTCCCTGGAACCATCGAGGACAATCCTCTTTTTGGGAATGCATCTCGACACGTTTCGGTCGGTAGTTTCCCTACCACCAGACAAACAGTCATGTCTTCTTCGACATGTACAGATTATGAAATCCTCAACGGCAATGTCCCTACGGAAGTGTATGCGTCTTCTGGGACTGATGGTGGCGTCCATGGAGGCAATTCCTTTTGCCCAGTTCCATTCCAGGACTCTCCAAAGGTTCATCTTGAGTCGATGGAACCAGTCGCAATCGCTGGATTGCATTGTCACCATTTCTCGCGCGGTGCGGGATTCTCTAGAATGGTGGTTACGTCCAGGGGCATTCTCCCTGGGGAAGTGTTTCCTCCCTCCGAAGTGGTCAGTCATAACCACCGATGCCAGCCTGACGGGCTGGGGGGGTGTTTGGAACAATCTCTGGATTCAGGGGGTATGGTCATCGGAAGAGGCTGTTCTTCCGATCAACATCCTGGAATTGTGGGCGATTTTCCTTTGCCTCCAACATTGGACGGTCCCTTTGAGCGGTCTGCCAGTCCGAGTGCAGACAGACAATGCGACGGCTGTCGCGTATATCAATCACCAAGGTGGGACAAGGAGTTCCAGACTCATGGTAGAGGTGTCCCGAATTCTGATTTGGGCAGAGGCCAGTGTACCAGCCATTTCGGCGATTCACATTCCAGGGGTTCAGAATATTACAGCGGACTTTCTCAGTCGCAGAAGGATGGATCCCGGGGAATGGAGCCTCCACCCGGAAGTTTTTGCACTACTGTGCTCTCGCTGGGGAACCCCACAAGTGGATTTGATGGCATCCAGGTCCAATGCCAAGTTACCGACGATCATGTCCAGGTACAAGGACCCGAAGGCTGTGGCGGTGGATGCTCTAGTGGCTCAGTGGGATCAGTTCGAGCTGATCTATGTATTTCCGCCGATATCCTTACTTCCTCTAGTACTGCGTCGGATCAGACTAGAGAGAATTCCAGCTATTTTGATAGCTCCAGACTGGCCAAGAAGGGTGTGGTTCTCGACAATAATGTCGCTGTTGGCGGCACCTCCTTTTCCACTCCCTCTTCAACTGGACTTGTTGACTCAGGGGCCCGTTTGTCATCCGGACTTGATGTCCCTGCGTTTGACGGCGTGGCTCTTGAGACCGAAATCTTGACCCGTAGAGGTTTCTCAGCCGAGGTCATTGCTACCCTTCGTGCTGCAAGAAGTCCGGCTACTACTAGGATTTACCACAAAATTTGGGAAACCTTCTTTTCGTGGTGTTTGGGGTCCTCTCGGAACCCGAGAAAATTTTCCATTCCCAACCTGTTGGCTTTTCTGCAGCATGGGCTAGACAAGGGTTTGGCAGTCAGCACCCTGAAAGGTCAGATTTCTGCTCTGTCCTTATTGTTCCGGAGATCCATTGCTTCAAATAGAGACGTGCTCTCCTTTTTCCGAGGTATATCTCGTAAGTTTCCGCCGCGGAAGGCACCCGTGTCTCCTTGGCGGCTCAACCTTGTTTTGGAGGCTCTTCAGCATAAACCTTTTGAGCCGATGGTTTCTGCTAGCCTTTCTTTACTTTCTTGGAAGGTGGCTTTCCTTGTTGCAGTCACTTCCTTGAGGAGAGTTTCTGAGTTGGCAGCTCTTTCTTGTTCGCCTCCTTTTCTGGAGTTTTTTCCGGATCGTGTAGTGCTTCGCACTCGGGGTGATTTTTTGCCTAAAGTGGTGTCACAATTTCATGTCAACCAGGATATTGTGTTGCCTTCATTCTGTCCGGATCCGAAGAATGTGAAAGAGCGAGCTTTACACACATTGGATTTAGTGCGGGCCTTGAAGTTTTATCTATCTATTACTCAAGGTTTTCGTAAGACGGACTCCCTATTTGTGGTTCCAGTCGGTCGTCGGCGTGGTCAACGAGCTTCCAAGGATTCTATAGCTCGTTGGATTCGGTCAGCTATATTGGAAGCTTACCGTCTTCAGGGTGAATCTTGCCCGATTAAGATTCAAGCCCATTCCACGAGGGCTGTGGCTTCATCGTGGGCTTTTCACCAAGGTGCTTCGGCAGTGCAGCTCTGCCGGGCGGCAACTTGGCGCTCTGTCCACACGTTTACAAAGTTTTATAAAGTGGACGTCAGTGCTTCCGCTGATGCAGCCCTCGGACGTAGGGTCCTGCAGGCGGCTGTAGTTTAAAGTTCTAGATGAACTTGTGTTTAGCGCTGGTTGCGCTTTCTTTGTTAAGGTTGTTGGGTTTCTGCCTTTTGTTGGTTTTTCCCACCCTTATTTTTGAACTGCTTTGGGACGTCCCATCAGTAATGAATACTGTGGCTCTCTTCCTTCCATCTGCAGCTGAAACACGGATTTTGGTAAGAACTTACCTGTAAAATCCTTTTCAGCGAAGGAAGGAAGAGAGACACAGCACCCTCCCAAGGCAGAAGTGTGTTGATGTTTTCAGATGCAGCGCGACCCTTATCTGATAGCGATTATCTGGGCTGAGGTCAGCGCACTAAGGCTCTGTTCCAGCATCGCCAGCTCATCGCAGTAGTCAGGTTCCGTGAGTAGTACCTGGAACTCTGTGGTTTTTGGCTTTCTTTGCATGCATAACCTGTATCCTTGTGTTTTTTCTCTGAAGTTCCTTCAGAAGGGGTTATGTTGCTCCGCTGGTGATCTTGGCTCTTTTCCTAAAAGCTTTGGTACGACTGGAGCTGAGTAGGAGGAGCCCGGCTTGGAGGGGCCAGCCAGTCAGCACTCTTTTGATCTGAGGTGACATCCTGATCTGGAGCTCCGCCTACCCATCAGTAATGAATACTGTGTCTCTCTTCCTTCCTTCGCTGAAAAGGATTTTACAGGTAAGTTCTTACCAAAATCCGTGTATTATCACCACGGTGTATACAGTCCCCATGCTGACGGCCGTTTTGTGGGGCGGAAGGGGACATATAGGATCAGACGATGCTCGTTTGTTTGCAGTCTGTTACCTCGAAGATGCAGAACTCTGCATAGGTGCTGTAGGCACAAAATAATCTTAATCAGATTTTTAATAAATTTTCATCAATGTTATATTTTAGCTACATTGGGACAACTTTTTGCAAAGTGTTCTCATAGCTGGACGTATCTTCCAGCAGAAAAGGTCCCTCTGCTGAAGTCCCATCATGTCTACTCAGTGCCTATCGTTGTTTCTAGAATTCTAGCTTTGAGAAAAACAACAAAAATGCCACAATAGATGTGCAATGAGATTTCTGATGTTATTGATCCCTCAAAGTTGCGTAGTCTTCATATATTTAGCTTTTTTTTTTTCTTATTTTTATTCATTTTAACCATTAGAGGTGATCGCACTGGATTCGTGCTCAGTGTAAACTAATAATGCACCACTCCAGCATGTTGGTTTTTTTTTTTTTTCAGCGCTGGAGTGGTGCCACTATATTATACTTATCTGCTACAGCCTTCAGCTGTTTCCGGCGCCGCTCCGATATCTTGTGACCACAACTTCTGACTGACCAGAAGTCGGAGGTAACGGTCCCAATCTCTCAGTGGAAGTCTATGTGATCCCCATTCTGGCTCTCGTAGACTTACATTCAGAAGTGACCTCCGTCTCATCCGGCAGGCCGCAACTAGGAGAAGGCGACTGGAGCGGCACCGAGAACAGATGAAGATGACAGCTGGTTAGTTTAAGACTAGGGGCATGGAACTTACATTAATGACACCACTCCAGTGCTGCAATAAAAAAAAAACACCTTGGAGTGACGCTATAATTGTCGCCAACTAAGCTCCACCAACACTTTGAACTACTGACACCCAACATGGTATGAATACATAACCTAGGTTTTCTGTTTACCCAGTGTTTAATGGAACCATCCTCTAAACCGCATGAGTTTAGGGTTAATAGGGTAGCGATTGTTTGATGGTCCCAGAGCATGCTGCTATCTGTCCGGTTGGGGATCCCAGCAAGCAATAACTATCACCTATGTTGTGGATATCCTACAATCTGAGCAGGACGTGTACTTGGGTGACCGTGATGTTTAGAGATGGGTGGACACCTGGATGTTCGGGTCTGGTAGGTTCGGTTGAACAGTTTTAAAAAAAAAAAAAAAAAAAAGGTCGGCTACCAGAGATGTACCCGGATTCATACCCAGACCCCATTAACTTGATTGGGGGGCCCAAACATCCAGAGTTTGCCATGCATGACAGCGTGGCAAACACTGCTTCTGATCGGCGGTAAAATCATTACTGCCGGTCAGAGAGCCGCCATTTCCACGCTGTCAGCGTGAGTCCGCAGCTGTGATCAGAGGTATAAAGTTTACCTCCGTTCACTGGCGTGGGCTGATGGGACTACTGCTCCCATCAGCCTACACCAGCTGCCACTAATAACAGCAAGAGCAGTAGCGGCTGATGGGAGCGTTCATCATCCGGGACCTGCACTCCAATATAATTTGTAAAAAATCTGGTGTAGGTTCCCCCTGTATTTCAGCAGCAGATTGGAAGGAAGAGAGACACACTAGTCATTACTAGTGGGTAGGCGGAGCCCAGATAGGATTGACACCTCAGATTAAAAAGAGTGTTGACCGACCCCTCCAGCTCGGGCTCCTCCTACTCCTGCTTCTCCAGTCTAAAATTTGAGGTCTCAGAGGATGGTCGCTGCTGGAAGCAGCTCCTCAGAAGATTTTTTTTATTTTCATCGGACAAGAGACTTGGATCACCAGAAGTGGTCTAGAGGTCTCAGGGGTCTCAGCGCTGCTGGACTCCCACCTCTCCCTTGGCGGATCTGTACTACCCTGTATGGTGGTCCCTGCAGAACCCTGCCGGCCCGGGGGGATGAGGATGGCTTCCCTGGCGGGGACGCAAACCGCGCATCTGGGGTCACTGCGTTCCCCGCCCTGGGGGGAAGCGATGGGCACAGCGCCACAAACCCCTGGGGGTCCCTGTGGCGCTCGGCTGGTGAGTACTCCACATTTTTATTAATGTGTGTGAGTGATTCAGCGACTGCTGCGGCAGCCGCTGTTACATGTATACATGTCGGTGACTAGTGTCTTTTGTCCGCAGGTTGATGCCTGCAGGACATAGGAGCGGGGGAGAGAGGAGTTGCGCGCCTTTTTATTTGAATTTTCGCGCCGCTCTGAGCGCGCGCTTTACTGCTGTTTCCTTTTCCGGCTTCTCTCATGGAGCACATCGGAGGCACAGCGCGGCGGCCATTACTGAAGCAGGCTGAAAGCTTCCTCGGGCCTTTCTCTCTCCTCCCCTCCCGGCATCGCTACACCGTGACCAGCTGGGTGAGTCGCTTCTACCCGTCTGGGCAGAAGCTTAACTCCTCACCCCCACAGCGCAGGGCGCCTTTCTGAGGCACAAATGAGTGGCAGACAGCGCTGTCCTGCAGCTGTTATCGCATAAGGGGCTCGCACACTCTTTTTAATAATAATAAAGAGGTTGTGGGGAGTCTGCGACATTAATACTGCCACTATACGTTCCCGCTAACGATCCCGATAACGACGCATACTAATGCGATCGTTTGTGTGATCGTTTTAATGTCGCTAGTAGCTGCCAATCTGGGCGATCTCATTAACGACGCATAAGCGGTTAGCGATCCCCTTTACGAATTTGGCGGTCATTGCGATATACAAGCGCAATTTTTTAGCGATCTCGTTGAAACGTTTCTTGTTTAGTGTGGCATAGCTGCCCTGCAGCTGCTGCCTTATAAGAGGCACTTGGGGCTCGCAACTTTAACCCCTTCTTAGGCGGTTAACTCTTAATGGGGGACAGCTGGGGTAGCTCTCTCTTTAAGAGCTTTAACCCTTCAGCGTTCGTTTTTTCTTTAAGAAACACACTGTTCTAGTTACTGACAGGTTTAACCTGCCATATACTGTGCAAGGACATGTCAGATGCGGACCGTCTCCCAGATCTGCTACAGGATCAGTCTCGCGTATCTGACACGCAGACCTCGACGGCGTCATGCGCAGCGGTCGGAGGTTCCAGTGGTGTCAAAATGGAGGCCCTCGCTAGTTTCTATTGATGGCCTGTCTGACCTTCTAGGTTATTGGGTGTCAGCTAGATCCTCTCAAGGAAGCGACACAAACCGGTGCCTTCCTTCCCGCGTAACGAAGATATCCGATTCGGACAAGGAGGATCGGCAGGGACACTCTGCCTCTCTTATGGGCCGTACAGAGACTTTTATTGGAGCCATGAGGGCGTTACAGTTACCGGAGGAGGTAACTAGACGTCCTTATAAGTCGGCCCGGATGTTTCAGGAGTCGCATAGGTCGCGATCGGCTTTACAAACTGTATCCGTGTTCTACGGAGTTGATTGATAATTGGATCCCTTCTCCTGAAGTGAATGTCCCTTTATCCCAGCTTAGCAAATCTTCCTGGTAAAGGGAAGGCGAGTCTGCAGGACCCGCTGGACAGAAAAACGGAGATGGCAACAATATCCATCTGCGAGGCCGCGGGTCATGGATTCAGTATTAAGGATCTATGTGTGCTTGTAAAGTTTCCCTGAGCCGGTTGGACCGTCTACGGACGGCGTGGCAAGGTGGATCCCCTCTATCGAGGTAGATGGGCTTTTCAAGTTGTTGGAGGATACTGCGTCACCTCGGCAGTCACAGTCAGAAGAGCACTGTGGCTTAGACAGTGGAGACGCGGTTTCCAAGCAGGGTTTGCTATCTTTAGCTTACAAGGTGGTCAGCTATTTGAATCTGACCTCACGGAGCTGATTGCCAAGGCAAAGGCAAAAGAAACAGCTTTACCGCAGCGCAGAGCTGTGACTTCTGCGTCTGGCAGGACTAGTGCCGGTAGTTGTCGGCGGTCCTTTCGGTCCAGGGGATGATTCGGTCAGCCCTCTGGGGGTTCGGGTCGTCCCTCTCTTTTTTTTTTTAAAAAAAAAAAAAAAAAGGAATTCTCAGAAATTCCGCATACCCTGGAAACAGAACTTCCGTTAAGACAAGCGGGAACTGGCAAAAAGCCCGCTAAGGCGGACTGACGCCTGGGTCTCACTCGAGCGCTCTCGAGTGGGGGGTCGTTTACTCCAATTCAAACCGACTTGGGTTTCCCGCGTGTCGGACGCCTGGGTGACACAGGTTGTGTTGGCAGGCTACTTCATTGAGTTTCTTTCTCGACCCCCAGACAGTTTTTTTGTCAACCTCGCGTTCCGTCAGAGCCCGAGCTTTTTGCCGCTCTACTGCGGGAGTAGATTCCCTTCTGCAGAAAGGTGTGGTGGTGCCGGTTCTGCCGGAGGGCCGGGGAAGAGGGTTTTATTCTAACCTCTTTGTGGTCCCCAAAAAAGAGGACAAAATTCGGCCCATTCTGGATCTCAAAAGATTGAATCGGCATGTCCACGCCAGGAAATTCCGCATGGAGTCGCTTCGCTCCGTTTTGGCGGCCCTGTCGCAGAACGCTTTTTTGGGTGTCAATCGACATTCGCGACGCTTATTTGCACTTCCCAATCGGAAGGGCCCACCAACGCTTCCTTCGTTTTGCCATAGGTCAGGACCATTACCAGTTTGTGGCTCTGCCATTCGGGTTGGCCTCAGCGCCCAGAGTTTTTACAAAAATTCTGGCGCCTCTCATGGCAATTCTTCGAAGACAGGGGGTTTCGATTCTTCCCTACCTGGACGACCTTTTGATTGTGGCGTCCTCAAAGGAGGAGGCAGTGACTGCTTGCAATCTATCCCTTCAGCTCCTGGAGGACTTTGGGTGGCTGGTCAGCTGGGAGAAGTCGTCTCTGGAACCGTCGCAGTCAATCCTGTTTTTGGGGATGTATTTCGACACGGTACGAGCAGTGGTGTCTCTGCCTCCAGACAAGCAAGCATGTCTCCTTCGACATGTACAGGTTATGAAGTCTTCGACAGCGATGTCCCTTCGAAGGTGTATGCGCCTTCTGGGTTTGATGGTGGTCCATGGAGGCACTTCCGTTTGCTCAGTTCCATTCCAGGGCCCTCCAAAGGCTCATCCTGAGCCGTTGGCGATCGTAGGCTTCGCTGGATTGCAGTGTCATCATCTCCCACAGGGTGCGAGAGTCTCTAGGATGGTGGTTACGTCCGGAAGCGTTATCCCTGGGGAAGTCTTTCCTCCCTCCGAGGTGGTCGGTCATAACCACCGATGCCAGCCTGACGGGCTGGGGAGGTGTCTGGAACGATCTCTGGATTCAGGGAGTATTGTCGTCGGAGGAGTCTGTCCTGCCGATCAACATCCTGGAATTGAGGGCATTTTTCCTTTGCCTCCAACACTGGACGGTCCCTTCAAGCGGTCTGCCAGTCCGAGTGCAGACAGACAATGCGACGGCGGTCGCGTATATCGACCATCTAGGCGGGACAAGGAGTTCCAGGCTCATGGTGGAGGTATCTCGGATCCTGGTATGGGCCGAGACCAGAGTGCCAGTCATCTCTGCGATCCACTTTCCAGGAGTTCAGAATCACGGCAGACTTTCTCAGTCGCGAGAAGATGGATCCCGGAGAATGGAGTCTTCATCCGGAGATTTTTGCACTGCTGTGCTCCCGTTGGGGAACTCCCCAAGTGGATTTGATGGCATCCAGGTTCAATGCCAAGTTACCGACTTTCATGTCCAGGTACAAGGGCCCGAAGGCTGTGACGGTGGATGCTCTGGTGGCTCCGTTGGACCAATTCGAGCTAATCTATGTGTTCCCACCGATACCTTTACTTCCTCTGGGGTTGCGTCGGATCAGACTGGAGAGAATCCCGGCTATGTTGATAGCCCCAGATTGGCCAAGGAGGACGTGGTTCTCGACACTGGTGTCGCTTCTGGCAGCGCCTCCTTTTCCACTTTCTCTTCGCCCGGACCTGTTAACCCAAGGGCCCGTTCGTCATCCGGACCTGAAGTCTCTGCGTTTTGACGGCGTGGCTCTTGAGACCGAAATATTGACCGTCAAGGTTTTTCAGCCAAAGTCATTGCCACTTTGCAGGCTGCCAGAGGTCCGGCTACTACTAGGATTTATCACAAGTCTTGGGAAGCCTTCTTTTTGTGGTGTTCGGTTCTTCAAGGAACCCGAGGATTCTTTCCATTCCCAATTTGTTGGCCTTTTGCAGTACGGGCTGGACAAGGGTTTGGCAGTTAGCACTCTGAAGGGTCAGGTTTCTGCCCTGTGTTTGCTTTTCGGAAGGCTATCGCCTCGCAAAAGGAACGTACGTTCCTTTTTTTCGCGGAGTAAACCGTCAGTTTCCGCCGCGGAAGGCACCTGTGTCTCCTTGGCGGCTCAATCTTGTATTGGAGGCTCTTCAACAGGGGCCTTTTGAGCCTATGAACTCTGCTAGCTTTTCTTTGCTATCTTGGAAGGTTGCCTTTCTAGTGGCGGTCACCTTTTTGAGAAAGGTTTTCTGAGTTGGCGGCTCTTTCTTGCTCGCCTCCTTTTCTGGAGTTTCACCCGGATCGCGTAGTACTTCGCACACGGGGTGATTTCCTACCTAAGGTGCCCTCGCTCTGTCTGGAGCCGAGGAATGCGAAGGAACGGGCCTTGCACAAATTGGATTTGGTGCGGGCTTTGAAGTTCTATTTGTTTATTACTCAAAATTTTCGGAAGTCGGAACTCTCTGTTTGTGATTCCAGCAGGTCGTCAGCGTGGTCAACGAGCTTCCAAGGACTCTATAGCTCGTTGGATTCGGTCGGCCATTTTAGAGGCTTACCAAATTAAGGGCGAACCTCGCCCGATTAAGTTTTCGAGCTCACTCCACGAGGGTTGTGGGTTCATCGTGGGCCTTTCATCAAGGGGCCTCAGCAGCTCAGCTCTGCCGGGCGGCGACCTGGCGCTCCGTCCACACGTTTTACAAAATTTTATAAGGTGGACGTTAGTGCTTCCGCTGATGCGGCCTTAGGACGTAGGGTCCTGCAGGCGGCTGTAGTTTAAAGTTCTCGTTAACTTGTGTTTAGCGCTGGTTGCGCATTTACTTAGGTTGTTGGGATTCTGCCTCTTTTGTTTTTTTCCCACCCTTAATTTTTGGACTGCTTTGGGACGTCCCACTAGTAATGACTAGTGTGTCTCTCTTCCTTCCAATCTGCTGCTGAAAGACGGATTTTGGTAAGAACTTACCTGTAAAATCCTTTTCAGCGAAGGAAGGAAGAGAGACACAGCTCCCTCTCATGGCAGAAGTGTGTTGTTGTTTTCAGATGCGGCGTAACCCTTCTCTGATAGCGATTATCTGGGCTGAGGTCGGCGCGCTAAGGCTCTGTTCCAGCATCGCCAGCTCATCGCAGTAGTCAGGTTCAGTGAGTAGTACCTGGAACTGTGTGGTTTTTTCCTGTTACATACATAACCTGTATTCTTGTTTTTTCTCTGAAGTCCTTCAGAAGGGGTTATGTTGCTCCGCTGGTGATATTTGCTCTTCCTTAGCTTGTGTACGACTGGAGAAGCAGGAGTAGGAGGAGCCGAGCTGGAGGGCCGGTCAACACTTTTTAATCTGAGGTGTCAATCCTATCTGGGCTCCGCCTACCCACTAGTAATGACTAGTGTGTCTCTCTTCCTTCCTTCGCTGAAAAGGATTTTACAGGTAAGTTCTTACCAAAATCCGTCTTTTTGATAACCAGCCAGGCAAAGCTCACAGCTGGGGGCTGCAACCCCAAGCTGTCAGCTTCAGCAAGGCTGGTTATCAAGAATATAGAGGTCCCCATCCTGTTATGCAGACTTTTGCGTCTCCATGGTGACAGACTACAAACAATCCCAGTGTAGTCTGATCATGCAGTCTCGCTTTCATCTCTTCCCTAAATCCTGCAAAACCTCTTTTGGATGTCTAGACATGCTGAGAGTTGTAGTTTGGCAATGTCCTGAGAGCCACAAGTTGGAGACCACTGGCCTAAGGAGCCACTGCTTCTGACTTTTCAGATCCTTCATATTTATTCTCTGTTCCTAATAGATTGTAAGCTCTGGCACAACATAAATAATAATATTCTTCTTCTTTCTACAACACAGCTGATGATACCGAGATTTCATTTGACCCCGACCAAATTATCACGCATATAGAGATGATTGACGATGGCTGGTGGCGCGGATACGGACCCGATGGGCACTTCGGCATGTTCCCTGCCAACTACGTGGAGCTGCTGGAATGAGCTGATTGACGAGGGGAGGGAGAGAGGCCTCCATTGCACTGAAACGGTTAATTATCATGTGCTGTAACCACATAGGAAACACCTAATGTACTTAATGTAATTCTGTATGTCCAGCTGTGAGGCACAGTCGCCTGTTTCTTCCTACAAGCCTTGAGCTTCTATGGTTTTTTTTTTTTTTTTGTATTTTTCTTTTTTTTGTTTTTTCTTTTCTTTCAAATAGACCTAGGAGTTCGACCAAAGCATAACGTGACCACCAAGGTTTATTACTGTACTTTCTGCCATCATTCCTAACAGTGACCTCTGGGGTCCAAGGATCTATAACTGTTCCTATTTTTTTTTTTTTTTGGGGGGGGTGCCACAATTACGCCAGGAGATTTCCTCTCACTTTGTCTTCCCTGCCCCTGCCGTTCTCTTCTCTCTGGCGATCTTTTTCTTGAAATTCTATCTTTTCTGATATATTTTACATTTCACCTTTTATTTGCGAGTCCTTCACATAAAAGACAAGAGACTAAAGTGATGTTCTCACCTGAGATGTCTGGTAAGAATGGAAAGCCACTGCGGCATTCATTGTCTACGGGTCTGCCAGAGTTGGAGTACGGTGCTCTGTTTTCTCCGACAGATCTAATGAGAGATTTCAGAGTCTGGATCAGGGGCTCCTAACAATCTGACCACCACCCATTATCAAGTTAATAACTTGCAATGTTGGGAATAACCCTTTAGTAACCATTCTCTCCTACCTTTGGGAGCAATGAGCACCATTCCACTTTCATTCATTCCTGAGAATTAAAAATGGCTGCACGCTACCTAATTTTCTACACCGCAGGGCCAATAATTCTACAATTTGTACAATATGATAAAAACTATAAGCCTTCAGAATTTCTCCAACGTAACACTGGATTTTTAGACAAAACAAAAAATAAAAAAATAAATGCAGGGAAGACAATAGCAACCAATGTGTCCCGTTTTACCGGTCCTATGGAGTGAGTTAATCTCTGTTCACATGTCCAGTTTTAACAGATCTAGTATTTATAAAAAAAAAAAAAAATGGATTCGTTACAAACTGATCAAATACAGATTCACATTTTGTTTTCCCGTTTTTGCATTGTTTGTAGTAACGGTGTCTGAACATCTCCAGCGTTCTGGGAATGCAAAGTCCTTAAACGGATCCCTTAACGAATGACACAATAGTTGACCGATCATCTGTCATTATCTGTTTTTACTAGACGTCAATGTAAAACAAACAAAAAAAAATGGATAAAAAATGTTGTACCGGCTACAGTTTTTGAACAAACTTAAAAATGGATTGGAAATGAACAGAAGACAATTTAGGATAATTCCAAATTAATGGATCATTTACTGGATGATGTTATTTTTTTTGCTATGCCAAAATGAAAAGAAATACTGGACATGTGAACATGGGCTTATATACCAGGTGTTATTCATCTCTCAACCATACGGTAACGATACCTTTCTTGTGCCCATTTTAGAGATCGCATTGGTTGCCGTTGTCTTCCCTGCGTTTTTCAGATGTGTCCATCTGACTATAACCATCAGATGGCCGTCGGCCGAGACATCTTCCCTGAAAACAAAATGATTTCCCTTTCATTCTCACAACATCTATCTGGGGGAGAATCGGGAGGCCTCCATACTAGTGATGAGTGGACGTGCTGAGATAAGGTGTTACCTTAGCATGCTCGGGTGCTAATCTAGTGTCTTCGGCGTGCTGGAATACTATGTTAAAGTCCCCGCATCTGTTCGACAGCCGAAACACATGCAGGGATTGACTGTTTGTTAGCCAATCCCTGCATGTGTTGTGACTGTCGAACAGCCGCGGGGACTCGAACATAGTATTCCAGCACGCCGAAGACCCTCCGTTAGCACCCGAGCATGCTCCGATAACGCTTATCCGAGGATGTTTGCTCATCTTAACTTCATACACATCAGACGGCCGGCTCAGATCGGGATACTTACCGTACATCTGATCTTATGGACTTTCCATGTGTTGGTCTTGTACACAATATCGCAGTCTTCTTGGCTTGATTTTTCCAGTAAAAGACTGAATAAACCTCATAGAAATAGCGAGTTATACTAGTGTGTTTGGAAAGTATTTTTCAGTTCTAATGGTACCTGAAAACGGCACCATTACAGAGTGCCGATCGACTATATGCAATCGTCCAAGCAATAATAGGGGCAGAACGATCGCTGATAACATTTTTTTTTTTTTTTGTCCCAAATACACTGCCATGTTATAGGCAGCACATCTGTTTACGCCAGCGATCTGCTGCCGATAGCGCTGCTTTTTTATTTTATTTTGCCAGCATCAGCAATCCAATAATTCAAAGTCATCGGATAACGGTCGACATGTTTATAACAGCTGATAAGCGGGAATGAGTGTAACGTGCAAACGCTTGTGTAAATGCGCCATAATGCCTCATCCTGATGTCATCAGTACTAATAAACATGGGTCATTCTTGTGCGAGGCGGATCATCCTTGTGTCTCCCAACAATATGTGAATTGATGACTTAGTGCCACCTGTGACACTAGAGAAGGTGCCGCTCTTGGCATGTATACCAATAGTATCCATAAGCCCCCATTCCCCCCCCCAAAAGGAGATAGTTATAAATCATTATTCTTTATTTTTTCTTCTATCTTTCGTTTCTCAACCATTCTGAAGTCTGCGGGCACCGTATGCCCCCCATATAGCTGTCTGGCAATTTAGTGGCCTCTTTTAGACATGTATGTCAGGAAACCCCCCTCCACCCTGACGTACACTTCCACATCGTGAATGTACCCGCCTGCATTATAAAGTACAACCACTCTGATCAAATGCCGGCTTTCAAGACTGCACTTGAGAAATCCCAAAAGCTTAAAGGGTTTTTACGGGTCACAAAACTGTATGAAGTGTAATTTTGCTATTGCATTTCACTAAGGCACCTCAAGAACAGTTGCGTAAGATTGCTGTCACTTTGCTTTACTGTTTTTGTTGTTTTTTTATGTCCTTTTTATGTCGTTTTCTCCATTTATATACACAACAGCTTCTAAATCTTCCTGTTTTCCGTGACCTAATGGTTCATGTAGATCAGCCCCCACTTACAAGTTCTGTTCCCATACAGCATCATTTTAGCGTCAACACATCCTTTTTTTTTTTTACAAGGGTCGATGTGCTGCCGATTAATTATTGTTTATGCAAGCATAAACTATCTAATCCCCTGATGATAGACCTTTCGCTTATTTGTTGGGTGATTGACGGCATGATTATACGAGCCAGTAAATCGGGAACAAGCGCTCTTATAAATGCACGATCACCGATTGCTGTCCCATGTAAACGCACCTTAACAGTCGAGCTCTGTGTAGCCATCATCACATCGCCCTGGGGTCAACGGAGGAATCTTGCACGTAGCTATAGCCATTAATAGAGAAGAAAACGTCATGTAACCGAACTGTGAATTGTAAGCTGAATAAAAGTGAAGACTGCCTTTAAAGGGGAACCGTTGTTTTCATTTTTATTTCATAACTTAATAGTACATCTGAAAATAAGAAATTTTATAAGATATCTTATCAGAGAATTCTGCTTCTCTGTCCACCTGGATTGATCATTCACTCTCAATTCAGGGGTATAATCTGTATTCAGTGTATTCTGTTTTTCCCATAACTGAGATAGGAAATGACAGTTGGTGATTTTAAGATTCTATGAAGGAGGTGGAGCTAGCGGAACGCACAGACATTCTGCTGCAAGTTCTCCTGAAACGACCGTTACAGTTCTCCATAGAACTTTATGAGCACCAACTGTCATCTCCCATCTCAGTAATGGGGTAATCTGTATGCAATGTAGACAGCTTTTTACCTGTAAATTGAATATTTTGAGAATGACTAATCAGTCCAGGAGGAGAAAAAGCAGATCTTTCTGATAAGATATATATATTTTTTTCATGTGAAATATTGATTTATGAAAAAAATAAAATGAAGTTTACGCTTCAAGGAAATCTTCTCTAGATCTAATATAATTTGTGAAAATTATGATTTGTAATCGCAACTGATAATATGGATTTAGCGTTTTTTTCTTGTTTTCTTGCATCGAGGAGTGTTATCAAGCTGAATGTCTAATCACTTATAAGAAAAAATGGCTGTCATGATCTCACCTGTCATTTATAGTATATACTGTGCTCTGGGCCGGTGGGTAAGGTGCTGGGTGGTGTGTGGGATCTAATTGCCCTCTGCAGGGCCTGATACCTTTTTTATTTTTGATTTTTTTGTCCTTGTATTATTATTATTTTATTTTTTTTAATAATTCCCAGTCTGTGTTCACCTGTCTGATCTGTCATGTAAAGGGATTGAGTATAAATGATCTGTGAAATCACATAATTATGTTGAAACTTTTTTTGTTTTTTTTAATCATTAGAATATAAAATAAAAGTCTTTGATAACATGCGCACCTAATGTTTGTTATTTACCATTGTGCATAAAATGTGTTAGATGCATTTTAGATTAAAAAGGGTTGCAAATAAAAGCGAGTAATGGGTCAGGGGCTCTGCTGCTCTCATATGTCAGGGGCTACAGGTAGGTCTAGAAATATTTGGACAGTGATCAGGGACCTACATAGAAATCATGGGGCCCCATAGCAAAAGTCTGAATGCCCTCCCCCCAAAAAATAATCAATATTCCCCCACCCTCTAAGGTGCAAACTGCAGCCACTATTTAACCCCCTCCTCCACCCTCCAAATTGTGTGCAGGGGCCTGCAGGCAGAATATTCCCCTCCAGCGCCCCCACACTATTAAGGTGCAAACTGCAGAAGTGCAGCCACTATTTACCCCCTCCATATTGTGTGCAGCAGCCAGACATATTATTTTCTAAGAGGTGCCAGCATAGTGGCAAAGGGACACATTAAAAAAAATAAATAAATTCACCGCCGGGCCCAGCTCACAGTCTTGCGTCTCCACACAGCCTCAGCTCCTCACTCTCCGCCTCCAACAGCCGGTAGCCGCCCTCACATGTGCAACTACTTCCGGCCGGGCCCAGCATACACTGCTCTCTCTGGCTGGAAAGCTACGTCAGCCAGGAGGCATGGCGTCCTTATGCAAATCCAGCCAGAGAGTTCAGCCGGAAGGAGTTAGGAGGAGCCAGGTACAGAGTGACGGCGGCGCACACATTTAATTAAAGCAGGGGTGGGAACCTTTTTCCAACCGGGGGCCATTTGGAAATTTCTACCATCATTCGGGGGCCACACAAAAATGATCACCTTGAAAATTACCCCGGTATATGTAGTCAAACAATTAATTATGGTAACTTACCCTTAATGTGACGGCTGGACCTGCTTCTCTTTGGTGTAGCTGTGATGTTAGGTGATACTGATCATGTTGCTTCTCACAGCTGCTTTTCCAGGTTTGTGTCAGCCAGGAGAGCAGTGAACTTTTTGTCATAAGTTTTGTAAATCATATACATCACATACACACATAGGAGACGATGAGACTGCTATATAAGCATCATATAGGAGACACTGTGACTGCTGTCTATACATCACACAGGAGACGCTGGGACTGCTGAATATACATCACATAGGAGACACGGACTGCTGTATATACATCACACAGGAGACGCTGGGACTGCTGAATATACATCACATAGGAGACACAGGGACTGCTGTATATACATCACATAGGAGATGCTGGGACTGCTCTGCATACATAACATAGGAAACATTGAGACTGCTGTATATGCATCACAAGAGACTCTGGGTCATATAAATTACAGGAGGGGCTTGGGGGGGGGCATAGACATCACTGGAGATGCTGGGACATAGTCATCACCGGGGATGCTGGGGCGAATAGACATCACTGAGAGGCTATATACACATCACTAGGAAACATAGACAGCACTGGGGTTTATATATGTCCCTGGGAGCAATATACATCACTGGTGGGGTCACAGACATCACTGTGGGCTATATACAGCACTGGGGGCTATATACATCACAGGTGGGGGGATAGATATACTGCACTGCGGCCATATACAGTACTCAGTGGGATATACAGCACTTCTGGGGCAAATGTATCACTGGGGAATATACTGTACATATCACTTGGAGCACATACAGCCCTGGGGGATATACAGCACTGGGGGAGGGTGGATATACAGTCATGGCCAAAAGTTTTGAGAATGACACAAATATTATATTTTTACATGATCTGCTGCCCTCTGGTTTTTATGTGTGTTTGACAGATGTTTTTATCACAGACATTATTATAATAATTGCAAACATATGAGTAACCAAAGCTTATATTGACAGTTAGAATGAGTTAATGCAGCAAGTCAATATTTTCAGTGTTGACCCTTCTTGTTCAGGACCTCTGCAATTCTCCCTGGCATGCTCTCAATCAACTTCTGGACCAAATCCTGACTGATAGCAGTCCATTCTTGCACAATCAATGCTTTCATTTTGTCAGAATTTTTAGGTTTTTGTTTGTGCACCCATCTCTTGATGATTGACCACAAGTTCTCAATGGGATTAAGATATGGGGAGTTTCCAGGCCATGGACCCAAAATCTCTATGTTTTGTTCCCTGAGCCATTTAGTTATCACCTTTGCTTTATGGCAAGGTGCTCCATCATGCTGGAAAAGGCATTGTTGATCGCCAAACTGCTCTTGGAGGTTTGGGAGAAGTTGCTCTTGGAGGACATTCTGGTACCATTCTTTATTCATGGCTGTGTTTTTAGGCAAGACTGTGAGAGAGCCGATTCCCTTGGCTGAGAAGCAACCCCACACATGAATGGTTTCAGGATGCTTAATAGTTGGCATGAGACAAGACTGGTGGTAGCGCTCACCTTGTCTTCTCGGAATGAGGCGTTTTTCTGATGTCCCAAACAATCGAAAAGGGGATTCATCAGAGAAAATTACTTTACCCCAGTCCTCAGCAGTCCACTGCCTGTACCTTTTGCAGAATATCAGTCTGTCCATGATGTTTTTTCTGGAGAGAAGTGGCTTCTTTGCTGCCCTCCTTGAGACCAGGCCTTGCTCCAAGAGTCTCCGCCTTACAGTGCGTGCAGATGCACTCACACCTGCCTGCTGCCATTCCTGAGCAAGCTCTGCACTGCTGGTAGCCCGATCCCGCAGCTGAAACACTTTCAAGAGACGGTCCTGGCGCTTGCTGGTCTTTCTTGGGTGCCCTGGAGCCTTTTTGGCAACAATGGAACCTCTCTCCTTGAAGTTCTTGATAATGCGATAGATTGTTGACTGAGGTGCATTCTTTCTAGCTGCGATACTCTTCCCTGTTAGGCCATTTTTGTGCATTGCAATGATGACTGCACGTGTTTCTTTAGAGATAACCATGGTTAACAGAAGAGAAACAATGATGCCAAGCACCAGCCTCCTTTTAAAGTGTCCAGTGGTGTCATTCTTACTTAATCATGACAGATTGATCTCCAGCCATGTCCTCCTCAACACCCACACCTGTGTTAATGGAGCAATCACTGAAAAGAGGTTAGCTGGTCCTTTTAAGGCAGGGCTGCAATGATGTTGAAATGTGTTTTGGGGGATAAAGTTCATTTTCTAGCCAAATATTGACTTTGCAAGTATTTGCTGTTAAGCTGATCACTCTTTATAACATTCTGGAGTATATGCAAATTGCCATTAGAAAAAGTGAAGCAGTAGACTTTGTAAAAATTAATATTTGTGTCATTCTCAAAACTTTTGGCCATGACTGTACATCACTTGGGGGGGACAGACATCGCCGGGTGGGGCTCAGATCACAGTGGGGGCACAAAGATCAGAGCGGCGGTACATAGCTGGGGGGCACAGAGATCACCGGGGGTGACACAAAGATCACGGGGAGGGCACATAGCTGGAGGGGACAGATCACGGGGCACAGAGATCATGGGGCATATAGCTGAAGGGCACAGAAATCACAGGGGGGCATAGAGCTGAAGGGCAGAGAGATCACAGGGTGAACAGAGATCACATGGGGGCACATATCTTGGAGGCACAGAGATCATGGGAGGCACATAGCTGGGGGCACAGAAATCAGCTGGGGCACAAAAATCACAGGGGGGGGCACATAGCTGGGGGCACAGAAATCACAGGAGGGCACATAGCTGGGGGCACAGAAATCACGGGGGCACATAGCTGGGAGGCACAGAAATCACAGGGGGGCACAGATCACATGGGGCACGTAACTGGGAGGAACAGATCACGGGGGCATAAAGTTGGAGGGGCACAGAGATCACAGGGGGGCACATAGCTGAGGGGGCACAGAAATCACAACTCAAAAAGGCCGGGATGCCACGGAAGAAGACAGTGGTGGATGATCGCAAAATACATTCCATAGTGAAGAAAAACCCCTTCACAATATCCAAACAAGTGATGAACACTCTCCAGTCTACTATCAAGAGAAGGGAGAAAAATGCTGGAAGGAATAGAAAACGCTAATTGGGTCTTATCTGGGTTAAACAGTAATCAAAGAACATGCAGTGCTGCTCACCTGCTGCGGTGGTGGCTGCTGCAGACCCATGATATAAATGGAAGAATCAGAATCTGAAGAAATGGGTTAATCTACGCTGCCGTGGTAAGGAATAGGAGATGCAGATCCAAGTTTAAGCAGTTTAATAATCAACTCGTTTCAAAGTTTCACAACTTCTTCATAAGGACGAACCATGAGATCGATTATCGTGGTGCCTGGAACTGTTCCTGCAAACTCCATAATAACAAAAGGGAACTACCAGCTGTCACGTTACAGGTAACGTATGGTTTCAGGGGTGCGGTTTACAGAGCAGAAAGAACAGAACTATTAAAATTTATATATTTAAATCTGGAAAGGTGGGCTGTGTTAATAAAAAATAAATAAATTATACAAAATGGGAACACTATACAATATATACAATTACAGGGATATCAAAAGAAAATGACTAAACTTGACGTTGCAGGAATGCCTTATATCTTTATGGAGTGAAGCGTTTCGATTATGAAAATTAAACACTCACAGCAAACACTCTTCCAGAATGAACAATGACAGACACCCAACTCTCATTTTTATTGGATCGAGGTCATGCTCCCATTCCTGGGTGTGGGATGTGCTAGGTCTGTTAGAACTTTGAGATCCCTAGCTTTCAGGATATCTTCGCCCCCTGGAGGTCCCAGGCGGCAGATATTTTCGACATGTTTTCTATTGCAATTTTATCTTTCTAGAGAGATAAAACATGGCCTGGATAGCATCATTCATTGGACTGATATTAAGTTGGAGGGGTTAGAATGGCCTTACGGTAATGTGAGTGGGTTATGTGAGTCCCTTCGATACAACACCAAAAATGTATCCCATAAATATCGGATTGATGCAAACCCCAATATTCATTACATCGCTAACCACTGGCTCCAAAAAATCTGGGGATCAGTGCTTGGAACAGAGGAAGGTCTTCCCTTGGATGGGTACTTCTCCGCCTCTGAGTAAACGAATCTGCGTCATGGTGACTAGTTCTCAGATCAAATTTCTTGTAATTACCTGGAGGTCCCTACTTCAATGGAGGTTGAAATGTCATTTCTTTCTCAGTTCCATAGTTATAATGAATCTCATGTGTTCAATGTGAGGGTGATATGTCCTCTCTCTGGGGATGTCTTTATGGATTTTACTTTTTTTGCTATAACAACATTTTATTTATGGTAAAGTTAACTTGTCAAATTACTTTTGAGCCCCTGAAATGAGGAGGTTTTGTAGAAAAGTGGTTGTAATTCCTAAACGTTTCACAGAATATTTTTGTTCAGCCCGTTTAATTAAATCTGAAAGTCTTCACTTCAATTGCATCTCAGTTGTTTCATTTTCAATAAAATGTCATGCAGAGCCCAATCACGGAGATTCGGTCACTGTCCAAATACTTCTGGACCTAACTATGCTGCTCTCGTGTCTGGGGTTCGTATGTCTGGGGCATTTATGCACTGAAGTATTGTTTTCTTTCTCCATGCAGAAGGTCGTGGCCTGATTTTAAGAGGTACATGAAGTAGTGTTATTCCCAAAATCAAGTGTTATCCCTTAAACGATCAAGAGAGACTGGAAGGAGACAAAGCGCAAATAGGGTCTTATCTGGGAAAACATGTGGTGGAAATGACACAATTGCGCTCACCTGGCTTGGGTTGTGTACACACTACCACTGAAAACGCTTGAGGCTGCTGCAGACCCATGAGGAGATAGAGCATAGGTAATGGAAAAAAAATGGTTGATTCTGCGCTGCCGTAGGAAGAGGAATGACGGATGCCAGGCTAAATAGTAGGTGGTTTATTCATCTTTGTGTTTCGAAGCATATAGCTTCTTCATTAGGACAACCACGATGAAGTTCATGGTTGTCCTGATGAAGAAGCTATATGCTTCAAAACGCGTTGATTAATAAACCACCTACTATTTAGCTTGGCATCCGTCATTCTACTTCCTACGGCAGCTCAGAGTCAACTCGAAAACTTGTTTTTTCATTATCTATCCCTTAAACTAAATATTGCTGTAACCCCCAGGGATCCTGAGAACTAGAGTTTGGATAGAAGGAACCAGGCTTGCAGCTCCATCTTGAGCAGAGTAGTGGTGTGCATATTCCACCTCCAATCCATTCATAGTCTATGGGGCTACCAGAAATAGTAGAGTTCTGTACTTTGCTTTCTCCGGCAGTTGCATAGACGATGAATCGTTGGCTGTACTTACTTTTTGGACACTTTTCCAGATGGTTTTGGAGTAGACCCACCTGAAAAAGACATCATGTGCACATACCCTACAGCTGTCCATACACTTTAACCAAGTGTTACATGCCCACATTGATCTTGCAACGTCAAGTCTCAGAGAAAACACGCAACCAATGTAAAAACGCAATTTGGGTGTTTAAAGAAAAAAATCATCTCGTTATGGATTTCTAGCGGCACTCCTTTTGATTTTAATGTTACTCGATCAAATTCACCGTGCCGTCACAGCCTAAGATAGCTGACGGCTTTTTTTTTTTTTAATTCTAACTCCCACACATGGATGCTGAGCTTTCCGAAGGGAGGAAAAGAGAAGCTGCTGCCAGACTCTGATTCCAGAAAGAGGTTTTCTCTATCGTAATCACTCATGCAAGGTCCAAACAGTGAAGAAAAACTCATTAAGCCCTTAATAATTGATGATATGCCTTTTTTACGACAGTCATTAATGGGCCTAAATCCTCACTGACACCTTTTTACAACACTAAGTAGATCATTACTAAGGAATAAATAAATTTTTTTGCTTCACGTATAAAGATTGATGATTTTGTAATGGATAGAATATCTCCAGTCATACTAAATATGCCTCACATGTCACAGTACACAATTATTTGCAGTCAGAAATACAGTATATCCACATCACGGCTGCCACCAGGAATTTCAGGGCCTCACAGTAGAAAATTTTTTGGCCCCCTTGAGACTCCACCCGGCTCCACACCTCAAACCTTTCACAGTCCCTCTGCCCACTTTTGGAAAAACTCCACTTGTCCACCACGTCCTCACCAATCACACATTAACAGTTCCATCGAACACCATATCATATACATAGCCTTCAGCTTTTGTTTTGGCCAAAATATTTTTGTAAGCCGCTACCCCGATAAGGTAGACTCTTTGTGCACGCCTCTACTCAACTCTAAACTATTAAACATTTCTTAAAGTATCTAAAACTCTATTTAGGTATATTTTTCTTTATTTTTCTTTAAGGTTATATTACACATACATTTTTTAAAAAATGACCAATAATACCACATACAAGGCACAAGTACCGTCACACCAAGACCAGACCACATATACCACTAGAGATGGGCGGACACCTGGATGTTCGGGTCTGGCAAATTCGGCTGAACAGTTACGAAAAGTTCGGGTTCAGTTACCAGAACAGTACCCGAACCTGAACCCAGACCCCATTCACTTGAATGGGGGGCCTGAACATGCAGTGTTTGCCACGCTGTCATGTGCATGACAGCGCGGCAAACACCGCTTCTGATTGGCGGTAAAATCACCACTGGTCAGAGAGGCGCGGGTTCCCACGCTGTCAAATGACAGCTGGTGTCAGCTGATGGAACTACTGCTCCCATCATTTGACGCCTGCTGCCTCTAATTACATTAAGGGCAGGATCGGCTGATGGGAGGATTCATCATCCGGCGCTGTAAATAAATAATTTAAAAATGCCATGGGTTCCGCTGTTTTATTGATAACCAACTGCCAGTCACTGAGGCTGCATGCCCAGCTGGACACTTAACTGCGATGACGTCCCTTCATTGAGATCACCACTAGCACAGTGAGAAAAAATCTCACGTTGCAAAGGTGAGTTCACCGGGAGAATTTAATTGCGGTGAATTTGAACAGCGTCGAACTCGCCTCTGCACCGTGAGACTTATTCTCACTGTGCCAGCGGTGATCTTCAGCCAGGCTGGGAATGCAGCCTCAGTGACCGGCAGTAACCTCGATGATGCTTGCAGCAGCTCAGTCACCAGCGGTTCTCAGCCTGGACGGTCGCATCTTTTCACCGTCCAGTTTGAAAACGATTTCTCCCCCAGACATGGATTACGGCATGGGACAGAACGACCGACAGGTGAGGAATATTGTTGTTTTTTTATTTTTGTTTTATTACAGAAGACGAGGGCTTCGGTGGAATTAGGCGTTAGGTGAGTATAACTGTGTTTATTTCTAAATAAAAAAGTAAAAGTGTTTTGTTTTATTTCAAATAAAATACTTTATTCAGGCAGTGTCTTTATTTACCATGTAACTATTGGATTAGTAATGGAGAGGTGTCTTATAGACGCCTCTCCATTACTAAGCTGTGGGCTTGAAGTCACCTGACAATACAAAGGTGACATCAACCCACAAATATGAACACCACTTGCCACCGCTACAGGGCAAGTGGGAAGACCTGGGCAAGGCGCCAGAATTGGTGCATTTAATAGATGTGCCTTTTCTAGGTGGCTGCGGGCTGCTATTTTTAGGCTGGTGGGGCAATATCCTTGGCCCCTTACCAGCCTGAGAATACCAGCCCCAACTGTCTGCTTTAGAAAGGTTGGTTGCCAAAAATAGGGGGAACCACACGCCAATTTTTTATTATTATTTATTTACAGCGCAACACTGGCTCATTAATGCTCCCATCAACCGCTCCTGCTCTCACTGTTATTAGCAGCAGCACTGTTATTAGTCCCAACAGCTGACACCAATGACCGTAGGTAAACTTTATAACTTCGATCACAGCTGCGGGTTCACACTGTCATTTGAGAGTGTGGGAACAGTGGCTGTCTGATCGGTGGTGATGATTTTACCGCCAATCAGAAGCAGTGTTTGCTGTGCTTTCATGCACATCAGTGCGAAAAAACACTTGGTGTCTGTGCCCAAACAGTAGGTGTTCGGTATGGACGCCAAACTTTACTTTTTGGGTTTGCTCATCTCTAATTACCACCACATAATGAGCGAATAATACCACATAAAGGGACAAATACCATCACACCATGGCCAGACCACATATTACCACCACATAGTGACTGAATAATACCAGTTGCAAGGGACAAATACCTTCATGCCATGGCCTGACCACATATTACCAGTATTTACCACCAGATAGTGACTGAATAATACATACAAAAGACAAATACCACCACACCGTGACCAGACCACGTATTACCGCCACATAGTGACCGAATAATACCACATATAGACAAAAAATACTGCCACACCATGACAAGACCACATATTACCACCACACAGTGACAGAAAAATACCACATGCAAGGGACAAATACCACCACACCATGACTAGACCACATATTACCACCACATGTTAACTGAATACTACAATATTGATCATTAATAAAAATCCAAAACACTAATATTACAATAAGTGTCATTATACACAGGAGCTCTGTACATAGCCTACAGTGTATAGAGTAAGTGTACATGTAATACAGGGATTACCAGTGACATTACACACAGGAGCTCTGTACATAGTGTCAGTGTACAGG
>JARQOD010000004.1:512251549-512395065 GCA_033576555.1 Oophaga sylvatica
CCCACACACACACAGACCTGTCCTGTACTTGGCCACTGCCTTTGTATGTGACTCAGAGTTAACCATTTCCTGTGTACTAGGGTTCATGGTTTGTTCATCATTTTGTTAATCTTTAGAGTTGGAAGGGACCTCCAGGATCATTGTGTCCAACCCCCTGCTCAATGCAGGATTGATTGATTTGATTCTGTTCCATAAGGTACCATCTTCTAGTGTGCACCATATGCTCCAAGTTCACAATCTGCGTTTGTCGAAGAGTTCCTCCAGTGCCAAAGTATCAGCAAATCTAAACCCAACGCAATTAAAGCACACAAAGCTTCTGCCACAATGCCGCTTGTACCGGTGGCAGCCACAATGGTACTGTTATGGCTCACCAGGTGTGGTGGAATTGCTTAGCCATGGGCCCGGATGAGCAGCACAAACTGGATGCGTTGACATTACAAAGTACAACAGGTTTGGACAAGCTAGACAACACTTGGAACAGTAGAGCTGAATATGCAGATCAGTAACAGGAATGGTTTGGAACAGTGGAGCTGGATATCGTGGATAGCACATGGAACAACAGTGGAGGTGGGTGTATGCTGGACGGCACATGGAACAGTGAAGCCGATGTATGCTGGACGGCTCATGGAGCAGTGGAGTCTGATGTATACTGGACAGCTGATGGAACAGTGGAACCGGATGTATGCTGGATGGCTCATGGAGCAGTGGAGCCAAATGTATGCTGGATGGCTCACGGAGCAGTGGAGCCGAATGTATGCTGGATGGCTCATGGAGCAGTGGAGCCTGATGTATGCTGGATGGCTCATGGAGCAGTGGAGCCTGCTGTATGTTGGACGGCTCATGGAGCAGTGGAGCCGGATGTATGCTGGACGGCTCATGGAGCAGTGGAGCATATGGATGGCTCATGGAGCAGTGGAGCCGGTTGTATGCTGGACACCTCATGGAACAGTGGAGCCGGATATATGCTGGACGGCTCATGGAGCAGTGGAGCCGGATGTATGCTGGACGGTTCATGGAGCAGTAGAGCCGGGTAGTATCCTGGACAGCACATGGAACAGTGGAGCCGGATGTATGCTGGACGGCACATGGAACAGTGGAGCCGGATGTATGCTGACGGCACATGGAACAGTGGAGCCGGATGTATGCTGGACGGCACATGGAACAGTGGAGCCGGATGTATGCTGGACGGCACATGGAACAGTGGAGCCGGATGTATGCTGGACGGCACATGGAACAGTGGAGCCGGATATATGCTGGACGGCTCATGGAACAGTGGAGCCGGATATATGCTGGACGGCTCATGGAACAGTGGAGCCGGATATATGCTGGACGGCTCATGGAACAGTGGAGCCGGATATATGCTGGACGGCTCATGGAACAGTGGAGCCGGATGTATACTGGACGGCTGATGGAACAGTGGAACCGGATTTATGCTGAACGGCACCTAAAGAATGGAAAGAAAATACTTTGTATCACAGACGGCACCTTGTTTGTGGAACGACAAAGCAAAGTAGGCTTAAAGACACTTTGGAACAGCAGGGCCGAGTACGTGTATCAGCACCTTGGAATAGCAGAGCCAAATATAAGAGCATGCAGGTTGAGTTTTGTTCAGGAGACCCACTAGAATACATGTAGCCGAGCTCAGCGGTTTAGCCAGTGGCACATGAGAGTCCAAGCACATGCTAACCAGCGTGCGATGAACTAGCTGAATACGTAAGCGGCCTAAAAAGGCTTAGGGGAGTGATATCGCAGGTGCACCCAGGTTACAATGGAAACCCGACATACAGGAGAGCCAGGTGTTGGAGACAGAGCAAGCAAAGGCTGGAGCTGGGACAAGTAAGGCCTGTGGAGTCAGTAAGTCAATCCTCAGACTCCTCATTTTCCCTGACTCCGGACCCCACAGCGCGGCCTCACTACTGAGCATGTACATAAAGTCCAGCACAGATTCATCTCAACGAAGAGCCCAGATCCTTAGATCAGGAACAGAACAGACATTTATAGGACATTTCATAACTTGCCCAAATTCTAATGAAAACATTTACAGCACATATTGTACTACTGCACCCAATGTATTATATATTTTAGTAGTCGGTCCATATTATACCGACTCCGACTTCACAGCCCTGTAACAACAATCTACAATGACCACAGTGCCCTTAGTGATAATCAGAGAATACCTTAAGGAATGGTGTTAAAGAAGCAAGAATTACGAGCTGAACATCAGTGAGTGGCGCCGGCGCAGCCCATCCTCAAGAAGTCCCAACGTGCCACCCATGGTATAGAGATACTGCACTTCAGTGTTTCTTATCCTGCCCAAGCAGTATCCATTACTTGGGAGCTCAAAAGTTACATCCACCATAGGCGACTGTTATGGGTGACAATGGGAGTAGTTACTCCACTTCTCCCATATGAATGTGAATGATGGAGGGGTCCTAGTCTGCCTTTGCCCAGATGATAAGGTGTTATCCGAACATGCTTATGTGCTAACAGAGTGTCTTCGGCGTGTTCGAATAATATGTTCGAGTCCCCGCACCCGCGTATCTCGCCGCTGTTCGATAGCCGCAAAACCTTCAGGGATTATGCATGTGTGGCACCTGTCGAACAGCTGCGAGACATGCCGCCCCGGGGACTCGAACATATTTTTCAAGCACGCCAAAGACACTCGGTTAGCAAACGAGCATGCTCAGATAACACCTTATCACTGCACGTTCGCTCATCACTAATTACAATCTGACGTCCAATAAACCATTTTCCATCTTTCAGATTTCTGCTGTGAAACATAACAGTGTCTTACAGACCCTAGTGGGCAAGAGCGAGGAACCCGAGAAGGAGCCAGGTACGTGCCTTCATCCTGGTCACCAACCCCTCATTTCAGGGTTCATTTATTCATCTTTGACGGAAAGTATAATTCCATGTGTCCGTTCCCACCTGCCTCCTCCATATATGAATTTATAGGGCGGCGAGTCACATCTGACGGGTGACATCCTAATAGCGTCTCCTCCCTTTCCACTGTCTTCAGGGCATCCTATAATGTGTAGTTGAGACCGAGGGTAAAGCTGATTCTCTGGAGGAAAAATGCTAAATCCCTCGTAATGCAGCAAATTTAGTCAACATTGATCGCATCTTCCTGGCTTTACGAGCAGCTTATTGGCATTGTTGCCATGATCGAAGTCTCTTAGACCCCTCTACTTTATTGCTTCCCCCATTATTACTTTTCATGTATTGTTTTTTTTGCAGAAAGTGAAGATTTGCTCAGAGCGGAGCAGGAGTGGGACGCCTTGGAAAATATACAGACAGGTCGGTGCCCGATCACATGAATTAATAACATCTGTTCTTTAGAAAACTTGGTTTTAGGTGTGATCCAGAATTTATGTATGGGGGCGACATAGATCTGCTTATGACCTGTGATGGAAGGAGCTTGCTTTCTGCATCAGGTAACCCTATACTGACCATATTGGCCCAGATAGTGATACCTGGGTACCAGATGAGATGGATGTAGTTTGTACATTACTGAGAATGACCCTCCTGCACGATGATTGTGTCATAATCCGACAGGATGGAAATATGGTGTCAGCAGTATATGGCACAAAACCGCTGAGGCCAGTGATCGGCTGCAGTGTTCTTGTGCGGAATACGGCAAATCCTCACTTTGACATCCTCTGTTGTGAAAAGTGGTTCATGCACAGAGAGGTGTTATACCTGTTTTTGAAATCCTGCCTGTGATGATAATGAGACTGCTGAGAAGTGATGTCTACAGAACTGGAAGTATCAGAGAAAACTGCAGGAGTTTAGTTTGTCTTTTAATATTGATAAAGACATGGAAAGTAAAGAAAACATGCGGTATATATAATTCTCATTTTAAGTATAAAGACTAATTTCATTTTTGGTTTCTTTCTTAGAGTTGTACTGCAAAAAATCAGGTATGTACAAACCTCTCATGAACTGTTGACCCACTGCTAATATAAGGCCTATATCCCAAGTTTTGGCTTGTGCATGTTATTGGGCCTGTCTGATAGCTGAATCATCATTAAAAACATTGTCTCAACTTAGCAACTATCACCTATCCACAGGATTGGTGATACCATGCTTGGTCACTGAGGGTCCGACTGATGCCCTGTTCGAATGGAGCAAGTCACCACTTTATTCATTGTTTATGGAACCGCCAGACATAACCAAGCCTGTACTGCGCTATCTCCAGCAGGCTTACAAACAATGAATGGAGAAATAAGTGATTACATATAATGACAGGACATCCCATTTAAAGGAGTTTTCTTGGCACAAAATAAAAAAATGCTCTGACTGTCCCTGTAATAAGTCCCCAAACACAGGGCTGTGGAGTCGGGAAGCCAAACCTCCGACACAGACTCCTCAATTTCCCAGACTTCTGACTCCACGACTCCGGCTCCACCGCACTGCCTGAATACTGAGCATGTACATAAAGTGCAGCACAGATTCATACCAACTAAAAGCCGAGATCCTTAGATCAGGAGCAGGACAGACATTTATAGGGCATTTCATAACTTTCCCAAAGTCTTATGTAAACATTTACAGCACATCCTACAGTGTACTACTGTACCCAATTTATACCGATTCTGACTCCACTAAAATGTACATTGACTCCGACTCCACAGCCCTGCCCAAACACACGTGTAACCTTAATCTTAGGGTTTTTTTTATCTCTCCTTCTGCCCCGTCAGTGATATTTTTTTTATTTTTTTTATTTTACATCCTGAACTTCCGGCCAGCTCTCACTCCGTGACTCCAGACTACTTTTCCCAAGAGTCATGCCTCTCACTGCCTTCCACTCAATCTACAAAGCTCCATCTTGAGACTCCTGTATAGTCTCAAGATGGATAAATCGTTGCACACAGTTTCTTCCTCCTAACACTCCTAAGGTACACACTGTCATTAGACTCTCGTGTAATCAGTAATGTTCCAGGTGCTGACACTGGCACCACAAAGGCTTAGTGTGCTGCACGGTGTCAGTGAGTCATATAATGCAGTCAATTATTATAATGTAATATAGCACTCTGCACCATCCCCTCTGGATAAAGTCTCAGGTTAATAAGATTACTTGTTCTGTGTTGAGCTTTCAATGTGTCCTCTCCCTCCCTGTGCACATCCCCAGTCACTGTAAACTTGCTGAGTATTACAGGCCACACCTCCCATGACATCACTGTCCATATGGTGGCTGAGCTGCTCAAAGCACAGACAGGAAATCTCTCTACTCTGTGATTTGAATGGACTGTAACAGGAAGCAAAGAGCTGGAGGTCACATTACCACATGTAACAGCTTTGGAACAAAGCAGAATTTTAGCCACAAGTAAATTATGAAGTATCTTTGTTCCAGAAAGAATTTTGCTCTTATAATCTGTGTGCCTGGAACCCCCTTTAAATTTACATCTTTGGACAGATATTGTTTATGAAGATATAGGTCCTGTGTGGGTGAAGTGATCGTTCTGTGGCATATAATATCATGTTCTCAGCAGCACATCTCCTGCTTACACTGGACGTTGTGCTGCCGAGAACAATGATTTTTAAGTCAGTTTAAGAATCTTTGCCTTTGACGAAGAAGCCTATTTAGGTGAGCCGATAGTTGAGAGCAAGTGTTCCGACAAATGCTCATTCTCTGCACCACCTAGGAGAGGTCCGAACTTTCAATGATCCTTGCAACATGACCAAGGATAAATGCCAAGGCAGAAACTTATCTATAGACCTCTGCTTCGGGGTGTTCACCCCTCATCAATTTAGAGCAAAGTCTGGCTGCCTAAGTCTGATGACTTTGTGGCAACGAATGGGGGAAATACTGGATCTAATTAGAGACTAGTGGAGTAAGGAGTCTTCCATGCAGTGCGCCATGGGAGAAAATAAATTATCTGGCCATTACATCATCCTATAGGGTAGCTATTTCTCCTAGGTGGCACTTGCAAGATAGTTTATCGCTTTCAGGGGGAGACTTAATTTGCATACTTTTCTCCCATGGAGCACTGCTTTTAATAAACCATGCTCAGCTAGTCTCTTTAGTAAGAGCCACAACTGCTCTACACTGATGAGGGGCAAACACCCCGAGACAGGAGTCTGTGGAGGAGTTTCTGGCTTTGCATTTATTCCTGGTCATACTACAGGGCTCATTAAAGGGTCAGACTTTGACTCATAGGGTAGCCACTAGTGATGAGCGAACATGCTGTGATAAGATGTTATCCGAGCATGCTCGGGTGCTAACTGAGTGTCTTCGGCGTGCTGGAAACATATGTTAGAGTCCCGCGACTGCATGTCTCTCCGCTGTTAAACAGCCGCAACACATGTATGGACTGTAATAGGGTTAATTATGTTATTTTGCTGCGTTCATGCAGAAAATAGATGCTAAAGTCTTCCGTACCAAGTGCATTGATCTGTACACCATTTTTGGAGGACTGATCTCCCAACTATGAGTGGATAGGGAGCGTCCACAGAAGTGCTCCGAGACCCTGTGCAGGAGCGTGGTGCCCAGCGTGTTTGTGGAGAAAGCAGACAGTCTGTGGCCCTGGTGACAAGAGATACTGTAGCATGTCCTCTTATACAAGGGTGTATAGAGACGAACACGATGCCGTCACAGTGAGAGCGCTGCACAGACCCGGTCCTGCACCCCTCACACTGTGGCTGCTCTGTGGAAAGAGACTGCACGCATACAATGGAGGCTCTGCTCCACCTGCAGTCATAGGTGCGAGATGCGTCCTCCAGGTATAGAGAACGACCTATGCGCTTGATTAGGTGCACCTCAGTGTCTATTTTCTGCACGAAAGCAGCAAGATCTGGAGATTAAGCTTATCACAAAATGTCTAAACCTAAAACATAAGTTTAGTTACACTCACATTCTTCTCAGTAAATTCTCATACATATCCCTATTTTTTGTGTCTATATACAGGACTTCTGGGAGTTCTTCCAGGACAGACGCCTTTGATATCTTTCAATGAAGCCCTGCAATACTTCCAGACAGCAGACCTGTCAGAATACATGGTACGGAGCTGACTGCAATGCACAAGTGCGCAGATCAATGTGAAATATAATACTACATAAGTGAGAAATCCACTTATATGTATGCTCTGACAGCGCATAGATTTGCAAAACTAACAGTGAAGCCTAGTCATGACCTCAAATTACTATGTGATATAGACACAGGACTATGCAACTTGAATTGCTATCCTCCATGTTCACAGAATCCTGGAATATTAGAGTTGGAAGGGACCTCCAGGGTCATCGTGTCCAACCCCCTGCTCAATGCAGGATTCACTAAACCTTTTCAGACAGACGTCCGTCCAGCCTCTGGTTGACATCTTCCATTGAAGGAGAACTCACCATCTCTCGTGGCAGCCTGTTCCACTCATTGATCACCCTAACTGTCAAAAAGTTTAATATCTAATCTGTATCTTCTCCCTTTGATGACAATAATGATGATCTCTCTGCACTGTGACAGCCCTTCAGATATTTGTAGACAACTATTAAGTCTCATCTTAACCTTCTTTTTTGCAAGCTAAACATTCCCAGATCCTTTAACTGTTCCTCGTAGGACATAGTTTGCAGTCCGCTCACCATCCTGGTTGCTCTTCTCTGAACTTGCTCATGTGCATTTAGTCTTGCCAGCAATCTGAGAGTCTCGGCAGACGGTGCCCCAACATCTACCAACTTTCTTCCTTGTTCTATTATACTTTCTATTCCCAGAAAAGATCCAGCCCACCGTTAGGCGCTCAGGGTTGTCTGCAGTCAGTCACCTACTTTTTGGACCCCCCCGACTCCATCGAGATCTGCATGCAGAGAGGGATTTGGTGCTGACAATTGCACAATGTAAGTACATAATAATTAATGATCTGTTATGGAAACACATTCTGTACATGTTTGACAGTAAGACTGATGTTTGGCCGGTGGTTAAAGGGAACCTGTCACCTCGTTTTGCCGCTATAAGATACGGCCACCGCCTTTCGGGGCTTATCTACAGCTTTCTGCAATGCTGTAGATAAGCCCTCGGTCTGACCTGAAAAATAAGAAAAAGAGGTTATATTGTACTCACCCGGGGGGCGGTTCGATGCGGTCCGGTCCGATGGGCGTTGCAAGTCCGGGTCTGGCGCCTCCCATCTTCATGCGATGCTGCCCTCTTCCTTGCTTCATGTCGATCTTCTGCGCAGGTGCACTGATCTGCCCTGGTGAGGGCAGAGCAAAGTACTGCAGTGTGCAGGAGCCGGAAAAGTCAGAGAGGCCCAGTGCCTGCACAGTGCTGTACTTTGCTGTGCCCTCAACAGGGCAGCTCAGTATGCCTGCGCAGGAGCGCGACACCAAGCAAGGAGGAGGATGTCATCACTAGAAGATGGGAGGAGCCGGACCCAGGCCTTCAACAACCATCGGACCTCCCCCTGGTGAGTATAATATAACCTCTTTTTCTTATCTTTCAGGTGGGATCGGGGGCTTATCTACAGCATTATAGAATGCTGTAGATAAGCCCCAAAAGGCAGAGGCCGCACCTTATAGCGGCAGAACGAGGTGACAGGTTCCCTTTAATGATATGGCGGTAATTTGATAAGCTGAAAATTTGCTAGTATTTACCGTGGGTGTGAATATCTGCCAGTGATCTATGACATGATCTGCTGTCAATACCGAGGCAAGATGGAGGCAGCCATACATTACATATGGCAGAATATTAGGTGACAGATCCACTTTACAATAGTCTAGTTTTCATAGATCACTGCCAGATAGTCACACCCAAGGATACTTGTGTCTATCACCTAAATTATGCTCCAGCTTCACAATACGAACCAGTCTCATTTCAGCCATAAAAGGGAATCTGAAGCAAAACTTATTTTTTTTCCTTTTAGTTTTATGTATCTTTTCTACATGTATGACACAAAGTGAAAACTGATCACTTTCTACATTGTGTATTATTTTCACATAGGTCCGCTTGATAACGGTCAGCAGGTCCACGTGCGAGTGCTGCAGACGATATACAAGAAGCTGACCGGTGCCAGGTTTGACTGTCCCCAATACGGATCACACTGGGAGCAACTGGGATTCCAAGGTGAGATAACGATGAGCTGGATTCAGAGGGGATCTGTGGTAGTATTCATGTGCTGATGACCCTGAAAGTCGAGTTGTCCTCTTTTTCTGGATACTAGGTCATTGACAAATGAATATGCCTCTATGATGCCATATCTTACTTTTTCTGCATTCCTAAAGATGGTAAGGTGGAAATGTAGAATTTGCGTCTATGTGTAGTGGTTGAGAAAACCAACTAGATATTGTATATTTATTTTGTTTTATTTATTTTTACTCTGTTATATAGCGCCAATAATTCTGCAGCACTTTACAGACATTATCGGCACTGTCCCATTTGGGGCTCACAATCTAATTTTCCTATCAGTATGTCTTTGGAGTGTCGGAGGAAACCCAAGCAACCATGGGAGAACATAGAAAGTCCTTTCAGGTGTTGTCCTTGGTGGGATTTGAACCCAAGACCCCAAGACGCTGAGCCACCATACAATGCTAACCACTGTGCCACTCTGCAAGAAAGCATAGAAAGACAGTGTGGACTCCTGCATCTTGTTTCTCTCCATGCTCAAATCTCTCATTGTCAGACCGCTCTATTAATGAGATGCCCCTTCTCTTGCCCTTTAGGTCTTGATCCTGGCACAGACTTGCGAGCTGCCGGCCTGCTTGGTCTCATGCACCTGTTGCACATGGTGATGGAGCCCAAAACCCTGCCTTTGGCTCATGACATTTTCCGCCTGTCGCAGCACCACAGACAGGTCTCTATCACTTGTATACGTGGCATCATCACAACTACAATCACCATTTGCTGTATAGTCACTTATTATACATTCACTATAATTCTGCATCTTCTCTTCCAGAATTTCCCATTCTGTCTCATGTCCCTCAACATCACCAGAATCTGCATACAGATCCTGAGAGAGGAGCGAGTGAGCAGGTGAGTGATGCCGATGCAGCAGAGCTGGGTTTTCTTGTAAATGATGGTGATCGTTGGGTTATCTATGGTGTTACATAGGACTGCATGTCACCATGCTACATGACTGTTCAAACCAAGCACATGCACTCTGCACCCTTGGTGTGGCTCAGCTATTCTGTGCCCCTTCCCACATACTTGTTTTGAATCTATCGTTTCTCTTCCTTGATTGACTGCTCCAGAGAAGGGCGGAAATAAATGGAAATCAAGTAGGTGGGTACACTTAATGGGGTTCTGCCACCATAAAGGATACACTTTAATTAAGCAGAAAATGTGTAAATAAATGTTTTTGAAATTTATACACTGGGGTAAATAAGTATTTGATACACTGCCCATTTCTCCTTCGTCTCATTGGGGGACACAGGACTGTGGACTGTGGGTGTATGCTACTGCCGCTAGGAGGCTGACACTAAGTAAACATAAAAAAAGGTTAGCTCCTCCTCCGCCGTATACACCTCAGCACTGGCCGCAGGCAAACCCAGTTATTGCTTAGTGTCTGATGGAGGCACACGTCTGGTTCTTTTTCCAGACCATTTTTTTTTTTTTTTTTTTTCTTTCCCACGAAGATGAGATAGGGGCGACGGATCCTATTGAAAGGGTCCGATCTCCCCAAACCATCAACGGGCGAGCACGTGGAGTAAAGCCTCCAACATATCCTCTCCCGCAACGTGGGACATAAATGCCGGACTCAGCCCTGACCACCCTAAGGTATTGAAGCCCTAGGCTGTACAGAGGCAGGAGTTAGTCCGTGCGGCCCCCACTGCACCACCAATGCTAGACTGCGGTGCTGCAAGGTGGCGGACGGTCCCTCTCCTCATCCCTGAAGGGGTGATGGAGTTAGGGTGCCTGCACCGTCCCTCCTTTTTTTGCTGCAAGCCCCCCTCTAAAAGACGGGAGACGCTGGACTAATGTCTGGGAGAGCCGCAAGTCCACTGCAGCAAGGAAGACCCACCATTAGAGGTCATGGAGCTGGAGCCTGCACCGTTCCCCATTTTTTTGGTAGAAGACTGCAAGCAGGAGAACCCACCTTCAAAGCTCCGGAGAACAGTGTCGGACGTCTGGGGCGGTCGAGATTCGGTGGGAGCGGTCCGCGAGGCTGTCTGTGAAACCCCCGGAGAGCGCCATCCCCTCTCTGCGTGTGACGATCCGCCTGGCTTCTAGGCGGCCGCCGCCAAAAATCTAGCTCCCGGCTTCGGCCGGTGCTAGGCCGCGGGCTGAAATTTAGTCCCCGGCTTCGGCCGGGAACCAGGCCGCATGTCTAATTTTGCTCCCGGCGTCGGCCGGAAGATAGGCCGTGCTCCGCCCCCGGCAGCGTCACTTCCGGCGGGCCCGCCCCCTGTTTTTCGGGCGGCCACTGCCAAAAATTTAGGCCGAGGCTTCGGCCGGCGCTAGGCCGCGGCCGGAAATTTAGTCCCCGGCTTCGGCCGGAGACTAGGCCGCGGCCGGAAGTGGCGTCTCCGGCATCTGACGGCGCTAGGCCGCGCCTCTCGACCCCGGCCCCTGTGATCAGCTATATGAGCCACGCCTCCCTGACAGGGAGCGCTCTTTTTGAAAGTCTGGAGCCTTTGCTCTTTTCCTTTTGCGCTGTCAACGCTGCTTAAGGACGTCCGGGGATACAGGACTGGGGTAAGTGCTGCTACCTCCAGCCCGGCTCCACTTCGCTGCGCCCCGCTACCATACCTCCGCATCGTCACAGGGCTCTGAACAGATACAGTATGTCCAGAAGAACTAAGGCTCACACGGTGCTGTATACCGCATGCATTGCCTGTAAATCCCCTTTTCCGCATGCCCAGACTAATCGGGTCTGCGAAGCCTGTGACTCTGAACGGGCTCAGGAGCCCTCACCTATAGCCCAGCCCAGTGCGTCAGGTCCCCCGGAATGGGCCCTGTCTCTGTCTCAATCTGTGGCATCATTAACAAGAGCAATCGAGTCCCTTCAAGCTCCTGATAGGAGCAGGGACAGTGGTTCACCCGTCTTGGCGACGTCTCAGGAACCTCCGGCCTGCAGGGGCCGCGCTCTCACCAGGCAGACGCAGGGGAAGCGAACCCACACTGCGTCGCCTATGCCGTCCAGGGCTTCGGCATCCTTCAGCTCAGCTTCTCGCTCTCCCTCACCTTTAGAGGCAAGTGATCAATATTCGGATTCCGATACTGAAGGGTCCCTCAATTTGGAAGCTCCAGGTTGTCAGGAGACAATTGACAGTCTGATCGAAGCTGTCAATCAATCTCTGGGGGTAGACGATGAATCCACCTTGGCCTCTGGTCATAAGGTGTCTTTCAAACGAGCCAGACAGACCCATAAGGTTTTTGGTGCTCATCCTGAGTTTGAGGAGCTTGTGCAGCGCCACCGAGAAAAACCGGATAAGCGCTTTACAGGACAGAAGGCCCTCAATACCAGGTATCCTTTTGCTCCTGAACTTCTTAAGAAGTGGGCGGAATCCCCAGTGGTCGATCCTCCGGTGTCACACTTGGCATCTAAGACGCTTCTCTCCCTTCCTGATGGTTCCTCGATTAAGGATCCAACGGATCGTCTGATTGAAAGCCTGGCTCGCTCGGTGTTTGAAGCATCTGGGTCATCTCTCTCTTCTTCCTTTGCAGCGACTTGGGTTGCTAAGGCCATGATTTCCTGGTCGGAGTCTCTGAACAGAGCTCTTCACGGTGTAGAAGTGCCACCTGAGGTTTTGGAGATATCTAATCAGATGGCTCTCGAAGGTGATTTTTTGATCAACGCTTCTATGGATGCGGCAAATTGCGCAGCATTAGCTGCTGCTAATGCGATTGCCATTAGGAGATCCTTGTGGTTGAGGACTTGGCGAGCAGACTCGACTTCAAAGAAGTCACTTACGTCCTTGCCTTATCAAAGCGGTCGTTTATTTGGTGAAAAACTGGATCAGCTTATATCTGATGCGACAGGAGGGAAGAGTTCTTTTTTGCCTCAGCAGAAGGTCAAACAGCCCTTTCGCCGACAGCCTCAGCCTCGCTTTAGAGCCTTTCGCAACCCAGGTTGGGCTGCAACAGCCAGTTCCAGCGGCTCAGGTCGACCTAATCAGGCCAGAGATCGTCAGGCCTCTTACAAGACCAACCCGTTGGGAAGAATGCGGTCTCAACAACCGAAATCTAGAGGGTCTAGGCCCCAAAGATTTTCGGATAAATGACTGGAGGCAGAATCCGGTCGATTCATCCAGAGTAGGCGGCCGTCTACTCTGGTTTCGTCCCACTTGGCTATCAATTACTCAAGACGAATGGGTCAGAGAATTAGTCACCTCGGGGTACAAGATAGAATTTACCAGCCTTCCCTCAAATCGTTTCTTTCCCTCGCGCCTTCCCAAGGAGGAGTCTCGGGTTCTCGCCTTATTCAAGGCGGTCGAGTCTCTTCGACACAGCGGGGTTGTCGTACCTGTACCAGAGGTCGAAAGAGGTCGGGGGTTTTATTCCAATCTGTTCATTGTACCCAAAAAGGACGGTACCGTAAGGCCCATTCTGGATCTAAAAAGACTGAATCGGTTCGTCAAAATTCGACATTTTCGAATGGAGTCTCTCCGCTCGGTCATTGCTGCCATGGAAAAAGGGGAATTTCTAGCATCAATAGACATCCAGGATGCCTATCTTCACATCCCCATATTTCCCCCTCATCAAAGGTTTCTTCGGTTTGCCATCGGCAAACTTCACTTTCAGTTCGCTGCCTTGCCATTCAGGCTAGCCACAGCTCCCAGAGTGTTCACAAAGGTCATGGCTACTGTTGTATCCATTCTACACTCCAGGGGGATAGTCATCTTGCCTTACCTAGACGACCTTCTCATCAAGGGTCCGTCTTTCCAAACATGCGAGGAAAGTGTCAGCATTACCCTAGACACTCTTGTTCGCCTGGGGTGGCTGGTGAATATGAAGAAGTCATCTCCCGTGCCATTTCGAAAGATCACCTTCTTAGGGATGGATTTCGACACCGCTCAAGGGTTGATAATCCTTCCTCAGGACAAGGCCTTAGTTCTCCGTCAAGAGGTACGGATCCTTCACAAACCGATTCCTCATACCATCCGGTTTTGCATGAGGGTCCTAGGAAGGATGGTGGCAACGATCGAGGCGATTCCATTTGCCCAGTTTCATCTTCGCCCCCTTCAGCATGCACTCTTGGCAGTATGGGACGGGAGCCTTTATTCCCTCAATCTTCGGTGCCGTCTGTCCCTGCAGGTCAGACAGACTCTTATGTGGTGGACGAGGAGTTTCACTCTTCAACAGGGCCGTTTGTTTCCTCCGAATATCTGGATGGTAGTCACAACGGATGCCAGCCTGCTCGGATGGGGAGCAGTGTTTCGTCACCACACAGCCCAGGGGACTTGGTCTCAGCAGGAGTCGATCCTCCCGATAAATATTTTAGAGATCCGAGCTATTTGGCTGGCTCTGAGGCATTTTCACCAGCATCTGGCAGGCCGCCCAGCCCGAATTCAGTCAGACAATGCCACGGCGGTGGCATACATAAACCATCAGGGAGGTACCCACAGCCGGGCGGCTATGCACGAGGTAAAACAGATTCTGTCCTGGGCAGAGGTAAATCACTCCGTGATTTCAGCAGTCCACATTCCGGGCGAGGAAAACTGGGCAGCGGATTTTCTCAGCCGTCACGGCATAGCTTCAGGGGAATGGTCACTACATCCCGAGATTTTTCAGCAGATATGTCGACGCTGGGGAACCCCAGATGTGGACCTGATGGCTTCCAGGATGAATGCCAAGGTGCCCAACTTCGTCTCCCGGTACCGGGATCCGCAGGCAATTGCAGTGGACGCCCTGGTTCTACCGTGGAATCAATTCCATCTTCCATACTTATTTCCACCAATAGCTCTTCTCCCAAGGGTGATCAGAAAGATCAGGATAGAGGGGGTTCCAGCGATATTAATCGCCCCGGATTGGCCGCGTCGCTCTTGGTACGCGGAGCTGGTACAGTTGCTCGCCGACGCACCCTGGCGACTGCCAGAGCGCGCGGACCTTCTCTCCCAGGGCCCAGTTTACCACCAGAACTCAGCGGTCGTGTGTTTGACGGCCTGGCCGTTGAATCTTGGATCCTGACCAGGGCTGGATTCTCTACCACGGTACTTGGAAGATCTTTTTTGCTTGGTGCAGGGAACATGGTTGTTCCCCGCTTAGGTTTTCAATTCCAAACATTCTGTCATTTCTCCAGGCAGGCCTAGATTCAGGTCTAGCGCCAAGTACGCTTAGACGGCAGATATCAGCCTTGTCTGTGCTTTTTCAGCGAAGGATCGCGTCTAATTTTCAGGTTAGGACCTTTATTCAGGGGGTTGACCATATAGTTCCTCCCTACAAGACTCCTTTAGAGGTTTGGGACCTCAATCTAGTCCTGGGAGTTCTGCAAGAGTCTCCTTTTGAACCTTTGCAGGAGGTTTCTCTGTCGTTTCTTTCCTGGAAAGTGGTGTTTTTGGTAGCCATAACATCCATAAGGCGGGTTTCGGAGCTGGCTGCACTGTCTTGTCGAGCTCCGTACTTGCTTTTCCATCAGGATAAGGTGGTGCTCAGACCTACTCCACCTTTTTTGCCTAAAGTCGTGTCCTCATTTCATATTAATGAGGACATTGTTTTGCCCTCATTTTGCCCAGCTCCGACGCACCGAGTGGAGAAGGCTCTCCATACGCTGGATCTGGTGAGAGCACTCAGGAGATATGTATCTCGGACGGCGTCCTTTCGACAGACGGACACGCTGTTTGTCCTCCCTGAAGGTCGCAGGAAGGGACTCGCTGCCTCTAAATCAACCTTGGCTAGGTGGATTCGGTTAGCCATTCAGGAGGCTTACCGCATCAGAGGCGCGGTGGTTCCTGCAGGGATCAAGGCTCACTCCACCAGAGCGGTGGGTGCCTCCTGGGCCCTTCGGCATCAGGCTTCAGTGGAACAGGTTTGTAAAGCAGCAACCTGGTCCAGTCTGCATACCTTTTCCAAGCATTATAATGTCCATACCCAGGCTTCTGCGGATGCCAGTCTGGGTAGAAGGATTCTTCAGGGCGCGGTTGCGCACATATAAGCAATGCTTGATTATAAATTACACTGTGGAGTCGGTTTCCCACCCAAGGGACTGCTTTGGGACGTCCCACAGTCCTGTGTCCCCCAATGAGACGAAGGAGAAATACGGATTTTTGTGTTACTCACCGTAAAATCCTTTTCTCCGAGACGCTCATTGGGGGACACAGCTCCCTCCCTATTAGCCGGATGGCTTCGATTTCTAAGTTAATTTTATTTGCTTGGGTCTATATCAGTAGATTTACTTCTGGATATATTGTACCTGTATTAACATTAATTTATTCTTTAGCCTCCTACTGCTTTTTGCACTAAACTGGGTTTGCCTGCGGCCAGTGCTGAGGTGTATACGGCGGAGGAGGAGCTAACCTTTTTTTATGTTTACTTAGTGTCAGCCTCCTAGCGGCAGTAGCATACACCCACAGTCCACAGTCCTGTGTCCCCCAATGAGCGTCTCGGAGAAAAGGATTTTACGGTGAGTAACACAAAAATCCGTATTTTGCAAGTTTCCCACCTACAAAGAATGGAGAGAGCTGTAATTTTTATCGTAGATACACTTCATCTGTGAGAGACAGAATTTAAGAAAACCAGAAAATCACATTGTATGATTTTTACATAATTAAATTGCATTTTATTGTATGTAATAAGTATTTGATCACCTACCAACCAGCAAGAATTGTCTCTCACAGACCTGTTAGTTTTTCTTTAACCCCTTCACCCCCAAGGGTGGTTTGCACGTTAATGACCGGGCCAATTTTTACAATTCTGACCACTGTCTCTTTATGAGGTTATAACTCTGGAACGCTTCAACGGATCTTCGCGATTCTGAGATTGTTTTCTCGTGACATATTGTACTTCACGTCACAAGTAAAATTTCTTCTATATAACTTGCGTTTATTTTTGAAAAAAACGCAAATATGGCGAAAATTTTTAAAATTTTGCAATTTTCAAACTTTGAATTTTTATTCCCTTAAAACAGAGAAATATGTCACACAAAATAGTTAAGAAATAACATTTTCCACATGTCTACTTTACATCAGCACAATTTTGGAACCAAAATTTTTTTTTTGTTAGGAAGTTATAAGGGTTAAAAGTTGACCAGCGATTTCTCATTTTTACAACAAAATTTACAAAGCCATTTTTTTTTAGGGACCACCTCACATTTGAAGTCACTTTGAGGGGTCTATATGGCAGAAAATACCCAAAAGTGACACCATTCTAAAAACTGCACCCCTCAAGGTACTCAAAACCACATTCAAGAAGTTTATTAACCCTTCAGGTGCTTCACAGGAACTAAAGCAACGTGGAAGGAAAAAATGATTATTTAACTTTTTAGCCACAAAAAGGATCTTTTACAAACTTTTTTTTTTTTTCACAAGAGTAAAAGGAGAAAATGGACAGATAAGGTTGTTGTGCAATTTCTCCTGAGTACGCCAATACCCAATATGTGGGGGGAAAACCACTGTTTGGGCACACGGCAGAGCTCGTAAGGGAAGGAGCGCCGTTTGACTTTTTCAAACTAAAATTGGCTGGAATTGAGATTGGACGCCATGTCGCGTTTGGAGAGCCCCTGATGCGCCTAAACAGCGAAAAAACCCACAAGTGACACCATTTTGGAAACTAGACCCCTATAGAACTTATCTAGATCTGTTGTGAGCACTTTGAACCCCCAAGTGTTTCACAAAAGTTTATAATGCCTGGGTGTGAAAAAAAAAAAAAAAACAATTTTCCACAAAAATGATTTTTTAGTCCCAAATTTTTGAATTTTCCCAAGGAAATTGGACCCCAAAAGTTGTTGTCCAATTTGTCCTGAGTACGCTGATACCCCATATGTGGGGGGGGGGAAACTTTGGGCGCACAGCAGGGCTTGGAAAGGAAGTAGTAACGTTTTGGAATGCAGATGTTGATGGGGGTCATGTTCCGTTTGCAGTGCCCCAGATGAGCCTGAACAGTGGAAACCCCCCACAAGTGACCCCATTTTGGAAACTAGACCCCCTAAGGAACTTATCTAGATCTTTAGTGAGCACTTTGAACCCCCAAGTTCTTCACACAAGTTTATAATGCCTGGGCATGAAAATAAAAAATCCTATTTTTTTCCCACAAAAATTATCTTTTAGTCACTAATTTTTTATTTTCCCAAGGGTAACAGGAGAAATTGGACTACATAAGTTGTTGTCCAGTTTGTCCTGAGTATGCTGATACCCCATATGTGGGGGGGAACCACTGTTTGGGCTCACGGCAGAGCTTGGAATGGAAGGAGCACCATTTGACTTTTTCCAACCAAAATTGGCTGGAATTGAGATTGGATGCCATGTTGCATTTGGAGAGCCCCTGATGTGCCTAAACAGTGGAAACCCCCCACAAATGACCCCATTTGGGAAACTAGACCCCTAAGGAACTTATCTAGATCTTTGGTGAGCAATTTGAACCCCCAAGTGCTTCACACAAGTTTATAAGGTAGAGCCGTAAAATTTAAAAATCATATTTTTTTTCCACAAAAATGATCTTTTCACCCCAATTTTTATTTTTCCAAGGGTAACAAGACTCCAAAAGTTATTGTGCAATTTGTCCTGAGTGCGCTGATACCCCATATGTGGGAGTAAACCACTGTTTGGGTGCATGGCAGAGTTTGGAAGGGAAGGAGCGCCGTTTGACTTTTTCAACGCAGAATTGGCTGGACGCCATGTCGTGTTTGGAGAGCTCCTGATCTGCCTAAACAGTGGAAACCCCCACAAATGACACCATTTTGGAAACTAGACCCCTCAAGGAACTTATCTAGATGTGTGGTGAGAACTTTGAACCCCCAGGTGTTTCACTAAAGTTTATAACGTACAGCCGTAAAATAAAAAATCTTTTTTTTTTTTTTTACAAAAATGATTTTTTCGCCCCCAATATTTTATTTTCACAAGGGTAACAGAAGATATTGGAACCCAAAAGTTGTTGTCCAATTTGTCCTGAGTACGCTGATACCCAATATGTGGGAGAAAACTACTGTATGGGCAAACGTCGGGGCTCGGAAGGGAAGTAGTGACGTTTTGGATTGCAGACTTTGATGGAATGGTCTGGGGGCGTCATGTCGCATTTGGAGAGCCCCTGATGCACCTAAACAGTGGAAACCCACCACAAGTGACCCCATTTTGGCAAATAGACCCCACAAGGAACTTATCTAGATGTGTGGTGAGCACTTTGAACCCCGAAGTGCTTCACAGAAGTTTATAACGCACAGCCGTAAAAATAAAAAATCTTTTTTTTTTTTTTTTTACAAAAATGATTTTTTTCGCCCCAATATTTTATTTTCACAAGGGTAACAGGAGAAATTGGACCCCAAAAGTTGTTGTCCAATTTGTCCTGAGTACGCTGATACCCAATATGTGGGAGAAAACTACTGTATGGGTACACGTTGGGCTCGGAAGGGAAGTAGTGACGTTTTGGATTGCAGACTTTGATGGAATGGTCTGGGGGCGTCATGTCGCATTTGGAGAGCCCCTGATGCGCCTAAACAGTGGAAATCCCCAACAAGTGACCCCATTTTGGAAAATAGACCCCACAAGGAACTTATCTAGATGTGTGATGAGCGCTATGAAGCCCCAAGTGCTTCACAGAAGTTTATAATGTACAGCCGTAAAAACAAAAAAATCATTTATTTTTTTTTTTTTACAAAAATGATATTTTCGCCCCCAGTTTTTTATTTTCCCAAGGGTAAGAGAAGAAATAGGACAAATTGCACAATAACTCTTGGGGTCCAGAGTACGCTGATACCCCATATGTGGGGATAAACTACTGTTTGGACGCATGGCAGAGCTCAGAAGTGAAGGAGCACCATTTGACTTTTTCAACGCAGAATTGGCTGGAATTGAGATCAGACGCCATGTCACATTTGGAGAGCCCCTGATGTGCCCAAACAGCGGAAACCCCCCAATTCTAACTCCAACCCTAACCCCAACACACCCCTAACCCTAGTCCCAACCCTAACCACAAACCTAACCCTAACACACCCCTAACCCTAATCCCAACCCTAACCCTAATCCTAACGTTAGCGCCAACCCTAACCCTAACTTTAGCCGCAACCCTAACCCTAATGGGAAAATGGAAATAAATACATTTTTTTTATTTTATTATTTTTCCCTAACTAAGGGGGTGATAAAGGGGGGTCTGATTTACTATTTATAGTGGGTTTTTATGATTGGCAGCTGTCACGCTAAAAGACGCTTTTTATTGCAAAAAATAGTTTTTTGCATCGCCACATTTTGAGAGCTATAATTTTTGCATATTTTGGCCCACAGAGTCATGTGAGGTCTTATTTTTTGCGGTACGAGTTGACGTTTTTATTGGTACCACTTTTGAGCACGTGACATTTTTTGATCGCTTTTTATTTCGATTTTTGGGAGGTTAGAATGAACAAAAATCAGCAATTCATGAATTTCTTTTGGGGGAGGCGTTTTTACTGTTCCGCGTGTGGTAAAATTGATAAAGCAGTTTTATTCTTCGGGTCAGTACGATTATGGCGATACCTCATTTATATCATTTTTTTATGTTTTGGCGCTTTTATAGAATAAAAACAATTTTATATAAAAAATAATTATTTTTGCATCGCTTTATTCTGCGAGCTATAACTTTTTTATTTTTTCGCTGATGATGCTGTATGGCGGCTCGTTTTTTGCGGGACAAGATGACGTTTTCAGCGGTTCCATGTTTATTTATATCGGTCTTTTTGATCGCGTGTTATTCCACTTTTTGTTCGGCGGTATGATGATAAAGCATTGATTTTTTTGCTTTTTTTTTTTTAAGGGGTTCACTAAAGGGGTTAACTAGTGGGACAGTTTTATAGGGGGGGTCGTTACGGACGCGGTGATACCAAATATGTGTACTTTTATTGTTTTGTTTTTTTTATTTACAGGAAGAAATTAATTTATTGGGGAATTTTTTTTTTTTTTTTAATTTATTTTGGATTTTTTTTTAAAACATGTTTATTTTTATTTTTTTAACTTTTTTACTTTGTCCCAGGGTGGGACATCACTGTATTTCATCAGATCGCTGGTGTGACAGTGTGCACAGCACTCTGTCACACCAGCGATCGCACAGGCATAGCTGCAGGCTTCTCAGTGCCTGCTTAGCAGGCACTGAGGAAGCCGCCTCCCTGCAGGACCCCGGCGCCATCTTGGATCCGGGTCCTGGGAGGGAGGAAGCCCTCAGAACAGTGCTATCACATCGTGCTGGTCTGAGGGTCTCAGGGTGGCGTGCAGGGAGCCCCCTCCCTGCGCGATGCTCCCCTGTGCCCCCGGTACACAAACATGATCGCGGTGTGCCAGGGGTTAATGTGCCGGGAGCGGTCCGTGACCGCTCCTGACACACAGTCACGGGTGTCAGCTGTGATAATCCGCTGACACCCGGCGGCGATTAGCTGCGCTCCCTCCGGGAGCGCAACTGATCGCCTATGACGTGCTATCCCGTCCATGGTCAGATTGGCACGGGTTTCATGGACGGGATAGTACGTCTAATGTCAGAGAGGGGTTAAGAATCCCTTCTATTCTGCACTCATCACCTGTATTAATTGCACCTGTTTGAACTCGTTACCTGTATAAAGTCTCCTGTCCACTCACACAACACACTCCAACCTCGCCACCATGGCCAAAGACCAAAGAGCTGTCTAAGGACAACAGGGACAAAATTGTAGACCTGCACAAGATTGGGATGTGCTACAGGATAATAGGCAAGCAGTTTGGTGAGAAGGCAACAACTGTTGGTGCAATTTTTAGAAAATGGAAGAAATGCAAGATAACTGTCAATCTTCCTTGGTCTGAGGCTTCATGCATGATGTCGCCTCGTGGGGTAAGGATGATTCTGGGAACTATCAAGAATCAGCCTAGAGCTACACGGGAGAACCTGGTCAATGGCCTGAAGAGAGCTGGACCACAGTCTCAAACATTACCGTTAGACACTCACTACGCTGTTATGGATTAAAATCCTGCAGGGCATGCTGGGTCCCTCTGCTCACACCAGCACATGACCAGGCCCATTTGATGTTTGCCAAATGACCATCTGGATCATCCAGAGGAGGCATGGGAGAAGGTCATGTGGTCAGAAGAAACCAAAGTAGAAATTTTTGGTATCACTCCACTCGCCATGTTTGGAGGAAGAAGAAGGATGAGTACAATCCCAAGAACACCGTCCCAACCGTGTAGCATGGTGGGGGAAATATCATACTTCTTGGGTGCTTTTTTGCTAAGGGGACAGGATGACTGCACCATATTGAAGGGAGGATGGATGGGGTCATATCACAAGATTTTGGCCAACAACCTCCTTCTCTCAGTAAGAGCATTTAAGATGGGTCATGGGTGGATCTTCCAGCATGACAATGACCCAAAACACACAGCCAGGGCTACTAAGGAGTGGCTCTGTAAGAAGCATTTCAAGGTCCTGGAGTGGGCTAGCCAATCTCCAGATCCGAACCCAATAGAAAATCTTTTGGAGGGAGCTGAAACTCAATCACAAAATCAATGTTACCCAGCGACAGCCCCAAAACCTGAAAGATCTAGAGAAGATCTGTATGGAGGAGAGGGCCACAATCCCTGCTGCACTGTGTGCAAACTTGGTCAAGAACTACAGGAAACGTCTGACCTCTGTAATTGCAAACAAAGGTTTCTGTACCAAATATTAAGTTCTGTTTTTGTATTGCATCAAATACTTATTTCCTGCAATAAATTGCAAGTTTATTATGTAGAAATCATACACTGTGATTTTCCGTTTTTGATTGTTAGATTCTGTCTCTCACAGTTGAGGTGTGCCTACGATAAAAATTACAGACCTCTCCATTCTTTGTAGGTGGGGAAACTTAAAAAATAGGCAGCGTATCAAATACTTATTTTCCTCACTGTATTTATTAAATATTTTGTTACATTAAAAAATATATCCTTTCATCTCCTGAAATGGGCCCCTTGGGTTATTCCGTCTGTGAGCTTTATCCATCCATCCCAGTGGCCGATCAGCTGGCCGCGCATGCGCAGATCCTGTCATAAAAAAGAGTTCCTCCACCGTGCCCAATGTGTGCGAGAAGCTCCCCGCGCTCACAGAAGCTTGTGCAGTGATAGCTAACACCTTCCCGCACTCATACAGGTCTGACAGCTGGGTGAGATCGCTCTGCTTCATCTGGTTATGTTTCGGCACTCCAGGTGGATGGTGGGGCCCGGTAGTAGGATCATGGCACTCTTTGTTGCAGTGAAGAACATTTTATTGCTCAAGTCCAAGAATATCTCCCTTTACAAGGTGGCCAACGTTTCTGCCTCCCGGACTGAAGAGCCATCAGCCTTAGCGTCCACCGCAGAGTGTGATCAGAAACGTTGGCCATCTTGTAAAGTGTGGAACCTGACATGCCGACAGAGCAATAACATTTTCGTCATTGCCACAAAGAGTACCGGGGTCTTTCATGCGCTATGTGCTGCCACACTCCCTTTAAATAAGACCCACTTTCAATAAGTAGTTGTAACAGGGTGAACAACTCTAGATGCTCCTGTCAATAGCGACTGTGGCATCTACAGTACGCGGGAGTATGCGTCACATACATTAAATGGTACAAGCCCTGGCAGGAAAATAAGAGTTATGGCTCTTGGAATGTGGAAATGAAAAAATCCATAAACTTTTAGCACCAAAGGGTCAAATGGACATTTGTGTTGTGTGTACATACACTACCGGTCAAAAGTTTAGGGTCACTTAGAAATTTCCTTGTTTTTGAAAGAAAAGCAGTTTTTTTCCAATGAAGCTAACATTAAATGATTCAGAAATACACTCTATACAGTGTTAATGTGGTAAATGACTATTCTAGCGGCAAACGTCTAGTTTGTAATGCAATATCTTCATAGGTGTATAGAGGCCCATTTCCAACAACCATCACTCCAGTGTACTTATGGTATTTTGTGTTCGCTAACTGTGTAAGAAGGCTAATAGATGGTTAAAATACCCTTTAAAACCCTTGTGCAAGTATGTTAACACAGCTGAAAACCGTTTGGTTGATTAGAGAAGCTATAAACCTGACCTTCCTTTGAGCTTGTTGAGAATCTGGAGCATTACATTTGTTGGTTCCATTAAACTCTCAAAATGGCCAAAAAAAAAGAACTTTCATGTGAAACTCGACAGTCTATTCTTGTTCTTAGAAATGAAGGCTATTCCATGCGAAAAATTACCAAGAAACTGAAGAATTCATACAATGGTGTGTAGTACTCCCTTTAGAGGAGTGCACAAACAAGCTCTAACCAGAGAAGAAAGACAAGTGGGAGGCCCCGCTGCACAACTGAGCAACAAGACAAGTACATTAGAGTCTTTAGTTTGAAAAATTGACGCCTCACAGGTCCTCAACTGGCAGCTTCATTAAACAGTACACATTAAACGCCAGTGTCAACATCTACAGTGAAGAGGCGATTTGGGGATGCTGGCCTTCAGGGCAGATTGGCAAAACAAAAGCCATATTTAAGACTGGCTTAAATGAAAGGAAAAGATTAATATGGGCAAAAGAACACAGACATTGGACAGAGGAATATTGGAAAAAGAGTGTTATGGACAGACGAATCCAAATTTGAGGTGTTTGGATCACACAGAAGAACATTTGTGAGACACAGAACAACTGAAAAAATGCTGGAAGAATGCCTGACGCCATCTGTAAAGCATGGTGGAGGTAATGTGATGGTCTGGGGTTGCTTTGGTGCTGGTAAAGTGGGAGATTTGTACAAGGTAATAGGGATTTTGACTAAGAAAGGCTATCACTCCATTTTGCAACGCCATGCCATACCCTGTGGACAGCACTTGAATGGAGCCAATTTCATCCTACAACAGGACAATGACCCAAAGCACACCTCCAAATGATGAAAGAACCATTTAGGGAAGAAGCCGGCAGCTGGTATTCTACCTGTAATGGAGTGGCCAGCGCAGTCACCAGATCTCAACCCCATTGAGCTGTTGTGGGAGCAGCTTGACCGTATGGTATGCAAAAGTGCCCATCAAGCCAAACCAACTTGTGGGAGGGGCTTCTGGAAGCATGGGGTGAAATTTCTCCAGATTACCTCAGCAAATTAACTGTTTGAATGCCAAAGGTCTGCAATGCTGTAATTGCTGCAAAGGGAGCATTCTTTGCCGAAAGCAAAGTTTTAAGGAGAAAATTATTATTTCAAATAAAAATCTTTTTTTTTTTTTTAACCTTGTCAATGTCTGGACTATATTTTAAATTCATTCGGCAACTCATTTGATTAATAAAAGTATGAGTTTTCATGGAAAACACAAAATTGTCTGGGTGACCCTAAACTTTTGACCGGTAGTGTACATATATCTGTCCAGGACCCATATCCATATAGCTGTATGTTGTCCTCTTGTCCGTACAGGGAGTGTAACCGCAGACAGCAGGTGTTTGCTGTGCTCAATGACCTCTACGTGGCCATTTACTACCATCTGTACCACGTGTGGAAGACCGAGAACAAAACAATCAGCGATTCTGGCATTATACTGAAAGGTGAGACTAGGACGTCACATTCAACCTCCCCCCCTCAGTTATCCATCACTCTAGTGTGCATGTAGTCATGTCTGGGCTTGGATGTCATTGCATTTCTCATTATGTGTTTTCTATAGACTTGACATATGAGATGCAGTTATATCTCCAGTCACATAAATCCTTCTTTCTCCTCGTAAATCTGTATGTGCCAGGGGGCATAAAGGACTATAATGAATCCCAGTTACATATAATAATTATGAACAGCCCTGTCTGTCCTGGGAACACGACTGCTCTGCACATGCCCTCGGCCCACATGCGGCTTTAATTATAATGCCACTAACAGTCGGAGGCTGTATGCTACTTTTTTATGACCTTATAAAAGCAAAATATATTTATATTTGTCCTGCCCCCAATGCCAGCTTCATTCTTTTACAAGGCTTTTATTATTTCCAGAGAATTTCTTCAAGAGGGTTCTCTAAGAATGTGGAAAAATTCCCCCCTATCACATAATCAAAACAGCAGCACTTCCTGGTCGCGTGTCAGGACGGGCTGCAGTCTGAATAAACACAGCTCCCGAGACCTGTCTCTCAACTGACAGAAGCGTTGTATCGGACCACACATACCTGTGACAGGATAAGAAATAAATCTCAGCTGTCTGATCAAAGGATTTTCATCTCCGGGAGAACATTTATTTCTTCTTTTGTCACAGCAGTTTACTTCATCTCACTGAGGTACAGTATGTGTGCTTATAATACACCTCTGTCATTTGAGACACAGGTCTCGGGAGCTGTATTTCTTCAGACTGCAGCCCATCCTAGGATGGGCTGCTATGTGAATAACATGTCTCAATATTAATGAACTGCAATGGCAGAAATATCTAGTGGCTTTGTTTCTGGGAAAAAATACCATAATTCTAATTCTTGATGACCCTTTTTAATCTGGTTTTACCCTAGCAAGAGTTCAGACCGCTATTTCCATATACTCTCCCGATTCCCCCATACACATAACGACATAAAGGCGAGTGTGTTTGTATGTGTATTAGAGAACTACTTATTTTTCTGGGATTGCACATTGTATATCCAAATTTCCGATCCTAAATCCCCCACCAACCCCATACTTCCCAGACATAATCATCAGGAGACCCATACACATTCCGGTTGCCAGAATCAACAGGTTTGGGCTTATTTGATGTACTGTGTGTGTTTTATTGAATTTTCCACGTAGATCTCATTATGACCAAGTTCTTTTTGTTGGCCTTGAGAACACACTATTGTATAAACTTATCTTGTCCAATTGTTTCGCCCATGTTTTTTTTTGTGCAATGTTGTGTGATGTCGTTATTGGCATGGTCAAAATATCTACAGCTTAAAGAGAATCTGTCTCCAGGTTTTTGTCACTTAATCTAAGAGCAGCATGATGTAGAGACCCTGATTCCAGTGATGTGTCACTTGCTGGGCTGCTTGCTGTAGTTTTGATAAAATCACAGTTTTTATCAGCAGGAAATTATCCCTAGAGGACTAGTAAACCTGCTGCCATGTAGTCCTCCAAATTTATGAGCTCTAAATAACCCCGCCCCCACCGCTCTGGTAGATTTCTGTGTACACTGTGCATAGGCAGAAAGCTGCCAATCAGTGGTAGGGGCGGGGTTATACAGCGCAGCTTTCAGAGAACCTAATAGATACATCAGATAAAACTACAGCAAGCAGCTCAGTAAGTGATACATCGCTGGAATCGGGGTCTCCACATCTACATCATGCTGCTCTCAGGTGGGGTAGCCAAAATGCTGACAGATTCCCTTTTAACAGAAGCGGATGGGAAGTTACGATTTCACTATTACTGATTCTTCTTTTCTGACATAGAGGTTGAGGTTCTTGCCAAGAAAAAGCCCAAAGACCTTTTCCGCCAGTTAGATGCCCATGTTAAAGAACGTCCTTTACCCAAGGATCTTCCCCTTGAAATCTGGACACACCACCCTGCTGATCAACGGATGGATAATCATGAAGGGAACCATGCACAGACGGGTGGAATCTGTTTCACCGGGGTGTGTGAGCAGCAGGTGCAGGAAGATAGGCTTATATGAGACTGGGGGCATGCTGCGGCCACAGTGGTAATACTTGATGGCATTAAAACCAGCTGTTGGGTTAATTTGCTCAGCAATTTTATCATTATCCATGTCTGCATTAAAAAAAGCAAAAAAAACTGCAGAATGTAGACTGCTGTAATGGATGATGTTTGGTTATTGCTTATGTAGGGAGTAGTGTATAGACCACGTGAAAACACTGAAGTGCGCACCCAGTACAATGTTAGGAATGTAAAATGCTCAGGGCTCCTCACCCAGACTGATCATAATGGCACATACACATCAGTCCGAGGGATGGCAACATGATCAGCTCTGAACCGTGAATAGTTTGTGATTCCGAGACCAGTTGTAGAATGTTCCACCACTTATCCTGATGACTGTCTGCTCGCTAGTCATGTCTGAGCCGTGGATATTCCAGGGAACTTCCATGCACATCTGACTTAAATCTCGCTGGTCACCGACCCTCTGTCAGGGATACCCCGATGGTTATCCTTGATGAGTCCCTAGGGACTGGTTTCTAAAATGATGCTTCCTTTTCTGTAATGTGAATATTTGGGAACCGATTCAGTCCACACAGCCAAAGTTCTGTTTTATTAATTAAATAGGCTCAAAACTCTGTATCTTAATATATATCAATATACCAGTAAGAGCTCCATTTTTCTGATGCATAGCTCCAAATACAGTGTATAAACCTAAAATATGTAAAATATTGCATTCTGTGTGTCTGCAGCCACCACTAGAGGGAGCTTACTGCAGACAGGTTATTCATTGAACTTGCTGACAACTCTGTATTCAGTAAGCTCCCATGCGCCCCCTGGTGTTATCTTCTAAATCTATATCCATGCAGGAGATTTGACGCTCTGCATCAGAAAAATGAAGCTCCAACCATTATAAAGCTATATTAGAATAATAATTGGTGCAGAATTTTAAGCATGAACATGACATGATGATTGTAAAGGTGGACTTTCACTTTGAGGTGCAATTTACAGCGCCACTCCTGCGTTTTTTTTTTTTTTTAATTTTCCGGCCGGAGTAGTATCATTAATGTAAGTTCCCTGCCCCTAGTATTACACTTACCAGCCACTGTCTTCTGGTCTCTGCGCCACTCCGGTAGTCTTCTGCTGGTTGTGACCTGCCGGATGGGCTGCAGTGTTTGCTGGGCGAGCCGGAGGTCACAACTCCAAGTCTATGAGAGCCGGAAGCGGCTCATAGACTTACACTGAGAGTTTGTGACCGCTACCTCTAACTCCCGGTGAGTCAGAAGTTGCGGTCACAAGTTGGCGGAGCGGTGAAGGGAGAAGCATAAGACGGTGGCTGGTAAGTATAATACCAAGGGCTGGGAATATGCATTATTGGTATCACTCCGGCAGTGAAATAAAAAAAAAAAAACAATGCTGGAGTGGTGCCCTAAAGGGGTATTTGGGCAATAGTTGCTGAATATTATTGCTAGAATATGCCAGTTATATCTGATTAGTGGGGATTATGATGATGCCTGATTTATCACCCAGCTTTTCCAGACCAGACAGGAAAAAAAATAATAATAATTTGTATCTTGGGCTTGGCTCACATTAGAGTCATGTCTGCATTTCATACAGAAGCTAAGAGAAGCCCACTTTTGAAGTGATTCTGATACCATTAAAGGGGTTGGTTGTCCGGTCTTGGGGTTCACATTGTCACTGGAGCCTTGTGAATTCTCACAGAGTTCAGTATGCCCGCTGTCAGGATTTCGCGGTGCCGGGGGTGTGTAGTATGCGATTTGCTTATATGCGATCACATGCCAACTAGACTTGTGCGGCCTTGTTCAATACAAGTGAATTGAGGAAGACCGGACAAGTCTAGTCAGAATGTGGCTGGGAGTATGCAAATCGCCTTCTTGCGCTCACAGACCGCCTGCTCCTGGCACCAGCACAGGAGAATCCTAAGGGTCTGTGCACACGTTGCGGAATCTGCTGAAGAACTGCAAGTGATGTACAGTAGCATTATATTCAATGGAAATTAAAAAACGCAGTGCACATGCTGTGGATTTTTCCGCGCGGATTTGGTGCGGATTTAAATCCGCAGCATGTCACTTCTTTTGTGCAGTTCCGCAGCGTTTTGAGACCTGCTCTAAATAGGAATCCGCAGATCTCATAACGCAGGGGAAGTCTGCACAAAAAACCGCGGCAAATCCGCACTAAATCCGCAGGTAAAACGCAGGTCATTTTACCTGCGGATTTAGCGAAATCTGCGCGGAAAATTCCACAGCAGATTCTGCAACGTCTGCACATACCCTTATAGCTCATACTGTGTGCGTTGATTGCAGTCTTGAACCCAAAGCCTGAACAACCCCTTTAATTTAATGTGGGTTTTATCATGGTTTCATTTTTGATGGCGACTTTTTTCACATCTAAAATACTAGAATTCCCTATGGAAAGCTGAAAACAGAAGCGTGAACACGGCCTTAGTTACAGAACCGGCCCCACGTTTATATGAGTCCCAGTGGGCTCCTCTTGGCTTTCATTTTTTCCTTCTCGCCTTCTAAGAGCTATACACTTTTTTTTTCTTTTTTAGTCTATAGAGTTACGTCAGGGCTTCTTTTTTGCGGTACGAGCTGTAGTTTCTTTTAATCTTTGCCATTATTGGGCCATACGACTTTCTCATCCTTTTTGACCCCCAAAAACCCTTATACTGCCATTTCAACTTTTTTTAAAGGGGTAAAAGCCCACCCATAGGTCATAATGTTGTGAGGGCCTTCTGAAGAGACACCTTCCCCAATTTTCAACCTCTAATGCCGCTGCCATTGTTAGCGGCATCTATGAGGTCAGGCTGCTGCGATCAGATCCCTCTCGGATCGGGTACCAGTGGCTGTATAACACATTTCTTGAGCCCTTTCCATGCATGGCGGATGTCTCAAATGGAAATCTGGGCACCGTGGGACCCAGCGCTGCCCAATTTCACTGGGTTCTGACGCCACTTTAGTCATTTTTTCTCTGGCAAAGCTGGTTTCAAAATTAAAAAAGGCCATCATTAGAAAAATGGATGTAGGAAACCATTTTTGTTACCAATAGCAACCAATCAGACCTCAGCTATCATTTTCCAGGGGCAGAATATAACATGAATGCTGCGCTGTGATTGGTGGCCATGCTCGGCTTATGTTTGATTCCCTCATGATTCTTGTGTAATATGTTTCTCTGGGAAAGCTGAATTACATCTAATATGGCAGCAATTACACAGCTTTTCCAGAGTCCCGAAGGACAAATGTGACTGGGTATATTATTACGTACTCCCCCAACATGGTAGAAAATGGCGTCTGTCAGGAAAAGCTGTGTGACTGTAGCCTGAGGAGATTAATTTGCTGACATATCAGTTGTCTTCCAGAAACTGATATTACTAAAGACCCTCTAAGTAGACTTTATTAACTCGACCGGAGAAAAATCTTGGGTCTGATCCCCGGTCCTATTGTATCCCTCAAAATAAGGGGCGGCGGTAATTTCCACCCTCGCCCAATGTTGCACGTCCCCATTTGTCGTCCACAGCCTGTCTATGGCGCTGAAGGGGTACACGCTGACATTTTAGCCACACGTGTGGCACAATTTGCCTCTACAGGCAGCTTAGCACTTTTCCGCCATCAGCAGCCATTTTGTTTTAGTCCACATAAATGGCCTGTTTCTATGGTAATGTAGTCAATAAATGGAGTGTGACTAGATGGGAACGGGATAGCTTTTTATTTTTTAATAATTATTTATTTTTATAGAATGGGAAAAGGGGGTAGCTCAGCGGATTCAGCATGTGTATTAGTAGCCAACGTTTTTTTTTTCCCTGACATTCCCTTATTATCACTTATGTATTCACCAACCGTCTTTGTAAACCTTTTTTTTTTTTTTTTGCTTAAATGTATAGATATTTTTTTTTTTTACTAAAAAATATAATTGGGTTGTATTAAAAATGTTGCACTCTTTGATTTCTGGAGCCTTTGTGTTTCCTGCAGAATGGGGTAACTGAGGATCCAACAGTGAGCGATGGGAGAGTTTCTAACTCCCTTCAGCAGATTTATGACCACAGACCACATCAAAGCTGTATGTGCCAGGAAACCCAGATCCTGTAAAAGCCAAACGGTGCAAGAATTGTAATGAAACAAAATCGTAATTTTTTTTTCCTAAATACATGCACTTAAGTAAAAGAAAAAAAATATCTCCCCAGAGGTGGACACCCCCTTTAATAATGGAAATTCTCACTGAATAACTTTTATCCATCCACCCATATATCACTACACGGGTTACAACTTGATGTTTTCTTGTCCTCCATCCTTGTGATGTCCTGTGACTACTTGGTTATATTCTTTTGTGTGACCTGTGTTAAAGGGTGAGTGCTGCATAAAAAGTGAAAACGGTTGCGATGCATATTAGCTGTAAGATATAAATATGGGGACAGTCATGAGTTGAAGCTATTGGCCTCTGGTGTCTGCCACTTTACGTACTCTTAAGATTAATAGTTTTCCGAGAGTGTTCTTCATTCATGTAGTCCATGTCGTCTCCTACTTTCTTATATAGATGGACGCAACGTAAAAAAAATCGTATACCACCTCTGAGTGGTAAACCTTCCCAATTAGAGTTGGTGTGAATCCGTTTGGCAGACTCAATCCAGCGGCCACGTTAATTGTGGCCACTGGAAGGAAGCCTTAAAATCCCTCCTCTTTCCTGACCCTTCTTTTTGTTTCGCCGACCTTGTACATCACAGCCCAACTGTGAAATCACACTTGGCCAAGTAATCAAAAGAAGGGCCTCGGGTACTGTCAGGTAAGAGGTGGTTCACAGCGCTGCCGTCCAGCGGATACAGATTACTAATTAGGTCGCTTGATCAGAATCCACAAACTCTACTCCTTATGTATACCTCTACTCCTTATGTGTACCATTAGAAGGAAGGTTAAAAAAAAAATCAGATTTGAACTAATCTTATTAGTCACATTTTAGACGCAATCGCATTTCTTGGGCTACGTTTACACTTGCGTTTTGACGTTTTAATTTATCTGTTGCGTTTTTTTGGAACAGACGGAATTAATATAAAAATTGGATCTTTGCATAACTGATATAAGCGAAAGCAGTGGTGCCCCCCATTGATATTACGGGGTCTCTATGGGTTTTGTGATGTGTCTATTTTTATTTATTTTTTTTAGAATGGAAGAAAAAGGTCTGCATTCTGCACTTTTTCTAAAAAGACACATAAATGAACTCAATCAGACCCTAGAACTATGAGTCTGGCCTCTCTGCTTCTGCTTGTATCTGTTATGCAAATTTTTAAAAAAAAAACTCCTTCCATTAACCTTTTCCTAAAACTGAAACATATAAGCGGAATGTCAAAATGTAAGCGTGAATGTAGCCTTGTAGTGATCCGGAGTTATCTTCAGAGCTGCGCTCACAATTCTTCATTGATCTTGCCCCAACATTTATGTGAACTTCTGTAATTCAGGAGAGAGGAGGGAACAATATTCTTTCTACAGATGGCAGTACACTCAAAATAAAGATTACATCTCGCACAAAGAAGACATTGAGCCAGCAATGAATTCTAGGAGATTACAGCCCAGAAACAAACAGAATTATGAATGCAGCACTGGGCTATAAAATAGACTGTAACTTAGGATTCGGACACGATGGGCATTATTAATACAAATGTTTTCTATCTGTAAACTGTGTAATGCTAGAAGGGGAAAATCAGCTTCCTTTCGACAGCCCGCGTTAGTAATCAGATTTTTCGAAATCTCTATTATGGGGACGGGATTTATTTATTTTTTATGCGTTAAATCTTCCTTGCCTTATGACTGCACAATCACCAGCATGGCCTCTTCGCCAATTTTTGGGCATTTTCTATACTGGTATCAGTGAATGATTGCTATTTTGTGTGATTTGTAAAGAATTGAGAAATTTTCGCCCAATTCCAATTTTGCACCAGGGCCTATAGTTTCATATATTTCCTGAAGGCACAGCATACAGCGATTATATCCTTCACACTAGGGATCTATTGTGATTATCACTAATTACATGCATCATTTATTTATTTGGTGGAGCTGGTGAAACATGATTGCACTTAGGCGGCTGTAAAGTGCTGCAGTCGTGACGTCCATGCCATCTTCTATTTCGGTATATTAGGATGTGAGGCTCGGCACTATGGAGTACCGTCTGCGTAGTCTCGCAGCTAGAAGCCACATTCATCAACCTTGTATTTGATACCGCTGAAAGGCATACTGTGACTGTGAATGAATGTTGTATATGATAATTTAAGAATAAATGTGAATTTTAGATAGGTTATTAAAAATCGGAGGAAATAGTAATTATTATTAGTTCATGCTATGGACTTGTAATGACATGTATGTGATCCTGGAGCACTTGCTGTATGTGTACTGTTCTTCTTGGGAATGTGATGCTATGTAATATTTGCATGTACAACAATAAATCTGTGCATGATATTTTAAACTTTGTCTCTGGATTCTCTTAATAATGTCGAACATCCACTGAGGTTGTAAGGGAGTCTCAGAATAATGTACACCCTACTGTCTAACAAGTTGCTTTGTTTCACAGAGGCACAACATTTCACGGTGTTCCCAAAATTTCACGGTGTTCCCAAAAAGAAGAATCTGCTTTCGATTTCTGCAGGATTCCCCATCAACTCGGCAATGCAAAATTCACTGATTCACTACCTAACCTTGCAAGCTTCTGAGGAGCATACCCTCTACCACACATTCATTGGCCTAGTATGTCATTGTGGGTCTCTTAGTGGGTAGCTTCTACCACAGGTTGGCTTGTTGTGCCTCTATGGGTCTCTTAGACAGTAACCTCTGCCACTGCATGGCCTAGCATGCCTATATGGGTCTCTTAGAGGGTAACCGCTTCCACAACTAGGCCTAACATACCTATATGGGTCTCTTCACATGTGTCCTGTACGATCGCTTGGCCTAGCATGTCTTCATGAGTCTCCTATAGGGTAACTTCTACTAGGCCGTACTTGCCTCTATGGGTCTCTTAGATGTAACCTCTACCATTACTTGACTTAGCATGCCTGTATGGGTGTCTTAGAGCAGTGTTCCCCAACTCCAATCCTCAAGGCCCACCAACAGGTCATGTTTTCAGGATTTCCTTTGTATTGCACAGGTGATGGAATTATTGCCTGTGCAGTTAATGCAATTATCACCTGGGCAATACTAAGGAAGTCCTGAAAACATGGACTGGAGTTGGGGAACACTGTCTTAGAGAGTAACCTCTGCCACAACTAGGCCTAACATACCTATATGGGTCTCTTCACTGTAACCTGTACGATCGCTTGGCCTAGCATGTCTTCAAGAGGTCTCTTAGAGGGTAACTTCTACTACAGCTTGGCCTAGTATGCCTCTATGGGTTTCTTAGACAATAACCTCCTAACTCTGCTTGGCCTAACATGCCTGTCTGGGTCTCTTAGAGGCTAACCCCCACCACAACTGGGCCTAACATACCTATATGGGTCTCTTCGAGTGTAACCTGTATAATCGCTTTACCTAGCATGTCTTCATGGATCTCTTATTGGGTAGCTTATACCAGAGCTTGGCTTGTTATGCCCTTACGGGTCTTTTAGAGACTAATCTCTACCACTGCTTGGTCTAATAACAAAAAATCCCAAGTACATGAGTATAGACATGCCTGTGTGGAGCATACACTGATGCCACATCCAAGCTTTATACGCCAGCTCCTAAGAAACTGAGAAAACAAAAGAGAAAATGGAGCCAAGCAGCGTTTCTTGAAGATAAAAATACAATTTTATTAGTCATAGTAATACAAATATATAGTCATAAATACCAATGAGAATGCAAGTGAAATTCACCTCCCCCAGAAACAATTCCAATGCCACAAAAAATATAATATGAATAATAAGGCGGAATGAGATCTAAATAGCAAAATGAGCAAACCCTTGGGGGTATAGTAATGGAGAAAATATATCCCTATTATGCCTCGCATACAAAAATATTCAGTAAAACCTACTATTGCACAGAGGCCCTAGGCCAATAATGTCACATAAGTCAGAGATTAAACATAGCAGTTTTATCAAAAAAGAGGGCAAAGTGTAGTATTAGGGAAATATAGTACACCCTAAGTTACTCAAATGTCACATAAAGTGTCACCTAACAAGTTGTAAGATGAAAGTCTAAACTGGATAACACATTAATAGAGACAAATCTAAATGGTAAGAGGAGCAGATCATTCATAGGGCTCCTTTCCACTTGCGAGAAATACGTCCGATTCTCGCATGTGAATTCCCAGCTCTGGCCCCGACACTCGGGAGTGGAGCGAGCGGCTGCATATAAATACATGCAGCCGCGCACTCCACTTCCGAGTGTCGGGGCCAGAGCTAGGATTTCACATGCGAGTGTCGGACGATTTCCTTGCATGTGAGTATGAGCCCATAGCGTTGAAATGGGATAAGTATCCCCAGTGTGCCCAACATATGGGAGTAAATAATCACCCTTTATTGCACAAGTGCCCAAAGCCTAAAGTGCCACACCTCATCCCCTCAACATATCCTTTTGCCTTCTCTTTGTAAGACTTGCTTCCTTTTATCTCCATTCATGTGGCACTTTAGGCTATATTTTTTGTGGCATTGGAATTGTTTCTGGGGGAGGTGAATTTTACTTGCATTCTCATTGGTATTTATGACTATATATTTGTATTACTATGACTAATAAAATTTTATTTTTATCTTCAAGAAACGCTGCTTGGCTCCATTTTCTCTTTTGTTTTCTCGCTGCTTGGTCTAGCATGCCTCTATGGCTCTCTTAGAGGGTATCTTCTAACCCTCTAACACAACTATGCCTTACATGCATCTATGGGTTTCTTAGATGTAACTTCTACCACTGCTTGGCCTAACATGCTTGTATGGCTCTCTTAGAGGGTAACTTCTACCTCAACTAGGCCTAATATGCCTCTGTTGGTCTCTTAGACTCGGGTAACCTTTACGACAGCTCGGCCTAGCATGCCTTCGTGGGTCTTTTAGTGGGTAGCTTGTACCACAGCTTGGCTTGTTATGGCCTCAGGGGTCTCTTACAGAATAACCTCTACCACTTCTTGGCCTAGCATGCCACCATGGATCGCTTGGTGACTATCCTTTACCACAATTGCACTGCCCAGGCATGAAATTGCATTAGTCAATTGCACTGGGTCCTCGTGGCGACTATACCAATTATGTTAACAGATCTCAAGAAGTAATACTTCTAGAATTGTTTTCTTTACCCCACCAAACAAATTGCACTTTTTTGCCAGGAGGATATGCTTTGTAGAAGATACAGGAAGGCTAACCACTTTTCCACTGCTCAGTTTGTCTCTGTATCCTTTGCTCTCTTTGTATCAAACACACCAGCTTGTCTCATGGTGGTCAAAAACAGGCGTGGTGGTCTGCAACTGGTTGCTTTAGTAATGCTGATCTAGTGTTCCTATGGTGATGCCAAACTTTGTATGGGTTCACACTAACACCGTACTCTTCTTCCTATAAAATGACGGTCCTGATATCAGTGGCGCTGGCAACAGTGTGTAGATCTAGTGCCATTCACAGCCCTCTGATAAACAACTCCACAAAAGGACCAAGAAAGGTGTACAACACAAAGGACAAACATACCAGGAAAAAGGAAGAAAACAAAGATAAAAGGGAAAACACAAAAAAGACCATTAAGGGAGAAATAAAGGTTGCACATCCTAAAAACCAAGGTGACGGGGAGAAGTAAATCTATACTGGAAAATACCATCATGGGTGCGCATTAAGGGGTAAAGAAGACCCTGTTTATCTGAGAGTGGTACGGAATAGAGGAGAAACGTTAAGCTTGGCGATCATAAAGTTATCTATGTTTTGACTTAGTTTTGACATGTAAAACACTGCCAGGATGAGGAGCTCTTAGACTGTGTGGATGGGGAGAGCAGGACTTCTGTGAATCCTGCAAACTATTACCATATGTAATAAAATTAAATGATAGACAACCATGTATCCCAAGCTGGTATTCTCCCCCTCTATCCCATGTCTCATGCACTTACGGGAATAACATATCCCTTAAAAACGCTGACATGTAAAATCTTGTTATATCTAAGAAATAACTGCCAGAGCTGACATTAAGATTAGGGTCCCGAATCATCAAAGTCTTTTCGTCTGAACTCTCACATAAAACCGTTTGAAATGTCTCAATTTTTGTGCAAAAAAAAAAACTAGTTCTTGCAGAAATATTTTGCTGTTTTTATGCCAGTTTTGGCTGGCTCCTCCAACTTTTTGAAAATAATTTCTGCCACAAATGTGTAAATTACGACAGAAGATCCTCAGTCTTTGACTGAATTTGAAAAAATGTGCCAAATTCTATAATTGTTCCACACACCAGCACATTCTTTATAAAAAGTGGTGTACACAATCCCAGTCTTGATGAATCAGGTCCTAAGTGTTCATACTGATTTCTCAACTGCTTGACCAATTACCGCTATAATCTTCCTACTGTACCAAATGCTTGGATATGTAAAAACAGATTGGAGTTGATCCACTTAAATGTCAAATTTTGGAAGCCCAACCTGAAAAGATCCATGAATAAATGCCCGAAAATTCAGACGTGTGGAAAGTAATATTCCAAGACAGTCTTGATGTTAATGTACTCTGTATGAAACCTCCGGGCTTCCGTCATAGTCTGCAGCTTAGATTTTCAGTGTCTGACCCTAACCTTTGTGTTTCCTTTAAAAGGGAACCTGTTATGTAAAAAAATGCTGTTAACCTGCAAATATGGTGTTAGTTAATAGCGTTCTGAAGCTGCCCGGCACCCGCACTGAGAGCCCCACTGCCTGGAGGAAATGAACTTTCTTCTTTCCTATGGCTTTCAGTCATAGGGGTGTGCTGATGCTGCTTCAGTCACTGCTCACTGCATAGTGAGCAGCATCCGTAAGTGTAACCCCTGGCACTGACTGACAGCTGGCTCTGCATCAGAGCTGTGACTGAAAGCCTGAGGCTGGTGGGAGGAATAAAGTTATTTTTCTCCCGGCACTGGGGCCATCAGTGCTGGCGCCGGGCAGCTTTAGAACGCTATTAACCCAATATCTGCAGTTTAATAGTGTTTTTTATTTTTACATGACAGGTTCCCTTTAAAGTGAAAATATTCCATAATAAAGCATCTACAACACCGAGGTGACCCTACTTGGACAGCCTTCTTTCCTTTTACTATTGCCATGAGTGTAAATAGTTGGCTGGATTGTGTGGGTCACGGTTGCTGTTAATGGGTTTTCCACATTAAAACTACAAATCTCTATAACTGTCTTTCCAGGAATGGATTTTTGGATCTCATTGCTGGAAAACCCTCATCTTACCAGGTCTTCTTGCTCACATAGGACCAGTATTCATACTGATCACCTATAAAACGGCACTTTTACAAAACATTTGACATGTCATAGGTTTGATAGTTGATGATCTAGGTGCTTCGATCCCCTTCGAAACCATTTGATCGATGAAATTAACATGCAAAACTCAAGTGACTTAATATGTCCTTAAAGGAGTTGTACGCTACTGGACACCCCCTTACTAGGGCACAGGGAGGTGAAAAGAAAATGTGATCCTCCCGCTGTGGCCCGCAGTACTCCTCCATAGTCAGCACTGCAACCCCGTCGCTCTCCTGACATCAACCTCAGCTGCTACATTGTTCACATTTTGTCTGAACAGAGACTACTGATTGGCTGAAGCAATCATGTGACGCCCTCATCGGATGATCATCAGCGGAGGATGGAGCAATGAATTTGATGCAGTGGCGTCAGTCTGAGAGGAAGCCATTTTTTTATGTTTCTAACATCCCCAGGCCCATTAAAGGGTCGTCCAGTAGAGAACATCCACGTTATTTTTTCTTTTGAGCAAGTTTTCAGTCTCGGAACAATTTTGGTCTCAGCACCAGGACTTTCACCTATCTAAATCTAGCTTTGTTGCCCATAGCAACCAATCTCGGTGCAGATTGGTTGCCATGGCCAACAAAGACCATTTTGATAAATAAGACCTAGTGTATGCAATTAGTACCAACAAACCAAAATTAAACTAGTGGGCACCAATGCACCCACTAGTACCCTTCTCCCTGTGATTTCTAGTCGTAGAAAGTTGTAATGGGGCATATTGGCTTCACAGAATGGCTGACAGAGCACATGGATACGAACATGACATTGGGGCAATTTTATCAAAACTATACTAAAAGAAAAAATGTCTTGCCTACAGCAACCTTTCACATCAGCTTTACTTTACCAAAGCTAAGCTTTGTTGCTGTAGGCAACAAAGACAATTTTAGCGATAGTATTTATGAGAAATGTGAAATTGTTTTGTCTGCAGCTCCTATGAAAAAACTGTCTCCATGGTAACAGACTACAAATAAACCGTGTGTAGTCTGATCCTGCAGTGCTAATCAGCTGAATGTGTATTAGGCCACGTTCACACATTCAGTATTTGGTGAGTTTTTTACCTCAGTATTTGTAAAGCCCGGGTCTCACATAGCGATACACCAGCGATCCCGACAACGATATGCACTTGTCAGGATCGCTGGTGTATCGCTACATGATCGCTGCTGAGCTGCCAAACAGGCAGCTCAGCAGCGATCTGGGACAGCGACACTGCGGGTAACATCGCTTAGTTACCCGCAGTGTACGTTGGATACCAGCGCCCTGATGCATGGAGCGCTGGTATCCAAGGTACACAGCGGGTTTCCAAGCGCTGCGCGGTGCCTGGAAACCCGCTGTGTACCTTGGTTACCAGCTCCCTGCATCAGGGCGCTGGTATCCAAGGTACACAGCGGGTTTCTAGGCACAGCCCCGCGCCTGGAAACCCGCTGTGTACCTTGGTTACCAGCGGATCGCTGGTCTCCCGCCTGTCACATGCAGCGATGCGTGCCTGTCAGCAGGAGACCAGCGATCAAAAAAATGTCCTGACATTTCAGCGACGATCAGCGATACCCAGCAGGGGGGCTGATCATCGCTGAATGTCACACACAGCGATATCGCTGGTGAGTCACTGCTGCGTCACAAAACTAGTGACTCAGCACCGATCTCGCGTAGCGATATCGCTGTGTGTGACGGGCCCTTAAGTCGAAACCAAGAATGGAACAATCAGAGGAAAAATATAATAAAAACACGTCACACCACTTCTGTATTTATCACCCACTCCTGGTTTTGGCTTACAAATACTGATGTAAAATACTGACCAAATACTGAATGTGTGAACATGGCGCTTAAAGGACAAATAAAAAGGAGTGTGACTTCAGGATTTGACTCCAATACGTTGGTTATGTAGCCTATAACCATAGAGATGTATTGTAGCTGTAGACTCAAAATGGTAGGAAATTTTCAATCAACACTATTTGTGATTTTGCTGTATTTTTTAAAATTTTAGCTGCTTTGGAACATAAAAAAAATATATATTTCAATGACGGACCTACCCTTTTAAAAAGATGAAGTGAACCATCCTATTGATGGGCTCCTTTAAGGCAGGGATGGGGAACCTCGGCCCGGAAGCCGCAAACTGTGTCCTTTTTGCGGGCTCCAAGGCTGATTCCGGAGACTGCAGTGCTTGGACTGGAAGCGCAGTTTGCTGGCCGTGGGCCCTTTAATTACTCCTGAGTCCTGACGGTATGTGCACATGTTGCGGATTCTGTTGCAGATCCGCAGCGGATTTTGCCCTGCGGATCCGCAGCAGAACTGCAAGTGATGTACAGTACCGTTCTAGTCAATGGAAATCAAAAAACGCAGTGCTCATGCTGCAGATTTTTCCGCGTAGATTTGGTGCGGATTTAAAACTGCAGCAAGTCACTTCTTTTGTGCAGATCCGCAGCGTTTTGAGAACTGCTCCATTATAGGAAACTGCAGGTCTCAAAACGCAGGGGAAATCCGCACAAAACTGCAGTAAATCTGCAGATAAAAAGGACAAAAAAGGATAAAAACTGCGTGGATTTTGACCTACGGTTTCTGCCAAAAGATGCAGATTCTGTGCAGAAAATTCTGCAGACCAATTTGCAACGTGTGCACTAGGGTGCCAAGGAAATGCATGGTAAAAATTAAGTAGCAAGTTTTTGAAGGTCTTACCTCCTAATTTTGTTCCTTTTTGGTCATAGATATTTTATAATTTGCTTTTTTTAAGATTAGTTATCATTTACTGGTTGCTCAATGGCACATCATATTGTAGTTTTAAATGTTTGTTTAGTATTTATCGTCATGCATATCCCGCGTTATGTATGGTATGTTATGCCTTTACCGATCAGATTAATTGATTTTATATTTTGATAGATCGGGCGTTTCTGAACGTGGCGATACCAAATGTGTGTATATATATATTTTTTTAACACTTTAATTTTCAATGGGGATGAAAGGGAGGTGATTTGAACTTTTAGGGTTTCTTTTATTTTTTTAAATGTTAGTGGTTAAATTTTAGTGGTTATTGTGTGTACAATATTGTGGAAAATGAGAAACATGGAATAATTCACATGCCTTGAGCAAGTGGTAAATCTAAATTTAATGTCAACATATTTTACATGGTGAATCCTTATGCCAAAAGGAACAAATTTGAGGGGTAAGACTTACTAATTTGCAAAGTTCATTTTTCCTTGGCACCCTAGTGTGCACATACCCTGAGACTGTGAGCACGTGCACGCAATGTTCAGTACAGAATGCTGCGGCACGTGCACTGACTGAAGACGCTGATGCACCTTGGAGTCCGCGTGATCTGCCCTCCGGTCCCACCAACGACGACAGCAGCGCAGCCCCAGCCCATCCTGTGATCCATATATGCCCCCAGCCTCTAATGTGATGTGTATATGGCTCCCGGTCCCCCTGTGATGCATATATGATCCCCAGCCCCCTTGTGTTGCGTATATGGAATAGAATATGCTTTGTTCAGGGTCTTCTCTGGGGACCGTTCCTCCTTACACATCTCTGTTGCACACGTGGAATTTCGTTTTATTACGTTTCATTTCCAGACATACAAAAGTCTCCAGTGTTCAGCTGGGTTAAGTGAAATGACATATGTTGTACTGCTCCAGCTCACGTATCTATGATGTAAGGGTGAAACAGGACCAGCATTATTCTTTATGTCGTTTCATTAAGGGGAATTCAAGGAATACGTAACTCTTACACCATATTCACATGTTGAGTATTAGGTGAGTATTTTCCATCAGTATTTGTAAGCTAAAACAGGAGTGGAGCAATTATATATATAGGTATAGATATAGGTATATATATATATATATATATATATTATATATATATATAATAGATGCAACCAAGAAATCCCTTGACACTGAAGGGGAGCGATCAGGGAGAAGTTGAGAGAGATCCTCCTGTCCAACTAGTCCCTCGTGCTGCGCAGTCCCCAACAGCTTGTAATGTCTAATTTTCTCTGAAATGCCGCAGCATTTATGAGTCAAACATACCTGGCGGAGATCATACAACCACCGTCTGGTACATGATGCCCATAATCCAGGCCACAGGTATCGGCTGTTAGGTTCCTGGTTTCTTATATTGCAGGTATAATAAATAGCCACTCGGGGGGGCTTTGCTTTACTGCAGCTCTTCCATATATTATTAAAATTGTCAACATGTTTTGTTACTTTAATATCCTCAAAAAATACTGGATGGTTATGTGTCTATTTATCACCGTTTTTAACATATAATATCGTAGACCTGTCTCAATAAGATCTGATTTTTATTAAGACGCACGGAGTTCATGGAAGTTCCCGTACGTGAACTCGCTTTTACAATCCTGTATGACTAACATCCTATTCCGAGCAAAATGATTGAAAATGGGAAACACGGCTTTTATTCTCTGTTTAATATATTTTTATTGCCTGTTTGCTGTTTTTCTATGTTTTAGCCGACTGTTGTACGAAAATGCAGTACCCTGAAAACCATCAACAAGCTGGTTTACTGATATTCACCTTATTATTGTTTTAATTTTACCATAATTGTGGGCTATATGTAAAATGTTCAAGAAATTGCTGTTCCTCAGCACATGAGCCTGCCAATAATCTGATAACCACAAACAGAGGTGTATCTAGGTTTTCCGGCACCTGGTTGCAAGAATTCACTTTGGTGACCCCCCCAAGCATATGCGATTTGCACACTTAATCACATGCTGACGAGCTTCTCTAACTAATTTTCTCAATGTTCAGCGAAAAACTGAGAGAAGCCGAAAGAGAAACTCATCACATTACCGTACCGTATGGCTCCATCCTGGTATATCCCTCATCCTGTTATATGTCCCCATCCTGGTATATGGCTCTCATCCTGGTATATGCCCCCATACTGGTATATGGCCCCACTGTTCAATACACAGAAAAAAAAACACTCCTACTCACCTTCCCTCCTGAAGCCGGCAGCTGACTTCGGCATCCAACAGGAGCCATAACGTCACTGCCACACGCCCCTGGTCATGTGCTCGCCAACGTGAGCTGCTGGCCTCTGATTGGCCAGCACCGTATATTGTGGTTGTCACAAAGTGACTGTCCTGGTGTGACGCGACCCGACAGTTGGTTCGGTCACAAGACAGCAAAACAAACAAGGGAACACCAGGGAAACTTTAACAACGGTGGGCCCTGTGATAAGGAACAAGGGAAATGGGCACCTCTTGCTCTCAACTAAGTCTGTGCTCTGATCTCCCTATCGTCCCTATACGGGTTCTTTCATCCCGTCGCCGAGCAGGATACCTAAAACCCTCACAAGCCCTGCGCTAATCCTTAGGTAGGGAGCAGGCCGGTGAGAGCACTAGTCACACCACTGCACTAATGAAACAAAAAGGGAAGGAACAAACAACAAAGGGTAAAGGCAACAAAAACACCACACTTAGGCTACTTTCACACATCCGTTTTTTGCCGTCAGGCGCGATTCGGCTTTTTTTGAAAAAAAATGATCAGTATTTTTCTACCGCCGGATCCGTTTTTTTTTCTCATTGACCTGCATTAGCGCCAGATCGCGCCACATGTACTTCCGTTTCGTCCGTTTTTTTTCCGGATCCGGCCTAATTTTCAATTCCGGCGGCCGGACAAGACGTGTCCAGGAACGTTTTTTCTTTCCGGCGAAAAACCCGGACAGCGCCTGAAGCAGCGCATCAGGCTTGTTGGTACAATAGCAGTCTATGGGTGCCGGATCAGGCAAAGGACTGATTCGGCCACCGGACTCCGTTTTCTTCATCTGCGCATGCCTGGATGGACGAAGTCAAGGTCTCTCTCTCACCTCTCTCTCGTTCATGACGGATCCGGATAAAAACCTGATCCGTTGCATCAGTTTTTCCCAATCTGAACAGGATCCGTCTTTTTCAAACTTGGACGGATTGTGCCGGATTGGAAAAAACGGATGTGTGAAAGCAGCCTTAGCTTTCTGCTGTAAAGCTCCACACAGCAGGATAAAGTCACCAGATCAAGGTAATAGCTGAAGCACCACTGCACTCAGCAAGCTCCTTCTCCTGCTTGGTTGGTCTCCAGAGGTACCTGTATCACCAACAGTCAGCTGATGCATCAGGTGACCTTTTATTGGATGGTGGGAGTGGTCACCTGCATCAGCAAACTCAGCAGCAATGTAATTACACCAGGGGCTACTGGGGGGGGGGAACTTACATTTACCCCCGATGGCCTGAAAGGAAAATAGTTTTAATAAGAAAAGAAAAATCTGCCACAGATCCAAAAATGGATCATGACAGTACCCCCCTTTCAATGAGGGGCCTCTGGACCCTCAACACCGCACCTCACCAGAAAACAACCTACGGTGAGGACTCATCGATCCACTAGAGTTCACCCCGGCAGTCACCTGACTCTCAGGTTTATGGCAAACGCGGACTGATGGAAGTGAGAATAACGTATGCTCTGGAGGTGCCACAAATCTCCAGAGAGCCGACCTCTTGTATGGTGCAATTTCTCCTGTTAACCTTATGAAAATGCAATATTTTGTGCTAAAAACATTTGTGGGGAAAATTTGATTTTTTTTATTTTTAGGGCTCAATGTTATAAAATTCTGTGAAGCACCTGAGGGTTTAATGTGCTCACCACGCATCTAGATCAGTTCCCTGAGGGGTCTAGTTTCCGGGGGATTTCCAGTGTTTAGGCACATCAGGGGCTCTCCAAACGCGATATGGTGTCTGCCAATTGTACCAGCAAATTTTGCATTCAAAAAGTAAATTGGCGCTCTTTCCCTTCCGAGCTCTGCCGTGTGCCCAAACAGTGGTTTACCCCCACATATGGGGTATCGGCATACTCAGTAGAAATTGCACAACAAATTTTGGGGTCTATTTTTTCTTGTTACCCTTGTCAAAATAAAAAATTTTGGATCTGAAGTAAGTTTTTTGGGAAAAAAAGTTAAATTTTTTTTTCCACATTCCAAAAATTCCTGTGAAGCACTTGAAGGGTTAATAAACTTCTTCAATGTAGTTTTGAGGACCTTGAGGGGTGCGGGTTTTAGAACAGTGTCACTTTTTTGTATTTTCTATCATATAGACCCCTCAAAGTGACTTCAAATGTGATGTGGTCCCTAAAAAAAAATGGTGTTGTAAAAATGAGAAATCGCTGATCAACTTTAACCCTTATAGCTTCCTGAAAAAAAAAAAATGTTGGTTCCAAAATTGTGCTGATGTAAAGTAGACATGTGGGAAATGTTACTTAAGTATTTTGTGCGACATATCTCTGTGATTTAAGGGCATGAAAATTCAAAGTTGGAAAATTGCTATTTTTAAAAAATTTTCGCCAAATTTCCCTTTTTTCCACAAATAAACGCAAGTCATATCAAATAAATGTTACCACTGTCATGAAGTACAATATGTCATGAAAAAACATTCTCAGAATCACTGGGATCCATTGAAGCATTCCAGATTTATTACCTCATAAAATGACAGTGGTCAGAATTGTAAAAATTGGCCTGGTCATTAACGTGCAAACCACCCTTGGGAGTACCGTAATGGTTTTAATTACCATTGCAAGAGAATGGGGCCGATTATGCTAAGGACACTTGCCTCAAACTTTGTCACGGTTTGAGCCGAATTTCATCTTACTGTGATACGAGTGTCAGGAGTCGAACCCAGTACCTCTTGTCCACTGGCCAGCAGCTCTACCATTTGAGCTATTCTGCTGGCTGCAAAGTTCCTTGCTGAACCCAGATACCATTGACTGTTCTTCCTGATTGGCTACACCTAGTGCTCTCTTGATTGGGCCTCTGATTGCCAATTACACACCCTATATAAACCTGGCCCTGTGGGTGTGTCATTGCGAGATTATTGTGCTTCCAGCCTTTAGTCAAGCTCTTTCTCCTGCTGTTCCTGCTGCTACAAACACTGCTCTCCTGTGAACTGACCTCGGCCTGCCACCTGACTACGTTATCTGCCTGCTCCTCTGCTACCGAACTGCCTTTCCTGTGTACCGACCTCCGGCTGCCATCTGACTACGTTATCTGCCTGCTCCTCTGCTACAAACACTGCCTTTCCTGTGTACCTACCTCCGGCTGCCACCTGACTACGTTATCTGCCTGCTCCTCTGCTACAAACACTGCTCTCCTGTGTACCGACCTCCGGCTGCCACCTGACTACGTTACCTGCCTCTGCTTCCCCTAGTGTTTGCAGTAACATCGGCTCCAACCCAGACGGGATCCTGACAGAATAATCTCGCGCCAAAATGGAGTCCGCTGTGAACACTCTGAGGCGGCAAGTTACGGAGCTTCAAAGTTTTTGTACTGACTCTCAAGGAAAATATGCCAAGTTACAAACTGATTTCACGGCGATACAACAGGAAGTAATTGAGCTACAAAAACAACTACTGGACGTGCGCAATTCAGGGCCCGAATCAAACGCGCGGCTGCCGCTGCCTGCAAAGTTCAGTGGGGATCGCAAGCAGTACCGAGGATTCCTCAATCAATGCCGCATATACTTCCAGATGCAACCTGCTCCCTTTACCAGTGAGAGGAAGAAAGTTTTTTTCATGATAAATCTCCTGACGGATGAAGCTCTTGCTTGGGCTTCACCTTATGTAGAAAAGGACTATGCCCTCCTTAATGACCTGGAAGCTTTCATCGCAGCTATGAATCAAGTTTTTGATGACCCAAACTGCTGTGCCACAGCAGAAACCAAATTACATAATTTGCGCCAAGGACGTCGCTCTGTTGCGGAATATACATCGGAGTTCCGTCGCTGGGTGGCCGACACCACCTGGAATCCAGCGGCCCAGAGAAGTCAATTTCGACGAGGGTTATCAGAACCAGTGAAAGGCGAGCTTGCCAGGGTTGAGACCCCTGACCAGTTGGAGGACTTTATTCAACTATGTATCCGGATTGACCAGAGACTTACTGAAAGGAGAAAGGAGAGACTGCGAGCACTTGGGAATAGCCCTGGCTTCTCATTTTCAGCATCAGACCACCAAGAAAAGACGCAAGGCGTGTCTGAACCGATGCAGATCGACGTCATCCGAAGACCACTCTCTGCACAGGAGAAGGAGAGGCGACGTGCAGAACATCTCTGCCTCTATTGTGGGGACCCTGAACACTATGCCATCAACTGTCCTAACAAAAGGACTATAGCCTTTACCAACAACAGGTCTGCCAGCAATACGGACCTTTCTCAGCAGTCGGATTCCTTCTTGCAGACTATCTCATCAGTAACTCCAGAAATAGACAAAATACATACCACATCATCTCATTTTGTAATCCCCATTCAGGTTGTAATGGGCACCCAAAAAATACTATGCTCTGCCCTGTTGGATTCGGGAGCAGGAGGAAATTTTATGGACTTAAAATTTACACGTGATAATAATATTTCCAGTAGGACCAAATCCACACCAATTGAAATGGAAACTGTGGATGGATCACCTTTGTCTTCTGGACCTGTCACGCATGAGACAATCGAACTGGAGATTTGTATCGACCCGGATCATCATGAAGCTGTCAGTTTCCACCTTATTTCATCTCCGAAATTTCCGGTTATTCTAGGGATCCCCTGGTTTTCAGTCCATAACCCTTCTATCAACTGGGCATCAAGGACCATCACCTTTCCATCTGACTACTGTAAGAATAATTGTCATAAGGAACTCCCTGTTCTCCAACAAGTCCAAATCTCTGAGATTTCGCATGAGAAGGAAGAGAAACTACCACCTCAATATCAGCAGTTCTCTGATGTCTGCAGTAAGAAGAAAGCAGATCAATTACCTCCTCACCGTCCTTACGACTGTCCCATTGAATTGCTGCCAGGAGCAACCATTCCATTTGGACGGATTTACAATCTTTCCGAACCTGAATTGAAGGTATTAAGAAAGTTCCTGGATGAAAATTTAGAGAAAGGCTTTATTCGACCTTCCACATCTCCAGCTGGGGCACCCCTGTTCTTTGTTGAAAAGAAAGACTCCACTCTGCGGCCATGTATTGACTACAGAGAGATGAATAATATCACTGTCAAGAATCGCTACCCGCTACCCTTGATTCCTGAACTATTTGAGAGACTCCGTTCTGCGAAAATCTTTACGAAGCTGGATCTTAGAGGGGCTTACAACCTCATACGGATTCGCCCAGGAGATGAGTGGAAGACCGCCTTCAGAACGAGATATGGACATTTTGAATCTCTTGTTATGACCTTTGGCCTTAGCAATGCCCCAGCCACCTTTCAACATTTTATTAATGATGTATTTCGAGATTTCTTGGACCAATTCGATGTGGCTTATCTCGATGACATTCTTATATTTTCAGACACCTTGGAAGAGCATCGCAGGCACGTCCAGTAAGTCTTGGAACGACTACAGGAGAACCATCTCTACATTAAACTTGAAAAATGTGAGTTTGAACAAACCAGTATCCAATTTCTGGGATATATCATCTCCCCAGAAGGTCTGAGCATGGATCCCGGCAAAATCAATGCTGTAGTGGACTGGCCTGTTCCAAGAAATTTAAAAGACGTCCAGCGTTTCATAGGATTTGCTAATTTTTACCGAAAATTTATAAAGAACTTTTCACGGATCATACTACCAATTACTACACTAACAAAAAAGACCAAAGCATTTTTCTGGTCTCCGGAGGCACAGGAGGCTTTTGACAAGTTGAAAACTCTTTTTACGTCTGCTCCATTGTTAGTACACCCAAATCCTGAATTGCCATTTACTGTCGAAGAGGACGCCTCGGACTCTGCAGTGGGAGCCATTCTGTCTCAGCGAGTTGGGGACAAGATGCAACTTCACCCATGTGCGTTTCTTTCCCACACCATGTCATCTGCAGAAAAGAACTACGACATTGGTAATAAAGAACTGTTAGCCATTAAAGTTGCCTTCTCCGAGTGGAGACATCTTCTGGAAGGTGCCAATCACCCTGTGACTGTCCTCACGGACCACAAGAATCTTGAATTCCTCCGTACAGCAAAAAGATTGTCTGCAAGACAAGCACGATGGGCCTTATTTTTCTCAAGATTCAATTTTATAATCTCTTACCGGCCTGGTTCAAGAAATGGCAAGGCTGACGCCCTGTCCAGGATGTGTTCGGAACCTCAGGAGAGGTCTAGTAAGATGATACAATTCTAGGCCCTAAAAATTTTTGGAATATTGCACTCTAGAGGACTAGGTAATAGAATTAAAGATGGATATCAAGAGGACTCTTTCCTTAACCATCCTTCGGAAGACGTCGATCTTTCATTCAAAGAGGGGTTTTGGATGCAGAAACACCAAATATATTTACCTGAATCTTCTCGCCTTGAAGTCCTCAAAAGTGTCCATGATTCTAAACTGGCAGGACATCCTGGAGTTGCAAAAACACAAGAATTACTACTTTGTTTCTTTTGGTGGCCTAATTGTAGGAAGGACGTGAGGAAATATGTTTCAACCTGTTTAACATGCGCACGAAACAAGACCCCACGATCGTCTCCTCTAGGACTCTTGCAACCACTCCCAGTTCCATCCAGGCCTTGGGGATCTATTTCCATGGATTTTATTGTGGAACTACCCCTTCCAAACAGATGACCGTCATCCTTGTCATAGTGGACCGACTCACAAAAATGGCCCACTGAAGGAATTCCTACTGCTGAAAAAACTGCAGAGCTGATGATCAAAGAGGTATTCAGGTTTACATGGAATTCCTGACAGCGTGGTGTCTGACAGAGGCATTCAATTTACGTCAAAATTTTGGAAGAGTTTCTGTACAGCCTTGGGAGTCACGGTGAATCTGTTGTGACCCGCACCACAATTGTGGGTTACCAGAGCAATGGGGTACTCAGAGCCGAGCCCATGGAAGTCTATGGGGTTGTCACAGGTAGCGGTGGCTCGGTCTGTGGCCCTGGCGGTCAGGCGTATGTTGGGGGGTATATTTACAGGGGATAGGTATATATGTACAGTTCGTGACGCCACCTGTAGTTCTCTGATCACTAAGACCAGCGCTGCTGTAGATCTCTGAGGGGATGGTGAGGCAGCTAGATGTCGGGTCCCCTACAGGTGGGACTCTTCCCTCAGGTCGATAGTTATGGTGGGGTTGTGCAGGGATGCAATTAAATGACACAGTCTCACACATAAAAGCTTCTTTCCATACCTTTACTTCAAGTTGTTCAGGCAGGTCCCAGGGAGGCTGTTTGGGGTGGAGGATGTGCTTTGAGGCAACAGCTGAACAGGTTGGGGGCCTCCTTTACTTTCCAAACGATGAGTCCAACCAGCATAAAGCGTAGTTCACTCCAGAAACTCCAGCTATTTCAAAGCTGTACTGCCCGGTCAGTTTTGTGGTCGGAGTCTTCCTTTAATGTGAGAGAGCTGAGTTCCTACTGTTGTCCTGCATCGACTCAAGGTTCCCACTCTCCCTGACCCCAGTTACGTACCGACACTCCAAGGGCTGCTTGCTGCGACCTAAGGTCCAGTAAGACTCTGGTTTTTCTATCACTATGCCTAAAGCTATAGTGACACTTCGGTCCCCAGTGACCGGTGACAATGTGCAGGATAATCCAATCCTAAAGGCACTTCTGAATTCTTCCACTGCGCCCTTCGCCCTGTTCGCGCTTGTAGCATAAGCACTCCACACTTCCGAAGGCTATACAGGTTAGTCCCTTCTTGCTTCTTCCCAGAGCTTGCTAACAGGTGCTCAGTATTCTTCTAGTTCAGGAGCACGTCGACTGAACTCCACTGTCCTTGGGACAGGCGACTGAAGGTCCTGCTGCTAACTCCTCTTTCCTCCTGCACAGACTGCACACTGACTGACCTGTCCGAAGACAGGAAACTGAATGCCTGACTGAGCTGTATGTCACTAGCTTATATACCTATGGGTGTGTCTAAGTGTGTGTTGGAGTGAATGTTTATTGAGCATTAAACTGTTACCTCTCCGCACATCCTCCAGGGTACTGTGTGTGCCTTCACACCAGGGCTACACAAATCTTTCTACCGCTTTCCATCCTCAGTCCAATGGCCAGACGGAGAGAACGAACCAGACTTTGGAGCAATACCTCCGTTGCTTCATTTCCTATCTTCAGGATGACTGGGTGGACTATTTACCAACAGCAGAGTTTGCCTACAACAACTCCATACATAGCGCTACATCTCAAACCCCATTTTTTGCTAATTATGGAGTACATCCAGTATTTATCCCTAATCTGCCAGTGAACACTCCCATTCCTGCTGTTAATGACAGGCTTACAAAATTGCAGGAATCCCAGAAGGAATTATCAGAGATATTGCTCAAGACCCAGGAAGAATATAAGGAAGCAGCAGATAAACATCGGAGAGTGCCCCCTGCTCTTCAGGTTGGAGACAAAGTTTGGCTGTCCACTAAAAACCTTAAGACACATGTGCCATCCTCCAAATTGGGTCAGAAATTCATTGGACCTTTTCAAATTTCTGCAAAAATTAACCAGGTTGCTTTTCGTTTAAAACTTCCCAACAATCTAAAGATTCATCCAGTGTTTCACATATCCTTGCTCAAACCCTTCTGTGAAAACCCGTTTCCAGGAAGAATTCAGCCACCTCCTCCACCAGAAAGGATCCGTGGTGAAGAAGAATACATTGTGGATAAGATTCTGGACTCCCGAAAATTCAGAGGTAAACTGCAGTATTTGGTGCAGTGGAAGGGTTATGGACCAGAGGAAAATTCATGGGAACCAAGGGACAACGTCCATGCTCCTAGACTAACAAGAGCCTTTCATCAGAGGTACCCGGATAAGCCAGCTCCTGAGATGTCCAGAGGCCATCCTGGAAGGAGGGGAGTACTGTCAGGAGTCGAACCCAGTACCTCTTGTCCACTGGCCAGCAGCTCTACCATTTGAGCTATTCTGCTGGCTGCAAAGTTCCTTGCTGAACCCAGATACCATTGACTGTTCTTCCTGATTGGCTACACCTAGTGCTCTCTTGATTGGGCCTCTGATTGCCAATTACACACCCTATATAAACCTGGCCCTGTGGGTGTGTCATTGCGAGATTATTGTGCTTCCAGCCTTTAGTCAAGCTCTTTCTCCTGCTGTTCCTGCTGCTACAAACACTGCTCTCCTGTGAACTGACCTCGGCCTGCCGCCTGACTACGTTATCTGCCTGCTCCTCTGCTACCGAACTGCCTTTCCTGTGTACCGACCTCCGGCTGCCATCTGACTATGTTATCTGCCTGCTCCTCTGCTACAAACACTGCCTTTCCTGTGTACCTACCTCCGGCTGCCACCTGACTACGTTATCTGCCTGCTCCTCTGCTACAAACACTGCTCTCCTGTGTACCGACCTCCGGCTGCCACCTGACTACGTTACCTGCCTCTGCTTCCCCTAGTGTTTGCAGTAACATCGGCTCCAACCCAGACGGGATCCTGATAACGAGTCTCTCGCATGAAAGAATCGCATCACAGGTGTGGAAAAGATGGAGAACTTAATTTCTCCACCTTATTATTATTATTATTGTCAGGAATAATCTTCAGGGATTTATAATTATCCCACTTCCACTTAGGAACTTGCAGCTCTCTGGCGCCCCCTTACCCTCAGGTCAGTCAGGGAACTGCACCTAGGATAATTAGTCGCCAGACGGGCCGCTTGGATGTGTGCTGGCTATTGGGCACGCTGCAGTGAGGGAATTATAATTACTGCGGGCCACAGCCAGGCAATAGACTTATAAGACCCGCTCCGTCACTGCCAACGCCACCCAATAGGTCAACACTTTACACCCCTTCTTTTTAGCTGCCACCAGCTACGATTTACTTAATGAACAATTTATCAAGAGGTTCCGTAGCAACCCCGAATTAGTAGCGTAGGTACTTCAGGCACATGCAAAATCGTTTATAGAGCAGGAGAACCAAACTAATAATTTTATATGTTTATTCCTAAAAATGCAGGCAGTGTTTATACAGGATAAAAAAAATGTAACAAGCTGAGGCAATACAATTATGTACAATGCAGTTAAAACAAAACAGGGTTAAAGGTGAAAAACTTACATGGTACTTAGGTAGTTACAGGCAAGACAGGCTGGGGGAGGAGCCACACTCATAGTTCATTTGCAGATCTGTTAGTCACGTCATCACAGCCTGGAATGACCAGGGGGGCTAGCTGCAAGACTTATACATGTGGGCTGGTGACCTCACAAAAGGGGATGGTTTTCTGGCCACCTCTCAGGGCTAGAAGTTATAGTTTTAAGCTCTGGAAGATCATAAGGACCATACCTCATCCTGGGAACCTAGCAGAATAATGGCAGATCTATCAGTGATCTCATTCTGAAATGACTGTTCAAATGAGCCCAAACTTGGGTGAGATAGTCCATGGTGCACCAGAGAATTCCATTTCTCGGGTTCTGTTGGAGTTACGGGTTCACCAGTACCACGGGAACGACGCCTGATGGACGCATGATTCAAAACCGTAGCTTTAGTGTCTTTAACGTAAGCTCCCTGCGAGTTATGACCAAAAGAATGAATTCCAATAATAGCTATGGGATCATCCTGCAGGATTTTGGAGACAAAGAAATTCCTGAGGTGGGGGCGAAAGGAAGGAGTGCTGTACTTTCAAACAGTGAATTGCAGCGAGGTTGCAGGCACAAGGGTGAAGAGGGGGCAGTTTTGCTCTGTGCTGGTGTGTGGCCCAGCTGCGCTTGGTACACATGTTCCCAGGAGTATGTACTGAAAGGTAATTGCAAAACCTGATATTCATTCACGCTCACACTTCTGTTGTGAATGGGTTTGAGATGAGTTCTGAGCAGAGGCTCCCTCTGGTGGTTACAAGCGGTACTAGTGAGGATTGTGAGGACTGGGAATCAGGTGTTACTGATTGGTCTTATATAAGGGAGTAATTTTCCCATCAGGGTTGCCGGTGATCAATTGTTCTGGTCTGAATCCTTCTTTCCAGTTTCCCTTGTAGCCTGCTGTGTCGTGTCTGCATCTCCTGCTATCAGATAAGACTATTTCTTATTTTGTGTTTTTGCTATATATTTGCATTTGGTCCTGCACTTCTGTGGGGACCTTCTGGGTTCCCTCCGGGGGCTTTTGCCCTCTCAGTTTAGTCCAGCCACTGTGTTTTGTACTTTTGCTTTTTCCAGTTTTTTCAGTGGCTGCTGTTTTTGTTACACCAGAGAACTAATTTAGGTGGTAGAGGTCGTGTGATCTCAGGTGATTTTGAAATTAGTAGAGTTGGTGTTTTTTCAGGGTTTTCTGGGATTGCAGTAAGTACCCTTCCTGTCCTTTTCTATTTAGTTAGTTTGGGCCCCAGCGTTTGCTCATACTATTTTCTTTCTGTGTCAGTATTTCCTCTTGTCTAACCGCCATTACATGTTTGGGGGCTTTCTATTATCTTTGGGGTTCTGCTCCGGGGCAGATAGCTTTCCTATTTCTATCTTTAGGTGTAGTTAGTTTCTCAGGCTGTGACGAGGCGTCTAGGACCAACGTAGGAACGCTCCACGGCTGCCTCTAGTTGCGGTGGTTAGTCAGGGTACTGCAATCTCATAGATTCCAACTGCTCTGGTGTATTTCCTTTTTTGCCTGCACTCCTCAGCTACCGTAACATAACAGTATCACCGGCCATAAAGATTGTATGGTACTCACAGAAGGGAAAAAATATTTTGAAGGAAGAAAAGTTGTCAGAGATATTTTTCTGTTTGTTGCATTTTTTTTTTTTTCCCTCTGTATCTCTGGGTGCTGGGGAGGATCTTTTCTCCCAATGGAGTTTGCACAGTTGTCTGCCCGTGTGGATCAGCTTGCCACTGAGGTTCGGAGTATTGCTATCTATCTTGCTAGGTTGCCTGTTGTGGAACCTAGGATCCCCATGCCAGATTTGTTTTTAGGGGATCGAGCTAAGTTTCAGAATTTCAAAAATAATTGTAAATTGTTTCTTGCCTTAAAATCTAAGTCCTCAGGAAACGCAGCGCAGCAGGTTCAAATTATCATCTCTCTCCTGCGCGGCGATCCTCAGGATTGGGCTTTTTCCCTGATACCTGGGGATCCTGTTTTGAGTGATGTTGATGCATTTTTTCAGGCTTTGGGGTTATTGTACGATGAGCCTAATGTCACTGATCAAGCTGAAAAAGCCTTGTTGGCATTAAATCAGGGGCTTGATGACGCTGAGTTATACTGTCAGAGATTCCGTAGGTGGGCAGTCCTGACCAAATGGAATGACGACGCTTTGGCGGCCCTTTTCCGGAAGGGTCTGTCGGATAATGTAAAGGATGTTATGGTGGGATTCCCTGTCCCTCTGGTCTCAATGATTCTATGTCATTAGCGATTCAAATTGACAGACGTTTGCGTGAGCGGAGAAGTATGCGTGGAGTGGTGTTGCCTTGTGAGCCAGCTGCTGAGCCCATGCAGTGTGATGGAGTGGTGTCTGGGGCACAGCGTCATGAGTTTCGAAAGCGCAATGGGTTATGTTTCTATGTGGTGATGCCTCTCATGCTATTTCAGTCTGCCTAAGCGGGGAAGACGTTTTGCACGCTCAGTTGTCTTGGGTAGTGTTCAGACTAAGTTTTTATTAACTGTCACTCTGATATGCTCTCTGTCCTCATTTTCTGCTCAGGCTTTCGTTGATTCTGGAGCAGCTATTAACCTGATGGATTATGATTTTGCTAAACGTTGTGGGTTTCCCTTGATACCCCTACAGAAGTCTATTCCTTTACTGGGGATCGATTCTACCCCTTTGGCTGAGAATAAACCCAGTTTTCTACTCAGGTGATAATGAGGGTTGAACCTGATCACCAGGAGTGCTGCAAATTTTTGGTTCTATATAATCTGCATGACATTATCGTGCTGGGTTTCCCTTGGTTACAGTCTCATAATCCTGTTTTGGATTGGAAATCTGTGTCTGTAACCAGTTGGGGCTGCCAATGTGTTAATACCAACACTCCTGTTTTTTCTGCCTCCCCCAGGCTGAGGATGTTCCTGACTTTTTGTTTGATTTTTCTGATGTGTTTAGCGAAAGTAAATCTGCATCCTTACCTCCCATAGGAGCTATGACTGCGCTATTGAATTAGTGCCAGGTAGTAAATTCCCTAAAGGTCGCCTTTTTAACTTGTCTGTACCTGAACATGACGCTATGCGGTCTTATATCAAGGAATCATTGGAGAAGGGTCATATCAGACCATCCTCTTCACCCTTAGGTGCCGGTTTTTTCTTTGTGGCCAAAAAAGATGGTTCATTAAGGCCGTGTATTGATTATCGTCTCTTGAACAATATTACTGTGAAATATCAATACCCGTTACCCTTGATTTTGACCTGTTTTCCAGGGTGAAAAACGCTACTTGGTTTACCAAGCTTGACCTCAGGGGGGCGTATAACCTTATTCGCATTAAGCACGGGGATGAATGGAAGACGGCATTTAACACCCTGAAGGGCATTTTGAGTACCTTGTGATGCCCTTTGGGCTCACTAATGCTCCTTCCGTCTTCCAGTCCTTCATGAATGACATTTTCAGGGATTTTGTGGACAAGTTTCTGATTGTTTATTTGGATGATATCTTGATTTTTTCTAATGACTGGGACTCTCATGTGAAACATGTTCGAACTGTATTCCAGATTTTGAGAGAGAATGCTCTGTATGTGAAGGGATCAAAGTGTCTTTTTGGCGTACAGAAGATCTCATTTCTGGGATTCATTTTGTCCCCATCTGTTATTGAAATGGACCCGGTCAAGGTTCAGGCCATCTGTGATTGGGTCCAACCTACTTCATTAAAGGCTCTTCAGAGATTTTTGGGTTTTGCCAATTTTTATCGTAAATTTATTGGTAATTTCTCTGTTATTGTTAAACCATTAACTGATTTGACCAGAAAGGGTTCTGATGTGGTGAATTGGCCTCCTGAGGCAGTCTCTGCGTTTCAGGAACTTAAGCAGAGATTCACTTCTGCTCCTGTTCTACGGCAGCTGATGTTTCTCTGCCATTTCAGGTGGAGGTTGATGCCTCTGAAATTGGGGCAGGTGCCGTTTTGTCCCAAAAAGATCCAGAGACCTCTAAAAGTAACCCTTGTGCCTTTTTCTCTCGAAAATTTTCTCCTACTGAACGTAATTATGACGTGGGTAATCGGGAGTTATTGGCCATGAAGTGGGCTTTTGAAGAGTGGAGACATTGGCTGGAGGGAGCCAAACATCAGGTGGTGGTCCTTACGGACCATAAGAATCTGGTCTATCTGGAATCTGCCAAGCGACTCAATCCTAGACAGGCCAGGTGGGCCTTGTTTTTCACACGTTTTAATTTTGTGGTTTCCTTTCTTCCTGGCACTAAGAATGTTAAGGCGGATGCCCTCTCGAGGAGTTTCCTTGCGGACTCTCCTGAGCTATCTGATCCCTCTGTTATTTTGAAGGAGGGTGTAGTTCTTTCCGCCATCTCGCCCAATTTGAGACTTGCTCTGGAGGGGTGTCAGGAGGATAGGCCCGAGCGCTGCCCTGTTGGAAAATTGTTTGTCCCGGACCAATGGAAAAAGAGTGTGATGTCTGAGATTCATTGTTCGCATTGGCTGGGCATCCCGGAATTTTTGGTACCAGAGACTTGGTTAGTCGGTCCTTTTGGTGGCCTACCTTGTCTCGCGATGTCAGGGAATTTGTGCAGTCCTGCGGGACTTGCTCTCGCTCCAAGCCTTGCTCTCGCTCTAGTGGTTTGTTGATGCCATTGCCTGTGCCCAAGAGACCATGGACCCATATCTCTATGGATTTCATTTCCGATCTTCCTGTTTCTCAGAGAATGACCACCATCTGGGTAATTTGTGATAGGTTTTCCAAAATGATACATCTTGTGCCATTACCTAAGTTGCCTTCCTCCTCTGAATTGGTGCCGTTGTTCCTTCAGCACGTGGTTCGTTTACACGGCATTCCTGAGAACATTGTGTCTGACAGAGGAGTCCAGTTTGTTTCCAGATTTTGGAGGACTTTTTGTTCTAAACTGGGTGTTCAATTGTCTTTCTCCTCGGCATTTCATCCTCAGACCAATGGTCAAACTGAGAGAACAAACCAGACATTGGAGACTTATCTAAGATGCTTTGTGTCTGCTGATCAGGATGACTGGGTCTCTTTTTTGCCTTTGGCTGAGTTTGCTCTTAATAATAGGGCTAGCTCTGCCACTTTGATGTCTCCGTTTTTCTGTAATTCTGGGTTTCACCCTCGATTTTCTTCAGGACAGACGGAGGCTTCTGTCTGTCCAGGTGTTGACTCTGTTGTTGAGCGTATGCAGCAGATTTGGGACCAGGTAGTGGAGAGGTTGTCCCTCTCTCAGGAGAAGGCCCAGCGGTTTGCTAACCGGCATAGGACTGATGGTCCTCGGTTTAAAGTGGGGGACTTGGTCTGGTTGTCCTCAAAGAATATTCCTATGAGAGTAGCATCTCCTAAATTTAAGCCTAGGTTCATTGGACCTTATAAGATCATGGAGATTATTAATCCTGTTTCTTTTCGTTTGCTTCTTCCAGGGACATTTAAGATCCATAACGTGTTCCACAAGTCCTTGTTGAAGAGGTTTGTTGAGCCAGTGGTTCCTGCTGCTGTGCCTCCTGACCCTGTTTTGGTTGAGGGCAATCTGGAGTATGTGGTTGAGAAAATATTGGATTCTCGTTTTTCTAGACGAAGACTCCAGTATTTTGTTAAATGGAGAGGTTATGGTCAGGAAGACAATTCTTGGGTGTTTGCTTCGGACATCCATGCTAGGAGACTTATCCGTGCGTATCATAGAACTCATCCTGACCGACCTGGTTGCTCAAATGAGGGTTCGGTGACCCCTCCTCAAGGGGGGGGTACTGTTGTGAATGGGTTTGAGATGAGTTCTGAGCAGAGGCTCCCTCTGGTGGTTACAAGCGGTACTAGTGAGGATTGTGAGGACTGGGAATCAGGTGTTACTGATTGGTCTTATATAAGGGAGTAATTTTCCCATCAGGGTTGCCGGTGATCAATTGTTCTGGTCTGAATCCTTCTTTCCAGTTTCCCTTGTAGCCTGCTGTGTCGTGTCTGCATCTCCTGCTATCAGATAAGACTATTTCTTATTTTGTGTTTTTGCTATATTTTTGCATTTGGTCCTGCACTTCTGTGGGGGCCTTCTGGGTTCCCTCCGGGGGCTTTTGCCCTCTCAGTTTAGTCCAGCCACTGTGTTTTGTACTTTTGCTTTTTCCAGTTTTTTCAGTGGCTGCTGTTTTTGTTACACCAGAGAACTAATTTAGGTGGTAGAGGTCGTGTGATCTCAGGTGATTTTGAAATTAGTAGAGTTGGTGTTTTTTCAGGGTTTTCTGGGATTGCAGTAAGTACCCTTCCTGTCCTTTTCTATTTAGTTAGTTTGGGCCCCAGCGTTTGCTCATACTATTTTCTTTCTGTGTCAGTATTTCCTCTTGTCTAACCGCCATTACATGTTTGGGGGCTTTCTATTATCTTTGGGGTTCTGCTCCGGGGCAGATAGCTTTCCTATTTCTATCTTTAGGTGTAGTTAGTTTCTCAGGCTGTGACGAGGCGTCTAGGACCAACGTAGGAACGCTCCACGGCTGCCTCTAGTTGCGGTGGTTAGTCAGGGTACTGCAATCTCATAGATTCCAACTGCTCTGGTGTATTTCCTTTTTTGCCTGCACTCCTCAGCTACCGTAACATAACACACTTCCCTAGATTGCCACTAGAGGGAACCTTAGACTATTTAAGGGTGTGAGAGACGTAGCAGGAGATCAGTGTAGTTCCTGTCAGAGAACAAGTCAGTTCAGTTGGAGGGAGTCTGAAGTGATTCGTAGCTAAGTCTGAGCTAGAGACGTGTGGAGATTTCCTGTCAGACAAGACAGAGGAGGAAAGATTGCAAGCTGATATCTTGGAGCACCTAGACTGTTAGTTCCCAACGAATGCGGAAAGTGACTCTCGGAGCAAGCGTGTATTCAGTCTGACAAAAGGTCCTGAGAGCTGCTCTGGACAGAGTCTTTGAAGGAACAGAAGGAAGGGGACTACAGTTGGCAGAACATCGAGTTAACTGAGAATCAGTCAGCGAGCTTTAGAAGGAAAGAAGCTGATGACTACTACACCTACTGCTACCCCGTGCTTATGTTAAGGGTGAAATTAGGGCGACGGGCAAGTGGTGACCAGAGAAGGAGTGACTTCGGTGACAGAGCACCTGCACTCGATTCAACCGGACACCGGGTCCGAAGTATTGCTAGATCCTTCACGGCTAGTGAGAGAAACACCAGCATCCCTGCTGGACTTCAAGTCACAGAGGGTAGCCCTAAGTGCCGATACGTAACTGGGGTCAGGGAGAACAGGGGTCTGGCAGGTACCGCCGTAAAGACTTAGTTCTTGCCAAAAGAAGACTTCCACCACAATGTTGGCCGGGCGAAGCTGTTCTATTTAGAGTTAAACCTGACTTCACACAGGTTAGGACTCATACACTTTAAAGGAGAAAGGAGGCCTTCAACCTACTTGGCGATTACCTGGATGTACATACTCCACCCTGAGCAGCTTCCCGGGACATACCTGCAACCTTCACCAGTAAAGGTATGGAAAGAGACTGACTTGTGTGTGTTTGCCTTATTCCCTGCACCCTGCATCACCATAGACTTTGAGGGAACCGTCTCACCTGTGGGAGACGTAACATCTTGCTGCCCTGTAACATCCCCTCAGAAGATCCATTTGCAGCGCTGGTCAATGCGATCAGAAACCACAGGTGGCGTCACGAATAATTATTATTATCCCCTGTAAATATCCCCCTTTGTATGAGCGCCCAGGGCAACGGACCGAGCTGTGCTACTTCTGACATTCCCCATAGACTTCAACGGGCTCGGTGCCGAGTACCCCATAACCCTGGTGTTGTGCGACTCATCACTGGCAAAACACGATGGGGGTTGTAGTGCAGGAAAGTTCTAGAACAGCACAAGGAATGGAGCTCCCATTCCAGGGTATCATCACAATTATTATTTATTATTATAGCTCCATTTAATCCATGGCGCTTTACATGTGAGTTGGGGTATACATAATAAATACAAGTACAGTAATCTTACACAATACAAGTCACGACTGGTCCAGGAGGAGAGAGGACCCTGCCCGTGAGGGCTCACAATCTACGAGGGTAGAGCTGGTCGTGCAGCGGTTTGGTGGATCTGTGGTTACTGCAGGTTGTAGGCTTGTCGGAAGAGGTAGGTCTTCAGGTTCTTTTTGAAGGTTTCCATGGTAGGCGAGAGTCTGATATGTTGTGGTAGAGAGTTCCAGAGTAGGGGGGATGCGTGGGAGAAATCTTGTATGCGATTGTGGGAAGAGGAGATAAGAGGGGAGTAGAGAAGGCGATCTTGTGAGGATCGGAGGTTGCATGCAGGTAGGTACCGGGAGACGAGGTCACAGATGTATGGAGGACTCAGGTTGTGGATGGCTTTGTATGTCATGATTAGGGTTTTGAACTGGAGTCTTTGTGTAATGGGGAGCCAGCGCAGGGATTGACAGAGGGGAGAGGCCGGGGAATAGCGGGGGACAGGTGGATTAGTCAGGCAGCAGAGTTTAGAATAGATTGGAGGGGTGCAAGAGTGTTAGAGGGGAGGCCACAGCAGGGGTTGCAGTAGTCGAGGCAGGAGATGAAGAGGGCATGGACTAGGGTTTTTGCAGATTCTTGGTTGAGGAATGTGCTGTATGGATACGTGAGATATTTTTGATTTGAAGTCGGCAGGAGGTGGAGAGGGCTTGGGTATGTGGTTTAAAAGAGAGATCAGTGTCAAGGATAACCCCGAGGCAGCGAGCTTGTGGGACTGGAGAGAGTGGGCAGTCGTTTACATTAATTGATAGGTCCATTGGAGGGGTTGTGTAAGATGGGGGAGAGATGACGAATTCTGTTTTGTCCATATTAAGCTTTAGGAATCTAGCGGAGAAAAAGGATGAAATAGCGGACAGACATTGAGGGATTCTGTTTAGTAGGGAGGTGATATCTGGTCCAGAGATGTAGATCTGTGTGTCATCAGCATAGAGGTGATATTCAAAGCCGTGAGCTTCTATGAGCTGTCCGAGGCCGAAGGTGTAGATGGAGAAGAGCAGGGGCCCTAGGACTGAACCTTGCGGGACTCCCACAGATAGAGGGTGTGGTGAGGAGGTGGTGTGTGAGTGGAAGACGCTGAATGTCCGGTCTGTTAGGTATGACGCGATCCAAGATAGGGCCAAGCCTGTGATACCAAGAGATGAGAGGGTCTGTAGTAATAGGGAATGGTCCACTGTGTCAAAGGCAGAGGACAGGTCCAGGAGGAGGAGGACAGAGTAGTGTCGCTTGGCCTTATTTATTGTCTCTGTGAGTGTACATTGGACTGCACTCGGATGAAATCCAAGCGCAATCTTATGTTTCACACACGCCCATAGACTTGTATAGGTACATGTGCTCCAATTATCAGATGCACTCGTAGCATGCTGCAATTGTTTTCTCAGGCTGAATCGGCACTTCTCCAGATAGCACTAGGCCGTGTTATACACTAGTGCGGGCGTACCCTAAAGTCGTCCAGGGTTGGGACTCAAGTCTGCAGACTTGTGAATCCTCACAGTATGCACGTAAAAAAGGAGAAAAAAAACACCCAGATGGAAGAGAAATCAATGGAGGGGACAAGCAAAATGTTAAAATAAATACAACTGTAATACAACACCACCCAGTGGTTAATACAATCAAATAATATAATAATCCAAAATAGGAATGGATATATAAACCCAAAGGTGGCTTGGTAAAAATAGATAAAACAAACCAGGTAATTTAAATAGAAACTGCCCAAAAAGTAAGGACTTGTGATAAAAATTATAAAGAATAAAATTAGGATCAATTGATAATCACAAGAACGCATGAAAGCTAAAAAATGCAAGTATGTTGAGCCGTGTAAAAGAAACCTAATCTAACAAAATACCTGGAATAGATGTAAGGTGGTCAAATGTAGGTGCGGAACGCGCCCTGATGCGCGTTTCGGGTCGGCGTCCTTCGTCAGGGGGTGGTGCACTACTGACCTGGAGGTGGTATATATAGTATATGAATGCAAGTGTGCATAAGGACCGAGCATGTGATGGCGCATGCACGACCAGGAGGAACCCGGAACTCACCGCACAGCAATGTCATGTGACCAACAACTTCCGGGTCAAAGATGGTGCACGCTGTCAAGATTCTCCTTTACTGGCACTGGGAGCTGTAAGACATGTGACCGCAAATATTCTGACGAGACGTTTTACTTTTATTGAGCGAGGCCACGCATGTCTAGTCGACACTTGACCCCATGTATGCAAATTGTTGTCACCTGAGAATCCTGATAGCATGCAGTGTGCGCACTGTGAGGATTCACAAGTCTGCAGTCACATAAAGTTACTGCAGTCTTATACTCCAAGCCTGGACAACCCCTTTAAATATTTATTGGTGAAAGCAAGACAGACTGTCAACTCACTAAAGTATCATGGCACAGACCATAATAAAGTCTGTGAAATGGGGAGCAGGGAGAGTCACAGAAAAAAGCAGAGAAATAGATCTGTGCTTCTATCTACTAGCAAGTAATTTATCTCACCCCTTTTCTGGATTCACAGCCACTCAGGTCAGTATTGTTGTATACTGTACCCTGTACTGTCGCTTCTGAGAGACATCAGAGCAGGGATCCCCCATGTCTGTGTGCTGCGTATGGGAGGCATCATAGCAGCAAGTCTTCACCACCAGCTCAGAGACAACTGAAAATTAGAGATAGAGGCTGCAGAGTGTAAAATTTGTAAAACATAAAGAATAAAAATCAGGTAAGGACCAGAAATAGTGCTATTCCTCCTGCACTCACCACACAACAGTTTATCCAAAAAAGTCACCTGAAATGACACGTATGGTTTAAAATAGAAAACATATTTTGAATGAAAAAAACATTGTATGCGTGACACAAACCAAGTATCCCAAACACGGCCAAATATCCCTGGACGTCTCTGATGTGTGCATGATTTCTCATATCCGCAGCTTTCTGCTCTCCTTTCCAGGATGAAATGTTACAATGGGCCATGGAAGCCAGTTGGATCTACAACGAACTGTGCGGAATAATGAGAATCATATTATGAAGATGCTGAGTCTTGTACAATGGGATTTTTATTTTATTGCTTGCAAGTATCATAAAAGCAAGAACAAATCTAATATTGGCTTTTTTATAGCAAGCGGTGTAATTTCTAGCTATGTAAAATTGGAAGGGACAAGACTATGGGTACTCAGTCTATTATACCTAGTGATGCCAGCACAGCCTTAGACTAAATACAGACAGGGACTATTAAAGAGGCTGCGGTCGTCCCGATGTGCGGGAAAGTGTAGTATTGCAAATTTGAGGGACCAAGGAAGGATATGGTTCCAGTATAGTACAAGGCCATCGTAATATGCCTATTATGACACTTTTCAGATGCTGCAAACTTTTTGACCTTATTCTTTACCTATTTATATAGGACATGCCACTAACCTGCAGCATAAGACCCTATCCATCAAACCCCGAAATAGATACAGACCCCAGAGTAGACACCCAACACTAATTCAGGCCCAGAAATAAACCTCCACACCACATACCCAGGACCAACCTAATGTATAAACACTCCTCAACAATGAGATTGGAACACCAACAAGGAAAATCCATGGAATTATGGAAATTACAAGACGAACAGACATGTTACTGATATGCAAATGATACAAAAATGGAAACAAAAGTTTCAAAGCATCTTGATTTATTCAGTATTGAGTATGAGCACCAAGCACAGAAACCACCGCACTTCCACATCTTGGCTGCTATAAAGGAGGTTATTAATGGTTGCATGAGGAATTTTCTGTGGCGCTGAATGCACTTGGGCAAATCATCAAGATCTGCTGCTGCCAGCTCCCTTTGCAGTCGCCGACCGATGATGTCTGAGATGTGCTCGATGGGAGGCAAGTCTGACTCGCCCCACAATTGTGGATACCAGGGCTATGGGGTACTCGGAGCCGAGCCCATGGAAATCTATGGGAGTTGTCACTGGTAGCGGTGGCTCGGTCCGTGGCCCTGGCAGTCAATGCGATTAGGGAAATATTTACAGGGGATTATTAGGTAGTTCGTGACGCCACCTGTAGTTTTCTGATCACTAAGACCAGCGCTGCTGTAGATCTCTGAGGGATGTTGTGGCAGCTAGATGACGGGTCCCCCACAGGTGGGACTGGTCCCTCAAAGTCTATGGTTACAATGATGTAGGGTGCAGATAAATGAATCAGTCTCACACCATCCAGCGTCTTTCCATACCTTTTACTTGTCAGATGTTTAGGCAGGTCCCGGGGAGCTGGTCGGGGTAGAGAATGCACGTCCGGGTAACAGCTGAGCAGGTTAGAGGCCTCCTTAACTTCCGAAATGTAGATGAGTCCAACTTGCATAAAGCGTAGTTAACTCCGATTACTCCAGCTAACTCTATAGCTGTACTGCCCGGCCGACTTTGTGACGGAGCCTTCTAAATGGTGAAACTAAGTCCTTACTTTTGTCAAGCGCTTAACTCAAAGTCCATGTTCCACTGACTCCGGTTACGTACCGACACTAAGGGCTTGCTCCTGCGACTTATAGTCCAGCGAGACTCTGGTTTTCTCGTTACTATGCCTGAAACAATAGCAACTCCTCGGTCCCCAGCGACCGGATAATTAGTGCAGGTAATTCACTACCTAAGGCACTGCTCTGTCTTCTCCACTGTGCCCTTCGCCCTGCTTTCCGCTCTTAACATAGCACTGCAGCGTGGAAGTAGTAAGTCAGTTTTTCCTTGAGCTCAATGAGCAGCTCTTAGTATCCTCCAAGTCCAGACTGGTTAAGAGGTAGCTCTGACTAGGCTAGGATGAACTGCCTCACCCGTACTAGCCTCCACTTCTTTGTCAGATGAGCTACTCTGGCACTCAACTCACACAGAGCTCTAACAGGAACTCAACTCTCTGCACTGTCCTGAGACAGGAACTCCCCCACTGTCCTGAGACAGGAACTCTCTCTCTTACGCAGGCTGCGTGACACTACTTTATACCCCTAGTGGGTGTGTCTAAAGTGTGAATGAATGATGTAAAGCTTTAACTGTTACCTTTCTGTGCAGACTCCAGGATTTTATGTGTGCCTTACAAAGCTGGGCTACACATCCCCCCTTGGTAAAACACAGCACTCCCGGGCTGTAAAATATAAAAAGAAAGACATTCTGTTTTGCATTTAAACAATAACATGAAACTCATCCCATCCGGGAGGTACGAAATCTTAAACGTTACATTATGGACAATAGAAAATACAAAAGTATCAAAACATCAAGACACTCAATAAATACACAGTATTCTTGTGGAGGACCCGCACCAAACCTCCCACGTGGGTCCTGGGTGGGCTGCAGGACTTCTGACTGCAGACCTCACTCAGTGCCACACCATGCGGGTTTTCTGTTCAGAGGTAAGTCAAGGCTTCGTGTGAAACCAAGATAAGGCACCGTAGTGCAACTATTTACAAGATACAGTTTTTGGGCTGGCTCAGTCCTCAGCCACGCAGTTCATTATAAAACATTTTCAAGTAATTTCACATTACAATAACAATACTTTAAATTCCTTCAAGTGCAATAAACTTCTTTATGCAACTTTATACAATTGGTCATAAATAATAAACCTTTTCTGAGTCATAATAAACTAGTTTGTTAGGACTACTGTTGATAACGAATAGGTAGCTTCCCTTTCGTTGTACGTTCCGATCTACGTGGAGTAGCATCAGGTATAATGGTCTCTGATCTATCTGTTCTGCGTAACGGCAAACTATAATACTGTCTCAATCTTTCTATGGATCTGGCAAGCGTACTGAGGGCTGGGCGGTGTGAGTCAGCTTCACCAGGGGATCCCATAGCATGGGGCACTGCTTCTGGTGATTCTACTTCTTGAGGTTCTGCAGGCTGGGGTTCTGCTGGAATAGGTACCTCTAGAACTGGCTCTGTTGGCACAATGGGCATGACTGGAGGTGGAGTTTCCTCTTGTGGCTGATAAAACTGCAACACAGGAATGATTACCGCATCTCCCAGTCTGGGCCAATCCGCAGGTAAATCTCCCAGATCCGTGTGTATAACCGCTTCAACACTCTCTTCTTGATTCACAATAGGGTTACCTTCCCGAAGCTTCAAATGGTCTGGACACAACTTTAAATGATCTCTTGACACAGTGGCAGTCGTTTTTCCTCCATCCTTGCTGATGATACAGACTTTTCTGTTATCAAATTTGGAATCTTGTACGACATATGGTTCTTGTTCCCACTGGTTGTCCAACTTGTGCAGCTTCCTTTTCCTTTTTAACACAATTTCTCCAGGCGTGAAAGGCTTAGCGGGAGCATTCTTGTTGTAAACATTTTCCTGCTTTTCCCGTGCTTTATTAAGACTTTCTTCTACGCAGGCTTGTACTCTTCTGTATTGCTCTTGCCAATTTGTGTCCCAATTTTCAACAGTGTCATCTGCCTCTGGTTCCACCACACCAAGTTCCAAATCCATTGGCAGTCTTCCAGGCCTTGCTCTCATAAGGTAAGCTGGTGTGCAGTTGGTAGAACTCACTGGTATGTGGTTGTACAAGTCAACTAGGTCAGGTAACAATTCTGGCCACCGATTTCTTTCTTCCAGTGGTATGGATTTTAGCAAGTCAACGACAATGTGGTTCATTTTCTCGCAAAGGCCGTTGGTTTGGGGGTGGTATGGCGTCGTTCTAATTTTCTTACACCCATACAAGTGACAAAATTCCTTAAACAGATCCGCTTCAAAAGCAGGGCCTTGATCAGTCAGTACCTGCTCTGGATACCCATGTGGTCTGCAGAAGCTTGCTTGGAAGGTCCTTGCTGCCGTCACTGCTGTCTGATCCTTGACGGGGATGACCACCAAAAATCTCGAATAATGATCCACCATGGTCAGGGCATATGAGTACCCAGACCTGCTTGGCGACAGTTTGACGTGGTCCAAGGCCACGACCTCTAAGGGACGAGTCGTCCGGATAGGCTGCAGGGGTGCCTTCTGACTACCGTAGTCCTTTCGTCTGAGACCACAGGGTCCACAGTTCCGACACCACTTCTCGATGGAGCTGCGCATTCCTACCCAGTAGAACCGGCACCTCAGCAGGGTCTCCAGCTTTTTCCAGCCAAAGTGTCCCGCTTGATCGTGGTAGGCTTCTAACACCATTTGGACGTCTGCCTTGGGGACCACTATCTGCCATACCATCTCATGGGTCCTGGGGTTGACGTATCTCCTGCACAACTTCTCACGGTATATGAACAACCGGCTTCTCTCATTCCACAGGAGCTTTGCTGACATAGGTGCATCTTTTTCCAAGGAGGAACCTTCCTGTCTTAACAACTCCTTGATACGGCTGACCACTGGATCGCTGTCCTGAGTCTCTTTCCAGCTGTGATGGGGTAAGGGATTTAACGTTGCACCAGACTGCTTTCTGTAGACACGCTGCTCATGGATTATCCCATTTCGATGGAACGCAGGTAGCTCAATTTCTTCCAGGTCGTCCGATTCGTCTTCCGTGTCAGATTCATGCGGCATTCGGGACAATGCGTCGGCGTTAGCATTCTTACGGCCTGCCCGGTACTTGATGGTAAACTGATAATTTGACAACCGAGCCATCCAACGCTGCTCCATGGCTCCCAGCTTGGCTGTTTCCAGGTGCGTTAACGGGTTGTTGTCTGTGTACGCCGTGAACTTGTTGGAGGCAAGATAGTGCTTAAATCTTTCAGTAATGGCCCAGACCAGCGCCAGAAACTCCAGCTTGAAGCTGCTATAATTTTCCGGATTCCTCTCAGTTGGCCTGAGTTTTCTGCTGGCATATGCGATGACTTTTTCTTGGCCATTCTGCTTCTGACTGAGAACTGCTCCCAAACCTTCATTACTGGCATCGGTGTACAGCAGGAACGGTTGGCTGTAATCAGGATAGACCAAGATTTCATCACCTGTAAGGATCTCTTTCATCTTTTGGAATGCTTCAGCCTGTTCCTTACCCCAATTAAAGGGAGGGTTTCTGCTCTTTAGGGATTGTCCTACTAGGAGGTCCTGTAGAGGCGCTGCCTTCTTCGTGTAATCTTTCACGAACCTCCTGTAGTAACCCGTTAGTCCCAGGAACTGTCGCACTTCCTTGAGGTTCTTCGGCTCCGGCCATTTCTGGATGGCGGTGACTTTCTCTGGGTCCGGCGCTACTCCCTCTGAACTGACGATGTGCCCCAAGTATTGTACCTTCTGTTTGAGTAGATGGCATTTTGAGGGTTTCAACTTCATCCCGTACCTGGACAGGGACTCGAATACTTCTGCCAGGTGCTTCAGATGGTCCTCATATGTCTTGGAATACACGATGACGTCGTCTAGGTATAGCAGCACGGTTTCAAAATTGAGATGTCCCAGGCAGTTCTCCATCACTCTCTGAAATGTTCCCGGGGCACTGCTGAGCCCAAACGGCATTCTGTCGAACTCACAGAGCCCCATTGGGGTGGTGAAAGCCGTTTTCTCACGATCCTCCTCAGCCACAGCCACTTGCCAGTACCCACTAGTCAGATCAAGGGTAGAAAAGTAGTTAGCCGTTTTCAGAGCAGCTAAGGACTCCTCAATTCGTGGTAATGGGTATGCATCTTTATGTGTTATGCGATTCACTTGCCTGTAATCCACACACATTCATACTACCATCTTTCTTTTTAACCAGAACTAGAGGTGCTGCCCAGGGGCTACAACTATCCCTTATCACCCCGGCTTCCTTCATATCATGTAACATTTCCTTAGCTTTCTGATAATGGGCTGGAGGTATAGGCCTGTACCGCTCTTTGATGGTAGGATGACCACCTGTAGGGATATGATGCTGTACTCCCTTAATGGCCCCAAAGTCGAGGGGGTGTTTACTAAACACTTGTGCGTACTCTTGTACCACCTGTAATACCCCTTGTTTCTGGTGGACGGGAGTGGTGTCTGTCCCGACATGGAGTTGCTGACACCAATCCGCCACCTGAGTTGCCGGGTCATTATCCTCCGCTAGTTGGCGGGAGACTAAGGACTCAGTCGGGAGAATAGAATTATTATCGACGGCATGTAATTTAGCAACTGTTGCATAACGGGGTAAATTTACTTCGTCATCTCCCCAGTTGAGAAGCCGTACCGGTACTCTCCCATTTATCACTTCCACTACCCCCCTAGCAGTCATGAGTGTAGGTCTATGTTCTGAACGATGGGGTTCTACTACTGCTTGGTAGTTCTGTCCTCTCAGACCTATGGCTGCCCTACACCATATTATCATTTCACTCATTGGGGGTATCACAATAGGATTCGAGTCGGTGACCCGTACATTACCAATTTCGCCGTCTGTAAGCTTCGCTTGCTGCTGACACATCAGGGCCCGGATCTCTCTCTGGATCACTCCCTTCTGCCTTGGTCGGGCAATCTCAGTGAGCTGTTGGAGTAGAAACACAACTTCTCCCAGACAGTTACTGATAATGTTAGTACCCAAAATTATATTTAAACCGTTCTCTTCATTTACAGTCTTTACTACTAGAAGCCCCTGGTCTTTCAACTCCTCTCTGCCCACTTTCACATCCACACTTTTGGTCCCGAGTACTTCCACAGGGAGACCATTAGAAGCATACACGGTAAAGTCAGGGCTCGGGGGTTGGAGACTGTCCATAGACCAGAACTTCGTATATAGGACATCAGGTATTATGGTCACCTGAGACCCAGTATCTAGCAACGCCGGAACTGCAATCCCGTCCAGAATGATGGACAGGTAGGGTCGTCCACCCACGAACCTGCGGTTCCAATCTAAGGGGCCTGACGAGTCTCCACCTGGGTGTTGGCCCTCGGACCCAGGTTCTGCCCGTTTAAAGGACACTGTGTAGACATATGACCTTTCCGGTTGCAGCGGTAACAGATGATCTCCCGGCGAGGAGGGTGCTGGTCAGAGGTCGCTCCTGGGGGTGGCGTTGTCCTCCTCCGGTGGGGCGATGTCCTCCTTCTCCTCCGGTTCATCCATGGGACATCCTCCGGGCAGTCGGCTAATAAGATCTTTCCTTCTTCCTCTTTCCGCAGCTGCAGGGCACTCATCACAGCAGCTAGATTTTTAGTCAACTGGCGCACTTCCGAGCGCAGACAGTCCAATTCACTAGGGGGCGTCACCTGCGTTTTGGCTTCTGCCACTAGCGGGGAAAAGGTGGGTACTGCTGGTTCCAGAGTGACTTCACCCTGGTGATGTTGGGTTGCCACCTCAGGTTTGCCCAGGGGTCGCAGTCCTTTTATTGCCATGTCCTTTAGGGCATCAAAGGTGGCATCTGGATGATCTAAAGACCACCAATTTACAGTTCTGCGTTCCGCTTGGGACCTCAGTCCTTGCACAAATTGTTCTTTCAGCATCTTACTTTCATCAATGACACTTATGGTATTAACCTGCTTGAGGGCTCTCAGGGCCCCTTGTAGTCGGCAAGCATAGTCCCTTATACTGTCACTTGGTTGCTGTGAACAGTTGTAGAATGCCATCCGGAGATCTGTTTCGGTGCGATCTTCAAAAATGGCCTGTAACTTTAAGAGGATCGCAGGCACCAACTCCTGGTCCGTGGTAGCCCAAGTCTCCACTTCTCTCTCAGCAGCGCCAGTTAGCTGCCCTATTAATACTGCAGCTTTTTGCCTCTCAGACATGGAGTACATTTCTAGGACACTGCATATCTTCCGTTTGAATCCTGCTAAAGTGCCTGGCTCGCCGCTGTACTGGGGAAGCCATTTTGCCCCAGGCATATATGGGAGCGTTAGTGGCATGAGCGGGACCACCGGGCCGGGTGCTGGGCCTGCGCCCCCATCCGGCGCTACAATGCGACGCGGTGCGGGGTCGGGGCCTCCGGCTGGGGCCGCACTGTCGGCCGGTTGTTGCGACATATTAGTGCCCCCTTGGTTAAGCTGAGCCTACCTCTTTCACAGGCTGCAGCGTCGCAGGCACAGCGGTGGAGACAGGACCTTTTCGCTGGTGCTCTGATGATGTCGCGGTATCTTGGGATGCAGTTTGCGATGCGGATTGCAATGCAGATTGTGATGCAGTTTGCTATGCGGATTGTGATGCAGATTGCGATGCAGTTTGCGATGCGGCTTGCAATGCAGATTGCGATGCAGTTTGCGATGCGGTTTGTGATGCAGATTGCTATGCAGTTTGCGGTGCGGTTTGCGATGCAGATTGCTATGCAGTTTGCGATGCGGTTTGCGATGCAGTTTGGGGGCGTGTCCAAGCAACAGCGCGCTTTTTCAGGTACGCCCCCCTTCTTCACCAGCGCCTGAGGGCGCGAACATGGCGGTAAAATGGCGGAATTTGGCGCCAAACACAGCAAACAGTCTTTTTCACCAAAACACTCCACAGGCACACAGGGCTCGCAATGCTGCAAGTTTCGGATCCTGTTCGTGACGCCAAGTTGTATTGACTCGCCCCACAATTGTGGATACCAGGGCTATGGGGTACTCAGAGCCGAGCCCATGGAAGTCTATGGGAGTTGTCACTGGTAGCGGTGGCTCGGTCCGTGGCCCTGGCAGTCAATGCGATTAGGGAAATATTTACAGGGGATTATTAGGTAGTTCGTGACGCCACCTGTGGTTTTCTGATCACTAAGACCAGCGCTGCTGTAGATCTCTGAGGGGATGTTGTGGCAGCTAGATGACGGGTCCCCCACAGGTGGGACTGGTCCCTCAAAGTCTATGGTTACAATGATGTAGGGTGCAGATAAATGAATCAGTCTCACACCATCCAGCGTCTTTCCATACCTTTTACTTGTCAGATGTTTAGGCAGGTCCCGGGGAGCTGGTCGGGGTGGAGAATGCACGTCCGGGTAACAGCTGAGCAGGTTAGAGGCCTCCTTAACTTCCGAAATGTAGATGAGTCCAACTTGCATAAAGCGTAGTTAACTCCGATTACTCCAGCTAACTCTATAGCTGTACTGCCCGGCCGACTTTGTGACGGAGCCTTCTAAATGGTGAAACTAAGTCCTTACTTTTGTCAAGCGCTTAACTCAAAGTCCTTGTTCCACTGACTCCGGTTACGTACCGACACTAAGGGCTTGCTCCTGCGACTTATAGTCCAGCGAGACTCTGGTTTTCTCGTTACTATGCCTGAAACAATAGCAACTCCTCGGTCCCCAGCGACCGGATAATTAGTGCAGGTAATTCACTACCTAAGGCACTGCTCTGTCTTCTCCACTGTGCCCTTCGCCCTGCTTTCCGCTCTTAACATAGCACTGCAGCGTGGAAGTAGTAAGTCAGTTTTTCCTTGAGCTCAATGAGCAGCTCTTAGTATCCTCCAAGTCCAGACTGGTTAAGAGGTAGCTCTGACTAGGCTAGGATGAACTGCCTCACCCGTACTAGCCTCCACTTCTTTGTCAGATGAGCTACTCTGGCACTCAACTCACACAGAGCTCTAACAGGAACTCAACTCTCTGCACTGTCCTGAGACAGGAACTCCCCCACTGTCCTGAGACAGGAACTCTCTCTCTTACGCAGGCTGCGTGACACTACTTTATACCCCTAGTGGGTGTGTCTAAAGTGTGAATGAATGATGTAAAGCTTTAACTGTTACCTTTCTGTGCAGACTCCAGGATTTTATGTGTGCCTTACAAAGCTGGGCTACACAAGTGCATCGGAGATGCTGCAGGCCATGTAGCACATTTAGGCTATGGTAGCAAAGTAGTACATGGTAGTTCATAGTGGTACCAGCAACGTGCGACCTGTCATCAAGTTGAAAAACAGCTTTTGGAACATCTTAGAGCAGGGTGGGCAATTAATTTTCCTGAAGGGTAACATGAGAGACCGTGACTGTTGTGGAGGGCTGAACCAATAGGACAAAATTAATTCTACTCAATATTAATATTGATATATTATATTATTGATAATTATATTGTATCACTTAATATTGAGCAGAATTAAGTATGCTGACATCCTCCTATATATCGTTTGAACCCGAGTACAACCCCTTCTGTGTATCATATGATCCCCCATAGCCCCTTATATACTGTAAGAGCCCCACGCAGCCTTCCCATGTGCGGCATGAGCCCCACACAGCCTTCCCCATATGCGGCACGAGCCCCACACAGCCTCCCCATATGCATCACGAGCCCCACACAGCCTCCCCAATATGCGGCACAAGCCCCACACAGCCTCCCTCATATGCAGCATGAGCCCCACACAGCCTCCTCATATGCATCACGAGCCCCACACAGCCTCCCCCATATGCGGCACGAGCCCCACACAGCCTCCCCCATATGCGGCACGAGCCCCACACAGCCTCCTCCATATGCATCACGAGCCCCACACAGCCTCCCCCGTATGCGGCACGAGCCCCGCACAGCCTCCCCCATATGCATCACGAGCCCCACACAGCCTCCCCGTATATGGCACGAGCCCCACACAGCCTCCCCCATATGCGGCACGAGCCCTACACAGCCTCCCCATATGCATCACGAGCCCCACACAGCCTCCCCGTATGCAGCATGAGCCCCACACAGGCTCCCCCGTATACGGCACGAGCCTCACACAGCCTCCCCCGTATGCGGCACAAGCCCTACACAGCCTCCCCATATGCATCACGAGCCCCACACAGCCTCCCCGTATGCGGCATGAGCTCCACACAGTCTCCCCCATATGTGGCATGAGCCCCACATAGCCTCCCCTATATGTGGCATGAGCCCCACATAGCCTCCCCCATATGTGGCATAAGCCCAACACCAGCCTCCCCCATATGCAGCATGAGCCCCACACAGCCTCCCTGTATACATTGCATGAGGCCCCCATAGCCTCCCCATATACTGCATGAGGCCTCCATAGCCTCCCCATATACTGCATGAGGCCTCCATAGCCTCCCCATATACTGCATGAGGCCCTCATAGCCTCCCCAAATGCAGCATGACACCCCCATAGCCTCCCCATGTGAAGCATGACGCCCCAAAGCCTCCCCATGTGCAGCATGTAACCCCCATATGCAGCCCCATGTGCAGCATGTCACCCCAGCATGTTAACCCCATGTGCAGCATGTCACCCCCATATGCAACACCATGTGCAGCATGTCACCCCCATATGCAGCACCATGTGCAGCATGTCACCCCCATATTCAGCACCATGTGCAGCATGTCACCTCCATAGCCTCCCCATGCCCACCCAAACATCCCATACACATGTAAGGAAAAAAAAAATCACATACTCACCTTGGTCCTATTCATTGGCGCTCTGCTTGTCTCCCTCAGGTGCACTGACTCTCTGCAGTACACAGCTGACACGATGAAATGACATCATTGCGTCAGCTGTTTCACACGCTGATTGGTGGAGGAAGTGGCCGGAGGCTCCTCCTCCACCAATGCAGTCAGCGCCTATGGAGACAATGGAGACAGAGAGCGGGCGGGCACAGTGCGGACCGTGGGCCTCTGGTTTCCAGCCCCACCGCTGTCTCGGTCAGCGGGCCGGACTAAGAAAGCCAGAGGGCCGGATGTGGCCCACGTGCCGCACTTTGCCCTGGTCTGCCTTAGAGAAATGACCGTACACTGGTTCCATAATCAAATCAATGTGACGCTAAGGCCTCTTTCACACATCCGTTGTGCGCCTGACGGCGCCCCCGGCATTTTGCCGCAGCGCCGCATCCGGCATCCAGTATGAAAACCGGATGCGCCGCATCCAGTTTTTCACTGGATCCGTTTTACGGATCCGTTCAAAAACCGGATCCGTCTCATCCGGTGTATCCGGTTTCGCAGCCGTTGACGCCGTAATGCGCCGGATCCGGTTTTTAAGAACGCCCTTTTTGGGGTTCCAAACATGATTGGCTACTGTAATCCTATATATACACTGTTCCTACAGCCCATCTTTGACAGGTTGTAGAGGAGCAAGTGCAGGTTGGAGAGAAGAGCAAGTAGCAAGTGATTGGCGAACATGGATGTCATTATCGGCAATATCTTCAGGAATCTTGTTGATTTTACTGCGGAGATGAATCGATTGAGGTTTTAGTTCTGGAGAAGGAGCGAAAGTTTGAGGAGCAGCGCATTAGGCGTCAGCGCCTGCGAAGACGCCGCCGTATGTGGATCCACCCCATCACGGCACAGAGATTAACTCGTGGTGTCTATTCAACACTGAACATGGAGCTTCGACAAAATCCAGACAAGTTTTTTGCCTATCTGCGGATGAACAAAGAAAACTTTGATGATTTGCTGGAGCGTGTTGGAGACCAAATTAAAAAATCGGACACCTACTGTCGGTTCTCGATATCTCCGGCGGAGCGTCTCATGGTCACTATAAGGTAAGCTATATGTATTGGATCTCTTTGCTTCAGCACACTTGTAATTTTATCATTAATTTAACATCACAGGGCAACTAGGAAACCATATCAGTAGCCAAAATTTAGTTATAAAACAGTGTTTCTCATTGAGGTTCTTATTTTTTGTATCTCCAATAGTTGTATCTGAGTTCTGGTATGTAATGCTGTGTTTCTGAAATAATTTGTATTTTCTATTTTGTTTTCAGATTTCTGGCAACTGGCGAAACTCTGTCATCGCTCCATTTTCAATATCGGCTGGGAATCTCCACACTATCCGGGATAATAAAGTACACTTGTCGTGCTCTGTGGGATAGTTTGGTTGGAGAATTTATTCCAGAGCCAACAACAGAGCGGTGGCTTCAAATAGCGGACCAGTTTTTATGCATCTGCCAGTTCCCCAATTGCCTGGGCGCCGTTGATGAAAAGCACATCCGCATTCAAAAGCCTAAAGGAACCGGATCAGAATTCTTTAACTATAAAAAATATTTCTCAGTCGTCCTGATGGCTATTGCAGATGCGGACTACAAGTTTATTGCGGTGGACATTGGGTCTTATGGACGGTCAAATGACTCCCAAGTCTTTAAACTATCTGCCATGGGCCGTAAACTGTATGGAAACAGTTTTTAGTTCCCCCCCCCTAGGCCACTGCCTCAAACCTCAGGCCCACCGATGCCATTCGTTTGTGTAGGTGATGAGGCATTCCAGCTGTCCGAACACCTATTGAAGCTGTACGCTGTGATGTTGTTACTATATCTGTGATTGGCTTGCTTTTATCCTTGTTTCAGTTTCTGCCTAGTAACAATGATGTAATGGGGAGGAGGAGACTAGGCAGGAGCAGGGAGTCCTGGGTAAGGGGAGCAGGAGAGAGGAACGAAAATAAAGTATGGCTGTTTAAACCTACCATCCAGCATCTCTGTGTGGCCTTCTGGAGTTCCCTTCATCTGCACAACAACACTACAACTGGCGACGAGGAAGCGTTCATAATCAGCTAAAGGTATTTCAGCTCTACAACAATGGCCTGTTTACCTGCCTTCCCTGCTTTTGATGTGCATCAGTCCCCAGCTAACCTAGCAGCATGTTGGGAGAAATGGCTGAAGCGTTTTGATATATTCCTACAAGCCATGAACATATCAGATGATACCAGGAAGAAAGCCATGCTATTACATTATGCAGGGGAACAAGTCTATGATATCTTCACTTCTCTGCCTAATACAGGAGAAGATAAAGACTATGAGCTCAGTAAGGCAGCATTAAGCAAGTATTTCTCCCCACACAGAAATGCAGCATTTGAAATCTTCAAGTTTAGACAATTAAAGCAGTCAGCAACAGAAAGCATTGATGAATATCATGTCCGACTACGGCACCTTGCAGCTTACTGTGAATTTACAGATGTCGACAAAGAGATCCAAATGCAGATCTTACAAGGCTGCATCTCCTCTAAGTTACGGAGACAAGCACTCAGAGATCCCACCATGACTTTAGCAAAACTGCTTGAAACAGCACGTGTAAATGATACCGTCGAAAAACAAGCTAAACTCATAGAGAACATTGAGTGCGAGGCGGAAGCACCATCTTGTATAGCAAAGCTGACACAGAGACCGCCTGTGCCTCGTATGCAGGGGGCAACTTGCTACAACTGCGGAGGGTCGTATCCTCACCAGAATGTCTGCCCAGCAAAAGGGGGGACCTGCCATAATTGTGGAAAACAAAACCATTTTGCAAAAGTGTGTAGATCCAAACCACAATCCCCTCATTCCACAGTACAACCCAGGTCACAGAAAATCCAAACGCTGCAGCTTACTGACGAGCCTCACAGTACTTATCTATTCTCAGTGACTGCAGAGGGATCTCAAACACTGCACGCACTTACCAGTCCAAGGCGACTTATCCTGATAAATGGTAGTCCGGTGGAAGCCCTAGTAGACACGGGGGCATCAGTAAACGTCATCAGCCGTGTAGTCTATAGCCAACTCCCGAACAGACCTGCTCTACAAAGCACTAGCCTAAAGATTTTTCCTTATGGTTCAGCATCTGCACTACCCTGTGTGGCAAATTTCAGTCAGAACTTGCAGCTGACGGGAAGTCCATCACCGACACTGTATATGTAGTAGAGTGCTCCGCAGACACGCTTCTCAGCTGCAGGAGTGCTATATCTCTGGGTCTGGTCAACCTGGTCCATAGCGTCACAGGTCCTTCGGCCCAACACATCATGCAGAGATACCCCAATCTCTTTAAAGGTCTCGGTAAGCTAAAAGACGTTCAGATAAAATTGCATATTGACCAGTCAATACAGCCGTCTGTTCAACCTCACAGGCGCATCCCATTTCATGTCCGCAAACTTGTGGAGCAAGAACTGCAGGATCTGGAAGCGTCTGATGTTGTTGAACGAGTTGAAGGCCCGACTCCTTGGTATCGCCCATTGTTGTTGCACCAAAACCAAAGCAGCCTGGTAAAATCCGGCTATGTGTGGATATGCAGCATGCCAATTTGGCTATTCAAAGAGAAAGGCACATCACGCCCACTATTGATGACATTATCACAGACCTGAATGGTGCAAAAGTATTTTCTAAAATTGATTTAAAATCAGGTTATCATCAACTTGAGTTGCATCCAGATTCCAGGTACATTACAACTTTTAGTACCAATGTGGGCTTACGACGATTCAAGAGGTTGAACTTTGGTATCTCATCTGCGGCAGAAATATTTCAGAACGTTATCAGTCAGGTTCTATCTGGAATAGCAGGAGTTCTAAATGTCAGTGATGACATTCTTATATATGGTACAACCCAAGAGGAGCATGACAGTCACTTAGAGCAAGTGTTTCAGAGACTGCAAGCCTGCAATCTAACTGTCAATCCGTCAAAATGTGAGTTTAACCAAAAGTCATTAAGCTTCTTTGGATATATCTTTTCGGAGCAAGGAGTTTCAGCAGATCCTCAGAAAGTTGCTGCCATAAAGTCAGCTAGCCAACTTCAAAATGTGTCAGAGGTTCGCAGTTTTCTAGGACTAGTCACGTACTGTGGGCGATTTATGCCTGATCTGGCCACGATCTCCGAACCCCTGCGACTACTCACGAAAAAAGACACTCCTTGGACATGGACTACTGAACACCAAGCAGCATTCGATTCCATGAAGTCCGGTCTGACTGGCGACACCGTCATGGCCTATTTTGACCCTCTAAAGTCCTCAGAGCTGATCGTGGACGCTAGTCCGGTGGGCCTGGGTGCAATTCTCACACAAGTGTCCAAAGAAGGCAACGTTTCTACCATTTCCTATGCAAGCAAAGCCTTAACAGAGACAGAACAACGCTATTCACAAACTGAAAGGGAAGCTCTTGCGGTTGTGTGGGGAATCATGCCTTCATTTTCATCTGTACCTTATGGGACATAAATTCACAGTGATAAGTGACCACAAACCGCTCATTCCGCTTTTCAACAAACATTCTTCAAAGCCTCCCCCACGACTTGAACGCTGGTTGCTCCGCCTACAGAACTACCAGTTTCGGTTGAGATACGAGGCAGGAGCTGGTAATCCGGCTGACTACTTTTCGAGACACCCAACACCACAAACTACCAAGGACGACATCCCAGCAACTATCCTTGCAGAGGAACATATCAATTTTATTGTTGCACATTCTGTGCCAAAAGCTATGACTATGGAGGAAATACAACAAACGGTGGATTCCGATCACCAACTTCAGTTAGTTATAGAGACTGTTCGATCTAAAAATTGGAGCAATTTTCTTGCTGAAGCCCGCCTCCAAACACCGGATCAAACAACCTACTTGACAGCCTTCTTTAATGCACGACATGATCTCTCCGTGTCTGATTCAAATCTACTGTTGCGTAACAATCGGCTGGTGATACCCCAGAAACTTCAAAGCAGAGTACTGGATCTGGCCCACGAGGCTCATCAAGGGGTGGTGAAAACAAAGCAATTACTGAGAGAGAAAGTCTGGTTTCCAGGACTAGACAAAAAAGTAGAGGCACTCATTGAAAACAAAAAAGAGAAAAATCCAGCGTGGAGCAGAAGTATTAAAAAGTTCAATTCTTTAATGAATAAGATAAAAAATAAACAGCAATATATAAGCAGTACAGGTCCACAAAAATGTAGCAGAGCGATCAACGCGTTTCGACGTAAAGTCTTTCTCAAGATCTAACTCTGACTGAGGCTAAGCGTTCTTTATAGTAGTAACGCTCTACACCTGGAGAAGAACTCCTGGTGTGGCCATCATGTGAAAACAATTATATATGACTACAAGAAATAGCTGCGGTGACTAAACAAATAAAGACAACCTCAAAAACAATATATATACACACATTAAAAAATGTTAACTCTACAGCTAGAAACATCCCATAAAGTGAACTTATAGATACAGATTAATAATGTTTAATTAGATCGCACCTGGCATTTAAGCCTGCTGGAGATCTAGTACCTAAGGTAAAGATCCAAAAAGACTCTCTATTAAGCAGTTTGCGTTTGTGATCTCCACCTCGGTGTGGTTGTGACACTTTTTCTATACCATTGAATCTAAACGAACTAACGTCACCCTTATGTTCCCGCAAGAAATGTTTCGACACAGCTGAGGATGAGTGAGCTAGGGGATTAACCGCATCTGATAAATGCCGTCTGATGCGTACTTTTAGGGGACATGAAGTACATCCTACATATAATATATCGCATTTAATACAAGCGATCAAATAGACAACAAACGTAGTGTTGCAATTTATGTAGTTGTTAATATGATATATTCTATCTCCTAGCGCTGAAGTAAAGATCTTAGTTCTATTAGCATATATACAGGCTTTACACTTATTCGCACCGCACTTGTAAAATCCCTTTGTACTTAACCAGTGATCTGTATGAGGCATCATATCATTACTTGAAAAAAAACTGGGTGATAATATGTTCTGGAGAGTGGGTGCTTTTTTGGCTGAAAAAAGAATATCATTGTTAGAAATAATTTCCTTAAGAAGGGGGTCAGAGTTTAATACCGGGAGATATTTTTTAACAATAGCAGTGATTTGCGAATATTCTTTGCTAAATTGCGTGGTAAAAGCTATACGATTCTTGGGCATTATATTATCTTTAGCCTTCTGTAACAAAAGAACTTTCCTATCTAAATGCATGGCTTTATTAATTGCTTTTTTTAGAATCGTATGCGAGTAACCACGATTGAAAAATTTTTTCTCAGTTTTTTTCACTTCTTTGACATAAGTAACTTCTTCTGTGCAATTGCGTTTTAATCTTACTAATTCTCCATATGGTAAATTATTAATGACATGTCTGGGGTGGCAAGAGTCTGCTGCTAAGACAGAATTACACGCTGTTGGTTTTGAATATGGTGAGACTATTATGGTCTTCTTGTTGGTATCCCCTAATAAAGTTAGGTCGAGAAAATTAATCATGGATTTGTTAAATTGGTAAGTGAATTTCAAGTTGAAGTCATTATTATTGAAAAAATAGGTAAAACAATCTAACATTTCATCTTCACTGCCATCCCAAATAAACAGTAAATCGTCGATATAGCGACCATACCATTTGATATATTAGTATATGGATTATTATCATCATATATAAAGAGTTCTTCCCAACAAAACATGACTAAATTAGCCAAAGAAGGAGAAAACTTGGCTCCCATACTGACTCCACTTATTTGTAGGAAATATTCATTATCAAATGAAAAATAATTATGATTTAATAAAAATTCTATTGCCATATACAAAAAATCTTTCATCGCTGTAGTGTAAGGACTAAATTTGTCAAGATAGTATTTGAGACATCTCAAGGCAACTGTATGCGGTATCGAGGGGTATAAGCTAATCACGTCGCAGGAGAACCATTGAAAATTGTCTTCCCACAAAAAACCATCCAAAACCGATGCGACATATTTAGTGTCTCTAATAAAACTAGGTAAATTTTGTACTAGCGGTTGTAGGTGGAAATCCACCCAGGCTCCCAAATTCTCTCCCAAAGAGTCTATCCCGGAGACTATAGGTCTCAATGGTGGTGGAAATATTTCTTTATGAATTTTGGGAAAAGCATGATATAATGGTGTAACCGGGTACTCTTTATATAAAAAATCCGCTGTTTTTTTATCATAGATGTTCATCACGAAACCCTCCTGTATAATCTTAAAGATCTTCTGATTGAATTTGACCGTGGGGTTATGAGATAATTTCACATAAATATTATTGTCATTCAGGTATTGCAGGATTAATTTTTTATATAGTCCTGCATTCATCAGTACTATTGACCTCCTTTGTCTGATTTTCTAATAATAAGATCTTTGTTGTTTTTTAATTGTTCCAAGGCTGTTTTTTCTTTTATGGTAATATTATTTTTATACTTCATTTGCGAATCTTTTTTTATAGAAATCAGCTCTTTTTCTATTAAGTCTTGGAATTGATCCAATACTGGAGGTCTAGCTTGTAACGGATAAAACCTAGGATTATTAGTATTAAATTTCATATTATTAGAAACCAGATTACTGTTAGATTCTATATTAAGTAGTTGTAGATCTATCAACATTTTATGTTCCTGGAGCGACATTGCTGTCTCGGTGGAAAAATATGCATATCATCTGGGACAGCTGTACGACTACAAGATTCTATAGATTCTTCCTGAAAAAAATGACATTTAACTGTTAAATTACGTGCAAATCTATTAACATCTAATAGGGTATTAAACAGATTGAAATGTGTAGTTGGAGAAAAACCCAATCCTTTACTCAAAAGTCTTATCTGGTCTTGGGAAATAATATAACTAGATAAGTTCCATATAGGGATATCTTTTAATAACGTTTCTTCTTCCTGAATGGATATCTTCCCCTTTCTGTGTTTTCTCCCCGCACGTTTGCGTCGTTTTTTGATGGCTTGTCATTAGTTGCTGAAAAAAAAGGCCTCCTGGAAAAAAAAGGATTTTATTACTGCTGCTGGTTGATGCCACAGAGGAGTCTGAGTGTTCGTCCGATGATAAGGCAGAGGTATCGGTGAATATTTCAGAGTCCTTAAAGCTGACTTTATTTGCATTGTATCTGCCTTTATACGGTCGCTTTTTCATTGAAAATTGCATACCTTGCCAAGCAACTACAATTGACCATAGACGCGCACCCTTACAAATGACACCCCTGCCAGAGGGCCCGTGGTCTGCTGTTAGTGTTGATTTCTGTGTTTTACCGGATCACTCCTATCTGCTGGTTGTCATGGATGACTATTCGAGGTTCCCAGTCATTGAACATGTTTCGACAACCTCTGCCAGGGCTGTTTTACCAAAATTAGACAAGATCTTCTCGGCATATGGCATACCGGAAACAGTGAAGTCCGACAATGGACCACCTTTTAATAGTACAGACTTTCGATCATTCGCAACCTATCTTGGCTTCACTCACAGGAAAATAACTCCTTACTGGCCTCAGGCCAATAGTGAAGTGGAACGGTTCATGCAATCAATCAACAAAACTTTGAGGATCGCTACCATGGAGCACAAGGATTTACAGCAAGAGCTACACAGATTTCTTAGACAGTACAGAGCTACACCCCATTCTACTACTGGGATACCACCTGCCACTGCGCTGTTCAACAGGCCTATGCGTGTCAAACTCCCGAGCGTTCCGCAGAGCCCTGTTCAAACCCCAATTGCTACTAAGGATGCCATATCCAAACAGAAGATGAAGAGGTATGCAGATAAGAGCAGTCATCGTTGCAAGCCACCAGAAGTATTGGTGGGAGATTGGGTCCTGGTAAGAAGGCTAAGACCTAGAGACAAGTTTGCAACACAATACTATCCTGAACCCTTTCAGGTCACACAAGTCAAAGGCACCATGGTTACTGCTCAAGATCACGGTCGCCAGGTCACAAGGAACGTGTCCCATTTTAAAAAACTTTGCGACTATGTCCAGAAACAGACGAGGCAGATAGCGATGACGTCCTGCCGGATCCCCAGAGCTCAGCAGTTCCAAGGGAGGATACCTCAGGGGACTCAGAAAGTTCATCTGGGACTGTGATGTCTCACCGCTATCCAGCGAGGGCAAATCGTAGACTGCCAGCCCACCTCTTGGACTATGTTCTACAGTAAAAAGAAAAAAAAAAACAAAAAAAAAACCTTCGTACTAATGTGAACTTTTGGACCGTTATCCAGTTCTAATGTTGTTTTGTTTGGTGAGAAGAGGAGAGATGTGATGTTGTTACTATATCTGTGATTGGCTTGCTTTTATCCTTGTTTCAGTTTCTGCCTAGTAACAATGATGTAATGGGGAGGAGAAGACTAGGCAGGAGCAGGGAGTCCTGGGTAAGGGGAGCAGGAGAGAGGAACGAAAATAAAGTATGGCTGTTTAAACCTACCATCCAGCATCTCTGTGTGGCCTTCTGGAGTTCCCTTCATCTGCACAACAACACTACATACGCCAGCAGAGGATTAACACATACAAAGCGGATATTTAACTACCCCCTCACAAGAGCCAGACGGATGGTGGAGTGTGCCTTTGGCATTATGACTGCAAAATGGCGTGTCCTTTTGACTGCAATTAACTTGAAGACCGAGACTGTGGATGATGTTGTTAAAGCATGTGTGGTCCTACATAATTTTGTCCTAACCAAGGAACCAATTTCTATGGAGGACCACAATCAAGAAACAACTTTGCACGACTACAGCAACATTACCACTCGCAGTACAGTCGCGGTTTCAAGAATGAGGGACCAATTTGCTCAATACTTTGTGTCTCCAGAAGGTAGTGTTGACTGGCAGGATGACAGAGTGTGATAAATGTATTGTTTCTTTTAAAAATTTTCTTTACCCACAATAAACCTTTAAAAGTTTACTTGTCTACCTTCTTGTGTGTTTTCTACTGTAACCTTTTAGCCATTGTTGTGTCCATGGCTGTTTGTTTTAACAAAAGTATTTCACATTTTCTCCCAAAAAAGTGTACATTGTAGGCCATGGTTCCCCAAATCCAGTCCTCAAGGCCCACCAACAGGTATTGTTTTCAGTATTTCCTTTGTATTGCTCAGGTGATAATTGCCTCACCTGTGCAATACAAAGGAAATCCTGAAAACCCCATATGTTGGTGGGCCATGAGTACTGGAGTGGGTGAACCCAGGTCTACAATGTACACTTTTTTGACAAAAGGCGAAATTTTTTTAACCAAAAAAATTTCACCTTTTGTCAAAAAAAGTGTACATTGTAGGCCATGGTTCCCCAAATCCAGTCCTCAAGGCCACCAACAGGTCTTGTTTTCAGTATTTCCTTTGTATTGCTCAGGTGATAATTGCCTCACCTGAGCAATATAAAGGAAATCCTGAAAATCTGATATGTTTTTGGTGGGCCTTGAGGACTGGAGTAGGGGAACTCTGTTGTAGGGGATAACCTAACCAAGTTCACAATTTTGTGTAAAATATAATATACTTTGCATACTACACAACCGGGACACAAATTTGGTAAAAGGTTGCATTTATGAACCTTTTAGCCAAAGTTAGGTGTACCTGTATAACAAAGGTAAAACTTAAAATCCTATAAATAAAAGACAGACAACAATGTTCCAAAAATAACAACAATTTATTGAACCAATTTTTATTTAATATAAATACTATGAAATGAGGCATTTGTTGCCCAATTTTTCAAGATTTTTAATAAATTTATTTATTGTAAAAATAAATTTTTTGGATAATTTTGTTAAATTTTTTTTTTTTTCAAACTTTATTTTTTAAACATATTTAAACATATTTACACACAACCTACAGGTCAGTGTAGTGTGGGGTGAAGATGAGTCGCACAACACCAGGGCTTATGGGGTACTCGGCACCGAGCCCATTGAAGTCTATGGGGAATGTCACAAGTAGCACAGCTCGGTCCGTTGCCCTGGCGCTCATTCAAAGGGGGATATTTACAGGGGATAATAATAATTGTTCGTGTAGTTTGTCGTGACGCCACCTGTAGTACCTGGTCAGGGTGACCAGCGCTGCTGTGCAGGTCCTCTGGGAGGGATGGTGTTGTGCAGCTTGGTGTTAAGTCCCCTACAGGAGAGACTGTGTCCTCCCAGGGCAGGTAAATGTAAGATAAAGCAATGGTGCAGAGAGAGAGGTAGCAGAGTGGAGTGTGCGTCACTGGAATAATGCAGGAAACAGTTCTGTTGCAGTTTCAAGGTTTTACTCACAGTCTGTTGGATCCATACAGATACCAGCCGGGTACTGTGTCCTTCCAGTGAGTAGTCCAGCAACCCTCAGGCAGATTGGTCGCACTCCCAAGGACTCCCTTTATGTTCCTTTCCGGCCTTTCTCAATCAGTGCTACTCTCCCTTCTTCCTTGCACTACGCCACCACAGAGCCCTCAGACAAGACAGTATTAGGCCCTTTCAGATCACAGAGCACGACCCGATGTCTTTGGCCCTTGACCTCTTCTGAATTTCTCTGAGGTAAAAGATCACCGTCCGATGTCTGCACGTACTTGACCACTAAGCTGCCTCCTGGTGAGATTATGGTGGCAATGGCAATGCCACCTGAAGTGACCAATGCCTACGGTTTTACTAGTGGAGCTGAACGTTCCCACTAGCCTAGGGACCGTTCCCTGAAGTCGACCTGGTCCTCTTTTGCAATGGGCTACGACTTGTGAGATGGTCTCTGCCCAGGACCCGTTCGCTCTCTCAGCAAGGCCCTCTGAGGTAAACTCAGAAGAGCTGCAGGACAGCCCAGTACCCACGCTGGCTGCCTGACTCCAACTGACCTCTAATCTAACACGCAGCAGCCTAATGCTGCAGCTAGCTCCACCCACTTCTACACCCTTTACTAACCAGCCTGAAGCTCAGCACTGGCATGATGTGTGTGGATGTGGTGATGGAGTCAATGGGGTGCTTCCTCCTTACCTGAGAGTCAGGTGTCACACCGCTGGGTGCGATGCAACATCTCTGTGGCGACTGGACCCTCAGGGCGCCACATTCCCCCCTGGTTAAACACAGCACTCCCGGGCTGTAATAGAGTAAAGATGTTACATAAGAAACATACAAATTTTTATAAATGCTTAGCAAAACAGCAAAACATTTTCAAACGCATCATCCCTTTATGGGAGGCACTTCAGATTAAACGTTGCAAGAAAACACTTTTAATATTTACTTCACAGTTCAAGTAAACATATACTTGTGGAGGACCCGCTCCAAACCTCCAATGGTGGTCTTGGGTGGGCTGCAAGACATAACTGAATTTTCCAGCAGTCCTCACATTCGGCCACACCAAACGGGTTTTAAACTTCTGAGGTAATTAAGTGAAACCAAGATGAGGCACCGAAGTGCTAACTATATACAAGGACAGTTTTTGGGCTAGCAGTGTTCATAGCCACCAGTTCAGAAAAGCAATATTAAAGGCAATCATCCCTCCGGGTTATGGCAACAATTGCATACTATATACATTAATACACTATAAACATTTGTGGAACCTGTTCGGTTTTCTCATTTACTTGGTAGTAGTGACACCTGGTGGCTGTGCAAGCACAGGACCATTCCTATTCATGGGCACAGTGCCTAGCACCAGGGTCATTGACTCGACCGCTGGTGTCCGTATGACTGGTGCACACGGGGCTGGTGGGGGTGTCAGGGGTTCCAGCAGGGTGTCAGCATCTGCAGCAGGGATATCATCGCTGGTTACCTGCAGAGCCGGTTCACTCCGGTCCTCTAGGCCGCAGGGCCGGTCTTCCTCCTTCATCCCTGCCGGGGACAGCTTTCCTCAGCTACAGGTACGGTGTCTGGTTCCGGGGTGGACCGGCGTTCTGGTCCGGGTGAGGCCTCCGCAGCCTCCTCTCCTGTCGCCGCGTCCTCGGCGGGTTAGCTATGGCTCCTTCCGGATCAGCCTTCGGCCAGATCTCAGACTCTGTTTCAGGTGGCGCCGGTGGCAGACGCGCGGGCGTGTGTAGGGAGCGGTCGGCTCTGCTGCAGCCGCAGCTTCAGAGCCCTCCAGCTTCGCTCCATTTCCTCCACTTCAGCGCGGTGCCGGGCCAGATACAGCAGGGCAGCATCCACTTCTTCTTTAATGGAGAGGATCAGCTTCTCCAGGTCACAACGGATCTCTTCATCAGGAGGGGCCCCCTCTTTTTTAGGAAGGCGGGACCTTCGCGTTCTTTTCCTTCTTGTCTCACCAAGGGGAATTAGGAGGCGGAACTCCATCGCTGATGGACATGTCCGGAGATTGCAGTAACATTTAGGGTAGGTGGACATTTCTTTCGCGCCACTGAGTGAGCGCACGCCCACGAAAGCACGCCCTCCTTCTTCACCAGCGCCTCGTGGCGCAAATATGGCGGCAAAATGGCGGTTGTTGTTTTACAAAATGGCAATTACAGTCTCTGATGGTTTTGGCAGTTCTCAAGCACAAAAACAGTCCAATTCAGGCACACAGGACTCGCTTATAGCGAGCTTCAGAATCCTGTTCGTGACGCCAAAGATGAGTCGCACAACACCAGGGCTTATGGGGTACTCGGCACCGAGCCCATTCAAGTCTATGGGAATGTCACAAGTAGCACAACTCGGTCCGTTGCCCTGGGCGCTCATTTAAAGGGGGATATTTACAGGGGATAATAATAATTGTTCGTGTAGTTTGTCGTGACGCCACCTGTAGTACCTGGTCAGGGTGACCAGCGCTGCTGTGCAGGTCCTCTGGGAGGGATGGTGTTGTGCAGCTTGGTGTTAAGTCCCCTACAGGTGAGACTGTGTCCTCCCAGGGCAGGTAAATGTAAGATAAAGCAATGGTGCAGAGAGAGAGGTAGCAGAGTGGAGTGTGCGTCGCTGGAATAATGCAGGAAACAGTTCTGTTGCAGTTTCAAGGTTTTACTCACAGTCTGTCGGATCCATACAGATACCAGCCGGGTACTGTGTCCTTCCAGTGAGTAGTCCAGCAACCCTCAGGCAGATTGGTCGCACTCCCAAGGACTCCCTTTATGTTCCTTTCCGGCCTTTCTCAATCAGTGCTACTCTCCCTTCTTCCTTGCACTACGCCACCACAGAGCCCTCAGACAAGACAGTATTAGGCCCTTTCAGATCACAGAGCACGACCCGATGTCTTTGGCCCTTGACCTCTTCTGAATTTCTCTGAGGTAAAAGATCACCGTCCGATGTCTGCACGTACTTGACCACTAAGCTGCCTCCTGGTGAGATTATGGTGGCAATGGCAATGCCACCTGAAGTGACCAATGCCTACGGTTTTACTAGTGGAGCTGAATCGTTCCCACTAGCCTAGGGACCGTTCCCTGAAGTCGACCTGGTCCTCTTTTGCAATGGGCTACGACTTGTGAGATCGTCTCTGCCCAGGACCCGTTCGCTCTCTCAGCAAGGCCCTCTGAGGTAAACTCAGAAGAGCTGCAGGACAGCCCAGTACCCAAGCTGGCTGCCTGACTCCAACTGACCTCTAATCTAACACGCAGCGCCTAATGCTGCAGCTAGCTCCACCCACCACTTCTACACCCTTTACTAACCAGCCTGAAGCTCAGCACTGGCATGATGTGTGTGGATGTGGTGATGGAGTCAATGGGGTGCTTCCTCCTTACCTGAGAGTCAGGTGTCACACCGCTGGGTGCGATGCAACATCTCTGTGGCGACTGGACCCTCAGGGCGCCACAGAAATAATGCTGGAGGGGCTGCGGGACACTTCGATCGTGGGAGTGTGGAGTGATGACCGGGATGGTGGTGGGGAAGGAACAGGAAGAGGTGAAGGGGTGGAAAGAGTAAAGGAAGACAAGGCAGAAGAGGTGGGTGGTGGTGGAGTGGAGGGTTGGGCAGGAGGAGCAGGTGACATGGTAGGCAATTGGAAGGGGGAAGGAGATTGGTACGAGGTAGGAGTGTGGTAAGGGGTAGGTGGCTGGTAGTGGGTAGGTTGCTGATACTGGGGAGGTGACTGCAGTTGGGGAGGTGGTTGGTACTGGGGAGGTGGTTGGAATTGGGGAGGTTGATGGACCTGGGGAGGTGGGTGGTATTGAATAGGAGGTGGAGGAGGTATGGGAGGTGGAGGGGGGGGAAGATGTACGGCGGCTGTAGGGGGGGGAGGTGGAGGAATGACTGGGGTGGATTGAGGATGGGAGAGAACCTGCACTAGAGCAGTGTGGCACGTGTGCATCACATACATCTGCTGGTCATAAGATAGCGGATCTATGCGCTCCGCAACCGATCTAAAAAAGCTCTGGTTCGGGGGTGCTCTTACCTCTGAACGCACAGTTTCCAGAAGTGTCTTCACCTCACCAACTAGGGAGGTTATCTGACTAACGCCTGCGGCAACTTGTTCAGATAGCACCTTAAGGCAGTTCTGGAAAGATGCGTTCATATGTAAGAACTCGGGCGCATAGTTCTTTTCCTGACCCCTCTGACGCTGCCGCCCAGTACCCGCAGCTGTACTAGAGGTGGCAGGGTCAGAAGGGTGGGGTAAAGGGATGCTATATGTGTGGCCCAGCTGCGCTTGGTACACATGTCTCCAGGAGAGTGCACAGATAAGGTAATTGTGAAGCCTGATATTCATTCACATCACACACTCCAACACTGCCACCAGAGGGCAACTTAGACTATTTAAGTTAGTGTGACGAGCAGTAGTAGTTCAGTCAGTCAGTAGTGAGATTCAGACCAGTTTGCTGTCTCAGGACAGAGCAGTTCAGTCTAGGAGGGAGAGGAGAAAAGACTGATTCCTGACAGAGCTCAGGTAGTTCATTTTTGTACTGAAGTGGAGGCTAGTACGAGTGGAGAGGAATCACTCTAGCCTAGTCAGAGCTACATTTGAATCTGAAGCTGTTACTCAGAACAAGCAGCCTGTGTTCCTAAGAATGTGGGAAGTGACTCTCAGAGCGAGCATGAAATAAGTTGACAGAGTTCCTGATAGCCACTCTGGACAGAGTCTTTGAAGGAAAGAAGGAAAGGGATTACAGCAGTTATAACAACGAGGCAACTGAGAACAGGTCAGTGAGCTTGGAAGAACAACTGACAACTACACCTACTGCTACCCATGCTTATGTTAAGGGCAAGAGTAGGGCGACAGGCGAGTGGAGAAAGAAGGACAAGTGACCAAGGTGACAGATCATCTTCACTTAATTAACCGGACACCGGGGTCCGAAGAATTGCTAGTGCTTCACGTCTAGTAATAAGAAACACCGGAATCCTTGCTGGACTTCAAGTCACAGAATGTAGCCCTAAGCGTTGATACGTAACTGGAGTCAGGGAGAACAAGGACTTTTAGCAAGTGCACTGCATAGAGGACTTCATTCTTTCCAACCTCTGATTATCAGAGACGGAGAAGGCTCTAACACAATGTCGGCCGGGCGTAGCTGCTACAGTAGGAGTTAAACTTGACTTCATGCAAGTTAGGACTCACATACACTTCAAGGAGAAAGGAGGCCTTAAACCTGCTCAGCAATCCCCTGAATGTGCATTCTCCAACCTGACCAGCTTCCCGGGACATACCTGCCAACAACATCAGTAAAGGTATGGAAAGAGACTGAATTGTGTGTGACTGACTTTTTATCTGCAACACCATTGATTCGGAGGGAACAGTCCCACCTGTGGGAGACTTAACATCTAGCTGCCTAATAACATCCCCTCAGAAGATTAACCCTGCAGCGCTGGTCTTATTGATCAGAAACCACAGGTGGCGTCACGAACTAATCTTTATAATCCCCTGTAAATATCCCCCATTGCATGACCGCCCAGGGCCACGGACCGAGCTCTGCTGCCAGTGACATCCCCATAGACTTCCATGGGCTCGGTGCCGAGTGTCCCATAGCCCTGGTACCCACATGTGGTGCGCGTCATCTTTGGCGTCACGAACAGGATCTGAGGCTTACAATTTGTGAGTCCTGTGTTGCCTATTGGACTGTTTTGTGCAAAAAGACTGTGTGCAGATTTTGTGATTTTTGGCGCCATTTTCCGCCATTTTGCCGCCATATTCGCGCCCTGAGGCGCTGGTGAAGAAGGTGGGCGTGCATTCGTGGGCGTGTACCCCCCCTGTGGCGCGAAAGTGATGGGCGCCCTCTCTAAATGCTACTATAATGTGAGAGCCTGCCCCACTGCTAAGGAGATCCGCCTCCTCTTCATTTTCTATGCCAAAAAGAGGAAGCGCAAATCCCGCCTCCACGGAAGAGACCAGATTGTTCCAGATGGAAAACACAGTCTGGCCTGGAGAGAGATGGCAGAAGGACAGGAGACGCTATGTGGAGGAGCGGCGGCGCGCAGGCCCCGTTCCCCAGAAAAGCTACTGCCTGTGCCGGAGCCGTCCCCAGTTCGGGACACTAACCAAATCATGCTGGAGTTAGAGGAGGTGAATGCGGTGCTCAAGGAAATGATCCAGCGCCATGAAGAGATGGATGAGACGGAGAGAAGCTGGCGTGCCCGGAAACAGCGGCTGCTGTGGGACGCAATGCTCTCTCCCCCAGGAACGAAGCCATTACCTGTGATCCCTGTGCCACCGCAGCCAGCGGCTGAAGAGAAACCGGAGGCCGGCCCCGAAAGAGCTGATCCCGACTCCACCGATGATCCGGTCGGAGGGACGGAGGCTGAGGAGGCCCTGCCCAGACCGGAGTGCCAGCCAGGCCAGGAGGCCGCAGCAGAATGCAGTCCCCCGGTAGGGACACCGGAGGGAAGCCAGCCGTCCATAATGGAGGTCGACTGGGACGTGATGGAGTATCTGGACGATGTGACTTATGACATCCAGACCGATAACGAATGGGGACGCAGTGAGCAGGAGAAGCGACGCCAGCAGGAGGAGAGAGAGGCGCAGCAGTCCCGCCAGCGGTACCATGAAGAGTTTCTTGTTGATAAAGAAAACGTCAGGAGAGACAAAGGTACGCTCCGGGAACCGCGGCGTCAGGGGTGTGTTAGTGATTTCAAACTCCGCAAAGGCTGGTGTCACGCTGTATAGCAGATATATATATGAGATGTCAGTAATCTATATCAAAAGGGCAACATACTATATAACATGCGCATAGATATATTATAACATGGATTTACCTGATAGAATGTCCAGTGGGTCAAAACGGAATCCGTTATACGCTGTCTCCGGCTAGAGGGTGACCGGGGTCTAAGCTGACCCTGAACTGGGGTCCTAACTAATCCCTCAACCTGGAGGTACTGTTAAAGGTACAGAGGTCCAGGCCACCAGCGTAAACCCTGTCTCCTATCAATCCCTGCCAACTGTATTCTAGTCCTAAGAAGGACCCTGAATACCACCAAAGGGAATGAACAGGTAACGGATAATGAACAGAAAGACATACAAGAAAGAGAAGGAATAAAGTAAATAAAGTCTTACATACAACACTCACACACAGTAGGAACACCTAAGGTCTCAGAGATAGACTATAAGCTATAAGAGTAAAAACAACTAATGAACTCTTAGCTTAAATATTCTCAGAACCGATCCAGACTGCTGAACTACATGAATGCTTTCACGGCGTCTAACACCCAGACCGGCAGAAATATAAAGGAAACTAATTAGAACATAATCAAAAGCAGCCGGGCGAGGCTGCACCTAGCCTTAGCAAAGAGCTAGGAAAAATTAACTCTCACATTACCAAAAAACAAAGAAACAGAAGCTCAGCTGTGAGAAGTCAGAATGTGCAATCGCGACGATCTTTGTGGCGATGCACCCATGACAGTACCCCCCCTTCTACGAGGGGCCTCCGGACCCTCATGACCAGGTCTGTCCGGGTGAGTTGTGTGAAAGGTCCGTCCACGTTATCATTGACCACCACTGAAGGAGGAGGTAGAGGTGACGGTATGACTGGTGCCACATACTTTTTAAGTAATGACTTGTGAAACACATTATGAATTTTAAACGTAGGAGGGAGGTCCAGACGAAATGCCACAGGATTAATTATGGAACTGATCCTGTACGGCCCGATGAATCTGGGACCCAACCTCCAGGAGGGAACTTTAAGTTTAATATTCCTGGTAGACAACCACACCAGATCATTCACCTTCAGATCTCGACCAGAAACTCTCCCCTATCAGCCATCCGTTTGTAACGGTTCTCCGTAACCTTCAGTCTTAACTGATCTGGAACTATCAGTCTCCCTGGAAGTCCCACAGGGGCGTCCCCCTGAGCCCCCAATACCTCCCCCTCAAGCTCAGAGCATACAGCTGACACCACAACTCCCTCCTGAGGAATAGGAACCGGATCATCCATCCTCCCGGTCCCTGGGAAAGTACGAGATAAGGCATCAGGAAGCAACTTTATTGAGCAGTCATATGCGCGATGAGGAGGTAACTCTTTACACCCCTTCTCTGAGAACATCTCCCCAAAGTCCTCCAGAAAAGGAGGCAAAGTCCTAGGCACAACTGCACCGATGACCGTGCTCATGCAGTTATTCTTGCAAAATTCACCCCACTGGCTTATCTTTCTGGATTGCCAATCAATCACTGGGTTATGTTTAGCCAACCAAGGAAGTCCCAACACAATAGGAGTAGGTAGACCCTCCAACACATAACAAGACAATTGCTCTTTATGCATTGCCCCTACTCGAAGATCTATGTTATGAACAGCTTGAACCAAGCTACCTTGACCAAGAGGTCTAGAATCAATAGAGAGTATAGGGACCGGTTTGGCCAATACACTCAGTTGCATACCATGCACCTGGGCAAACCGAGCGTCCACAAGATTAGCCCCGGACCCACTATCAAGAAAAACAGAAATCCTCTCAGTTCTAGTACCAATCACCACCTCCGCAGGCACGATAAACTGAGAGGGATTTGGGGACGAAATACAGACTCCCAGGTTAACTCCTTGGGTCAAAGAGGTCCGGGATGGACAACCCCCAACAAAATGTCCCTCTCTCCCGCAAAAGAAACACCTTCTAGCCTTGCGGCGCACCGCCGATTCCCTCCTACAAAATGATGTCCCTCCCAACTGCATGGGTTCCTCAGAACAGACCAGGGGAACCTCAGTATAAGGGACTTTAGTAGTAGGTGGAGTCATCATGGGGGGCGGAGTTACCTCGCGTCTTCCCCGAAGTCGTCTATCAATGCGAATAGCAAGGGCCATAGCAGCCTCCAGTGATGGAGGAGAATCATACTGAGCCAACACATCTTTTAATTTGTCAGACAACCTTGACAAAACTGGCTCCTAAGAGCTGGGTCATTCCACTGAGTATCTGTTGCCCATCTACGGAACTCAGAAGAATATTCCTCCGCTGGACGATTTCCCTGCCGTATTTTACGTAACTTTGTTTCAGCAAGGGAAACTCGATCCGGATCATCATATACCAGACCCAGGGCAGTAAAAAATCGATCCACTGACTGGAGATCTGGGGAGCCTGGAGGAATAGAGAACGCCCAAGATTGAGGGTCCCCTTGTAAGAGCGAGATAACAATTCCCACCCTCTGCTCTTCACTCCCAGATGACCGAGGCCGCAGCCGAAAGTACAATTTACATGCCTCCCGGAAAGTAAAAAATTTGTCCCGCCCACCAGTGAACCTGTCCGGGAGAGCAACCTTAGGTTCAGATCTGGTTTGCTCTGGAGGGACAAAACCTTGGACTTAATGTCTGCAAATTCCATGGACAACCCCTGCAACTGTCGGGCCAGCTGGGCTACTGGATCCATGACAGCTGGGGAGAATCTTTTTGGGCCGGTGAAAATGTCACGCTGTATAGCAGATATATATATGAGATGTCAGTAATCTATATCAAAAGGGCAACATACTATATAACATGCGCATAGATATATTATAACATGGATTTACCTGATAGAATGTCCAGTGGGTCAAAACGGAATCCGTTATACGCTGTCTCCGGCTAGAGGGTGACCGGGGTCTAAGCTGACCCTGAACTGGGGTCCTAACTAATCCCTCAACCTGGAGGTACTGTTAAAGGTACAGAGGTCCAGGCCACCAGCGTAAACCCTGTCTCCTATCAATCCCTGCCAACTGTATTCTAGTCCTAAGAAGGACCCTGAATACCACCAAAGGGAATGAACAGGTAACGGATAATGAACAGAAAGACATACAAGAAAGAGAAGGAATAAAGTAAATAAAGTCTTACATACAACACTCACACACAGTAGGAACACCTAAGGTCTCAGAGATAGACTATAAGCTATAAGAGTAAAAACAACTAATGAACTCTTAGCTTAAATATTCTCAGAACCGATCCAGACTGCTGAACTACATGAATGCTTTCACCGGCGTCTAACACCCAGACCGGCAGAAATATAAAGGAAACTAATTAGAACATAATCAAAAGCAGCCGGGCGAGGCTGCACCTAGCCTTAGCAAAGAGCTAGGAAAAATTAACTCTCACATTACCAAAAAACAAAGAAACAGAAGCTCAGCTGTGAGAAGTCAGAATGTGCAATCGCGACGATCTTTGTGGCGATGCACCCATGACAGCTGGGGCTTCATCCACGAGCCAGGCCTATACCAAGGAGTCTTTGTCAGCCGCAGAGATGTAGAGTCCCATCTGCCCATTGGTCACCCGGGATGAGATCTCGTGAACGGGGATATCGTCAGCTATACGCGGCACTGGGGACTTAAAGGGTGGGACGCCTTAAACGTCACCCGTGTCAGCGACCCCGTCCCCGATGCCGGTAGTGTGCATCATGTCGCAGTGTCTCAGTCTCCATTACCAACAGCACCCAGCCGTGCACCAGCATCGCAACCAGCGTCCTCTTCTGCACCAAGATCATATCCCGTCTCGTACCCTGCGACCCAACCTGCATCGCAACCCACGGTCACTTCTGCATCGCAATCTGTGTCGTATTCTGAGTCCTGCTCCAAATCGCAAAAGCCTGATGCGACTTCAATGGAGCCACTAAGCAAGCCTGCTTCTTGTACAGCATCTTATGCTGCAGCAGCGACCCCTATGGAGCTGAATCTATATTCTAGAGAGGCACCTGTTGAGCCCCTAGTGGATTACACAAGAACTGTAGCTACGCAAACCTTGATTGCAGGCCATGACTTGTTTGTTATGCGTTCAAAAGAGCACCGCGTCGTTCCAGCCCCAGGAGTGGAAGACGTCATTGAAATCCGCAAAGAAGAAGATCAGTAGGACCCAGACAGGGTTTACTGTACTTGTATAAAGTTGAAGAAGTTGAAAAAAAAAAAAAAAATTTGTACTTTATTAATATTATGATAAATGTTTAATAATGTTATTTGCTATATGTGATGATGTTTACATAGTTGCATAGAATACCCAGTTGGGTAATGTGGAATAGTTAAAAGAAGTAATTAGAAATGTGATTTTCTAAACTTGAAAAGGTTTTATCAAAGGACTGCGTGGCTGTGGACTGTGCCAGCCCAAAAACTTTAAATGTAAATAGTTCGCACTTCGGTGCCCCATCTTGGTTTTACATAAAGCCTTACTACCTCTGAAGAAAAACCCGTATGGTGTGGCATAGAGTGAGGTCTGCAGCAAAGAAGTCCTGCAGCCCACCCAGGACCCACGTGGGAGGTTTTTGGTGCGGGTCCTCCACAAGAATCTTGTCTTATATATATTTATGTGAAAAGTATTTTGATAATTTTCTACTGACCTATGTACAAATTGTAACGTTGAAAGAGTCCTTACCTCCCGCAAGGGATGAGTTATATGTTAAATGTTGAAGTTATATGCAAAACAAAAATATTTTTCTTTTCTATTTCAGCCCGGGAGTGCTGAGTTTAACTAAGGGGGGATGTGTGGCCCAGCTGCGCTTGGTACACATGTCTCCAGGAGAGTGCACAGATAAGGTAATTGTGAAGCCTGATATTCATTCACATCACACACTCCAACACTGCCACCAGAGGGCAACTTAGACTATTTAAGTTAGTGTGACGAGCAGTAGTAGTTCAGTCAGTCAGTAGTGAGATTCAGACCAGTTTGCTGTCTCAGGACAGAGCAGTTCAGTCTAGGAGGGAGAGGAGAAAAGACTGATTCCTGACAGAGCTCAGGTAGTTCATTTTTGTACTGAAGTGGAGGCCTTAAACCTGCTCAGCAATCCCCTGAATGTGCATTCTCCAACCTGACCAGCTTCCCGGGACATACCTGCCAACAACATCAGTAAAGGTATGGAAAGAGACTGAATTGTGTGTGACTGACTTTTTATCTGCAACACCATTGATTCGGAGGGAACAGTCCCACCTGTGGGAGACTTAACATCTAGCTGCCTAATAACATCCCCTCAGAAGATTAACCCTGCAGCGCTGGTCTTATTGATCAGAAACCACAGGTGGCGTCACGAACTAATCTTTATAATCCCCTGTAAATATCCCCCATTGCATGACTGCCCAGGGCCACGGACCGAGCTTTGCTGCCAGTGACATCCCCATAGACTTCCATGGGCTCGGTGCCGAGTGTCCCATAGCCCTGGTACCCACATGTGGTGCGCGTCATATATCCTGACCAGCAGATTCATGTAATGCAGCCGGCCACGCTGCTCCAGCGCTGGTGGAGGGGACAGCGGGATCAAGTGTGTGGGAAGGAGCAGATGTGGAGGGTTGGTCGAAGTGTCCCTCGGTGTCGGTCTCCTGAGGGATCGCTCTAGAAGGCGCCAACTCTGCGGGCGCCCGAGTGCTGGTCACCGTGCTGTGGAAGAAACAAAAACATAAAATTAATATACAGATGTGGAATGGCCCTGGCTGCATAAAAAAAAAAAAAAAAAGATAACATTTGATGGTAATATTTACCTTCTGGTGACCATGGTTTCACGCAGGAACGCCAGAGCTCGTGCGTACTTGTACTTGCTCTGGCGTCCTGAAGAACCACTCGGGGCCCGCATCTCCTTATTAAACTCCTTCTTAAAGCGATCCCTCACAGACCGCTACCGCTTCACAATTCTGTCCCCTGAAACGAGAAAGCACACATTGGTTATTATACAACATCAGTGTTTCCCAAACTTCATTCCTCGTGTCCCCCAGAGTTCATGTTTTCATTATTTCCATAGTGTTTCACAAAAGGAAATCATGAAAACATGAACGGTGGGTAACACTAGGACAGAAGTTTTGGAAACACACCTTTACAGTCAGCAACATGAACTATACTTACGGAATTTAGTCTGGGACCTTGGATCGAGGTCCTCCCAACGTTGCAACATTCCCGCTGCTACTTCCTCCCAGAGCCGTCGTGTAACAATTTGATCTCCACAGCGGCTCCCTTTCTCGGACCAGATCGATCATTAGCTCTACATCCAGGCCCTCCTCCGAGTCCGAGTCGGGAGCACGCTGTGAAGCCTGTGAAATTAAAAAAGACAAAAAAAAAATTAGCATACACATTTTTGAAAAATGTCAAAATTATACATGTTAAAATGGAAAAATGAATTGCCCAAAATTTATAGATAATCCGTTTTGTAAAAATTTCAAATTATATAAAATGATACCAAAAAAGGTAGATAGTTAAAAAATTTTGTGTGTTTTTTTTTCATAATGTAAGAAATAACCCCCCAAAAAATGTAAGTTTCCGAAAAAAAAAAAAATGAAGTTAAATAAAAAACAAACAAAAAAACTTACACGTTGAGAACCGCCGACAGTCTCACGACGACTCTGAGAGGCGCTGGGAGGAACCCTCTGTTGGCTCCCAGATCCGAGAGACTAAAAATAAAATAAAAATTAGGATATTGCCAGGTGTTGCCCGCTGTGTCAAGTATGTATTACATGGTTTTCTATGTGTTGTGTGTAGTGTGATGTTGTGTTTCTGCGATTGATGCAGGATACTTACGAATTGTGAGCCCACTCCGGTATCTCTCCACCCCGTCCTTCTTCCTCTGGGAGCTCCTCGTCATCTTGCGATTCCTGTTATTAAAAAAAGACAATCAAGACATCTAGCCCACAGATGGATTGTGGATAGAAAAAAAAAAAAGATATTTTTACCGGCAATTGCTGACGATGGCTAGGAGGGCTCCCAGAAGAAGACGTGTCACGTTCTGGCTCTTGCTGGGAGGGAGGAGATGGCGATGCTGCTGGTGCTGCCGCCACTGCTGCTTCCACCGCCGCCTCTTCCGCCAACGCCGCCATTGCGGCAGCTGCAGCAGCTGTTTGACGGTCTCTGCTGTGGAAGAAACAAAAAGGGACAGTGAATATATTTCTATATTCCTTGTCCCTGGCTGAAAGAGAAAAACATGTAATTTTTTCGTGAAATGGGGGATGTAATATTTACTTTCTGCTGGCTTCCCTCCTAGCCCGCCTCTCCTCCTCTCGTCTCTCTGCCGCCGCCTCCGCCGCCGCCTCTTGTTGATGTCTTCTGCTGTTGAGTAAAAAGGGACTGTGAATTTACTATTCCTTGTCCATGGCTGAAAGAAAAACAAACATGTAATTTAGAGCAAAATGGGGGATGTAATAGTTACTTTCTGCAGGCTATCCTCCTAGCTTGGAGGTCCTCTCCTCCCCTCTCTTCAAGTGCTGCTTCAGCCGCCGCCGCCTCTCGTTGACGTCTTCTGCTGTTGAGTAAGGACACAAAAAGGGACAGTGAATATATGTGGATTCCTTGGCCCTGGCTGAAAGAGAAAAACAAACATGTAATTTTTAGGGACATGGGGGATGTCATTTACTTTCTACTGGCTTGCCTCCTTGCATCCAGGATCTCCTGCGCCCTTTGATCTGCAGCATCAATTCTTCTGCTGTGGAATTAACAGACAAAAAGGAATTGTGTTTATATGTATTGATTGTCCCTGTTTTAAAATATAAGATTGAAACATGGACATTATTGAGCTTGATGTACCGAACACAACATGCAGTCATTAATTGTAGCCATAAACAGTACCAGGGGAAACCCTATCCCTGCCAAAAAAAAAACAAAAAAAAAGAAAAACAGTAGATCAACATTCTGATAATAAAAACATGCACATTTCAGATAGCAGGATGAGTAGCAAAAGCATTACAGGGCCAAAAAAAAGGTTTTTTTAAAAAAAAAGAAAAAACAGCATTCTGATACTAAAAACATGCACATTTCAGATAGTAGCATGAGTAGAAAAAGCGTCACAGGGCAAAAAAAAACATTTAAAAAAAAAGAAAAAATAAATCAACATTACGATACTAAACACATGCAAATTTTAGATAGCAGCATGAGTAGATAAAGCATGACAGGGACCAAAAAAAAAGTTTAAAAAAAAAACACTACATCAGCATTATAACACAAAAATGCACACTTCACATAGCAGCATGATGAGAAAAACAGTCACAGGCCCCAATCAAAAAATTTACAAACAATGAAACAGTAGATCAACATTCTGATAATAAAAACATGCACATTTCAGATAGCAGGATGAGTAGCAAAAGCATTACAGGCCCAAAAAAAAGGTTTTTTTAAAAAAAACAAAAAAAACAGCATTCTGATACTAAAAACATGCACATTTCAGATAGTAGCATAAGTAGAAAAAGCGTCACAGGGCAAAAAAAAACATTTAAAAAAAAAGAAAAAATAGATCAACATTACGATACTAAAAACATGCACATTTCAGATAGCAGGATGAGTATCAAAAGCATTACAGGGCCAAAAACATTTTTAAAAAAATTAAATCAACATTATGATACACAAATACATCCACATTTCATATTGTCGCAGGGAGACCAAGCACATCACTGCAAAAAAACACTACCAGTAGATCAACATTATCAATTAAACACATTCACAACAGTAGAAGGGGATACACAATATAAGTTCCCAAACATACGTATTTTAAACACTGCCAGGGGGACCCACCCCATCATCGGAAATTTAATTTCGTACAGTACCAGGGGAACCAATCCCCATCACAGAAAAAACATTAATTTTAAAATGTACCAGGGTGCCAAAAAAAACCAGTAGCTCACACAGCATTGGTGACATATGCATTGTAAATTTTGGATTGGGGGGGGCTCATATTTACCGTCTGTTTTGCTGGCGCTCCATGCTGCGGATCCTGGCTGCGAGTCTCTCAGGTGGCTGCGTCGGTGGCTGCGTCTCTCGGTGGTTGTGGCTCTCGGTGGTTGTGGCTCTGGCTCTTGTTCATGTGGATGTGTCTGATGTCCCACAAAATGCTTTTTTATATGTTTGCTGAGGGCTGGTATCTGTTTGCTGTGGGCTGGTATCTCAATTAAAAAACTGGATGCGGCTACCGGATCCGGCTCTTGCCGGATGCGGCGCATTGCGGCGTCCATAGACTTTCATTGTAAAAAAAAGCCGGAAGCGCCGCATCCGGCGCTTCCGGCTTTTTCGCCGCAGACAAAAAACGTGACATGCAACGATTTTTCCAGACGCCGGATGGCGACCAGACACCGCATATGTTAGTCAATGGAAAAAAAAAACGCATCCGGCATTACATTACGCCGGATGCGGTTGGACAAAAAAATGCCGGAGGGCGCCGTCAGGCGCACAACGGATGTGTGAAAGAGGCCTAAGTTGTTAGTGTACCTGGAATGAAAAATAGAACATCCCCAGAGTAGGACCATTGTGACTTTCACTTGTAAAGGCCTCTTCATGACATATGACATTGCCCACATGGTCTTCAGATTAGTCTCCGGCTATCATTGCGTCTAAAATAAAACTGGGACTCAACGCTCAAGAGGATAAACTTCCATTCCAGCCTACTTTTCCGTCTTGCTCTGCACCATGAAAGAAGTGGAACCAGTGGTATGATCATTTCTCCAAAGTGTCCTAGGAGACATTTTTCAGCGAGTCAATGCCAGGCCGCATGCTGCTGGGGCTACTGTGAGCAGCCAACATTTTATCTAATCAGAGTGCTGAATTCACATCTACACTGCTCAGTAGTGTTGTATGATGTCTTCCATGCTGCTGCTTTTGACTCTTTGTGACCTAAACGTTCTCCCGTCAAACACTTTTGGGGCGCCATCAATCAACAGTTACAAAGAGAGATGCCAGCAACGGATTATGATGATTTACGTGCACATTTTTTCATAATTTGCATATCATTACATGTCTATCCAACCTGTGATTTCCATAATTCCACAAATTTTTCTTCACTATGTAGCAATGTCATTGTTGAGGAGTGTAGATACATACCCTAAATCTCAGGGGTGTGATCTAATGTATGTTCCCATTAAATCCAGACAGAAAATCCACTTCCCATAGGCCCTGCATGCATGTACCCCTAAAAAGTACTTTCTGGTTACCTGGCCACTGCAAAAAGTAAGAAGCTTCTTCTTTAAGTGACCTGGGGTGGTGACATTCTTCATGTGCTTGCATTGTTTTTGATGATTCTCGCCTTTATTGTCTGCGCCAAACCAAAGTATGAACAGATGACAAAGCCTCACTACAAATGTCCTTTCTTCTTCTTTGAGGTGAGTACTGAGTCTAGCAACGAACATTTGCTGGAGGCTTTGCACACTTGTGGCTCAGTTTCCATCTCTCCAGACTCAGACACGCTGTTTAGGAATGTTAACCCTGTCTGAAGGAATATGAAGTGTCCTGCTGACATGCTTTATGGACCAATCATATATTTTAGTGATTGACAAGCAGGACAGACGACCCGCGTCTCTTGAATTGTTGTATATACACACTTCAACTTGTTCAACCAGCATGGATTACAGATCAGACAAAGCTGGAGTAGAAGTATTATGATGAGAAATGAATCACAGATAGACATACTAGTGATGAACAGAAATGTCAGGATGTTGTGTATAAGTTTGCATAGGACTGTCGGTAAACCTACTACATTAATTTCAGATAGAAATATGTAATTTAAAAGTAAGTCCACAGTTATCTGCTTTGGCAAATGTTTATGTACCTCTTTCTGAAAGTCCTCACATATTGATGCTGATAATTTGGTCTTAACCTTCAGGCAAGGTGAGGGCTTGCAATACAGGTCACAATTTAAATGGTCACTGTAATTTCAACAAACTGCAAAAATCAATAGTATGAGTGAATATAAAAAAATGCCATATATCTTATCAAGGAAATATGCTTCTTTCTCCTCTTATTAGCCAAGCAAGACACACTGCCATTTCATTGAAATATCATTATCATATGTTACTGAACCTATTAATATCTATGGAGATGAGCTGGAGCGCACAGACACAGGTAGATAAAAACATCCTTGCTAAAGCTTCTGTGGCGCCCCTGAGGGTCCAGTCGCCACAGAGGTACTGCACCTCACCCAGCGGTGTGGTATCCCACTCTCAGGTAAGGAGGGAGCACTACCCAGGACTCTAACACTCACACCCAACACACACTAGTTCAGTCAGGCACCTAGGTGTACCCTTGGAGAGGATGGCCTCATCTCAGGCTGGGTAGGAAAGGGTGTTGGGGTGTGGGTGGAGAAGGTAGGAAGAAGGGGAGGAGCTTGAGAAGGGAGAAGAAGTTAGTTGGTCTGAGGAGACCGAAGGAGAAGGAGTGCAGCAGAGAGGCTGCAGAGAGAGAATTGGGAGGGGAGTCTGAAGGAAGCTCCCGGAAGGACAGAAGGGGTCCTAGGGACACGGGAAGTGCCGAAGCAACTTGTGGGGCCCGTATCCAAAGTGGAGGGACCAGGTTGCAGTAGGGGAACTGTTATATTACGGTAGCTGAGGAAAAATAGCGAAAACGGTAATAAACCAGAGAGGCTGGAACCTATTGGATTGCAGTAACCTGAATTAACCACACAACTAGAGGTAGCCGTGGAGCGTTCCTACGTTGATCCTAGATGCCTCGTCACAGCCTGAGAGATAACTACACCTAAAGACAGAAAGATGAAAGCCATCTGTCCCGGAGCAGATCCCAAAGAAAATAGGAAGCCCCCAAACATGTAATGGCGGTTAGACAAGAAGAAAGCACGGACACAGACAAAAATAGAATGAGCAAACGCTGGGGCCCAATCTGTCTAGACAGAAAAGTACAGCACAGAATTCTGACTGCAATCCAAAAAAAACCCTAAAAAATACCAACACTTCTGATTGCAAAAAACCTGAGATCACACGATCTCCACCACCTAAATCAGATCTTTGGTGTAACAAAACCAAGCCGCAGCCACTGAAAAAAAACAGGAAAAAGCAAATGAACAAATAACAGTGGCTACAGATAAACTGAGAGGAGCACAGGCCCCAGGAGGGGACCCGGCTGAACTCCAAAAGTGCAGAAAACTATGCAAAAAGCAAGCACAAAAAGAAAAGCAAAAATATCTTATCTGAAAGCAGCAGACGCAGGCAAGACTCCAGAAAACTTCCAAATGAACCAAGAACCACAATTGAGACAAAAACAATTGATCACCGGCAACCATCATGGGAGGGAACCTCCCTTATATCAGTCCAGTCAGTGATCCCAGATTGTCATTCCTCGCTGGAAGGTTCAGTACTGTCTGTAACCACCAGAGGGAGTCTCTGCTCGGAAACCATCTCTAGCACATTCACAACAGTACCCCCCCCTTGAGGAGGGGTCACCGAACCCTCACTTGTGCAACCAGGCCGATCAGGATGAGCTCGGTGATAGGCACGTTTCAGTCTCCTAGCATGGATGTCTGAAGCAAACACCCAAGAATTGTCCTCCTGACCATAACCTCTCCACTTAACCAAATACTGGAGTTTCCGTCTAGAAAAACGAGAATCCAATATTTTCTCAACCACATACTCCAGATTGCCCTCAACCAAAACAGGGTCAGGAGGCGCAGCCATAGGAACCACTGGCTCGACAAACCTCTTCAATAAGGACTTGTGGAAAACGTTATGGATCTTAAATGTTCCAGGAAGAAGCAAACGGAAGGAAACCGATTAAGAATCTCCATGATCTTATAAGGTCCAATGAACCTAGGCTTAAACTTTGGAGATGCAACCCTCATAGGGATATTTCTTGAGGACAACCAAACCAAGTCCCCCACTTTAAACCGAGGACCATCAGTCCTATGCCGGTTGGCAAATCGCTGGGCCTTCTCTTGAGAGAGAGAGACAACCTCTCCACTACCTGGTCCCAAATCTGTTGCATTCGCTCCACAACAGAGTCAACACCCGACAGACAGAAGCCTCCGCCTGTCCCGAAGAAAATCGAGGGTGAAACCCAGAATTGCAGAAAAATGGAGACATCAAGGTGGCAGAGCTAGCCCTATTATTAATAGCAAACTCAGCCAAAGACAAAAAAGAGACCCAGTCATCTTGATCAGCAGACACAAAACATCTCAAATAAGTCTCCACGGTCTGGTTTGTTCTTCGGTTTGTCCATTGGTCTGAGGATGAAATGCATAGGAGAAAGATAATTGAACACCAAGTTTAGAACAAAATGTCCTCCAAAATCTGGAAACAAACTGGACTCCTCTGTCAGACATAAATGTTCTCCGGAATGCCATGTAACCGAACCACGTGTCGAAGGAACAAAGGCACCAACTCGGAGGAGGAAGGTAACTTAGGTAATGGCACAAGATGAATCATCTTGGAAAACCTATCACAGATTACCCAGATAACGGTCATTCTCTGAGAAACAGGGAAGTCGGAAATAAAATCCATAGAGATATGGGTCTATGGCCTCTTAGGCACAGGTAATGACATTAACAAACCACTAGAGAGAGAGCAAGGCTTGGAACGAGAGCAAGTCCCACAGGACTGCACAAAATCCCTGACGTCACGAGACAAAGTAGGCCACCAAAAGGACAGACTCACCAAGTCTCTGGTACCAAAAATCCCGGGATGACCAGCCAACACGGAACAATGAATCTCAGACATCACACTCTTCTTCCACTGTTCTGGACAAACAATTTCTCAACAGGGCAGCGCTCAGGTTTATCCTCCTGACACCCTTCCAGAGCCAGTCTTAAATTGGGCGAGATGGCGGAAAGTACCACACCCTCTTTCAAAAAAACAGCAGGATCAGATAACTCAGGAGAATCCGCAAGGAAACTCCTTGAGAGGGCATCCGCCTTAACATTCTTAGTGCCAGGAAGAAAAGAAACCACAAAATTAAAACGTGTGAAAAACAAGGCCCACCTGGCCTGTCTAGGATTAAGTCGCTTGGCTGATTCGAGATAAACCCGGTTCTTATGGTCCGTGAGGACCACTACCTGATGTTTGGCTCCTTCCAGCCATTGTCTCCACTCTTCAAAGGCCCACTTCATGGCCAATAACTCCCGATTACCCACGTCATAATTACGCTCAGTTGGAGAAAATTTTTGAGAGAAAAAGGCACAAAGGTTACTCTTAGAGGTCTCTGGATCCCTTTGGGACAAAACGGCACCTGCCCCAATCTCAGAGGCATCCACCTCCACCTGAAACGGCAGAGAAACATCAGGCTGCCGTAGAACAGGAGCAGAAGTGAATCTCTGCTTAAGTTCCTGAAACGCACAAACTGCCTCAGGAGGCCAATTTACCACATCAGAACCCTTTTTGGTCAAATCAGTCAATGGGTTAACAATACCGGAGAAATTACCAATAAATTTTACGATAAAAATTGCAAAACCCAAAAATCTCTGAAGAGCCTTTAATGAAGTAGGTTGAACCCAATCACAGATGGCCTGAACCTTGACCGGGTCCATTTCAATAACAATGGAGACAAAATGAATCCCAGAAATGAGACCTTCTTTATGCCAAAAGACACTTTGATCCCTTCACATACAGAGCATTCTCTCTCAAAATCTGGAACACAGTCCGAACATGTTTCACATGAGAGTCCCAGTCATTGGAAAAAATCAAGATATTATCCAAATAAACAATCAGAAATTTATCCACAAAATCCCTGAATATATCATTCATGAAGGATTGGAAGACGGAAGGAGCATTAGTGAGCCCAAAGGGCATCACTAGGTACTCAAAATGCCCCTCTGGGGTATTACACGCCGTCTTCCATTCATCTCTGTGCTTAATGCGAATAAGGTTATAACGCCCCCCTGAGGTCAAGCTTGGTAAACAAACTAGCATTTTTCACTCTGGAAAACAGGTCAGAAACCAAGGGATATGATATTTCACAGTGATCTTATTCAGGAGGCGATAATCAATACATGGCCTCAATGAACCATCCTTTTTGGCCACAAAGAAAAAAAACCGGCGCCCAAGGGTGAAGAGGATGGTCTGATATGACCCTTTTCCAATGACTCCTTGATATAAGATCGCATAGCACGTGTTCAGTACAGATAAGTTAAAAAGGTGACCCTTAGGAAATTTACCACCAGGCACTAACTCAATAGCGCAATCGTAGCTTCTGTGAGGAGGTAAGGACTTTCACTAAACACATCAGAAAAATCAGTCAAAAAGTCAGGGACATCCTGAGATGGGGAAGGCAGAAAAAACAGGAGTGTCAGTATTAACACATTGGCAGCCCCAACTGGTCACAGACACAGATTTCCAATCCAAAACAGGATTATGAGACTGTAACCAAGGGAAACCTAGCACAATAATGTCATGCAGAATATGCAGCACCAGAAATGTGTAACTCTCCTGATGATCTGGCTCAACCCTCATTATCACCTGAGTAGAAAATTGGGGCTTATTCTCCGCCAAAGGGGTAGAATCAATGCCCAGTAAAGGAATAGACTTCCACAGGGGTATCATGGAAACCCACAACATTTGGCAAAGTCAAAATCCATCAGGTTAATAAACTGCTCCTGAATCAACAAGAGCCGAGCCAAAATGTGGACATGGAGCAAATCAGGTAACAGTCAACAGAAATTTATCTGAACACTACCCAAGACAACTGAGCGCGCAAAACGTCTTCCCCGCTTAGGGCAGACGAAATAGCATGAGAGGCGTCACCACAGTAGAAACATAATCCATTGCGCTTTCGAAACTCATGACGCTGTGCCCCAGAAGCCACTCTATCACACTGCATGGGCTCAGGAGCTGACTCACAAGGCAACACTATCTCACGCATACCTCTGCGCTCACACAAACGTCTGTCAATTTGAATAGCCAAAGACATAGAATCATTGAGACCAGAGGGAACAGGGAATCCCACCATAACGTCCTTTACATTCTCTGACAGACCCTTCCGAAAAAGGGCTGCCAAAGCATCATCATTCCATTTGGTCAGGACTGCCCACTTTCGAAATTTCTGACAGTACAGTTCAGCGGCTTCACAGCCCTGACTTAATGCCAACAAGGTTTTTTCAGCTTGATCAGTGACATTAGGTTCATCGTACAACAACCCCAGAGCCTGAAAAAATACATCAACATCATTCAAAACAGATCCCCAGGTGTCAGGGAAAAAGCCCAATCCTGAGGGCCGCCGCGCAGGAGAGAGATGACAATTTGAACCTGCTGTGCTGCGTTCCCTGAGGACTTAGGCTTTAAGGCAAAAAACAACTTACAGTTATTTTTGAAATTCAGAAATTTAGCCCGATCCCCCAAAAACAAATCTGGCATGGGGATCCTAGGTTCCACAATCGGCAACCTAGCAAGATAGGTAGCAATACTCTGAATCTCAGTGGCAAGCTGATCCACACGGCCAGACAACTGTGCAAACTCCACTGAGAGAAAAAAAATCCTCCTCAGCACCCAGAGAGAAAGAGGAAAAAAAAAAAAAATCTGACAGCTCTGACAACTTTTTTCTTTCCATGCTATTTTTCCCTTCGTGAGTACCATACAATTTCAGTATTCTAATTTACTGAGATAATGACTTTTGGGTTTTCATTGGCTGTAAGCCACAATCATCAACATTAACAGAAATAAACACGTGAAATAGATCACTCTGTTTGTAATGACTCTATATAATATATGAGTTTCACTTTTGTATTGAAGAACAAGAATAAATTAACTTTTTGATGATATTTTAATTTTGTGAAGCACCTGTAATAGTCTAAAGGACAAACCAGGATAGTAAACAGATCATTTTCAACAGTTTATATCATTTGCATTAACCAGAAGTGGAAAAAACATGTTTAGAATAAATGTCGCCATAATCAGATGCTCCTTGGATGCCTAACGAGCCTCTATGATCTGGGACTGATTGGGAAAAATCATGGCGTATGTTTCAATATTAAACTTTAAAAAAGTATTATACAGTCATTCTGACATGGATTTTTCAAAGTAAGTTCACCGGTTGCATCAGGTCTAAGAGATCTGTTTAATAACATATGCGGATTGTATTGTAACATCTGGTGACAGATCGGCTTTAAAAATGTATTTAAAAGAAATTGGTGTAGATTAGAGAAGAAACGAATTGTGGAAAATAAAAAAAAAACAACAGAGAAGGCAAAGAATATTACTAGTGTCTAAGAAAGGCCAGAAGAGAGGGATGTGCTTGGGAAAAATACATCAAGAAGGAGTGAGGGTCAAAGACAGTCCAAGGAAAGATGGACGAGGGAAATCTGCTGAGATGGAGGTTAATGTAAGTGAAATGGACACGGAAGAAGGAAGTCAGCCGGGCCATAGAGCAATCAACATTTAAAAGAGCCCATCACCAGTCTTGGGCTGCCCTTCTTATTTAGGAGAACAGTTGGCAACCACAAAATGATGATTTTTCTAAATAGCATTATCAAAAATGCTGATAATTGTCACTAATGCCACCCTTAAGATCTGACTTTCCAGCAAAAGTTGGGTCCCAATTTCTGGTTTTGTGGATCATCAGTAATCAAGCGGACTCCCACAACCCTCCTCATTGTGAAAGCACAAGATCTCGCGCTTTGAGCTATGTCGACGCCGACGCATTCTTTACTAAGCAGATCAGCGCAGTTGGCAGCGTGTGAGATATTGCGCTTTCACAGTGAGAGGGGCCATGCAGGGTTGTGAGATCCATTCTGCATACCAAGACCCCCACAACCCGGGAGTTTGGAGCCAACTTTTGCTAAAAAGTCAGGTCTTATAGGGTGGCATTAGCAATTTCGGTGATGAGTGCTGTTTAGAAAAATCATCAATCTGTGGTTGATTATGAAAATGAATGGGATTTATTCAAACTAGGTCGCGCAGAAGTGCTTGGCCATTTCATTACCCGAGCCTCTGGTTGCGGGACCTCAAAACATTTTCCCATCTCGACCTTGAAAGGCCGGAGACTCTAACCCTTTCATCCAGTCTATCTCTTTTCCATGACCACTTTGTACAGTATGATGTACTCCACAGAGTGGTCACATGCCACCAGTGGTCATATGCGCTCAAACCACAGGCAATATGAAATCTAGACAGGGTACCTCAATACAGGAAGTTATGATTCATATAGCATCAGTCATGGGAGAGAAGTTTGCTAGACAGCTCCCTCTGACTTCTCCTTGCCTAGCTCAGCTTGATTGATACTTACTTTACTATATGCGTGTAGCATCATTTTGCCATGCCTTGCAGACTTTTCAGGCTTTGTTTTCTGTGAAATGTTGCAGTGTTACAGAGTAAAGTGTGACTTTCTGAAATGAGAGATCCTGCCAATGTGTAGCCCTGGTGTTAGGCACACGCAGTACCCTGGAGAGTGTGTGGCGAGACAGCAGTTTAATGCTAAATATTCATTCACTCAACATATACTAGACACACCCTTAGGGTAGTGGAGTTTACTCTTGAGGGAGTGGTCAAGGTGGTATGTGTTGGAGTGATTTAGTCAGTCTAGTTCCTGTCTTCGGACAGAGAAGACGTCTGGAGTTTAGTTCCTGACTTGAGAGTGAGAGACGTCTGGAGGGAGGAAGCAGTCCAGATTGCTCATCACCATTCGGAAAGTGGAGTCTAGTATAGGTGTTTAATTCACCTAGCCTAGTCAGAGCTGTACTTCATCAGCATACACTGGAAGGAAAGAAGAAGTTTAGTGCAGAAAGTCTTCAGCATCCTGTCTAAAGGACGGTATAAAGGTTCAGAGACGTGCTCCTGCCTATTGATAACTGACATCTGTAACTAACTTTGAAGTGAAGGAAAAGAAAGAAGTGACTACTCGACCCTTGGCTAGTGTGAGTGCTTATGTTACCAGCGAGGACAAGGCGAAAGCACAGTGGTTTATTGGAATAGTGCTTACGGATTGAAGAAGTCCTGCACATTGCTACCGGTCACTGGGGACCGAAGGATCACTACTGTTTCAAGCATAGTGATAAGAAAACCAGGAATTTACCGGACCTTAGGTCGCGGCAAACAAGCCCCTTATAGTCAGTACGTAACTGGGGTCAGGGAAGTGAAGACTTTGAGTCAGTGCACGACAAGATAAGAATTCAGCTTCTTCGCAGGAAGCTCCTAACACAAAGCTGACTGGGCGGTACAGCTATAGATTAGCTGGAGATTTTGAGGGAACTACGCTTCAGGCTGGTTGTACTCGTTGTATTGGAAGTAAAGGAGGCCCCTAACTTGTCCAGCTGCTGTCTCAAGATACGCTCTCCTTGATCAGCCTCCCTGGGACCTGCCTGAACATCTTACAAGTAAAGGTATGGAAAGACGCTGACCGTGTGAGACTGTGTTCTTTATCTGCACCCGACTTCACAAATCCCATAGACTTGAGGACCAGTCCCACCTGTAGGGGACCCGACATCTAGCTGCCTCACCATCCCCTCAGAGATCTACAGCAGCGCTGGTACAAATTACCAGAATACTACAGGTGGCGTCACGAACTGTATATAAACCTATCCCTGTAAATATATCCCCAACATACGCCAGACCGCCCGGGCCACAGACCGAGCCACAGCTACCTGTGACAATCCCATAGACTTCTACGGCTCGGCTCTGAGTACCCCATTGCCCTGGTAACCCACAATTGTGGTGGCGGGTCGACACACCTAGACTTTTTTGCTGTCTATAAGTTGGGCAGGAAACCTTGTAATTATGATTAATACAAGTACTAAAGCTTTAAAGGGAATCTGTAAGCAGGTTTTGCTATATAATCTGAGAGTAGCATGATTTAAGGGCTGGTACCCTGATTCCAGCGATGTGTCACTTGCTGCCAATTTGGTGAAAATGAGTCGCCCGTCAGGGCCGTGGGTACTCAGAACCGAGCCTATTAACTTCTTGGGGGATGTCACGGTAGCCACGACTCGGTCCATGGCCCTGGGCGCTCATCAAAAAGAGGATATAATTTACAGGGGATAAAGTCTATGTAGTGATTTGTGACGCCACCTGTGGTGTCCGTCAGGGTAACCAGCGCTGCAGCTCAGGTCCTCTGGAAGTGAAAGGTATTCTGCAGCCAGTTGGCAAACCTCCCACAGGTGAGGTTATAGTCTTCCAGGCAAGTAGATGTTGCAGTGTAGAAATGATGCTTGTGAATGTAGCAGAGAGGAATGTGCGTCACGGAATAATTCTAGGAGACAGTCCAGATGCAGTTTCAGGGTTTTACTCACAGTCTGTCTGCAGTACAGGTGCCCGCTGGCACTTTGTCCTCCGGGCGAGGGGTCCAGCACCCCAGGTAGAGTCGGTCACACTCCCTTTCAGTGTGTTCCTTTCCTGGCCTTCTCTCGCTGTGCTTTTTCCACTCCTCTCTTCCTAGCACCTCACCACGCAGTCTCTCAGTCCTGAAGCTGCGGATTCTGCGGGTAACAGATTAATTCTGTGCGTCCTTGGTCCTATATAGTTTCCTTCCTGGAGATGCTGCTGGTGGTTGGTAGCAATGACCCATAAAGTGATCTCTGCCATCGGCTTACTAGCAAGGCCTGAAGCTTTCCCACTAGTCTAGGGGCCGTTCCCTGATGGCCTGGTCCTTCCGATCCCGGATAGGGCCACGGATGGGATATTCACTGTCCGTGCCCTTGGACCCTTTCTCATGCGCTCCAGAAGCTCCCCAGTCTGCTTCTTTCTCTAAGAGGATGAGCTCCTAAAGCTAGCTCTCCCCCCCAACCTTCACTCCTAAGAGTCCTCCTCCCTTAACTTCTCTTCTCCTCTTACTGCTGCCTAAACTCCACCCACCCATACACCCCTTGCTAACCACCTGGTATGAGACTATCCTCCCTTAGGGTACGTCCATATGACCAGCTGATATGGGTGTGTTGGATGCAGGTGTTGGAGTCTAAGGGGGTGTTCCCTCCTTACCTGGGAGTGGGGTGTCACACCTTGGATGAGATGCAACACCTCTGTGGCGACCGAACCCTCAGGGGTGCCACAAAATCACCGTTTTATCTGCTGTAGATCTAGCAGTGCTGAGAATGCAGAGCTGTGTATAGCACTGCCCCCACCCCTGATTGGCTCATTGAGTGCACTGTGTATTGACAGAAAGTCAGTGGTGTTTGCGTGATTGGACCAGGAGCACAAGACACCAGTCCCAGTAGTAATAATCTCCTGCTGATAAAACACTGATTTTGTTGAAACAGCAACACACAGCCCAGTAAATGACACATCGCTGTCTGAGCCACTACATTGTGGTGCTCTTAGATTATCTAACAATAAATTGCTGCCATATTCCCTTTAATGTGTCTGTGATAAGTATGCATGGCTGTTTGAGGTCACTTGTCACCAGAGCAAGTGGTGCAGTGCAAGTTCTAAGTGTGTCCATAGTAACAAAATGGGGAAGCTACCCCATCTCATTGTCACATGTTCTCCAGGACCTGCTCTTGCCACGTTTGCTTCTGTCACGAGGCACCCGCCGTTTTTCTTTCTGAGAGTGACACTGGTAATGGAGATACAGGACAGGAAGCTCAGAGTGTTGCAGGCTCTGTCGAGCCTCTTAGACTAGTGGGGCTATGACCTGTAGTGCTATCTAGTCTGGCAATATGGAGAAAGACCTTACCTGTCTCTATTTTAAAAAACCTTACCAGTGTCAACGATGTCAATGTGAATAACGGCAGATAATGACGTCGTTTGATAACATGGTAAGGTTTTAATACTTGAAGCCGATCGGACTGTCCCAATGGGTACACCTTGATGTGGTGGGATGCTTTTATTGTTTTTTATCAAAATAGCGTTAACTAAGTACCCTATGTTATTTATTGTATCATTACTATTTACTTATTTACCTGCTGTTGGAAATCTGTCCTTTTTTTTCTTGGGGTTTTGTCTGTGAAATGGTCACAGTGTGAATGTGCTCTTACACTTTGCACATATACCAGTTTATAATCCAGTTCAGATTTTTTTTTTGTTCTGCATTATCTGGGCAGGTTTGATAAACCCCTAATATTTGTCCCTCAAGGATCACAATGCTATGACTTGCCTACTTTAGACCCATCATATGAAGAGAGAAATCCTTGGAGAAGAACATTATGGTCGGAATAATAAAAAGAACAAGGCAAAGAGGACGACCTGCAACCTGATGGCTTGATAGTATCAAGATAACGGCGGAGAGACCCCGGTGAACCTATCTAGGCCTGAACAAGACTATCTTCTGATATAGCATTCTCCATCAAGTTGCCGTGGCTCGAGATTAAATAATAAATGTCAGTCTTGGCAGTTCCTACAATGGTACTGCAGCTGAGCAACTGCACATATGATTTTTTTAGCCGAGTTCCATAATAGTATCCCATGTATTATTATACTGCTCTAGTGTAAATCCCAATTGCAGGCTTCTTTAGTTGACTTTACTATAGGATTTACAATGGTTACGTAGTTTTTTTTTTTAGAAGTTACGTGATCTCGTCAGTTCATATGGCTTTCACTTGTTGACTTTTCTGTCTCTATCTGGCCCCAGAACAACTGCTTGTGATCAGGCCTCATCCTTGTGCCTGTCCTGATGGCAGAGCTATTTTACAATCCATTAGGCTCTCTGGGTGAGTCTGGGGCTCAGACACTGCCCCGGGACCCTGTGAGCAGAAATCGCCCCCCCTCCTCTCCAGCTAGAGCAGAGCCGCTGACTCAGGCTTGGCACCAGCACCCCATCAGGAAATGAGCAGAGGAGAGAGCAACAAAGGAAAGTGAGGGAGGAGAGTCACAGAGGGTGACACATACAGGGGGAGACACAGATCACAAAATCACAAGGAAAAAATGCTGCTGAATCAAGTGGGGGAAGGATTGAAATTAGACTCCGAGTATTTAAGGGCAATTTCTCAATTTTGGGTTTTTATAGGTGGATCTCCACATGCTGTCCGGACTCGCTGCTGATGCCAAAATTAAAATCTAGTCTTAGCCATGCTCCAAATAAGCTGAGAGACTAATGGTTGCCCCGTGGCACGCAGCATTTATCACATAGGCCCCAGCAGTCTCCTTGCTGCTATACCCCTGCATTTATTACATTTATTTTTGGGCCCCTACATAAGCATAAGGACATTAAGGAGCTTTGAAGTTGTTCTGAATAACTGATAATGATTAAGCCTTAATGGAAAATGTGTAAATGTTTATAACATAAAAATGCCCAAGTGTATAGTATGTGCTTAGCGAAAAAAAACATTGTAAACCTTTTGTAATGGGAAACAGCTATAAACTCACAAAACAGGAATGGCAGGCACTGCACTATATAGGGAAAGTGCCTGTGCCTGTAGTGCCCTACCTCGCTGTTTAATGGTTATTGTTACCTTTCTTCCCACCCCTATAATCAAAGTGGTTTTAGTGTGTTTCCTTGTTTGGCCAATAGCAAGGCTATCTGGCTAGTACAGCCCTTGCCCTTTGTTTTAAAAGACGTCTCGGCTCCTCCTTTTTCCCTGTTCGGGTCCTGGAGGTGCTGGCGGAGAAGGCGCTAGAGTTTTCTTTCACAAAACTGCGGCTTTATTCCTGAAGCTGCTCCAGCAGTATTTTCCCACTAGTTTCGCAGCAGCTTACCCGTCGCCGTATTTGACCTATATTATTATTATTTATTATTATAGCACCATTTATTCCATGCACTTTACATGTGAAAAGGTTATACATAATAAAAAGCAAGTATAAATATCTTGAACAAAACAAGTCAATGACAGTACAAGAGGAGAGAGGACCCTGCCCGAGAGGGCTCACAATCTACAAGGGATGGGTGAGTACAGTAGGTGAGGGTACAGCTGGTCATCAACAGTATGGTGGAAGGAAGTGACTCGCCCCACAATTGTGGATACCAGGGCTATGGGGTACTCGGAGCCAAGCCCATGGAAATCTATGGAGTTGTCACTGGTAGCGGTGGCTCGGTCCGTGGCCCTGGCAGTCAATGCGATGGGGGAATATTTACAGGGGATTATTAGGTATAGTAGTTCGTGACGCCACCTGCGGTTTCTGGTAAATTGTACCAGCGCTGCTCTAAGGACTTTCACAGGGGATTTTTATGGGGCAGCTTGGTAGTAATCTCCCACAGGTGAGACGGGTCCCTGGAAGTCTATGGTGATGATGATGATGCAGGGTGTAGTAAGAATTCAGTCAAACACAATGCAGCTTCTTTTCATACCTTTTTTACTGATGGTGGTTCAAGCAGATCCCGGGAGCTGGTCGGGTGGAGAGTGCACATTCGGTAACAGCTGAGCAGGTTAGAGGCCTCCTTTACTTCGAATGTAGGTGAGTCCAACTTGCTTTGAAGCGAAGTTAACTCTGAAACTCCAGCTTTCTCCATAGCTGTACTGCCTGGCCAATATTGTGGTGGAGCCTTCTAGGTGATGAAACTAAGTCCTTACTTTTGTCTGCGCTTGACTCAAAGTCCCTGTTCCACCTGACTCTGGTTACGTATTGACTCTTAGGCTGCTCTCTGCGACCTGTAGTCCAGATGCCTCCGGTTTCTTGTTACTAACTTGAAACTGTAGCAACACTTCGGACCCCGGTGTCCGCAATTTAGTGCAGGCAATCCAATACCTAAAGCACTTCTCTAACTTCTCCCACTGTGCCCTTCGCCCTGCTTCCCGCTCTTAACATAAGCACTTGTGGCGGTTGTGGAAAATGTCAGCTTCCTCCAGAGTTCGCTGCACAGCTCTCAGTTTCCTCCAAAGTCCCAACGGGACCGAGACTGAATGGCTGCTCTGTCCTTTAGACAGAAGCTAACAGACTGAAGTACCTCTGAACACTCCTTCCTCAAGATCTGATCTTCTAATCTCAGACAGGAAACTATCTGGGGATGACTCACTCCGAGCCACCCGTAGCTTAACTAACTGACTGCCACGTGTCACTCCCTCTTATAACTCAGATGGGTGTGTCTGAAAGTGTGAGTGACAGTGAATGAATATCAAGCGTTGCTGTTACCTTCCTGTGCACTCTCCTGGACTTTATGTGTGCCTGAGTAGCTGGGCTACACATCCCCCCTTGGTAAAACACAGCACTCCCGGGCTAAAAAAAGACAAAAAGAACATTTTGTTTTGCATTAACATAAACATTATAACTCTTCCCATCCGGGAGGTACGAATTTTGAACGTTACAATTTGTTTCAATGAAAAAATACAAAAGTATCAAAACTTTTTCTCATAAATATTCACAATATCAGACAAAATTCTTGTGGAGGACCCGCACCAAAAACCTCCCACGGGGTCCTGGTGGGCTGCAGGACTTTTGACTGCAGACCTCACTCTAGGCCCACCATACGGTTTTTTCTTCAGAGGTAGATATTGTAGTGGTTTCATGTAAAACCAAGAAAATGCACCGAAGCGCAACTATTTACAAGAATAAGTTCTTGGGCCGGCACAGTCCACAGCCTCTCATCCATGAAGGTTAAATACATATATTAACTTCAATTTTCAAGTTTACTCAATATAATTCAACTGGATTTTACCCAACCGGGTATTCTATGCCAATAGGCAATCATTACTTTTTTAAATTTTTCAAAATTCCTTTTCCTTGTACCCAGCCGGGTATTCTACTCAATATGTAAACACTATACATACACAGTAATAAAGTGCAAAAATGGCAATATTTCTTCAAAACTTTTTACAATTTCTAGAATGCAGTAAACCCCTGTCTGGGTCCTACCGGTCTTCACTTTTACAAACTTTCAATGACTCTTCCACTCCTGGGGCTGGAACGACGCGATGCTCTTTGGATCCCATAACAAATAAGTCATGGTCCGATATCAGTGTTTGCGTGGCCACAGTCCTTGTGCGAACCACCTGGGACGCAACAGGTGTCTCAGGCAAATATTGGCTTCCCATCAAAGATGCAGGCTTAGGCTGCGATTTAACTGTGGTCGCATCACTCCGGTTGCGATACAGAATGAGTCGCAGGTTGCGTTGCGGGACACTTTGCTGATTGCGATGCCGAATAGGTCGCTGATTGCGAAGCAGAGCAGGTCGCTGATTGCAAAGCAGGGGGCGATGCTGGGGCACGGCCTGGTGCGGTGGGAGCTCTGAACTGGGACGCTTCAGTACCGGCGTCGGGGACGGGGTCACTAACGATGGAGACGTTCAGGGCATACCACCCTTTTAAACCCCAATGACGGTGTAGCTCACAATGTCCCCATTAATCAGGTCCCTCCCAGGATGACCGATGGTAAGTGGGACTCCACATCCCGGCGGCTTACAAAGACCCCTGCGAAGAGGCCAGGCTCGCGGATGAAAGCCCCAGCCCTTGCGGAGCTGGAACTCGGTGACGCACCCCTGCCGCCGCTGTTCCCGTAGGGTACCTTTTATCCCTGCGGACGGTCTCCTTGCAGCTATGAATTCCTCATGTTGTTTCTGTCGGGACCGCTGGATGTCTCTTTCTCTCTCCTGCTTTTGGCGTTGCTGCTCCTCCTCACGACGGCGCCACTCACTTTCCCACTGTACGGCATAAGTGACGTCATCTAATCGCTCCATCTCGTCCCCAGTCGACTTCCGGCAACGATGGCTGGGACCCCCCCGGTGACCTTACCGGGGAGCGGTACTCTGCGGTGGCCTTGTGTCGACCCGCCACCACAATTGTGGGTTACCAGGGCAATGGGTACTCAGAGCCGAGCCCGTAGAAGTCTATGGGGATTGTTGTCACAGGTAGCTGTGGCTCGGTCTGTGGCCCTGGCGGTCTGGCGTATGTTGGGGGGAATATTTACAGGGATAGGTTTATATACAGTTCGTGACGCCACCTGTATATTCTGGTAATTTGTACCAGCGCTGCTGTAGATCTCTGAGGGGATGGTGAGCAGCTAGATGTCGGGTCCCCTACAGGTGGACTGGTCCCTCAAAGTCTATGTGAGTAGTGAAGTCGAGTGCGGTTAAAGAACACAGTCTCACACGGTCAGCGTCTTTCCATACCTTTACTTGCAAGATGATAAGGCAGGTCCCAGGAGGCTGATCCACGGAGAGTGTATTTTGAGGCAGCGGCTGGACAAGTTAGGGGCCTCCTTTAACTCCAATATAACGAGACAACCAGCCTGAAGCGTAGTTCCCTCTAATCTTCAGCAATGCTTGCTGTACCTGCCCAGTCAGCTTTGTGTTAGGGGCCTTCCTGTGAAGGAGCTGAATCCTTACGTGGTCCTGCAGAACTCCAAAGTCTTCACTCCCCCTGACCCCAGCTACGTACTGACTATAAGGGGCTTGTCTGCCGCGACCTAGGGTCCGGTAGATTCCTGGTTTTCCTGTCTCTGTGCCTGAAACAACATGACTCTTCGGTCCCCAGTGACCGGTTACAACGTGCTGGACTTCTGCAATCCGTTAAGCACAAATCTTATAAATCCACTTGCCTTTCGCCTTGTCCACGCTGGTAACATAAGCACACTTACTAGCCAAGGGTCGAGCAGTCACTTCTTTCCTTTTCCTTCCAATCAAGTTAGCCACAGATGCTCAGTTATCACAGGCAGGAGCACGTCACTGTACCTGATACCGTCCTCTAGACAGGAATGCTGAAGACTTTCTGGGTTACAACTTGTTCTTTCCTTCAATGTATGCTGAGGAGATGACACAGCTCTGACCAGACTAAGGTGTATTCCAACACCTATACCAGACTCCACTTTCCAAGCTGATGAGATAGCAATCTAGACTCCTTCCTCCCTCTAGATACAGACTCTCTCACTGTAGTCCAGACGCAGACTCTCCACGTCCTTACTGCCCGAAGACAGGAACTAGACTGACTGACTAAAATCACTCCTACACATACCTTCTTGACCACTCCCTAGAGTATACTCCACTACCCTAAGGGTGTGTCTAGTGTGGTAGAGTGAATGCATATTGAGCATTAAGCCGCTGTCTCGCCATACACTCTCCAGGGTACTGCGTGTGCCTACCACCAGGGCTACACATTCCCCCATGGTAAACGACAGCACTCCCGGGCTGTGAAATACAAAAGACATTTTGTTTATGCAATAACATTTAACAATAACATCTTCCCATCCGGGAGGTGAGATCACCTTGAACGTTACAAACTTTTATAGAAAAATACAAATAGTATCAAATGGCATTCAATAAATAAATTTACAATATACTTGTGAAGGACCCGCACCAAACCTTCAACGTGGGGTCCTGGGGGGCTGCAGGACGTCCGATTGCAGACCTCACTCAGTGCCACACCATACGGTTTTGTTTTTCAGAGGTAGTTATGGATGGTTTTTGTAAAACCAATATAGGGCACCGAAGCGCAACTATGTACAAGAAAGTTCCGGGTTAGCATAGTCCTTAACCTCAAAAGTCCATTTGTAAAGAAAGACATAATAAATCACATTATCAAAGTGCAACGGTTTATCATATATCAATTATCAATTATCATCTATCATTTACCAATTACCCAGCCGGGCATTCTATAACTAGAAATATATATCATTATATATAACCTGTGCAAAACTTTTTCAAAAACATTTTAAACTTTCTGCTTTCTACTTGTGGTAGATCCGATAGGATCTCACCAACTCTTTACTTATTTATTCATTTTCTGCAAATACTTTTCCACTACATTTTCCACCCCGGGGGCTGGAACGATGCAATGACCCTTGATCCCAAGACCAGCAAATCATGTGCTGCGATCAGGGTCTGGGTCGCAAAGTTCTGGTGCGAACCTCCAGGGGCGCAACTGGTTCAGTCTCTCCACATGACACCGATTGCGTCTCAATTACTGTTAGCGATATAGACCGCGTCAGGGTTTGCGATCTAGACTGGGTCGCATGTGGCGATGTGGAGGTGGCTCTAACTTGCGATGAACTTTGGGTCGCTAGTTGCGATGACTTTTCAGGGGGCGATGCTGGGGCACGGCCGGATGCTTCTTGAGCTGGAAACGGGACGCGGTGGTAATGGTGACGGTACCTGCGTCTGGGACGGGGTCGCGGACGATGGCGACGTTCAGGGCATACCACCCCTTCATTCCCCAATGCCGCGTATAGGTGACTATATCTCCGTTCACTAAGTCCCTCCCGGGATGACCTTGCGGCAAGTGAGATTCCACGTCACGCCTGCTGACGAAGACCGCTGGGTAGAGGCCCGTTCACGGATAAAGCCCCAGCCCTTCCGGAGCTGGAACTCAGCCACACACCCCCGCCGCCGCGGTTCCCGTAAGGTACCTTTGTCGCGACGGACAGTCTCCTTGTCAGCAATCAGCTCGGCATACTGTCGCTGGCGGTTCCTCTGGATTTTCTGCTCTTCTTCCTGCTGACGCCTCTTCTTTTCACGACTCCGCCATTCTTGTTCCCACTGGGCGGTGTAGGCGACGTCATCCAGGCGCGCCATTTCGTCCCAGTCCACATCTGGTAGTGACGGACAAGACCCCTCCGGTGTCCCTGCCGGGGACCGATAATCTGCTGCGGCCTCTTGGCCGGGCGGGCGTTCCGGGATTGGCTGTACCTCCTCAACCTCCTCCGCATCCACCGCTTCACCAGTGGGATCGGGAACGGTACTTTCGGGGGCAGCCTCCGGTTGCTCCTTCGCCTTGGGCAGCAGACTCTTCGGTTTTTGGAATCGTGGGGGTTCATTGAGGGGAGGGGACGCCGTGTTCGTCAATTGCCACTTCAGCAGGTTACAGCGGCGTCTCTCAATCTCCTCCAGTCCAGGTTGGAACATCTTTAGGCGTGCGTTCTCCTCCTGAAGCTCTAACAACGCCTGTTGCAGGTGCAGGATTGCATAAGTCTCCGATGCTGATGGCAGCTTGGCGGGGGCACGGGGCCTGCCTTCCTCCGCTGCCCCACTCGGCTGCGCACGTCCTGCCTCCATCATGTTCCAGAAGATTTTCTTTCCTTTCTGCGGAGACATCCTGTCTCCTCCGTGGAGGTGGGGTTTGCGTCTCCTCCTCCTCGCAGGGAAGGTGAAGAGGAGGCGGACCTCCTTTGCTGTAGGGCAGGACCGCATGTTGTAGTAGCACTTTGAGAGGGCAGGCATTTTCTTCGCGCCACAGGGGGGTAGACGCCCACGAAGGTACGCCCACCTTCTTCTCCAGCGCCTGAGGGCGCGAATATGGCGACAAAAATGGCGATTTTGGCGCCAAAAGTGCAAACAGTCCTTTTTACAAAAACAAGTCCTTAGGCACGCAGGGCTCGCAATTTCGCGAGTTTCGTATCCTGTTCGTGACGCCAAGTTTGTTGTGTCGACCCGCCACCACAATTGTGGGTTACCAGGGCAATGGGGTACTCAGAGCCGAGCCCGTAGAAGTCTATGGGGATTGTTGTCACAGGTAGCTGTGGCTCGGTCTGTGGCCCTGGCGGTCTGGCGTATGTTGGGGGGAATATTTACAGGGGATAGGTTTATATACAGTTCGTGACGCCACCTGTAGTATTCTGGTAATTTGTACCAGCGCTGCTGTAGATCTCTGAGGGGATGGTGAGGCAGCTAGATGTCGGGTCCCCTACAGGTGGGACTGGTCCCTCAAAGTCTATGTGAGTAGTGAAGTCGAGTGCGGTTAAAGAACACAGTCTCACACGGTCAGCGTCTTTCCATACCTTTACTTGCAAGATGATAAGGCAGGTCCCAGGGAGGCTGATCCACGGAGAGTGTATTTTGAGGCAGCGGCTGGACAAGTTAGGGGCCTCCTTTAACTCCAATATAACGAGGACAACCAGCCTGAAGCGTAGTTCCCTCTAATCTTCAGCAATGCTTGCTGTACCTGCCCAGTCAGCTTTGTGTTAGGGGCCTTCCTGTGAAGGAGCTGAATCCTTACGTGGTCCTGCAGAACTCCAAAGTCTTCACTCCCCCTGACCCCAGCTACGTACTGACTATAAGGGGCTTGTCTGCCGCGACCTAGGGTCCGGTAGATTCCTGGTTTTCCTGTCTCTGTGCCTGAAACAACAGTGACTCTTCGGTCCCCAGTGACCGGTTACAACGTGCTGGACTTCTGCAATCCGTTAAGCACAAATCTTATAAATCCACTTGCCTTTCGCCTTGTCCACGCTGGTAACATAAGCACTCTTACTAGCCAAGGGTCGAGCAGTCACTTCTTTCCTTTTCCTTCCAATCAAGTTAGCCACAGATGCTCAGTTATCACAGGCAGGAGCACGTCACTGTACCTGATACCGTCCTCTAGACAGGAATGCTGAAGACTTTCTGGGTTACAACTTGTTCTTTCCTTCAATGTATGCTGAGGAGATGACACAGCTCTGACCAGACTAAGGTGTATTCCAACACCTATACCAGACTCCACTTTCCAAGCTGATGAGATAGCAATCTAGACTCCTTCCTCCCTCTAGATACAGACTCTCTCACTGTAGTCCAGACGCAGACTCTCCACGTCCTTACTGCCCGAAGACAGGAACTAGACTGACTGACTAAAATCACTCCTACACATACCTTCTTGACCACTCCCTAGAGTATACTCCACTACCCTAAGGGTGTGTCTAGTGTGTGTAGAGTGAATGCATATTGAGCATTAAGCCGCTGTCTCGCCATACCTCTCCAGGGTACTGCGTGTGCCTACCACCAGGGCTACACAGCCTCCTGGCCTGACTGGCACTCCGGTCCGGGCAATACCTCCTCAGCCTCCTTCTCCTCCACCTCCGCATCGGTGGGATCAGGTACAGCACTTTCTCTTCCGTGGAGGCGGGCTTTGCGTCTTCTCCTCTTCGCATAGAGGATGAAGAGGAGACGGATCTCTTTAGCAGTGGGGCAGGACCGCACATTATAGTAGCATTTGGAGAGGGCGGCCATAGCTTTCGCGCCTCAGGGGGGTACACGCCCACGAATGCACGCCCACCTTCTTCACCAGAGCCTCAGGGCGCCAATATGGCGGTAAAATGGCGGAATTTGGCGCCAAATGCAGCAAACAGTCTTTTTCACCAAACAGTTCAATATAGGCGCACAGGACTCACAATTGCAAGTTTTCGGATCCTGTTCGTGACGCCAAGTTTAATTGACTCGCCCCACAATTGTGGATACCAGGGCTATGGGGTACTCGGAGCCAAGCCCATGGAAATCTATGGGAGTTGTCACTGGTAGCGGTGGCTCGGTCCGTGGCCCTGGCAGTCAATGCGATGGGGGAATATTTACAGGGGATTATTAGGTATAGGTAGTTTGTGACGCCACCTGCGGTTTCTGGTAAATTGTACCAGCGCTGCTCTAAGGACTTTCACAGGGGATGTTATGGGGCAGCTTGGTAGTAAGTCTCCCACAGGTGAGACGGGTCCCTGGAAGTCTATGGTGATGATGATGATGCAGGGTGTAGTAAGAATTCAGTCAAACACAATGCAGCTTCTTTTCATACCTTTTACTGATGGTGGTTCAAGCAGATCCCGGGGAGCTGGTCGGGGTGGAGAGTGCACATTCGGGTAACAGCTGAGCAGGTTAGAGGCCTCCTTTACTTCGAATGTAGGTGAGTCCAACTTGCGTGAAGCGAAGTTAACTCTGAAACTCCAGCTTTCTCCATAGCTGTACTGCCTGGCCAATATTGTGGTGGAGCCTTCTAGGTGATGAAACTAAGTCCTTACTTTTGTCTGCGCTTGACTCAAAGTCCCTGTTCCACCTGACTCCGGTTACGTATTGACTCTTAGGGCTGCTCTCTGCGACCTGTAGTCCAGATGCCTCCGGTTTTCTTGTTACTAAGCTTGAAACTGTAGCAACACTTCGGACCCCGGTGTCCGGCAATTTAGTGCAGGCAATCCAATACCTAAAGCACTTCTCTAACTTCTCCACTGTGCCCTTCGCCCTGCTTCCCGCTCTTAACATAAGCACTTGTGGCGGTTGTGGAAAATGTCAGCTTCCTCCAGAGTTCGCTGCACAGCTCTCAGTTTCCTCCAAAGTCCCAACTGGACCGAGACTGAATGGCTGCTCTGTCCTTTAGACAGAAGCTAACAGACTGAAGTACCTCTGAACACTCCTTCATCAAGATCTGATCTTCTAATCTCAGACAGGAAACTATCTGGGGATGACTCACTCCTGAGCCACCCATAGCTTAACTAACTGACTGCCACGTGTCACTCCCTCTTATAACTCAGATGGGTGTGTCTGAAAGTGTGAGTGACAGTGAATGAATATCAAGCGTTGCTGTTACCTTCCTGTGCACTCTCCTGGACTTTATGTGTGCCTGAGTAGCTGGGCTACACAGAAGGTTACTAGTTGTAAACTTGTTGGAAGAGGTGGGTTTTCAGGTTCCTTTTGAAGGTACCCACGGTAGGAGAGCTTATGTTATGTTGTGGTAGAGAGTTCCAGAGTAGGGGGGATGCACGGGAAAAATCTTGTTAGCGATTGTGGGAAGAGGAGATAAGAGGGGAGTAGAGAAGGACTTCTTGTGAGGCTCGTAGGTTGCGTGCAGGTAAGTACTGGGAGACTAGGTCACAGAAGTATGGAGGAGACAGGTTGTGGATGGCTTTGTATACCATGGTTAGTATTATGAACTGTAGTTTCTGGGCAATGGGGAGAAGCAGGAGGTTGCACTAGTCGAGACGGGAGATGATGAGGGCATGTGAGTCGCACGTACCAGGGCCTATGGGGTACTCGGCACCGAGCCCGTTCACTTCAATGGGGGAGAGGTCACGGGTAGCACAGCTCAGTCCGTTGCCCTGGGCGCTCATTCAAGGGGATATTTACAGGGGATTGTAGAATGTTCGTGACGCCACCTGTGGTTTCTGATCAGGATGACCAGCGCTGCAGGGTAGATTCTCTGAGGGGTTGTTACTGGGCAGCAAGATGTTAAGTCCCCCACAGGCGAGACTGATCCCTCGAGATATATGGCGGTGCAGGGGTGCAGGCAATAAGGCAGACACACACAAGTCAGTCTCTTTCCATACCTTTACTGGTAGTATTTGCAGGTACGTCCCGGGAAGCTGCTCAGGGTGGAGGATGCACATACAGTAATCACTGAGTAGGTTTAAGGCCTCCTTACTTTCCAAAGTGTGTGTTTCCAACTTGCATGAAGCTAAGTTTAACTCCGTATAGAACAGCTACGCCCGGCCGACATTGTGGTGGAGCCTTCTTTTGGACAGAACTAGTCTCTATATGCAGGGCCCTGCTAGACTCTTATTCTTCCTGACTCCGGTTACGTATCAGCACTGTGGGGCCCCTCTGCGACCTGAAGTCCAGCAGGGAATCTGGTTTCTCCCACTAGCCGTGAAGGAACTAGCAAGCTCGGACCCGGTGTCCGGTAGTGCAGAGTGGAGGTTGAGCTATCGTCGCTAATTCTCCTCAGTCACTCTTTCTTCCCTTTCACCACTCGCCTGTCGCCCTACTCACACCCTTAACATAAGCACAGGCAACAGTAGGTGTAGTCACCAGCTTCCTTCTATCACCGCTCACTGACTGTTCCTCAGTCGACTCGTTGTTACAAATACTGTAGTTCCCTTCCTTCTTCTCCTTCATAGACTCTGTCCAAAGTAGCTATCAGGACCTTCCGTCAGACTGATTTCATGCTCACTTCGAGAGTCACTTTCCACGTTCTTAGGGATCTAACAGTCAGCCTGTTCTGAGGTAACAGCTTGTCTTTCCTCCTCTGTCTCATCTGACAGGAATCACACTCAAAGGTCTCGCTCAGACTAGAATGTAGAATCTCTCACTCTGATGCTCTGAGGAGAACTCAACTGTCTGAGGTACAACCAACAACTAGAATGGCTGTCTGGCTAGAATGCCTACTGCTGCGTTTCTCCACACCCCTATATACCTGAATCTAAAGGGCTCCCTCTGGTGGCTCCTGGAAAGTGTGGATGTGAATGAATATCAGGTGTTTGTGATTTACCTTTCTGTGCATCCTCCAGGAAACATGTGTCACCAAGCGAAGCTGGGCCACACATCCCCCCCTAGTTATATTCAGCACTCCCGGGCTGAAAAAGAAAACAATTTTTATAATAACATCAAACATAACTCTTCCCTTGCGGGAGGTAAGGACACTTTAACGTTACATTGTGTACAAATGGCAATAGAAAAATATCAAAATATACTTTTCACAATAAATACTAAATTCTTGTGGAGGACCCGTACCAAACCTCCCACGGTGGTCCTGGGTGGGCTGCAGGACTTCTCTGCTGCAGACCTCACTCAAGGCCACACCATACGGGTTTTTCTTCAGAGGTAGAATGGCTTTACGTAAAACCAAGATGGGGCACCGAAGTGCTAACTATTTACACCAAAGTTCTGTGCTGCAAGAGTCCTCAGCACGCAGTCTTTCATAAGAACATTCCTAGAAAAATCACATCTCTCTCATAACACAATCACATTACCCAACTGGGGTATACTTCTTAAGACATTTATCACATTCACAATAAAGTGCAATTCTTCGTAACTTTTTACAGTTGCAGTAAACCCTGTCTGGGTCCTACTGTTCTTCTTTGTATATAGTGGTTACTTCTTCCATACCTGGGGCTGGAAGTATGCGGTGCGCTCTGGAACGCATCTGTGTAGCCCTGGTGGTAGGCACACGCAGTACCCTGGAGAGTGTATGGCGAGACGGCAGCTTAATGCTCAATATTCATTCACTCTACACACACTAGACACACCCCTAGGGTAGTGAAGTATACTCTAGAGGGAGTGGTCAAGGTAATAGGTGTTAGAGTGAGGAGTCTTGTTCCTGTCTTTGGACAGTGAGGACGTGTGGAGTAGAGCTTAGACATCTGTGAGAAGACGTTGGAGGGAGGAAAGAGTCTAGCCTGCTTCATCCCAGTTCATTTAGTGGAGTCTGGTATAGGTGTTTGGAATACACCTTAGTCTGGTCAGAGCTGTATCACCCTCTCAGCACCCACTGAAGAAAGGAGAAGTAATAGCACGGAAAGTCATCAGCATCCCTGTCTAGAGGACGGTATCAGGTACAGTGACGTGCTCCTGCCTGTGATAACTGAGCATCCGTGGCTAGCTTCATTGGAAGGAAAAGGAAAGAAGTGACTGCTCAACCCTTGGCTAGTAAGAGTGCTTATGTTACCAGCGTGGACAAGGCGAAAGGCAAGTGGATTATAGAATTAGTGCTACAGGATTGCAGAAGTCCAGCACGTTGCTACCGGTCACTGGGGACCGAAGAGTCACTGTTGTTTCAGGCACGGTGACAGGAAAACCAGGAATCTACCGGACCCTAGGTCGCGGCAGACAAGCCCCTTATAGTCAGTACGTAACTGGGGTCAGGGGGAGTGAAGACTTCAGAGTTCTGCAGGACCACGTAAGAATTCAGCTCCTTCATAGGAAGGCCCCTAACACTAAGCTGACTGGGCAGGTACAGCTTTGGATAAGCTGGAGAATAGAGGGAACTACGCTCCATGCTAGTTGCACTCGTCATATTGGAGATAAAGGAGGCCCCTAACTTGTCCAGCTGCCGTCTCAAGATACACTCTCCTTGGATCAGCCTCCCTGGGACCTGCCTTAACATCTTGCAAGTAAAGGTATGGAAAGACGCTGACCGTGTGAGACTGTGTTCTTTAACCGCACTCGACTTCACTACTCACATAGACTTTGAGGGACCAGTCCCACCTGTAGGGGACCCGACATCTAGCTGCCTCACCATCCCCTCAGAGATCTACAGCAGCGCTGGTACTAATTACCAGAATACTACAGGTGGCGTCACGAACTGTACATACATCAATCCCCTGTAAATATATCCCCAACATACGCCAGACCGCCCGGGCCACAGACCGAGCCACAGCTACCTGTGACAAAACCCCCATAGACTTCCATGGGCTCGGCTCTGAGTACCCCATTGCCCTGGTAATCCACAATTGTGGTGGCGGGTCGACACAACAACTTGGCGTCACGAACAGGATACGAAACTCGCGAAATTGCGAGCCCTGTGTGCCTAAGGACTTGTTTTTGTGAAAAAGGACCGTTTGCACTTTTGGCGCCAAAATCGCCATTTTTGTCGCCATATTCGCGCCCTCAGGCGCTGGAGAAGAAGGTGGGCGTACCTTCGTGGGCGTCTACCCCCCTGTGGCGCGAGGAAAATGCCTGCCCTCTCAAAGTGCTATTACAACATGCGGTCCTGCCCTACAGCAAAGGAGGTCCGCCTCCTCTTCACCTTCCCTGTGAGGAGGAGGAGACGCAAACCCCACCTCCACGGAAGAGACCGGATGTCTCCGCAGAAAGAAAGGATCTTCTGGAAAATGATGGAGGCAGGACGTGTGCAGCCGAGCGGGGCAGCGGAGGAAGGCAGGCCCCGTGCCCCCGCCAAGCTGCCATCGGCATCGGAGACTTATGCAATCCTGCACCTGCAACAGGCGTTGTTAGAGGTTCAGGAGGAGAACTCACGCCTAAAGAAGATGTTCCAACCTGGACTGGAGGAGATAGAGAGACGCCGATGTAACCTGCTGAAGTGGCAAATGACGAACACGGCGTCCTCTCCCCTCAACGAACCCCCACGATTCCAAAAACCGAAAAGTCTGCTGCCCAAGGCGAAGGAGCAACCGGAGGCTGCCCCGAAAGTACCGTTCCCGATCCCACTGGTGAAGCGGTGGAAGCGGAGGAGGTTGAGGAGGTACAGCCAATCCCGGAACGCCCGCCCGGCCAGGAGGCCGCAGCAGATTGTCGGTCCCCGGCAGGGACACCGGAGGGGTCCTGTCCGTCACTACCAGATGTGGACTGGGACGAAATGGCGCGCCTGGATGACGTCGCCTACACCGCCCAGTGGGAGCAAGAATGGCAGAGTCGTGAGGAGACGAAGAGGCGCCAGCAGGAGGAAGAGCGGGAAATCCAGAGGAACCGCCAGCGACAATATGCCGAGCTGATTGCCGACAAGGAGACTGTCCGTCGCGACAAAGGTACCTTACGGGAACCGCGGCGGCGGGGGTGTGTGACTGAGTTCCAGCTCCGGAAGGGCTGGGGCTTTATCCGTGAACCGGGCCTCTACCCAGCGGTCTTCGTCAGCAGGCGTGACGTGGAATCTCACCTGCCGCAAGGTCATCCCGGGAGGGACTTAGTGAACGGAGATATAGTCACCTATACGCGACATTGGGGAATGAAGGGGTGGTATGCCCTGAACGTCGCCATCGTCCGCGACCCCGTCCCAGACGCCGGTACCGTCACCATTGCCGCAGCGTCCCCGTCTCCAGTACAAGCAGCGTCCGGCCGTGCCCAGCATCGCCCCCTTCAAAGTCATCGCAACATGCGACCCAAAGTGCATCACGAATTAAAGTCACCTCTTCATCGCAGCGTGCGACACAGTCTCGATCGCAATCCCTAACGCGGTCCATATCGCTAACAGTAATTGAGACGCAATCGGTGTCATGTGGAGAGACTGAACCAGTTGCGCCCCTGGAGGTTCGCACCAGAACTGTTGCAACCCAGACCCTGATCGCAGCACATGATTTGCTGGTCTTGGGATCAAGGGCCCATTGCGTTGTTCCAGCCCCCGGGGTGGAAAATGTAGTGGAAAAAGTATTTGCAGAAAATGAATAAATAGTAAAGAGTTGGTGAGATCCATATTGGGTCTACCATCAGTACTATAGCAGAAAGTTTAAAATGTTTTTGAAAAAGTTTTGCACAAGTATTATATATAGTGAATATATATTTCTAATTATAGAATGCCCGGCTGGGTAATTGGTAATTGATAATTGGTAAATAATAATTGATAGATGATAAGCAGTTGCACTTTGATAATGTGGTTTGATATGATATGTCTTCCTTTACAAATGGACTTTTGAGGTTAAGGACTGTGCTAACCCAGAACTTTCTTGTACATAGTTGCGCTTCGGCGCCCTATCTTGGTTTTACAAAAACCATCCATAACTACCTCTGAAAAACAAAACCCGTATGGTGTGGCACTGAGTGAGGTCTGCAATTGGACGTCCTGCAGCCCACCCAGGACCCACGTTGAAGGTTTGGTGCGGGTCCTTCACAAGTATCTTGTATATATATTTATTAAATGCTACTTGATACTTTTGTATTTCTATATGTAAAATGTTATTGTTCGTAACGTTCAAGGTGTCCTCACCTCCCGGATGGGAAGATGTTATTGTTATTGTTATTGCATAAACAAAATGTCTTTTGTATTTCACAGCCCGGGAGTGCTGTCGTTTACCATGGGGGAATGTGTAGCCCTGGTGGTAGGCACACGCAGTACCCTGGAGAGTGTATGGCGAGACGGCAGCTTAATGCTCAATATTCATTCACTCTACACACACTAGACACACCCCTAGGGTAGTGAAGTATACTCTAGAGGGAGTGGTCAAGGTAATAGGTGTTAGAGTGAGGAGTCTTGTTCCTGTCTTTGGACAGTGAGGACGTGTGGAGTAGAGCTTAGACATCTGTGAGAAGACGTTGGAGGGAGGAAAGAGTCTAGCCTGCTTCATCCCAGTTCATTTAGTGGAGTCTGGTATAGGTGTTTGGAATACACCTTAGTCTGGTCAGAGCTGTATCACCCTCTCAGCACCCACTGAAGAAAGGAGAAGTAATAGCACGGAAAGTCATCAGCATCCCTGTCTAGAGGACGGTATCAGGTACAGTGACGTGCTCCTGCCTGTGATAACTGAGCATCCGTGGCTAGCTTCATTGGAAGGAAAAGGAAAGAAGTGACTGCTCAACCCTTGGCTAGTAAGAGTGCTTATGTTACCAGCGTGGACAAGGCGAAAGGCAAGTGGATTATAGAATTAGTGCTACAGGATTGCAGAAGTCCAGCACGTTGCTACCGGTCACTGGGGACCGAAGAGTCACTGTTGTTTCAGGCACGGTGACAGGAAAACCAGGAATCTACCGGACCCTAGGTCGCGGCAGACAAGCCCCTTATAGTCAGTACGTAACTGGGGTCAGGGGGAGTGAAGACTTCAGAGTTCTGCAGGACCACGTAAGAATTCAGCTCCTTCATAGGAAGGCCCCTAACACTAAGCTGACTGGGCAGGTACAGCTTTGGATAAGCTGGAGAATAGAGGGAACTACGCTCCATGCTAGTTGCACTCGTCATATTGGAGATAAAGGAGGCCCCTAACTTGTCCAGCTGCCGTCTCAAGATACACTCTCCTTGGATCAGCCTCCCTGGGACCTGCCTTAACATCTTGCAAGTAAAGGTATGGAAAGACGCTGACCGTGTGAGACTGTGTTCTTTAACCGCACTCGACTTCACTACTCACATAGACTTTGAGGGACCAGTCCCACCTGTAGGGGACCCGACATCTAGCTGCCTCACCATCCCCTCAGAGATCTACAGCAGCGCTGGTACTAATTACCAGAATACTACAGGTGGCGTCACGAACTGTACATACATCAATCCCCTGTAAATATATCCCCAACATACGCCAGACCGCCCGGGCCACAGACCGAGCCACAGCTACCTGTGACAAAACCCCCATAGACTTCCATGGGCTCGGCTCTGAGTACCCCATTGCCCTGGTAATCCACAATTGTGGTGGCGGGTCGACACACATCACCAAAAGATCATGTCCTGCTACCTGTGTCTGGGTAGCCACAGTCCTTTTCTCAATTTTGCGATTTGCTTTGCGACTTCCTTGAGGCCTGACAGGTGCCTCTTCTAAATACAGATTTGGCTCAAAAGAAGTCACTGTGGCAGTTGCGATTTCCAAATGGGACGCAGATGTGCGCTGTGACTTAATCGAGGACGCACTACCTGTTGCGTTACGGAATAGGTTGCAGGGAAGGATGCAGGTGTGCGCAGTGGTGCTGATGTGGCTGGGGCCTGGGACACCGAGACACGGGGTACGTTTCCGGCTTCAGGGACGGGGTCGCTGACTCGGGAAACATTCAGGGCATACCACCCCTTAAGACCCCAGTGCCGCGTGTAGGTGACAACATCCCCTTTTAACAGGTTAAACCCGGCATCGCAGCAGTGAACAAAGATCTCTTGAGAGAACCCGGACTCACATATGTAACCCCAAACTCCTCGAGCCTTAGAGGCACACACCGTCCCCTGGCGCCGCGGTTCCTGGAGCGTACCTTTATCTCGCCGGACGATCTTCTTGTCCGCAAGATTCTGCTCCCGGTCCCTCCAGTAAAGCTACTGCACCTCTCTCTGCTCCTGCTCACAGCGTCGCCACTCATTCTCCTTCTGGGCGGCGTATTCCACGTCGTCCAGGTACTCCATCTCCTCCCAGTCGATCTCCATCACTTCGGGCAGGATCTCCTCCGTCGTCCCTACCGGGGGACTGCATTCCACTGCGGCCTCTGGTTCCAGGCCTGGCTGGCATTCTGGTCCGGGCAGGGCCTCCTCAGCCTCCTTCCCTCCCGCCGCGTCCCCGGCGGAGTCAGGATCAGCACTTTTGGGGCCGGCCTCCGGTGGTTCATCAGCCGCTGGGTCCAGTGGTGACGCAGGTAACGGTTGTGCATCCAGGGGGGAGAGCGTCGCGTCCCACAGCAGCCGCTGTTTCAGGGCACACCAGCTTTGCTCCATCGCCTCCATTTCAGCGCGGTGTCGGGCCATGTCCCTCAGCACCGCATCCACCTCCTCCACTTTCTGGATTCTCCGGTCATCCGCCCGACCTGGGGACGGTTCAGGCACAGGCAGTAGCTCTTCAGGGAACGGGGTCTGCGCACCGCCGTTCCTCCACACAGTGTCTCCTGTCCTTCCGCCATCTCACTCCAGGCCAGACTGTGTTTCCCATCTGGAACAATCTGGTCTCTTCCGTGGAGGCGGGACTTTCGCTTTCTCTTCTTGGCATAGAGGATGAAGAGGAGGCGGATCTCCCTTGCAGTAGGGCAAGCTCTCACATTGTAATAGCATTTAGACAGGGCGCCCATTGCTTTCGCGCCACAGGGGGGGGGGTACGCCCACGAAGGCACGCCCACCTTCTTCACCAGCGCCTCAGGGCGCGAATATGGTGGCAAAATGGCGGAAAATGACGCCAAAAGTCACAAAAACCGCACACAGTCTTTTTGCACAAAACAGTCCACTTTAGGCACACAGGACTCACATTTAGTAAGCTTCGTATCCTGTTCGTGACGCCAAAGATGAGTCGCACGTACCAGGGCCTATGGGGTACTCGGCACCGAGCCCGTTCACTTCAATGGGGGAGAGGTCACGGGTAGCACAAGTCAGTCCGTTGCCCTGGGCGCTCATTCAAGGGGGATATTTACAGGGGATTGTAGAATGTTCGTGACGCCACCTGTGGTTTCTGATCAGGATGACCAGCGCTGCAGGGTAGATTCTCTGAGGGGTTGTTACTGGGCAGCAAGATGTTAAGTCCCCCACAGGCGAGACTGATCCCTCGAGATATATGGCGGTGCAGGGGTGCAGGCAATAAGGCAGACACACACAAGTCAGTCTCTTTCCATACCTTTACTGGTGGTATTTGCAGGTACGTCCCGGGAAGCTGCTCAGGGTGGAGGATGCACATACAGTAATCACTGAGTAGGTTTAAGGCCTCCTTACTTTCCAAAGTGTGTGAGTTTCCAACTTGCATGAAGCTAAGTTTAACTCCGTATAGAACAGCTACGCCCGGCCGTCATTGTGGTGGAGCCTTCTTTTGGACAGAACTAGTCTCTATATGCAGGTGTCACGCTGTTACTGCATACAGGAGGTCTGGGGTCTATGCTGACCCTAAGCTGGGGTCCTGACTAATACCTCTACCTGGAGGTACTGTTGATGGTACAGAGGTCCAGGCTGCCAGCGTAATCCCTACCTCCTGAGGATCCCTGAACCTCAGTGATCTAGTCCTGAGAAGGACTCTGATCACAACACCGGGGACTGGAAGGTATATGCCTAGACACAGTAATAGACGAACGAGACAGTACAAGGGGTAAACTAAAATCCACCTTGCATACAAAAGTCATACCACAGGAAACAGAGGGGACACCAACGGGTACGGAGATAAATGATAAAGTGAGGAGGGGAAAAAGACCACACCAGGTACTCTCACTTCAGCCTTCACAATACAACGATCCGCTCTGCTGGTCTGCATGAATGCTTTCACCGACACTTCCCTAGCAGACAGGCAGGTATTTGAAGGAATCCAATTACAGCAACATTAATTGCAGCTGAGCGAGGCTGGTCTTATCCAGCACAGAGAGAGGGAGAATTAACTCCCTCACTGCCGAAAAACACCCAGCACCAGAAACTCAGCTGTGAAAAGTCAGGGTGTGCAATCGCGACGATCTTCGCAGCGACACACCCGTGACAGTACCCCCCCTTCTACGAGGGGCCTCCGGACCCTCAGGGCCGGGTTTATCTGGATGAGTAGTGTGGAAGGCCCGAACCAATCGGTCTGCGTTAATATCCGACGCAGAAACCCACGTCCTCTCCTCAGGACCATACCCCCTCCAATGAACAAGGTACTGAAGGGACCGGCGATTCAGACGTGAATCGATGACTCTCGACACCTGGAACTCCAAGTTACCATTGACCACCACCGGAGGAGGAGGTAAAGGTGAAGGTATCACCGGCGCCACATACCTCTTAAGCAACGATCTGTGGAACACATTATGAATTTTAAATGTAGGAGGGAGGTCAAGACGGAATGCAACCGGAATAATTATAGCACTGATCTTGTATGGCCCGATGAACCTGGGACCCAGTTTCCAGGAGGGAACCTTAAATTTTATATTCTTGGTAGACAACCATACCAGATCGTTCACACTTAGGTCCGGACCAGACACTCTCCTCCTATCAGCCATACGTTTGTAACGGTTCCCCATAGTACTCAGATTATTCAGCACTCCTCTCCACACTGAAGCAAGTGACGATGAAAATCGTTCCTCCTCAGGAACCCCAGAAGAGCCCCCCCTATTGAAAGTACAAAACTGGGGGTGAAAACCATATGCCCCAAAAAACGGGGACTTACCAGTGGACTCGCTCCGCCTATTATTTGGAGCAAACTCCGCCAGAGGCAAGAAAGAAGCCCAGTCCTCCTGGTTCTCTGACACAAAACACCGGAGATATGTCTCCAAGCTCTGGTTCAGACGCTCTGTCTGACCATTGGTCTGCGGGTGAAAAGCCGATGAAAATGACAACTGCATCCCCCGCCGTGTACAAAATGCTTTCCAGAATTTAGACACAAACTGAGACCCCCGATCCGACACCACATCGGAGGGTACCCCGTGAAGCCTTACAATCTCCCCAATAAACACCTGCGCAAGAGTTTTAGCATTAGGAAGAGCAGGAAGAGCGATAAAATGTGCCATCTTGCTGAACCTGTCCACTACAACAAGTATGACTGTTTTACCCGAAGATGGCGGGAGGTCCGTAATGAAGTCCATAGACAGATGAGTCCACGGACGCTCCGGGATCTTCAAAGGTAAGAGGGTCCCAGACGGACGGATATGTGTGGTCTTAGAGCGCGCACAAACCTCGCAGGACGCGACAAAAGTTACCACCTCCCTATGTAAGTTAGGCCACCAAAACCGGCGCGAGAGGAGATCCTCAGTTGCTTTACTCCCTGGGTGTCCCGCCAAAGCTGAATTATGGTGTGCCTCGATCACCTTTTGTCGCAACTGATTTGGAACAAACAGTCTCCCTGGAGGTCCTACAGGGGCGTCCCCCTGAGCCTCCAATATCTCCTCCTCAAGCTCAGAGCACACTGCCGACACCACCACCCCCTCCTGAAGGACCGGAACCGGGTCCTCCGTATTCCCAGCCCTGGGAAACAGCGAGATAAGGCATCCGCCTTAACATTTTTTGACCCAGGACGATATGTGACGACAAAATTAAACCTGGTAAAAAACAACGACCACCTAGCTTGTCTGGGATTCAGACGTTTAGCGGACTCTAAATATAGCAGGTTTTTGTGATCGGTAATGACGGTGACCGGGTGGACTGCCCCCTCCAAAAAATGACGCCACTCCTCAAAAGCTAACTTAATGGCCAAGAGTTCCCTATTGCCGACATCATAATTCCTCTCAGCGGACGACAATTTTTTAGAGAAGAAGGCGCACGGATGCCATTTACCAGGGGACGAACCTTGTGACAATACTGCTCCCACCCCTACCTCGGAAGCGTCCACCTCAACAATGAACGGCTGTGACGCATCAGGCTGAATAAGTATGGGTGCTGAAGCAAAACATTTTTTCAAGGAAGAAAACGCTTGACAAGCCTTGTCAGACCACTTTGAAAAATCCGTCCCTTTTTTAGTCATGTCTGTGAGAGGTTTAACTATGGACGAAAAATTACGAATGAATTTCCGGTAGTAGTTAGCAAACCCCAGGAAACGTTGTAATGCCTTAAGATCCTCTGGCAGATCCCACTCAAGAACTGCCCGCACTTTCCCAGGGTCCATACGAAAACCGGATGCTGACACCAGGAATCCTAAAAACTGAAGTTCCTGTACGGCGAACACACACTTCTCCCATTTGGCGTACAGTTTATTATCCCGCAAGATCTGTAACACCTGCTTAACATGCTCCTGATGAGACACAAGATCCGGCGAGTAAATTAAGATATCATCCAGATATATGACCACAAACTGTCCCATTAGGTGGCGAAAGATGTCATTTACAAAGTGTTGAAACACCGCCGGGGCAATACTCAGACCAAATGGCATGACAAGGTTCTCATAATGCCCCTCCGGAGTGTTAAACGCCGTCTTCCACTCATCCCCCTCCTTCATCCTAATCAGATTGTACGCCCCCCTGAGATCCAACTTAGAGAACCATTTGGCACCCACGATCTGATTGAAGAGATCGGGAATAAGTGGGAGCGGATACGGATCTCGGACCGTAATCCGATTAAGCTCACGGAAATCCAGGCAAGGGTGTAGGCCTCCATCTTTTTTCTTCACAAAGAAGAACCCCGCGGCCACCGGGGAAGATGAAGGTCCAATATGCCCCTTAGCAAGACTCTCTGAAATATAATCCTTCATGGCCTGTCTCTCAGGACCAGAAAGGTTATACAACCTAGATTTCGGTAACTTGGCCCCAGGGAGCAAGTTAACAGAACAGTCATACTCGCGATGAGGAGGTAGTTCTTGACACCCTTTCTCCGAGAATACATCCTCAAAGTCCACCAGAAATGGAGGTAAGGCCCTAGGAGCGACCGCACCAATGACCGTATTCATGCAGTTTTTATTACAGAATTCACTCCATTGGCTTATCTCTCTGGATTGCCAATTAATAACCGGGTTATGCTTAGTTAACCAAGGAAGGCCCAGCACTATAGGAGTGGGAAGACCCTCCAACACATAACAAGACAACAGTTCTTTATGTAACGCCCCCACTTGAAGATCTATGTTATGCACTGCTTGCAAAAAACTTCCCTGACCGAGAGGTCTGGCGTCGATCGAGAATATGGGGACGGGTTTAGCCAACACACTCAATCGCATACCTTGAACCCGGGCAAAGCGAGCATCCACCAGATTAGCCCCGGCCCCACTATCCAGAAGAACAGATATCCTCTCAGTTCTCGCACCCACCACCACCTCCGCCGGTACGAGAAACTGAGACGAACTTAGGGACGAAATACTTACTCCCAGATTGCCGTCCACCACACAATCTGGGATCAATAGTTTTCCGGCGACTTCTCACTCTGCAAAGGACGGGATGGACACCCCCTAATAAAATGTCCCTTTTTTCCACAGAAGAAACAACTTCCTGTTTTGTGGCGCCCCACCGATCCCCTCCCCCGGAATGATGTCCCTCCTAATTGCATAGGCTCCTCTGGACTGACCAGGGGAACCTCCGTATAAGGGACCCTTGAGGAAGGTGGAGTCATCACAGGGGGCGAAGTTACCCCGCACCTCTCCCGAAGACGTCTGTCAATACGAATAGCAAGGGCCATAGCGGCTTCCAGTGACGTGGGAGGGTCATACTGTGCCAGCACATCCTTTAATTTGTCAGATAAACCTTGACAAAACTGGCTCCTAAGAGCCGGGTCATTCCACTGGGTGTCCGTGGCCCACCTACGGAACTCAGAACAGAATTTCTCCGCCGGACGATCTCCCTGCTGGATCCTACGTAACTTAGATTCAGCAAGGGAGACCCGATCCGGGTCATCATACACAAGACCCAGAGCCGCAAAAAACCTATCCACTGACTGGAGAGCTGGGGAGCCCGGGGGAAGAGCGAACGCCCAGGATTGGGGGTCTCCTTGTAGGAGCGAGATGACAATCCCCACCCTTTGTTCTTCACTCCCAGATGACCGAGGTCGCAGCCGAAAGTACAATTTACATGCCTCCCGGAAAGCAAAAAACTTGTCCCGCCCCCAGTGAATCTGTCAGGGAGAGCTACTTTAGGTTCAGGTCCGGCCTGCTCCGGGGGGTACAAAACCTTGGACTTAACGTCCGCCAGCTCCATGGACAAACTCTGCAACTGCCGAGCTAGACTGACTACTGGATCCATGGTGACTGGAGAAAATCTTTAGTGGTCGGTGAAAATGTCACGCTGTTACTGCATACAGGAGGTCTGGGGTCTATGCTGACCCTAAGCTGGGGTCCTGACTAATCCCTCTACCTGGAGGTACTGTTGATGGTACAGAGGTCCAGGCCGCCAGCGTAATCCCTACCTCCTGAGGATCCCTGAACCTCAGTGATCTAGTCCTGAGAAGGACCCTGATCACAACACCGGGGACTGGAAGGTATATGCCTAGACACAGTAATAGACGAACGAGACAGTACAAGGGGTAAACTAAAATCCACCTTGCATACAAAAGTCATACCACAGGAAACAGAGGGGACACCAACGGGTACGGAGATAAATGATAAAGCGAGGAGGGAAAAAGACCACACCAGGTACTCTCACTTCAGCCTTCACAATAGAACGATCCACTCTGCTGGTCTGCATGAATGCTTTCACCGACACTTCCCTAGCAGACAGGCAGGTATGTGAAGGAATCCAATTACAGCAACATTAATTGCAGCTGAGCGAGGCTGGTCTTATCCAGCACAGAGAGAGGGAGAATTAACTCCCTCACTGCCGAAAAACACCCAGCACCAGAAACTCAGCTGTGAAAAGTCAGGGTGTGCAATCGTGACGATCTTCGCAGCGACACACCCGTGACAGCAGGGCCCTGCTAGACTCTTATTCTTCCTGACTCCAGTTACGTATCAGCACTGTAGGGCCCCTCTGCGACCTGAAGTCCAGCAGGGAATCCGGTTTCTCCCACTAGCCGTGAAGGAACTAGCAAGCTCGGACCCGGTGTCCGGTAGTGCAGAGTGGAGATTCAGCTATGGTCGCTAATTCTCCTCAGTCACTCTTTCTTCCTTTTCACCACTCGCCTGTCGCCCTACTCACACCCTTAACATAAGCACAGGCAACAGTAGGTGTAGTCACCAGCTTCCTTCTATCACCGCTCACTGACCGTTCCTCAGTCGACTCGTTGTTACAAATACTGTAGTTCCCTTCCTTCTTCTCCTTCATAGACTCTGTCCAAAGTAGCTATCAGGACCTTCCGTCAGACTGATTTCATGCTCACTTCGAGAGTCACTTTCCACGTTCTTAGGGATCTAACAGTCAGCCTGTTCTGAGGTAACAGCTTGTCTTTCCTCCTCTGTCTCATCTGACAGGAATCACACTCAAAGGTCTCGCTCAGACTAGAATGTAGAATCTCTCACTCCGATGCTCTGAGGAGAACTCAACTGTCTGAGGTACAACCAACAACTAGAATGGCTGTCTGGCTAGAATGCCTACTGCTGCGTTTCTCCACACCCCTATATACCTGAATCTAAAGGGCTCCCTCTGGTGGCTCCTGGAAAGTGTGGATGTGAATGAATATCAGGTGTTTGTGATTTACCTTTCTGTGCATCCTCCAGGGAACATGTGTCACCAAGCGCAGCTGGGCCACACACATGCACAAGTGTTTTTGCAGATTCTTATGATTCTGAAAGGCTGAGTAGTTATGGGGAGGGGCTGTGGAGGCTTTAGGGGAAAGCTTTGTCTGATGTTATCAATCTTCTGCTTGAAGAATAAGGCAAAGTCTTCAGCTGAGGTGAGAGGAGAGGGAGGAGGAGCTGGGGACAGAGGAGAGAATTGAAAGTGCTGAACAGCTGTTTAGGGTTGTGAGACAGGGAGGATATGAGAGATGAGAAGTAGGTTTGTTTTGCCGCAGTGAGTGATGAAGTGCTTCTTTGAATGAGGTGTTTTCTATCTCTGCTCAGCAATCCTGGAAGCCCGCCTCAGTTCTTTAGTCAAGCCAGTGTGCCAGGGTTACCTGTTGATTGTGCGACCTTTCTTTATAGAGAGCGGGCGGCTTCCAAACTAAGCCATTCAAGCAATGTAACTTTTTATACCCGCTTCAAGGTTTTGTGTCCATTTTTTGTGGCTGAAAGACGCTCTCAAGACTGAACAAGTCAATTGTCAAGGGTTTACTGCGACAGAGAGGAGCCAGAAGACCGCAGCGTCTGATTTCCCGTGCTGCACTGATTAGAAGCACTGCATCTTCATATTAAATAGTGTAAGTTTCTTTTAGCAATGCAGGGGTTAATTTGCTTTGCTGAGGTGAGAGCTCCTGGAAGCTTTCCTGCATTAAGGCTCTCAGCTGTGCACTGTTGGCCACTCCGATCTCCTTTATAATCTGGGCCCTGGCTAGCACTCATTGTCAGAGTAGAATATTCTGTATAGCTGGAGGTTGCTGGTGGTTGTTGTTGGTGAAGGCATTTGTCAGATTTATCTGTGACTGTTGCTAGGTTTTGAGTGTGTGATAATTCCCTTTCTTCTCCTGCTTTGGTTCAACCCCATCCTCCACTCCTCGGTGTTGTTTATGTGTGTATATTTGTATGATTGGTATTTTACTTTATCCCTGTTCGTATTACCTTGGTTGTTGTATTACGGTACACTTCTAC
>JARQOD010000004.1:512395165-512412582 GCA_033576555.1 Oophaga sylvatica
GGGAGCTGAATTCTTATTTTGTCCTGCAGAGACTCAAAGTCTTCACTTCCCCTGACCCCAGTTACGTACTGACTATAAGGGGCTTGTTTGCCGCGACCTAGGGTCCGGTAAATCTCTGGTTTTCTCTTCACTATGCTTGTAGCTAATAGTGATCCTTCGGTCCCCAGTAACCGGTAGCAATGTGCAGGACTCTTCCAAGCCAAACGCACTTTTCCAATAATCTTCCTTCCACTTTGCCCTTCGATTTGCTCAACTCTTAATAGCTAGTTCAGTCTTTCTTCCAGTGGGGCACAGCTCTGACTAGACTAAGGTGAATTAGACCACCTGTACCAGCCTCCACGTTCTGAACTGAAGACAGGCTCAAACTGGACACGTCTACTCTGTCCAAGGACAGGAAACTGACTGACTAAAAATCACTCCCTTCCACCCCCTGCTGGGTGTGTCAGAAGTGTACATGATGTCATGAAGAGACCTTAACTGTTACCTCTCCACTCATCCTCCTGGTATTGTGTACCAGGGCTACACATATGCGTCAAAAGGGGCATAACAGTAATATGAGTACTGATTTAGTACATTATCATAAGACAGTATGGAAGACAAATCTGCAGGCAACAAGGAATAATAAATAACCACCTAACAGAGATCAAAGCAGCATGTGGTAAATGACAGGTGATGTGTAAACATCTGTATGCATCATTTATAAAGTAAAAGGGTGTCACAGCAAAATTCATATTGGTATAGTGCGTTATCAGAAGACAGTATGGGAAAATGGGAGCACGGATATTAAATAAATAAACACCTGGCTGAGATCAACATATCATGTGGTTTATGGCAAGTGATGTATAAAAAAGGGGGGGTGGGGGAATAATAGCCTCAGTGGTCATATGCAGAATTACATGAAGGAGAGTAAATCGTATTCACGATTAAGACCCTTAGGTGATAGAGTGTCTAGGGTGTGTATCCAATACGCCTCTCTCCTTTTCAATTGACGTATGCGGTCACCTCCTCGTCGTGAATGTGGTATTTGTTCCAAAACTTGGTATTTTAATTGGGCTATGGTATGTCCCATTGTGATGAAGTGGTGTGGGATGGGGAGTAAGGTATTCTTACATCTTATGGTTGATTTGTGTTTTGAAATGCGTTGTTTTACAGGTTGACTAGTTTCCCCAACATATAATAACCCACAAGGACACTTAATCACGTATATCACGAAGGCCGTGTCGCAAGTAAAGAAACCACGGACTCTAAATGTTTTTCCCGTATATGGGTGATGGATGGTTTCTCCTCTGAGTACGTTATTACATTGAGTGCATCCCAGACATGGGAATGTGCCCGTTCTTGGTTTTTTCAGAATTGTTGTGTAGTTCCTGATTTTTTAGGGCCTAAGTCAGCTCTGATCAATGCATCCCTTAGGTTGGGTGCACGGCGGAAGCATGGGAGAAAAGGTCTAGAGAATTCTTTAATGTCCGGGTGCGCAGTCTGGAGGAGCGGCCAATGTTGGCGAATGGATTTGTGCAATATATACGCATAGGGGTGGTAATGGTGTACGAAAGCAATTCTGCCCCCCATATCTTGTTTATTGCGAGTGACCGTAGTTCTGGAACGATCCAGGACCCCTTGTGGATAGCCCCTCTCTCTAAATTTTGAATTCATTTCTGAGAGGCGGGTTTCCTGAGTGGTATGATCGGAGACGATCTTTTTGACCCGATAGAATTGGGATGTCGGAATGGATTTCTTCATGGCGACTGGATGGAAGCTATTAAAATGAAGTAAGCTGTTACGATCTGTCGGTTTGACATATAGATCAGTGGATAAACAGCCACTGGAATCCTTTATAATCACAGTGTCTAGGAAATTGATCCTGGAGTGGTCGTGTGAGATGGTAAAGCTAAGTCCGGGCCAAGAGCAATTCAGAAATTGATGAAAGAGTGCTAAGGACTCGAACGTGCCCCCCCATATGCAGAAGACATCGTCTATGTAACGTTTCCAGACAATGGCGTTGTTCTTGAATAGAGGGTTTGTGTAGATCAATGTCTCCTCAAAATGGGCCATGTAGCAATTTGCATATGGGGGTGCTACGTTCGAGCCCATTGCGGTCCCGCGTATCTGCAGGTAGAAATCATCCTGGAACATAAAGTAGTTGTGTTTAAGTACGATGGTTAACAGATCCAGACAGAGAGCGATCTCTGCTGGATTAAAGTCCGATTTTTCAAGTAAGCGTTGGACAGACCGTATACCGTTCTCATGAGGTATGGAAGTGTAGAGGTCTTTTACGTCAAATGTGACTAATAGGGAATTAGCTGGAACTTGATTGATGGAACGGATCATGTCCAGAAACGCTCCAGTGTCCAAAATGAATGATTTGCTAGTTTTGATTAGAGGAGTGAAGATTTTTTCTAGATAAATTGCCAATGGTGAGAAAATGGAGTCCGAGGCGGCCACGATTGGCCTGCCAGGGGGTTGCTGGAGGTTCTTATGGATTTTGGGGAGTATGTAGAATACAGGGATGATCGGATTATGAGAGATTAGAAACTCATGAGTTTTACTGTCCAGGATGCCTGCATCACAATGTTGTCTTAGTGTGTCGCTAATGCGGGTCCGTATATCATTGGTGGGATCACGCGGTAATTTCTGATAAATAGTGATGTTGTCGAGTTGCCGGAGTGCCTCAGAGATGTAATATTAGCGACACACTAAGACAACATTGTGATGCAGGCATCCTGGACAGTAAAACTCATGAGTTTCTAATCTCTCATAATCCGATCATCCCTGTATTCTACATACTCCCCAAAATCCATAAGAACCTCCAGCAACCCCCTGGCAGGCCAATCGTGGCCGCCTCGGACTCCATTTTCTCACCATTGGCAATTTATCTAGAAAAAATCTTCACTCCTCTAATCAAAACTAGCAAATCATTCATTTTGGACACTGGAGCGTTTCTGGACATGATCCGTTCCATCAATCAAGTTCCAGCTAATTCCCTATTAGTCACATTTGACGTAAAAGACCTCTACACTTCCATACCTCATGAGAACGGTATACGGTCTGTCCAACGCTTACTTGAAAAATCGGACTTTAATCCAGCAGAGATCGCTCTCTGTCTGGATCTGTTAACCATCGTACTTAAACACAACTACTTTATGTTCCAGGATGATTTCTACCTGCAGATACGCGGGACCGCAATGGGCTCGAACGTAGCACCCCCATATGCAAATTGCTACATGGCCCATTTTGAGGAGACATTGATCTACACAAACCCTCTATTCAAGAACAACGCCATTGTCTGGAAACGTTACATAGACGATGTCTTCTGCATATGGGGGGGCACGTTCGAGTCCTTAGCACTCTTTCATCAATTTCTGAATTGCTCTTGGCCCGGACTTAGCTTTACCATCTCACACGACCACTCCAGGATCAATTTCCTAGACACTGTGATTATAAAGGATTCCAGTGGCTGTTTATCCACTGATCTATATGTCAAACCGACAGATCGTAACAGCTTACTTCATTTTAATAGCTTCCATCCAGTCGCCATGAAGAAATCCATTCCGACATCCCAATTCTATCGGGTCAAAAAGATCGTCTCCGATCATACCACTCAGGAAACCCGCCTCTCAGAAATGAATTCAAAATTTAGAGAGAGGGGCTATCCACAAGGGGTCCTGGATCGTTCCAGAACTACGGTCACTCGCAATAAACAAGATATGGGGGGCAGAATTGCTTTCGTACACCATTACCACCCCTATGCGTATATATTGCACAAATCCATTCGCCAACATTGGCCGCTCCTCCAGACTGCGCACCCGGACATTAAAGAATTCTCTAGACCTTTTCTCCCATGCTTCCGCCGTGCACCCAACCTAAGGGATGCATTGATCAGAGCTGACTTAGGCCCTAAAAAATCAGGAACTACACAACAATTCCTGAAAAAACCAAGAACGGGCACATTCCCATGTCTGGGATGCACTCAATGTAATAACGTACTCAGAGGAGAAACCATCCATCACCCATATACGGGAAAAACATTTAGAGTCCGTGGTTTCTTTACTTGCGACACGGCCTTCGTGATATACGTGATTAAGTGTCCTTGTGGGTTATTATATGTTGGGGAAACTAGTCAACCTGTAAAACAACGCATTTCAAAACACAAATCAACCATAAGATGTAAGAATACCTTACTCCCCATCCCACACCACTTCATCACAATGGGACATACCATAGCCCAATTAAAATACCAAGTTTTGGAACAAATACCACATTCACGACGAGGAGGCGACCGCATACGTCAATTGAAAAGGAGAGAGGCGTATTGGATACACACCCTAGACACTCTATCACCTAAGGGTCTTAATCGTGAATACGATTTACTCTCCTTCATGTAATTCTGCATATGACCACTGAGGCTATTATTCCCCCACCCCCCCTTTTTTATACATCACTTGCCATAAACCACATGATATGTTGATCTCAGCCAGGTGTTTATTTATTTAATAATCCGTGCTCCCATTTTCCCATACTGTCTTCTGATAACGCACTATACCAATATGAATTTTGCTGTGACACCCTTTTACTTTATAAATGATGCATACAGATGTTTACACATCACCTGTCATTTACCACATGCTGCTTTGATCTCTGTTAGGTGGTTATTTATTATTCCTTGTTGCCTGCAGATTTGTCTTCCATACTGTCTTATGATAATGTACTAAATCAGTACTCATATTACTGTTATGCCCCTTTTGACGCATACTGATGCTGCAAGCCTGTTATGTATTCCTATCGCTTTAAGCTAATGTATAAGATCGCAATGTTTATTGCTGGAAACTCCATCTTGACTGAGGGCAAGATAGCTGCAGCAAGACAGAAAGTAAAATGGCTGACGAACAAACTGAGTTTCAGGAATATATACATAGAACCTTACACATTCATTTTACAGTGCTTTGGAGAGATTTTTTCATGCGTTTTTTGAAGTAGAATCCACCTGAAAAGGTCGTCATGTGTACTGTACTTACCCTAAACATAGCCAAAGCTGTTTTATATGGGTGGATAAATTATCTGTAACAAGCACGTCACTGATAAAGGATGTTGATTAGCGCTCATTTACTTATCTTTTTCATGTTGCAACGATTGGAAGTTGGGGTCGTTTGTTTTTCCTCCTCTCAAACATTTTACACGATTGTTACCAGCGCATCCCCAGTTTAAATGAAAGGATGTGCCGCTGCCAAATTTCCTCATGTAAAGGCCCAGTGATCAAACATTGCAAAAAATAATAATTAATTACAGGGATTACAAACACAGACGAGCTCTCATAACTCCCATAGAAGTGAATGAACCTCACAGCGAGCTCTCCATATATTTTTGCAGCAGGGCTGGATCAGAGGATATTTATGGCATATGCCATGGTTATGGCCCTCCTCTGTATAGGGGGATGCAACTGACGATAGCAAATTTTTATGAGCCACGCACTTCAGCGATGCGGTGGCTTTGCTCTGTTGAGTTTGCATGGTCTACTGCTTTTTGGATGAATTTTTCTTATTCCTAGATGCTTTATCTGCATAATAACAGTAATTCCAGGGTGGAGCAGGTCTAGCAGATCAGAAATGTCATAATCTGACTTGTTACATCGTATGACACTACGGCTTTTACAGTCAGAGCTGTTTCGTATGACCCACATATTTACCATGAAGTTTACATGACTATGTGCTTGACTTTTACACCCCTACAATGGGTGTGGCTGAACTCCCATAATTAGGAGGAGGGGTCCACACACTATATACTTTAATCACATTTTACTATATTAGATCCCAAGTTGAAATGTTCCTTAAACCACAACATGTGTTTGAGTCCTGCACGAGTGAGATGAGTAAATGGTCACAACAGCCAAGAGTTTTATAGTCTGATGTCAGATTAGCAAGAAGCAGATACTGTCGTGATTGATGCGTGTTTACCAAAATCCTCGTTTCTTTCAGAATTCCACAAGTCTAACCGGAAAAACTATTTTGCAAGACTAAATATCAGTAAATATGTGTTATTTGTAGTACTGTTATATCCAAGGTCTAACTTGGCAGCTTCTGCATAATCAATAAGAAGACCCCTCTCCTTCTATGTACCATTCATAATACCGATGTCTTCTTATGTGACAGATGGTCTTCCCCTCTTGCACCATTGCCCGAGAATGACTGCTTCCCCTTATATCTAATTTGCTGGCCCGTGAAGACTGTAGTTGTACATTGCACCTCTTACTATTGTGTCTTACTGCTACTGTTCTAGTGTTGGTAATTGGTCTCCAGGCCTCAATTGTGTCAGTAATCTGTCTCCATGCCTCCTTAGAAGCAGCCGTTCACCAACAAGGCCATGTGTCCTCACTAACCGGCCACATGGGTTGCCAACTTTATTTTTTATTTTTTTCCGAACACCTCAAAAATTCACGGACAGCGCACTTTTTTATGGACACATTAGAAAACCATAAAAAAAATTTGGTGATACATGCCTAAAGCCCAGAATTCTGATATGAAGACATCAGCTACATTCACTGTGAACTGTAAAAGGATGATAATTAAAGTCATAATAACCTGTATGAGTTTTTTCAGCTTCAAAAAAAACATGAATGCAAGACATTTTTTTTTGTTATGGAAGGGGAAAAAAGTGCCCTATTTTTATGGACTGTCCTGACCAAATAACATGAACTCAACAATGGGAAACCAAATTTGAGGGTACCGCAGGTCACCTTGGAAGAATATTTTACAAATAACCTATTAGTCCTTTGGTCAGGATCCTAGAACAAATCATCAATGTGATTAAAAGTCGATATACGCCAGTTCTGTAGAGCTGCAGTGCGGCCCCCAATAACTTTATTTCTAAAGTTCCCAGGGTCAACTCTGTTGGTAAACTTTACGGAGTGTACAGCTGCCCAAAAACTCATCACTGGGGGCGCATAGTAATACTGCACTGCTCGTTACTGAGGTATAAAGTCAAGTCTTTGATGTATAATGCATGACACTACTCAGAAATCTGCAAATTATTAGCTATCCTGAGAAAAAGTGTTCTCACCGGGCAAACCCTTTAAGTGGTTCCCTGCTTTTGGACTATCCTTACTTTGATCTTTTACAGTAAGATGAAAGTGTTGGATCCCCTGGCGATCAGTTGTAACCTTTTGGAACATCCTGGTAATACACTGGCGGGCACAGACAGATAAGGGCCCCTGTGCAAGAACAATATATGGGCCCTTTGCAGTTCATTAGCTCATCATAATGCACAATTCCACCTGTTTTGGAGGTAGATGTCTCCCCTTTACCTTTTGGGTCCTCATGTGGCTCCTGAGGTTGCATCAATGAAATGTTCACCCCTTTGGTAGTAAGTGTTCACTTTTATAACAGCACCTCAACAGGTGAAATTAGGTATTACATTGTGATTTATCAAATCAATGGTTTGTCTGCGTAAAGCAGGACGAGATGGGTCATCTGTAGGCAGAAAGAGAGACGAGGAGATAACAATGGTTATATAAATATGGGTTTCCCCGAACTACGCCACATCTTTAAGTAGCAATATATCATGCACTCCAATATCTCTAGGTAAGTAGGCAGGTTGGGAAATGTAGTTTGGCCATAAATCTTTGCTTTCCCTGAATCATGTATAAAAATGATCTTAACCCCCTTTGCCTGAGCGAAAACATATGTGACGTATAACTGTCTGGCATTCTGTGCAGAAGTGCAGGACACCCATATGTAGCCGAATCTATTCCAAATATACGTCCTGTTTAAAATATCTAACATACGGTCCACATTCACTTGTAATTTCTCATAGGTGTGCCCCGCTGAAAATATTCAGATGTAAAGGATTCCCTACACAGTTTATTAAGACTGATACTTTACAAAAATCGAAGCTGAAATCCTGCAGCGATAACGATGTCAAAACGTTCAAGTGTAAGATGAAGTTTTCCATCTGCTGTATACGGGGGAGGTGATGGGATAGATTGTATGTCCATAGCATTGTCTTTCCCCTTGCTACAATAGGAGGTGTGAGGAGTTATTTGGGCAGGTCTTTGCACTAAAGAGGTCTCAGATGAACCTATTTCCAGAATAGTGTCTTTGCAGGGTTAGGACATTTTTAATCAACAGATCTTGGAATAATAGTAAGTTCTGCAATTTGATGTGTGTAAAATATACCCTGATATACCCTACTGTTCTGTCTGTATACTCTCTTTTGCTCCCTCCCCGCCCAGGAGCTGTGGTATGATCAGGCCATGTTCCTGCACGGTCAGACACGGCCATTACACAGTACACAGCAGGGGCACATTTATAAGATTATCTCGGCACAGGAACATTTTTTTAAAAACACATCCAATTGTGGAAGTTATTATTCCAAGATCTGTTGATTAAAATATACTTTTGTTCGTGGCACAGGCCCTTTAATATGTCAGAAAACTTTACAAAAACATCATTTATTAATTGCTCCTAAAAATTAAATAAAGGAAGAATAAAAAAGGGGGATGAAAAACACGGCCTACGCGTTTCGAACACTAAGGCTTTGCGCCTTTGTCTATGCAGATTATTTGCAGACATCAGGTATAACTAACAGAGAATTCCCAGTCATTCTCATTACTTCAGTCAGTAGCGATCGTGGCACTAAGGCCTGTGTTACACGTCCATGAGGCATGAACCGCGCTCATATTGGAATACCCGGGTCTCCAGAGCTAACTGCCATACGGGCATATAAGGGGCAGTTAGCTAAGGTCAGGGGGGCTGGTAGTTGGTCCAGGTTTCATAGACTTGTGGAACCGACTTCAAGGGCTAAAAGAGACCACACCATTTGTCACCGCATCTGGAGTCCACAAGTTGGTATGTCAGTGGGGGCCTAACAAAGACCAACGTTTTAACATATATGCCAATTGCCCTGAATTTGTCAGGGGTGTTCTCATTGTTTGGAAACAATTTTGGCAAATTTGAGACATTCCATTCCAAAAGGAATGGGCATTGTACAAACCTCACCCATAATGGGCAGAGGTGCAACCATGGATGGTATTAAAACGTTCCCAGCAACACAAATGTTGGCAACTATGTTTTAGGCAGGGCGGCTATCAGCTTCTCAAAAATATAGATTACATAGCATTATTTAAAAAAAAAAATTAAAACTCATTAACCCCTTAATGACCGGAGCTTTTTTCGGTTTTGCGTTTTCGTTTTTCACTCCTCTTCTTTCCAAAGCCATAACTTTTTTATTTTTCTGTCAATATGGCCATGTGAGGGCTTATTTTTTGCGGGGCAAGTTGTACTTTTGAATGACATCATTGGGTTTAGCATGTCGTGTACTCGAAAACGGGAAAAAATTCAAAGTGTGGTGAAATTGCAAAAAAAGTGCAATCAAACATTTGTTTTTTGTTTGGCTTTTTTGCTAGTTTCCCTAAATGCTAAATCTGACCTGCCATTATGATTCTCCAGGTCATTATGAGTTTATAGACACCAAACATGTCTAGGTTCTTTTTTATCTAAGTGGTGACCCGTAGCGTCTCCATTTTTTTGTGATCTGGGGTCGGGTGAGGGCTGATTTTTTGCGTGCTGAGCTGATGTTTTTATTGATACCATTTTAGTGCAGCTCCGTTCTTTCGATCGCCCGTTATTGCATTTTATTTCAATGTAGTAATGACCAAAATAACGTAATTCTGGTGCTTCCATTTTTTTTTTTGCTACGCCGTTTAGCGATCAGTTAATCTTTTTTTTTATTGATAGATCGGGTGATTCTGAACGCGGCGATACCTAATATGTGCATGTGTGATTTTTTTAATTGTTTTATTTTGAATGGGGCGAAAGGGGGGTGAACTAAACTTTTATATTTTTTTATATTTTTAAAACTATTTTTTTTGTTACTTTTAGCATGCTTCAGTAGCCTCCATGGGAGGCTAGAAGCTGCCAGTACTTGATCGCCTCTGCTACATAGAGGTGATGCACAGATCACCTCTATGTAGCAGACTGACAGCATTGCTATGAGCGCCGACCACAGGGTGGCACTCATAGCAATCCGGCATCAACAACCATAGAGGTCTCAAGGAGACCTCTGGTTGTTATGCCGATGCACTGCTGACCCCCGATCACGTGATGGGGGTCAGCGGTGCGCGTATTTCCGGCCGACGGCCGGAAGTACGTGTTAAATTCAGCTGTCAGCGTTTGACAGCGACATTAAACTAGTTAGTAGGCAAAGGCGGATCGCGATTCCACCCACGCCTATTGCGGGCACATGTCAGCTGTTCAAAACAGCCGACATGTCCCGGCTTTGAGGTGGGCTCACCGCCGGGGCCAACATCAAAGCGGGGGTACTGCCATTGGATGTACTATTCCATCCAATGGCAGCAAGGGGTTAAAGGAAATATATCAGTAAGATCAAGCCCCCAATACTGTACATGCAGGTTTTTGAAAACTAAATCCATTGAGGCCTTCATATATTCTATCTGTTGCTGCACTAATGAAAATTAGTATTTAAATTTATATGCAAGTGAGGCTCTAAGTCCTCCAGCTGTAAGATAACCCTTCCCCAAACCTTTTCCCATTGGGCTTGCACTAGCCTCGTTAGCTTGACTGATAACTCACTACCTGATTTCCTTTACTGGTGCCTGACTTCACATAGACAGCAAGCTATCGAGCTAAAAAGACTGAGGCTGAGCGTGGAAACAAGCAGAAGAGACAGAGGTTGGGACGTGCTCTTGTTATGCCCAGAGCACTTAACGTCTCATTTGAATGCAAATTAAAACTCTGATCTGTCTGGAATGCAACAACAAATAAAAGATATAAAGGTGTCAATTAATTTACATTTCAGTGACCTACATGCCCAAGTGTGCAGTTTGGAGGGTTCAAAATACTGAAAAACTCACTTTAAAGTCCAATAATGGGACAATAAACAGAGTTTAAAGGTCTTAATTGACTTGATATATGTGTAACACCCCTTCAGGGCTACCACGGTACGCTGGGTGTTATGGGGGGTCTCACCTCTTTAGGGCGCAGTGCCTCCACCCGAATCTTGATTGGAGCTCTCTCTAGGACTGCAGAAGGACTGTTATCTTCTGCCAGGGACTGATTCGGGAAACCCCTGCCTATAGCTCAGTACACACTCACCCAAAACAGGAGTAAAACAGTTTAACTGGTTTATGGATATGCAGCAGAAATGAAGTGTATTTAAAGAAACAACATGCAATACAGGTAACGGTGCTCTATAAAAATCATATACACATCACAACCTAATTCTTTCCCCCAACCCTGCAAATATAACGTAGCAGGGTTCCCCTTTTCTTGTATTAACCCAGTCCAAACGTTGGGGCCCAGTTGCCGCGGATGTTGGCGCGCAAATCTATAACCGTTGGTGCACTTAGATGCTCACGAAGGTAAATAGTCTGGGGCGTAGTGTACTCACTGTAACGGGCTGGTTGAACCACAAGTCTCGAAAAGGGGCACTCACGGTGCGTCTCCACCGGTGGTAGTTTTCCCTGGACCCCAACTGGGGGCGGCAGGATTCAGGCCTTTATACGGTGGGAGTGCCGGTAGAACTCTCCGAGTCCTTAATGTTGCTTGCTTCACCTGATGACCGGGCTGCGCTCTCTCCAGATTCGCAGGTATATCAGAGGGGACTGGAACGCTCCGCTCTTTAGAGGAATACAAGTCCACAGCGCTCCATCTTTTACATGAACCATCCGCTCTCTCACTTTCTTTCACTTCCTCTCCAGCTCCCTCCCCCAAGTTCCTCCTCCCTCCTATCCCTCCAAGCTGTGTCATCTGACTGAAACAAGGGTCCATGGGAATTGTAGTCCCCCGCAGCTCAGGGAAAAAACATTAATGTCTGAAGGTCCCTGTTTAACAGCAGCTGCAAAACTCTTCTTAGTGTCTGTAAATCCCAGTATACCAGTAGCTGCTCTGACAGTTCCATGTGCAGGTGTTACATTCTCCCCCTGGTGAGTCATTGAAAGTGTCCCATCACGACATGAGGACTCACCACCTGAAACATGAATGGGGGTTAAGACATCCTGACTAACACCAAATTTACATGCATACAAACCACCTCCTGGACACATGGAAGATACCGAGAAATAAGGCCAAACAGAATTTGAATTTGGGTGTATCAACCTGGGGACCTCAGTGGTATGTCCCATTCTGTCATAAGTCAACATCATGGGTGGCCTAATGTCCCGCTTGGGACGAGTGTGTACCGAGGGGCCCACCTCCTCAGTCCCCGACTCTTGTCTCTCAAGAACGGGCTCCACCAGGTGAATCTCTTCATTCAATAAATGTCCCTCTTCTGAACTTTCCTCCAATTGTGGGCGGGGTGCACTCGCCTCCTGACAAATGTCCCTTTTCTTTGTTTCTACTTCAGGGGTCTGGTTTTCAGGGTCTACGCCCATGGGGCATGGGTCCTCGATCCACCTGTAGCTCCATTGACAGTCAGGTCCCCATTCATCCCCAGACTCGCTGTCACATCCTCCTGAGGCAACTCCAGTCTGGGGTGGGTTTTTACACCTTGGACTTCTCCTATTGCACTGAAGAGTTGTATGACCTCCTTGAGTTGGCAATGGGGGTAAAGGGATGTTTTTTCCCACAGGCAACAGATGATATCGATGATAGGTTTTAACAGCTCCACCCCCTTTTTCGGGCTTCACTCTGTAGGCCGGAACACGGGCAACTTCTCCATCACCACGTAAGGGTCAGGACACCACCGATCAGCAAGCTTGTGCTTCCCAGGAAGGCCCAAAAGCTGAATAAGAACTCTGTCTCCAGGTAGTAAAACTTGTTCTCGAACCCTACAGTCGTAGCAAGTCTTATTGCGCTTCCCTGACCGACCAGAGGCCTGCTCTGCCAATTTGTAAGCTTTTGTCAAATCTTCTTTTAGCTGGGACACATATTTTAAGTAGGTCTTCCCATTAGAACGGTCAATGGATGTCCCAAAACTAATATCCACGGGTAGTCGGGCTTTTCTTCCAAACATGAGGAAATAAGGAGAATATCCAGTTGACTCATTTGTGGTGCAATTGTAGGCATGAACCAACTGGCTCACATGCCTGCTCCAGTGTCCCTTCTTCCTGGGATCTAAAGTGCCTAACATGTTCAGAAGGGTACGGTTGAATCTCTCAGGTTGAGGATCCTCTTGGGGGTGATATGGCGTGGTTCTGGATTTCTTGATCCCACAGAGAGCGCATAGCTCCTTGATTAGTCTACTTTCGAAATCTCTTCCTTGATCGGTATGGATGCGGGCAGGCAGCCCGTAATGTACAAAGAACTTCTCCCATAATGTTTTTGCCACAGTAATTGCCCTTTGATCTTTAGTGGGGTAGGCCTGGGCATATCGGGTGAAATGGTCAGTGACCACTAACACATTACTGACATTGCTTTCATCAGGCTCGATGGAGAGGAAATCAATGCACACTAGTTCAAGTGGGCCATCACTGGTAATGTTCACAAGGGGGGCTGTTCTCAAAGGCAAGGTTTTTCTCAACACACACCGGGAGCATGATTTGCAGTATTCTTCAATATCCGCTTCCATGCGAGGCCAATAGAATCGGTCGGCCACGAGACTCGTAGTCTTTTCGATGCCAAGATGTCCATGGTCATCATGCAGGGACTTCATGACCATCTTCCGAAACCGGGTGGGTAACACCAGCTGCCTGCGGACTCCTCCTTTCTGGCCCCTTGTCTCTCGGTATAGTAGCCCATTTTTACTACTAGCGACTCTAGCTGCCGAGTCAGCAGGACAGACTCCTCTGTTCTTAATGCATTCTTTTCGGGCCTCCAGCCCCTCTTCACCCACCATCGAACTACCCCCACTGACTGATCCTCCTGCTGCGCCGTCCTGACTTGATTATGAGTCAGTTGAGGGAGAGAGTCTGGGGTTACATTTGTCACTCGACAGTACGACAACGGGAGCGCTTCGCTAGATGCTCCTAAGAATTTAGCACAGCACTGCAGAGTGAGGGCATCAGTTCGATGTCTATGGCACAGAGTCTTCACCTCAGGGGCAGGGACCTCTATCCATCCTCCTTCTTGTTCCTCATTTAAAGGTTCACTAGGCAGGCGAGAGGAGTGTGTCTGCATCAATGTTACTGATCCCTGGTCGATATTTTAAGCTGAAATCATACAGAGAGAGTGCGGCAAGCCACCGGTACCCCGTGGCATCCAGTTTTGCTGTGGTTCTCACGTAGGTTAATGGATTGTTGTCGGTATGAACCACGAAGCGTACCCCATAGAGGTAGTCATGCAGCATGTCCACTACAGCCCATTTCAGAGCCAGAAACTCCAGTTTGTGAGCTGGGTAGTTGCGTTCACTGGGAGTCAATCCTCGACTAATGTAGTAAACGGGACGTAGACAGCCATCATGGTCCTGATAGAGAATCCCTCCTAGTCCGTCGAGAGAAGCATCTATATGTAACACATATGGTTTACTGGCGTCTGCATAGGCCAACACTGGAGTTTGGGTCAAACATGACTTCAGTTTCTCGAATGCCTCGTCGCATAAGGGTTTCCATCTTTCCCCAAAAGGTTCATTAACTCGGAAGTAGTCTCTTTTCCCTGACCTTGAGGGGCGGGCTGTCCCGCCGGAAGGGGGATACCCCTGGGTAAGAGCAGTTAATGGCTTCGCAATCCGAGAGTACTGGGGTACAAATCTTCGGTAGTATCCACAGAATCCTTAAAAGGACCTAAGCTCCCCAGCTTGGTGGGCTTAGGCCAGTTTACCACAGCCTCCACTTTGGCGGGGTCGGTGGAAATTCCTTCTCTGCTGACTATGTGCCCCACATATTTCACAGTCGTCTGGCAAATCCGGCACTTATCAAGGGACAACTTCAACCCAGCCTCCTTCAACCGATCCAGCACCTTGAACAACCGCTGGTTGTGTTCTTCCAGAGTCTTCCCAAAAACAATAAGATCATCGAGATAAACCAAGACCTCACGTAAGTGCATGTCCCCCACTACTTTGTCCATACATCTCTGAAAAGTGGCCGGAGCACCTGTCAGTCCTTGAGGCAGTCTTTGAAACTCGAAGAACCCAATGGGGCAGATAAAAGCGGTCTTCTCTTGATCTTCCTTTGACATGGGTATCTGATAGTAACCACCCGGAGATCTAACACAGAAAACCATTGGCTCCCTTGCAGGCAATCTAAAGCTTCATCAATTCGGGGCACAGTGTACTGGTCAGGAACCGTACGTTTGTTCAAAGTACGATAATCCACACACATCCGAATAGCTCCATTTTTTTTTCGAGCAATCACAATGGGGGAAGCATATGGGCTACTAGACTCTATGATGACTCCTGTGTCTAACATACCGCGTAGATGCTGCCTAACATCTTCGATATCCGCCGGGGCCAATCTTCGGGATCTCTCTCGGAAAGGCTTTTGATCTTTCAACCGAATGCGATGCTCTACTCCTTGGGCGAGGCCCATGTCCCATTCGCCCAAGGAGAAAGCCGCCCCCCGCATCATCATGCCGTCGATGACTAGCCTCCTCTCTTCGCCTTTCAGCTCACTTCCTTCAAAACAAGGGTCAAAGCTTTCAGGCTGCAGTTCCCTCTTCTCCTCCTCCGTCCTCACATAGGCTTCCAGACAGACTGGGTGGATGGATAGGGTCTGCGAGTACTTTTCTCCCCCAGCTTCACGACACCACTGAGCTAACGTACGGAAAATGTTGGCATTTGTTCCCACTATGACAGGTGTGGGTCTCTCATCTGCCTCTGCCTCCGGGCAGATTAGCGCTATAATGGGTATCTCTTTATCCACTCCAACAACAGTCTCTGGGAATCGTAGTGTCACGGACACGTATCCTCGGTAGGGATAGCTGTGTTCACTCAGTCCCCACACCACGAGTCCAGACAGCGGTTTCAGAGGCACATTGGATAAATATCTCTTATACCATCCTTCAAAAATGATGGACACTTGAGATCCGCTATCCAGCAATACTGAACAAGATTTACCATTGATATATGCGGGGACATGCGGGGCTGGTCCCACTAACCCTTCAGGCAGTGTTTTCGATGAGGCACTATTGGATGGAGAGGTAGAGTAGGTCTTAGTTGCTGATGGGGGCTCAGTATGGGGTTCTACTGGCCCCCTTTCCCATTTCCCGACTGCCTCGGAGGGAGGTGGGGAGAATGTGAAGAGTTCTTTGAGCTCCACCTCTTTGGACACTGACGAGCTATATGGCCCGGACTCCCACAGACAAAGCACCCTTCTGGTTTCCTACTTTCCACTCTACACAGGTCATCATTCTCTCTTCCTGAAGCCAGGGTCTGCTTCTCGGCTACCTCTGCAGCACTTTGTAACCGCTGTATTGTCTTGGCCTGAGCACTTAACAATTGAGTAATCTGCTCCCCCTGTTTCTCGATGACTTTCAGCAGTTCCCTCTCTCGGCAGTCGGCTGCTGGCTTCAAGGCAACAGTAGTCACCCGAGGGGAGGTCTTCTCTCTTGCGGCCAAAATAACCTCTTCCTTGCGAACTTCCTTAAGCAACTCATGAAAAGAACCAGGAATCTTCTCTTTATCACAAGACCTCATCCGCTGAGCAATTGGATCATGAGTGAGAGCTCCTCTGAGTACTTGGTCCAGACGACACTGATCAACTTCTTTAGGGTTGACTCCACCTTTAGATACTATTCTATGAACCATCTTATCCAATCGGTATAGATAGTCGGACATCTTCTCATCTGGTTGTTGGTAGGTGGTACGAAGTTTATAGAGTAGATCAGTAGCATCTTCAGGGGATCCAAAAGCATCTTCTAAAGCACTCATATAATCTTGATAAGTTGCTAGTGGCTTGCTCCGCCAAGCAGCCTGCACCACTTCCATAGCAGTACCCTTCAAACTTTTCTACTATTCTCTGCTTCTTCACGGCATCAGTGCACTGCCACTCTTCTAAGCACAGTAAAGTGACATCCCTCCAAGTATCATATTCTTCTTCTCCAGCAGGGGTGGGGAGGGCACCCGAGAAGGTTCTTAAACGACGGTAGTTCCCTTCTGGCTGCATCTTTGCAAACTGACTGACTAACTTTTCCATAGCTGTCATAAGCACATCAACAGGGGCCGCTGTCTCTTCAGGACTGGTTCTAAGGGGAGTAGAGGGCGGACGTATACTAGTCTTCCTAGACTGAGTGGTTGATTCCTGTTGCCGGGTCTCAACTTCGGACTCATTAGGCCAAGTGATCTTCCATTGTCGACCATACTCTGGGGACACGGCTATCATGGATGGGAAGTAATCTTTCCTCAAGATCTGCCCGGTTGAGATCAGGGCTATGGGTAACTGTCCCCCCTTTTCCTTTCTGCGGTCGACCACTTCAGGGTGGGCAAGTTCAGTGAGTCGGTTAACTATTTTCAGTATCTCTTCATCAGATGCATCACAGAGCTCACCACTCACTGCAAAGCTTTGTCTAGCTGTAACATCCATCTCTTCACACCACAAA
>JARQOD010000004.1:512412682-512499028 GCA_033576555.1 Oophaga sylvatica
ATGTTTTACAAATTTTTGCACAAGTTGAAGAGTATAACGTATATAATATATATAATATTTCTAACAGTAGAATGCCCGCTGGGTAAACAGAGAAAAAGTTTGCACTTTAGTATTATTATAATGTGATATTATATCTGTGTCTTTGTTTTACAATGGACTTTGAGGTGAGGACTGTGCCAGCCCAGAACTTATTTGTATATAGTTGCGCTTCGGTGCTTTATCTTGGTTTTACATAAAACCAGCACAACTACCTCTGAATACAAAAAACCCGTGTGGTGTGGCACTGAGTGAGGTCTGCATTCGGATGTCCTGCAGCCCACCCAGGACCTACGTTGAAGGTTTGGTGCGGGTCCTTCACAAGAATACTGTATATTTATTGAATGCTATTTAATATTTGTATTTTTCTCTATATAATGTTTTTGTTTTGCAACGTTCAAGACATCCTCACCTCCCGGATGGGACGAATTAATGTTCATGTTTGATGTTTTCATGCATAAACAAAACTGTCTCTTTGTATTTTACAGCCCGGGAGTGCTGTCTTTTACCATGGGGGAATGTGTAGCCCTGGTGTTAGGCACACGCAGTACCCTGGAGAGTGTGTGGCGAGACAGCAGTTTAATGCTCAATACCCATTCACTCAACATACACTAGACACACCCTTAGGGTAGTGTAGTTACTTGTGAGGGAGTGGTCAGGGTGTATATTGTTGAGTGATTTTAGAAGAGTCAGTTTCCTGTCTTCGGACGGAGCAGACGTGTGGAGTCTAGCTGGAGGGAGGAAGCAGTCCAGCCTGGTTCTGCAGCAGTTCAGAAAGTGGAGGCCAGTACGGGCGAGATATAGATCACCTCAGCCTGGTCAGAGCTGTACCTCACCTGAATACATTGACAAAGAAAGAAGAAGCTTAGTGCAGAATTACTTCAGTCACCTGTCTCAAGGACAGTGAAAGGTTCAGAGACGTGCTCCTGCCTAGTGGATAACTGAGAGTCTGGTAACTAACTCTAAAGGAAGAGAAGAAGGGAGTGATTACATGACTTTTTGCAAGTGTGAGTGTTTATGCTACCAGCGAGGACAAGGCGAAAGGCACAGTGGAAAGGATGATTGGAAAAGTGCTTTTGGATTGAAGAAGTCCTGCACATTGCAACCGGTCACTGGGGACCGAAGGATCACTATTAGCTTCAAGCATAGTGGTAAGAAAACCAGGGATTTACCGGACCTTAGGTCGCGGCAAACAGCCCCAAATAGTCAGTACGTAACTGGGGTCAGGGGAGTGAAGACTTTGAGCCTGATCAGCAAGATAGGAATTCAGCTCTCTCACAGGAAGGCTCCTACCACAAAACTGACTGGGCGGTACAGCTATGGAATAGCTGGAGTTATTGAGGGAACTACGCTTCAGGCTGGTTGTACTCATCGTGTTGAAAGTAAAGGAGGCCCCTAACTTGTCCAGCTGCTGTCTCAAAATACACTCTCCTTGGATCAGCCTCCCTGGGACCTGCCTGAACATCTTACAAGTAAAGGTATGGAAAGACGCTGACCGTGTGAGACTGTGTTATTTATCTGCACCCGACTACACTAACTTCATAGACTTTGAGGGACCAGTCCCACCTGTAGGGGACCCGACATCTAGCTGCCTCACCATCCCCTCAGAGATCTACAGCAGCGCTGGTACAAATTACCAGAAGACTACAGGTGGCGTCACGAACTGTATATAAATCTATCCCCTGTAAATATTCCCCCAACATACGCCAGACCGCCAGGGCCACAGACCGAGCCACAGCTACCTGTGACAAAACCCCATAGACTTCCATGGGCTCGGCTCTGAGTACCCCATTGCCCTGGTAATCCACAATTGTGGTGGCGGGTCGAGACAGTGCAATCTGCGCAGCCGCACAGGAGCCCAAAAGGTAAAGGGGCCACATCTGCCTCCAAAGCAAAGAATCTGAAACAAATCCAAAGTACTGTACCATAATGGCTTTCACCACCGATGACTTTACAGGCGCAATAATCTGCAGGCCTTTGGGGATTAAGGGTATGCCACACTAAACAATATCGCTAACGGGATCGCTAAAAAACGTCACTATTTTAGCGATCCCGTTAGCGATATTGTTCAGTGCGGCAGCTTCCAGCGACGAGCTTCCTGCTGTGATCTCGCTCGTCGCTGGAATCGTTCCGGACCCTATTTCATCGCTGGCGCTCCCGCTGGGTAAGTATCTTATCGCTGTGTGGCACCTTTTCTTAGCGATTTAGCGGTACTTTTGTACCGCTAAAGTCGTTAAGAAGATCGCTAACGGCGATAGCGTCGTTAACTATATCGCTAAATGCGGCAGCATTTAGCGATATAGAAACAATCCCGCTAGCGATCTCATTAGTATGCAACGCTAACGAGATCGCTAGCGGGATTGTTTAGTGTGGCAGTACCATTACTGTAGCGTTGATTGGACTGCATAGTAATAAAGCACTGCCAGGTGCAGTCGCAGGATCTAGAAATAGAAGTTTGAGTTATGCTTTCTTATTCTAATCCTAATGAATCTCTCCGCGGACGGCTCCTTGCTTTCTCTGGACTCTCAAGAATCCTTGCGTTTCCTGTGCCTAATTAAAATAACAAGAGCTTATATCCAGTGCCAGCAAAATAATGCCCCCAACAACACATTTCCTGTCTCCTGACCCTCTCCCCCCACACACTGTGGAATGGAAGCCTCCCACTCCTCTTCCAAAATCACAGTCATGATCCATGCTCAGCAGACATATGGAAGATAACACAGTGTGCGGCCTGAGAGCGGGGACATCAAAGATGTGGAGCTCCCGCTTATCACTTAGGCCTCTTTCACACTTCAGTCGTGCGACGTCAGTCAAAATCTGTCAAAGCGTCAAAAAAACAGATCCGCCATTTTTTTTTGGCGGATCCGCTTTTTTTTCCCATTGACTTGCATTAGTGACGGATTTTGACGGATGGTCGTCCATTTGATCCGTTTTTTGACGGATCCGTCATAAATTTGGCGTCCGCCTTTTTTTGGAAATGTACAATGCAACGTTCTTTGTGTGCGTCGAAATGGAGGACTATGACGGATCCGCAGCGTCTGCCGTTTTTTATAATGGACGCCTATGGGTGGCGGATCCGTCTTCATCCGTTTTTGGCGGATGCGTTCTTCTCTGCAGAAAGTGCTGAAAACCCATTCTGGACTCTCTCTCTCCATACGTACAATACATTTTCCGGGTTCAAAGTTCACAACGGATCCTCCTTAAAATCTGATCCATTGCATCCGTTTTTGCACTTTCCCTGCGGATCCGTTCTTTTCACCCTTTGGCGGATTTTAACTGACGTTGCACGACTGAAGTGTGAAAGAGGCCTTATGGATGTGACTAAGGGCCCCCCTGTGCTGTATAAAGCAAGTGCATCTATAAATACTAAGAATGGCCATGTAGCCTCCATCCGTTCCATCTGCACAGATGTAATTCTTTACACATGGAGCGCACTGTTTACTTTTCACTTTTTACTGTATATTTAATATGACTTTCCACTCAGCTTGTTGCTGTTCAAACATTAAGTGGTTGTGCATGCAAGTGCGTGCCCCATATCAAAAATTGAGTAGAGGCCCAAACACCCCAATCTGGCAACAGTCGGCCTCTTCATTATCCCTATGCCCAAAAGAGAGAAAGAAAAAAAGGGAAATCTAATGGTAACTCTCATAGTCCTAGGTTAGATACTGGAGAGGACATAGGTGCTGACCCTTTCACTGCCATCATCTGTACTCCAAGTGAGTACGTTCTGATATCAATGTGGCTGAAGGCAGGAAAATAGACTGGGAAAAAGCAAAAATCTGGAAACTATCACATCCAACCATAAAGCCATTGCCTTACTGCAAAGTACAAAAAATGGGGGAAATGGTGGCTCTGGCTGGGATTCAAGCTCAGTACCTTCCTCCTACATACATACTATTCCGATTGCCTTTCTGTGTCTTTTGGTATTCGCATATTCATTAGCATATGAGAAATCTGGAAAAGGTTTGTAACTTTTTTTTTTTATAATTTTGCATTGAAGAGCTAACTACGGGTATGTGCACACAAGGCGGGTGTAGCTGTCTAGCTTTTCAAGCAAAAGACGCTACTGGTGGTGTTTTTCCTGATGCTCTTTTTTGGCGTCTTTTCAATCTCTTTTTTTCAGCCGCTTTGCATCTGGCATATTTTGTTTTGCTTTTATACATGACATAATGGAGAATGGACCGCTCACTTCTTTTAAACGTCTTTGTGGCTTTCAAAGCCTAAAGCAGTTAAAAAAAAACAGAAAAAGACTGAACATATCAGTCACTGATAACAGCCAGAGAGACCACACAGATACCAGCGCTGCCACCAGTTTGCCAAGGATAATAGCAGGGGGAGTTATGCAGATCCCACCACTGCCACCAGTCTGTCAGGGTAAGGCAACTCTGCTGCCTCCAATTGTCATGATAATTACGCAATTGACTAATGAGTGATGGACGAGGCCGCAACTGATATATATATTGGCCTGTATAAACGATTGGTGGTGGCAGCTAATGGTTCCTTATTGTGGAGTTGGCAGTGATCGTATTGGGGTGTATATATCCAACTATAGTCAACTCCACAATAACAAAAGGAACCACTAGCTGCCACCACCAATCATTTATATAGGCCGATTGGACACCCGTTACAGGTAGCGTATGGCTTCAGGGGTGCGGTTTACAGAACAAGAGGAACAGAGCTATTAAATTTGATATATTTAATCCAGAAAGATAGGCAGTGTTTATAAAAAAAAATATACAAGATGTTACAAAATGGGAATAAAACAATATGTTATATGCAATCACATGGGATAAAAGAGATAAGAAAAGAAAAAGTACTAAACCTACGTCACCAAAATAGTGCATAGCTTAGCGGATGGAGGTACTCCTTAGGAAAATGGACAGAACCCACCGCAAGCTGTACCTTCTAGGACTGGCATAATACAAAAACCTAAATTCTACTTTTATTAGAGCAAGGTTGGAGGCTGGTCGTGGGATGTGCTGGGTCTTTTAGAAGTTTATGAGATGCCCAACTTTCAGTATATCTTGGCCCTGAAGGTCCCAAGCAGTAGATTTTGTCATCTTGTTTACTATCGTGATTTTACCAATACATACAGATGAAACATGGTGTGGATAGCCTCATTCATTGGCTGATATTAAGTTGGATGGGTTAAAATGGCCTTACGGTGATGTGAGTGAATGCGTTATGTTTGTCCCTTCGCAACTACGTCAAAAATATATCTCATATAAATATTAGATCGATGCAAACCCCAATATTCATCACTGACCAACGCCTCAAAAATAGTCTGGGACCCATGCTTTGCACAGAGGAAGATCTTGCCTTCGAAGTGTACTTCTCCACCTTTGAATACATGAATCCCAGGCTTAGTGTCTGGCTCTCAGAACAGATCTCCTGTTGTAATTACCTAGTCACTGCAGGCGGTCCCCATGTCAATAGAAGTTGAAGCTTCAGCTCTATCTCACTTCCCCAGGTATAATTAATCCCACATGTTCCTCTCAGTTTCTGCTCCAAAAAACCCTGAAACCCAGTGTAAACTTATTTTTAGGGATAATATTGCAAGATAAAATATATTTCCAAAAAGTAAAAAATTAATTACAGATAAAATATAAAAAAAATACAGACATGTGGCACTGTCCATTGGAAACCGTCACCATAGTATGACAATTTATTTTAGTATAAATTTCCCAATTTCAATTTTTTGTTATAAAGCAAAAGTAGAAAATTAGATTTTTTTGCACAATTAACCCCTACAAAACAAAGAGTGAAAAACACCCAACATTAAAGTGGTCCTGACAGCAGATACATGCTATGCTGCTGGATCCGATCCACGGGCAGCAGCTATCAGGCACTGGCTGTTTGATTTCAGCCATGTATGTTTGACTAATAACATTTTTTACTATGGAAATTTGAAATATGTAAATGAGTCGCACACACCAGGCGGTGTGGGGTTCCAGGCTATGGGGTACTCGGTACCGAGCCCATAGGAGTCTATGGGAGTTGTCACTGGCAGCGGGACTCGGTCCGTGGCCCTGGGCGATCATGCAATGGGGGATATTTACAGGGGATTATAAGGATAAGTAGTTCGTGACGCCACCTGTGGTGTCTGATCAATTGGACCAGCGCTGCTATAAGGATCTTCACAGGGGATGTTATGGGGGGCAGCTGGGTGGTACGTCTCCCACAGGTGAGACGGATCCCTGGAAGTCTATGGTGATGGTGCAGGGTGTAGTTAAGAATTCAGTCACACACAATGCAGCTTCTTTCCATACCTTTACTTGTAGGTGTTTCAAGCAGGTCCCGGGGAGCTGGTCGGGGTGGAGAATGCACATTCGGGTAACCGCTGAGCAGGTTAGAGGCCTCCTTTACTTCATATATATCTGAGTCCAAACTTGCATGAAGCAAAGTTAACTCTGCAATCTCCAGCTTTCTCAATAGCTGTAACGCCCGGCAAACATTGTGGTGGAGCCTTCTATGTCTCTGAATACCAGATGTTGAGAGAACTAAGTCCTTCTATGCTTGGCCTAGCTAAAAGTCCTTGTTCCCCCTGACTCCGTTTACGTATTGGCGCTTAGGGCTGCTCTCTGCGACCTGTAGTCCAGATAGCCTCCGGTTATCTTGTTACTAGGATTGAAACTCTAGCAACGCTTCGGACCCCGGTGTCCGGTGAATTAGTGCAGGTAATCTCGTACCTGAAGCACTTCTCTGTCCTTCTCCACTGCGCCCTTCGCCCTGCTTCCCGCTCTTAACATAAGCACTTGTAGCTTTTGATGGAAATGTCAGCTTTCTTCTAGAGCTCACTGAATAGCTCTCAGTATCCTCCAAGTCCAGACTGGACTGAAACTGAACTGCACTGTCCGAAGACAGGAAACAGACTGATCTGAGCTCTTCTCAGACAGGAAACTTGAATGAACTGTCCTAAGACAGGAAGCTTGAATGCTGACTGCTACGTGTCACTACCTCTTATACCCCTGGTGGGTGTGTCTGAAAGTGTGAGTGACGTGAATGGATATCAAGCGTTGCGGTTACCTTCTGTGCATTCTCCTGGATTATGTGTGCCTGACATAGCTGGGCCACACATAAAGACAGAAAGTTGATAGTTGTGATAGCCATGATGAATAATGTCATTATTTCTAGAATATAGATGGAAGTGCTTAGTAATTTACCAGCATATGCGAACCAACACCACCAGAGCACTAGACAGAAGAGAGGTGGAGGCAACAAAATAATATACACTATATAGACCTACACATTACACTACAGGAGCTTTTATGACATCCCTTTCTAAATCCATAGACATTAATATTAACAGTTTGTATGCTAATGTTAATTTCGGGGGAGGTTTGGACTTTGCAGTTATGGAGTCAGCAGAGCATTTGTGAATTGTGACTTTTCTGACCTCTGCTCCTGATCCTGAGCACTCGATGACCCTGCTCTGAAACTTTACGGGGTCTCCACAGGGTTGTTGCAGTTCCTTCCAATTCTCACGGGTGATGGGGTAATATTTAGGAGGTAAGAAATGTAATTGTGTCGACCCGCCACCACAATTGTGGGTTACCAGGGCAATGGGGTACTCAGAGCCGAGCCCATGGAAGTCTATGGGGTTGTCACAGGTAGCGGTGGCTCGGTCTGTGGCCCTGGCGGTCTGGCGTATGTTGGGGGGTATATTTACAGGGGATAGATTTATATACAGTTCGTGACGCCACCTGTAGTCTCTGGTAATTTGTACCAGCGCTGCTGTAGATCTCTGAGGGGATGGTGATGCAGCTAGATGTCGGGTCCCCTACAGGTGGGACTCTTCCCTCAGGTCGGTAGTTAAAGCAGGGTTGTGCAAGCATGCAAGTAAATAACTCAGTCTCACACCGTCAGCGTCTTTCCATACCTTTACTTGTAAGATGGTAAGGCAGGTCCCAGGGAGGCTGATGGGGTTGATGGAGGATGAGCTTTGAGGCAACGGTTAAGCAAATTAGGGGCCTCCTTTACTGTCCAATAATGATGAGTCCAACCAGCCTGCAGCGTAGTTCCCTCTATAATTCCAGCTATTCCAAAGCTGTACTGCCCAGTCAGTTTTGTGGTCGGAGCCTTCCTGTGAGAGAGTTGAATTCCTATCTTGCTGATCAGGCTCAAAGTCTTCACTCCCCCTGACCCCAGTTACGTACTGACTATTTGGGGCTGTTTGCCGCGACCTAAGGTCCGGTAAATCTCTGGTTTTCTTACCACTATGCTTGTAGCTAATAGTGATCCTTCGGTCCCCAGTGACCGGTAGCAATGTGCAGGACTTCTCCAAGCCAAAAGCACTTTTTAAATATTCCTTCCACTTTGCCCTTCGATTTGCTCGACTCTTAATAGATATCTCAGTCTGTCTTCCAGTGGGGCACAGCTCTGACTAGGCTGAGGTGAACTAGACCACCTGTACTAGCCTCCACTTTCTGAACTGCTAACAGGCTCAGACTGGACACGTCTACTCTGTCCAAGGACAGGAAACTGACTGACTAAATCACTCCCTTCCACACCCCTGCTGGGTGTGTCAGAAGTGTACGTGATGTTATGAAGAGCCCTTAACTGTTACCTCTCCACTCATCCTCCTGGTATTGTGTACCAGGGCTACACATTCCCCCATGGTAAACGACAGCACTCCCGGGCTGTGAAATACAAGAGACATTTTTGTTTATGCATTAAACATCAACATTAAACATTAATTCGTCCCATCCGGGAGGTAAGGATGTCTTGAACGTTGCAAACAAAACATTATATATAGAAAAATACAATATTAAATAACATTTTCATATAAATAGACAATATGCTTGTGAAGGACCCGCACCAAACCTTCAACGTGGGTCCTGGGTGGGCTGCAGGACATCCGAATGCAGACCTCACTCAGTGCCTCACCACACGGGTTTTATGTTCAGAGGTAAGTCAAGGCTTCGTGTGAAATCATTAAAAGGCACCTTAGTGCAACTATTTACAGGATACAGTTTTTGGGCTGGCTCAGTCCTCAGCCTCTGAGTCCATTATAAGACATAATAGGGAAAAACACATATATATATATAGACTTTTTACAGTATTCACATAATTCGTTATAATTACTGCTGGTATCGAATGGGTAACTTTCCTTTGTGATTCGCTCTGATCTACGTGGTGTAGCCTCAGGTATATCAAGTTGCGATCTGTCTGCACTGCGTAACGGCAAACTATAGAACTGCCTCAATCTTTCTATGGATCTGGCAAGCGTACTGATGGCTGGGCGGTGTGAGTCAGCTTCACCAGGGGATCCCATAGTATGGGGCGCTGCTTCAGATGATCCTTCTTGAGATTCCATAGGTTGAGGTGTTGCTGGATGGGTAACTCCTGAACGGGCTCGACTGGCACCACGGGCACAACTGGAGGTAAAACTTCCTCTTGTGGCTGATAAAACTGCAACACCGGAACTATTACAGCATCTCCCAGTCTAGGGCCAATCCGCAGGAAAATCTCCCAGATCGGTGTGTATGACCTCTTCTTTCTTTCTTTTTGATTGATGACAGGGTTCTTGTCACAACATTTAAGGGTTCTGGACACAATTTCAAATGGTCTCTGGACACAGTGGTTATTGTTCTTCCTCCGTCCTTACTGATGATACAAACTTTTCTGTTGTCATATTTTAGAATCTTGTACAACGTAGGGTTCTTGCTCCCACTGGTTATCCAATTTGTGCATCTTCCTTTTCTTTTTAATACTACCTCTCCAGGCATCAAAGGCTTGGCAGGAGCATTTCGGTTGTAAACATCTTCCTGTTTCTCCCGTGCCTTGTTGAGACTTTCCTCTACACAGATTTGTACTCTTCTGTATTGCTCTTGCCGATTGATGTCCCAGTTTTCAACGCGTCGTCTGCCTCCGGTTCTACCACTCCAAGTTCTAGATCCATTGGTAGTCTTCCGGGCCTTGCTCTCATAAGATAGGCTGGAGTGCAGTTAGTGGAACTGACAGGTATATGGTTATACAAATCAACCAAATCAGGTAGTAAATCCGGCCATCGATTCCTGTCTTCCAACGGTATGGATCTCAACAAATCAAGGACAATATGGTTCATTTTTTCGCAAAGACCGTTGGTTTGAGGGTGATATGGTGTTGTTCTAATTTTCTTGCACCCGTACATGTGACAGAATTCCTTGAATAAATCAGCTTCGAAAGCAGGTCCTTGATCGGTTAATACTTGCTCCGGATACCCATGCGGTCTGCAGAAGCTTGCTTGAAAGGTTTTCGCGGCCGTCACTGCGGTCTGGTCCTTAACTGGAACAACCACCAGAAATCTGGAGTAATGGTCCACCATGGTCAAGGCGTATGAGTATCCAGATCTACTTGGCGACAATTTGACGTGGTCCAGGGCCACAATCTCCAGGGGACGAGTCGTCCGGATAGGTTGCAGGGGTGCCTTCTGACTACCGTAGTCCTTTCTTCTGAGACCACAGGGTCCACAGTTCCGACACCACCTCTCGATGGAGCTGCGCATCCCTACCCAGTAGAACCGGCATCTCAACAGGGTCTCCAGCTTTCTCCAGCCAAAGTGTCCTGCTTGATCGTGGTATGCTTCCAACACCATTGGGACGTCTGCCTTGGGGACCACTATTTGCCAGACCATCTCATGGGTTCTGGGGTTGACGTATCTCCTGCACAACTTCTCACGGTATAGGAACAACCTGCTTTTCTCGTTCCACAGGAGCTTGGCTGACATAGGTGCTTCCTTTTCCAAAGAGGAGCCTTCCTGTCTTAACAACTCCTTGATGCGGCTGACCACTGGATCACTGTCCTGAGTCTCTTTCCACTGTGATGGGGTAAAGGATTTAATGTTGCACCATACTGCTTTCTGTGGACTCGATGCTCGTGGACTACCCCATTTCGATGGAACGCAGGTAGCTCAATTTCTTCCAGGTCGTCCGATTCTTCTTCCGTATCAGAGTCATGCGGCATTCGGACAACGCATCAGCATTAGCATTCTTTCGACCTGCCCGGTACTTGATAGTAAACTGGTAATTGGACAACCGAGCCATCCAACGCTGCTCCATGGCGCCCAGCTTGGCGGTTTCCAGGTGCGTTAACGGGTTGTTGTCTGTGTACGCCGTGAACTTATTGGAGGCCAGATAGTGCTTAAATCTTTCAGTAATGGCCCAGACCAGCGCCAGAAACTCCAGCTTGAAGCTGCTATAATTTTCCGGATTCCTTTCAGTTGGCCTGAGTTTTCTGCTGGCATATGCGATGACTTTTTCTTGGCCATTCTGCTTCTGACTGAGAACTGCTCCCAAACCTTCATTACTGGCGTCGGTGTACAACAGGAACGGTTGGCTGTAATCAGGATAGGTTAAGATCTCATCACCTGTAAGGATCTCTTTCATCTTTTGGAATGCTTCAGCCTGTTCTTTACCCCAATTAAAGGGAGGGTTTCTGCTCTTTAAGGATTGTCCTACCAGGAGGTCCTGTAAAGGAGCTGCCTTCTTCGTGTAATCTTTCACGAACCTCTGTAGTAACCCGTTAGTCCCAGGAACTGTCGCACTTCCTTAAGGTTCTTCGGCTCCGGCCACTTCTGGATGGCAGTGACTTTCTCTGGGTCCGGCGCTACTCCTTCCGAACTGACGATGTGCCCCAAGTATTGTACCTTCTGTTTGAGTAGATGGCATTTTGAGGGTTTTAATTTCATCCCGTACCTGGACAGGGACTCAAAACTTCTGCCAGGTGTTCAGATGGTCCTCATATGTCTTGGAATACACGATACGTCGTCTAGGTATAGCAGCACGGTTTCAAAATTGAGATGTCCCAGACATTTTCCATCACTCTCTGAAATGTTCCTGGGGCACTGCTGAGCCCAAACGGCATTCTGTCGAACTCACAGAGCCCCATTGGGGTGGTGAAAGCCGTTTTCTCACGATCCTCCTCAGCCACAGCCACTTGCCAGTAACCACTAGTCAGATCAAGGGTAGAAAAGTAGTTAGCCGTTTTCAGAGCAGCTAATGATTCCTCTATACGTGGTAACGGGTATGCATCCTTGTGTGTTATGCGGTTCACCTGCCTGTAATCCACACACATTCTCATACTACCATCTTTCTTTTTAACCAGAACTAGAGGGGCTGCCCAGGGGCTACAACTATCCCTTATCACCCCGGCTTTCTTCATATCATTCAACATTTCTTTAGCCTTCTGATAATGAGCTGGAGGTATGGGCCTATACCGCTCTTTGATGGGAGGATGATTGCCTGTAGGGATATGATGTTGTACTCCCTTAATTGTCCCAAAATCAAGTGGATTTTTGCTAAACACTTGGGCGTACTCTTGCACCACCCGTAATACCCCTTGCTTCTGGTGAGCGGGAGTGGTGTCCGTCCCAACATGGAGTTGCTGACACCACTCCGCCACCTGAGTTGCTGGGTCATTGTCCTCCGCTATTTGACAGGAGTCTAAGGACTCAGCCGGGAGAATAGAATTATTATCAACAGCATGTAGTTTAGCAATGGTTGCGTAACGGGGTAAATTTACCTCATCATCTCCCCAATTGAGAAGCCGTACCGGTACTCTTCCATTCACCACCTCTACTACTCCTCTAGCAGTCATAAGTGTAGGTCTATGTTCTGAATGGTGGGGTTCTACTACAGCTTGGTAATTCTGTCCTCTCAGACCTATGGCTGCCCTGCACCAAATGATCATTTCACTCATTGGGGGTATCACAATAGGATTCGAGTCAGTGACCCGTACATTACCAATTTCGCCGTCTGTAAGCTTCGCTTGCTGCTGACACACCAGGGCCCGGATCTCTCTTTGGATTACTCCTCTCTGCCTTGGTCGGGCAATCTCAGCGAGCTGTTGGAGCAAGAACACAACTTCTCCCAAACAATTACCGATAATGTTAGTACCCAAAATTATATTTAGACCGTTCTCCTCATTTACAGTCTTTACTACCAGAAGCCCCTGGTCTTTCAACTCCTCTCTGCCCACCTTTACATCTACACATTTTGTCCCAAGTACTTCTACAGGAAGACCATTAGAAGCATACACAGTAAAGTCAAGGCTCGAGGTTTAAGACTGTCCATTGACCAGTACTTGGTATATAGGGCATCAGGTATTAGGGATTGTGTCGACCCGCCACCACAATTGTGGGTTACCAGGGCAATGGGGTACTCAGAGCCGAGCCCGTAGAAGTCTATGGGGATTCTTGTCACAGGTAGCTGTGGCTCGGTCTGTGGCCCGGGCGGTCTGGCGTATGTTGGGGATATATTTACAGGGGATTGATGTATGTACAGTTCGTGACGCCACCTGTAGTATTCTGGTAATTAGTACCAGCGCTGCTGTAGATCTCTGAGGGGATGGTGAGGCAGCTAGATGTCGGGTCCCCTACAGGTGGGACTGGTCCCTCAAAGTCTATGAGATTGTGAAGTCGAGTGCAGTTAAAGAACACAGTCTCACACGGTCAGCGTCTTTCCATACCTTTACTTGCAAGATGATAAGGCAGGTCCCAGGGAGGCTGATCCAAGGAGAGTGTATCTTGAGACGGCAGCTGGACAAGTTAGGGGCCTCCTTTAACTCCAATAAAACGAGTACAACCAGCCTGAAGCGTAGTTCCCTCAATTCTCCAGCTTATCCAAAGCTGTACCTGCCCAGTCAGCTTAGTGTTAGGGGCCTTCCTGTGAAGGAGCTGAATTCTTACGTGGTCCTGCAGAACTCCAAAGTCTTCACTCCCCCTGACCCCAGTTACGTACTGACTATAAGGGGCTTGTCTGCCGCGACCTAGGGTCCGGTAGATTCCTGGTTTTCCTGTCACCGTGCCTGAAACAACATGACCCTTCGTCCCCAGTGACCGGTAGCAACGTGCTGGACTTCTGCAATCCTGTAGCACTAATCCTATAATCCACTTGCCTTTCGCCTTGTCCTCGCTGGTAACATAAGCACTCAAAACTAGCCAAGGGTCGAGCAGTCACTTCTTTCCTTTTCCTTCCAATGAAGTTAGCCACAGATGCTCAGTTATCACAGGCAGGAGCACGTCTCTGAACCTGATACCGTCCTTTAGACAGGGATGCTGAAGACTTCCGTGCTAATACTTCTTCTTTCCTCAGTATGTGTTGAGAAGGTGATACAGCTCTGACTAGACTAAGGTGTATTCCAAACACCTATACCAGACTCCACAATATGAACTGGTGATGAAGTAGGCTAGACTCTTTCCTCCCTCCAAACGTCTTCTCACAAGAAGTCTAGACTCTACTCCACACGTCCTCACTGTCCAAAGACAGGAACTAGACTCATCACTCTAACACCTACTACCTTGACCACTCCCTCTAGAGTATCCTCCACTACCCTAGGGGTGTGTCTAGTGTGTGTCGAGTGAATGGATATTTAGCATTGAACTGCCGTCTCGCCATACACTCTCCAGGGTACTGCGTGTGCCTACCACCAGGGCTACACATTCCCCATGGTAAACGACAGCACTCCCGGGCTGTAAAATACAAAAGACATTTTGTTTATGCAATAAACATTGAACAATAACATCTTCCCATCCGGAGGTGAGGACATCTTGAACGTTGCAAACTTTTATAGAAAAATACAAATAGTATCAAATAGCATTCAATAAATAAATATACAATATACTTGTGAAGGACCCGCACCAAACCTTCAACGTGGGTCCTGGGTGGGCTGCAGGACGTCCGATTGCAGACCTCACTCAGTGCCACACCATACGGGTTTTGTTTTTCAGAGGTAGTTATGGATGGTTTTTGTAAAACCAAGATAGGGCACCGAAGCGCAACTATGTACAAGAAAGTTCTGGGTTAGCATAGTCCTTAACCTCCAAGTCCATTTTAAAGAAAGACATATTATATTAAATCGCATTATAAAAGTGCAACTGTTTATCATTTATCATCTATCATTTACCCATACCAGCGGGCATTCTATAATTAGAAATATATATTCACTATATATATAACCTGTGCAAACTTTTTCAAAACATTTTAAACTTTTTGCTTTTTACTTTTGGTAGATCCGATAGGGATCTCACCACATTTCTTTACTATCTATTCATCTTCTACTAATACACCTTCCACTACATCTTTCACCCCGGGGGCTGGAATGATGCAATGAGCCCTAGATCCCAAGACCAGCAAATCATGTGCTGCGATCAGGGTCTGGGTCGCGACAGTTCTGGTGCGAACCTCTAGGGGCGCAACGGGTATACTCTCTCCGCATGACACCGATTGCGTCTCCATCACAGTCAACGATATAGACCGCGTCAGGGTTTGCGATCTAAGCTGGGTCGCATGTTGCGATGTGGAGGTGGCTTTAACTTGCGATGAACTCTGGGTCGCTTGTTGCGATGACTTTGCAGGGGGCGATGCTGGGGCACGGCCGGATGCTGCTTGAACTGGGACCGGGGACGCGGCGGTAATGGTGACGGTACCTGCGTCTGGGACGGGGTCGCGGACGATGGTGACATTCAGGGCATACCACCCCTTCATTCCCCAATGCCGCGTATAGGTGACTATATCTCCGTTTGCTAAGTCCCTCCCGGGATGCCCTTGCGGCAGGTGGGATTCTACGTCACGCCTGCTGACAAAGACCGCTGGGTAGAGGCCCGGTTCACGGATAAAGCCCCAGCCCTTCCGGAGCTGGAACTCAGTCACACACCCCTGCCGCCGCGGTTCCCGTAAGGTACCTTTGTCGCGACGGACAGTCTCCTTGTCAGCAATCAGCTCGGCATATTGTCGCTGGCGGTTCTTCTGAGCTTCCCGCTCTTCCTCCTGCTGACGCCTCTTCTTCTCCTCACGACTCCGCCATTCTTGTTCCCACTGGGCGGTGTAGGCGACGTCATCCAGGCGCGCCATTTCGTCCCAGTCCACATCTGGTAGTGACGGACAGGACCCCTCCGGTGTCCCTGCCGGGGACCGATAATCTGCTGCGGCCTCTTGGCCGGGCGGGCGTTCCGGGATTGGCTGTACCTCCTCAACCTCCTCCGCCTCCACCGCTTCACCAGTGGGATCGGGAACGGTACTTTCGGGGGCAGCCTCCGGTTGCTCCTTCGCCTTGGGCAGCAGACTCTTCGTACTTGGAATCGTGGGGTTCATTGAGGGGAGAGGACGCCGTGTTTGTTAGTTGCCACTTCAGCAGGTTACATCGGCGTCTCTCAATCTCCTCCAGTCCAGGTTGAAACTTCTTTAGGCGTGCGTTCTCCTCCTGAAGCTCTAGCAACGCCTGTTGCAGGTGCAGGATCGCATAAGTCTCCGATGCCGATGGCAGCTTGGCGGGGGCACGGGGCCTGCCTTCCTCCGCTGCCCCGCTCGGCTGCACACGTCCTGCCTCCATCATGTTCCAGAAGATTCTTCTTCTTTCTGCGGAGACATCCGGTCTCTTCCGTGGAGGTGGGGTTTGCGTCTCCTCCTCCTCGCAGGGAAGGTGAAGAGGAGGCGGACCTCCTTTGCTGTAGGGCAGGACCGCATGTTGTAATAGCACTTTGAGAGGGCAGGCATTTTCTTCGCGCCACAGGGGGGTAGACGCCCACGAAGGTACGCCCACCTTCTTCTCCAGCGCCTGAGGGCGCGAATATGGCGACAAAAATGGCGATTTTGGCGCCAAAAGTGCAAACAGTCCTTTTCACAAAAACAGTTCCTTAGGCACACAGGGCTCGCAATTTCGCGAGTTTCGCATCCTGTTCGTGACGCCAAAGTTGTGTCGACCCGCCACCACAATTGTGGGTTACCAGGGCAATGGGGTACTCAGAGCCGAGCCCGTAGAAGTCTATGGGGATTCTTGTCACAGGTAGCTGTGGCTCGGTCTGTGGCCCGGGCGGTCTGGCGTATGTTGGGGATATATTTACAGGGGATTGATTATGTACAGTTCGTGACGCCACCTGTAGTATTCTGGTAATTAGTACCAGCGCTGCTGTAGATCTCTGAGGGGATGGTGAGGCAGCTAGATGTCGGGTCCCCTACAGGTGGGACTGGTCCCTCAAAGTCTATGAGATTTGTGAAGTCGAGTGCAGTTAAAGAACACAGTCTCACACGGTCAGCGTCTTTCCATACCTTTACTTGCAAGATGATAAGGCAGGTCCCAGGGAGGCTGATCCAAGGAGAGTGTATCTTGAGACGGCAGCTGGACAAGTTAGGGGCCTCCTTTAACTCCAATAAAACGAGTACAACCAGCCTGAAGCGTAGTTCCCTCAATTCTCCAGCTTATCCAAAGCTGTACCTGCCCAGTCAGCTTAGTGTTAGGGGCCTTCCTGTGAAGGAGCTGAATTCTTACGTGGTCCTGCAGAACTCAAAGTCTTCACTCCCCTGACCCCAGTTACGTACTGACTATAAGGGGCTGTCTGCCGCGACCTAGGGTCCGGTAGATTCCTGGTTTTCTTACACTGTGCTTGAAACAACAGTGACCCTTCGGTCCCCAGTGACCGGTGCAATGTGCTGGACTTCTTCAATCCGTAAGCACTAATCCTATAAATCCACTTGCCTTTCGCCTTGTCCACGCTGGTAACATAAGCACTCAAACTAGCCAAGGGTCGAGCAGTCACTTCTTTCTTTTCCTTTCTCAAAGTTAGCCACAGATGCTCAGTTATCACAGGCAGGAGCACGTCTCTGAACCTGATACCGTCCTTTAGACAGGGATGCTGAAGACTTTCTGTACTAATACTTCTTCTTTCTCTTCAGTGTATGAGAGGTGATACAGCTCTGACTAGACTAAGGTGTATTCCAGACACCTATACCAGACTCCACGATATGAACTGGTGATAAGCTAGCTAGGGACTGCTTTCCTCCCTCCAAACGTCTTCTCACAAAGAATTCTAGACTCACTCCAACGTCGCTCACTGTCCAAAGACAGGAACTAGACTGCCTCAACTACTCCACCAATACATTCACCTTGACACTCCCTCTAGTAGTATACCTCCACTACCCTAAGGGGTTGTGTTCTAGTGTGTGATGTTGAGTGAATGGATATTTAGCATTAATTTAAACGTCTCTACTTTTACAGTCTCTACCAGAAGCCTCTGGTCTTTCAATCCTCTCTGCCACCTTTACATCTACACATTTTGTCCGAGTACTTCTACAGGAAGACCATTAGAAGCATACACGGTAAAGTCAAGGCTCGGAGGTTTAAGACTGTCCATTGACCAGTACTTGGTATATAGGCATCAGTATTAGGGTCACTGGGACCCAGTGTCTAACAATGCTGGAACAGCAATACCATCTAGAATAATAGACAGGTAGGGTCGCCCGCCCACATACCTGCGGTTCCAGTCTAGGGGGCCTGACGGGTATTCTCCTGGGTGTTGGCCCTTGGACCCAGGTTCTGCCCGTTTAAAGGACACTGTGGAGACAGATGACCTTTCCGGTTGCAGCGATAACAGATGATCTCTCGACGAGGAGGGTGTTGATCAGAGGTTGCTCCTGGGGGTGGCGTTGTCCTCCTCCGGGGGGGCGACGTCTTCTTTCTTCTCCGGTGCATCCACGGGACGTCTTCTGGGCAGTCAGCTAACAAGATCTTTCCTTCCTCCTCTTTCCGCAGCTGCAGGGCACTCATTACAGCAGCCAGATTTTTAGTCAGCTGGCGCACCTCTGAGCGCAGACAGTCCAATTCACTAGGAGGTGTCACCTGCGCTTTGGCTTCGGCCACTAACGGGAAAGGGGGTTACTGCCGGTTCCAGAGTGACTTCAGCCTGATGATGTTGGGTTGCCACCTCAGGTTTGCCCAGGGGCCGCAGCCCTTTTATTGCCATGTCCTTTAGGGCATCAAAGGTAGCATCCGGATGATCTAAGGACCACCAATTTACAGTTCTGCGTTCCTCTTGGGATCTCAATCCCTGTATAAATTGTTCTTTCAGCATTTTATTCTCGTCGATAGCATTTAAATTGTTAATTGCTTGAGGGCTCTCAGGGCTCCCTGTAGTCGGCAAGCGTAGTCCCGGATGCTGTCACCTGGCTGTTGTGAACAGTGATAGAAGGCCATCCGGAGATCCGTTTCTGTGCGGTCTTCAAATATGGCATGCAGCTTAAGGAAGATCGCAGGTACCGACTCCTGATCAACGGTATCCCAAGTCTCCACTTCCCTCTCAGCAGCGCCAGTTAGCTGCCCTATTAGCACAGCAGCTTTTTGTCTCTCAGGCATGGAGTACATTTCTAGGATGCTGCATAACTTCCGCTTGAAGCCTGCTAATGTGCCTGGCTCACCGCTGTACTGGGGAAGCCATTTCGCCCCAGGCATATATGGGAGCGTTAGTGGCATGATCGGGACTACCGGACTGGGTGCAGGGCCTGCGCCCCCATCTGGCGCTACAATACCAAGCGGTGCGGGATTGGGGCCTCCGGCCGGGGCCGCACTGTCAGCCGGTTGTTGTGACATCTTAGCGCCCCCTTGGTTAAACGGAGCCTACCGGTTTCAGACGCTGCTATTTCACAGGCACCGCAGTGGGAACAGGACCTTCGTCGCAGGCGCTCTGATGTCAGAGCGTTCACTTCCTGTTGCAGGACCTGCCGATGAGTCAGAGCCAGGGGCGTGTCCAAGACTCTGCGCGCTCTTTCAGGTACGCCCACCTTCTTCTCCAGCGCCTTAGGGCGCGAATCTGGCGGCAAATATGGCGGTATTTGGCGCCAAACAACAGCAACAGTCTTTTTCACCAAAACACTCCACAGGCACACAGGGCTCGCAATGCTGCAAGTTTCGTATCCTGTTCGTGACGCCAAAGTTTTGTGTCGACCCGCCACCACAATTGTGGGTTACCAGGGCAATGGGGTACTCAGAGCCGAGCCCGTAGAAGTCTATGGGGTTGTCACAGGTAGCGGTGGCTCGGTCTGTGGCCCTGGCGGTCTGGCGTATGTTGGGGGGTATATTTACAGGGGATAGATTTATATACAGTTCGTGACGCCACCTGTAGTCTCTGGTAATTTGTACCAGCGCTGCTGTAGATCTCTGAGGGGATGGTGATGCAGCTAGATGTCGGGTCCCCTACAGGTGGGACTCTTCCCTCAGGTCGGTAGTTAAAGCAGGGTTGTGCAAGCATGCAAGTAAATAACTCAGTCTCACACCGTCAGCGTCTTTCCATACCTTTACTTGTAAGATGGTAAGGCAGGTCCCAGGGAGGCTGATGGGGTTGATGGAGGATGAGCTTTGAGGCAACGGTTAAGCAAATTAGGGGCCTCCTTTACTGTCCAATAATGATGAGTCCAACCAGCCTGCAGCGTAGTTCCCTCTATAATTCCAGCTATTCCAAAGCTGTACTGCCCAGTCAGTTTTGTGGTCGGAGCCTTCCTGTGAGAGAGTTGAATTCCTATCTTGCTGATCAGGCTCAAAGTCTTCACTCCCCCTGACCCCAGTTACGTACTGACTATTTGGGGCTGTTTGCCGCGACCTAAGGTCCGGTAAATCTCTGGTTTTCTTACCACTATGCTTGTAGCTAATAGTGATCCTTCGGTCCCAGTGACCGGTAGCAATGTGCAGGACTTCTCCAAGCCAAAAGCACTTTTTAAATATTCCTTCCACTTTGCCCTTCGATTTGCTTGACTCTTAATAGATATCTCAGTCTGTCTTCCAGTGGGGCACAGCTCTGACTAGGCTGAGGTGAACTAGACCACCTGTACTAGCCTCCACTTTCTGAACTGCTAACAGGCTCAGACTGGACACGTCTACTCTGTCCAAGGACAGGAAACTGACTGACTAAATCACTCCCTTCCACACCCCTGCTGGGTGTGTCAGAAGTGTACGTGATGTTATGAAGAGCCCTTAACTGTTACCTCTCCACTCATCCTCCTGGTATTGTGTACCAGGGCTACACATAATTACCTGACTTGTTACACTGGTAGCTCCTATTATAGGACCACGGTGGTATCAGTGAGATCTTTACCACCACATTTATCATATTTATCAACCTCGTGCTCTGTGGCCTCCCCGCTAACACTCTTGCACCCCTCCAATCTATTCTAAACTCTGCTGCCCGACTAATCCACCTGTCCCCCCGCTATTCCCAGGCCTCTCCTCTCTGTCAATCCCTACACTGGCTCCCCATTACCCAAAGACTCCAGTTCAAAACCCTAACCATGACATAACAAAGCCATCCACAACCTGTGTCCTCCATACATCTGTGACCTCGTCTCCCGGTACTTACCTGCACGCAACCTCTGATCCTCACAAGATCTCCTTCTCTCCTCCCCTCTTATCTCCTCTTTCCACAATCGCATACAAGATTTCTCCCGCGCATCCCCCTACTCTGGAACTCTTTACCCCAACACATCAGACTCTCGCCTACCATGGAAACCTTCAAAAAGAACCTGAAGACCTACCTCTTCCGACAAGCCTACAACCTGCAGTAACCACCGATCCACCAAACCGCTGCACGACCAGCTCTACCCTCACCTACTGTATCCTCACCCATCCTTTGTAGATTGTGAGCCTCGCGGGCAGGGTCCTCTCTCCTCCTGTACCATCATGACTTGTATTGATTAAGATTACTGTACTTGTATTTATTATGTATACCCCACCTCACATGTAAAGCGCCATGGAATAAATGGCGCTATAATAATAAATCATGAATGTCTGTGAAGGTAGACGACATGGCTAGGGGTCGATGTTATGCACCTGTGATAATGGGAATGAATGATAAACCTGAAATCAATGATTAAGACATGTTTCCCAATACTTTTGTACATATAGTGTATATTTCTAAAAAAAAAACACTACTGTGAAGCTAATTTATCTATTAATGTCAATCCCAGTAAACCATCCCTATAACCATAAACTCTTCCTCTGACTTCTCAGCCTCTCCTTCCTGTCCATTCCACTTTCATCCTTTTATTTTCTCTACTTGTCTTGTAGGAGCTTTGATTTGTGGTGCTGGGAGGGTTAAGGATTTTAGAAGGGAGGCAGGGTAGAGAGGGGCTGGATTCAATTTCCTTCCAGCAGATGTCAGGTACAGACTGAGAGGGTCAGAGGAGTTGGAATAACGGCATAAAGAATTTGGATAAAAAGAACAATCTCTGGATCTGTGCTTTATAAATCCAAGAGCAGACTCCACAATGTTGTGTTTCCTCTGAACTCTGGTGGTTCTGGACTATCTCTTCAGCCTTCATCATCAGTATCTAGTGGCCACAGAACCTAGAAGCTCTAGTGGAGAGGGACATAAGAATCTTCCTCATCACTGGTGGTATCTGACCTAGGACTTCTACTATTTCACATCTTGAGGGATTATCGGATCCTCCATTGAGGTAGGTGGAGCGTTCAGGAAACAGGTAACCAACCTACTAAGGTGCTACATTTCTGTCCATGTATGATGTGCCCATAACTTCAAAGTTCTGTCCCAATCTCTCTGTCCTTCTTTGAATGTCCTTCTTTTTATAGGGCTGATAAAATCATTTAAAGTATTATAATTATTAAGCCTCCTACTAATTCCTAACTTGCATATTATCTCATGGTTTATTGTAGGATTGTATACACAGATAATTTCTATAGTAATGCATAAACTAGAGAACAATGGAAGATAAGGAACCTGTAAAAACGTTTAGATTAGTTTCAAATAAACCTAATTTTGTGATTTAGAAAACCAAATTCTAAAGCACCCGTTTCATGAGCTTTTGTTGAGTTTTTAATATTGCAGTTATTCTGCACAATTTCTACACCTATTAAGTAAAATGGGTTACTTGCATTTTATAAAAAATACACTTAAAAAACTAATCAAAAACTCATCTTGGGAATGTAGTATTATTAAGGAAACTTAGATAACAGAGTAAAGCCCCCATGCAGGACGCATGCGTATCTACAATACCTCCCATAGTAATAAGTGGTTGCAACGACCATCTCTCGGAACAAACTATATTACATGGCAGCCCATTGAGTTCAGTTGTTGTAGCTGTGTAATGCTTCCTTTTTCCTGTGATGGCGCTGCTGAAAAATTGAACACTTGCTGTCAAAATTCTAAATAGATTAACGATGATCACTGTGATCAGTTTTTTGTCACAGATTGCCCAAAGTTGTGAATCTTAGGAAAGTTAAGATCTCACCAGGTGTACTTTTTATGAAAATTTCGAACCGGTCACTGAGATGGGAAAAGATGTCCCAGGTAGATAGCAGACGGGGCTGGTTCACCCATCAACTGTTGCTCCCAATTCTCTATACACATGCACGCTCAGCTTGACTGAGCATACATGGGGTATGTAGAGTAAGCCAGTATCAAAGACCTCTCTTTCTCTCCATATAAAAAATCTAAAATCTTGCAATTTTCACTCTGGGCCTTATATTAGACTCACACTTCCTGTTCTGTACAGAAGACTTTTCAGCAGTCTCATTATCTTCATAGACAGGATTACAAAAAAAGCTAACACCTCAGTATACCAGAGATAACACAGGATCCACCATTCAGGATAGGTGATGTGATGACTTACCTTCACCACCTCCCTATAAAATGACCTTTTCACAGCTTAGAGCATGCTCATATAACAGTTCTGTACAAAAAATAGGGTTTGAGTTAACCTATTGCTGCCACTATCCATGTGCTCAACAGGAAACACAAGTCTATTATTAAGCCTAGAGGCCAGTGTGGAAATTGTAAGATTTTTATTATTATTACAGATAGTGATGTGAAAATAATACAATAAAAACATTTTAAAAAATTCCAAAAATAAATTTAGCATAAAATTTTAATTTCTCTTTGAAAAGTATCTGCCTGTGAGATCAACCTTCCTAAGACGTCTATATGGGCACGCAGGTCATAGAAAGATGAATAAAATGATACCTTGATTTCTGCAATTTGATGTCTTATTCCAGAGAAATCCATGTTTTTCTTAATATGTAAATGAGCTGTTAAGATCTATGGGCCAGACATAGATCTCACTGAGAATGTAGCACTTATTATAAATGAAAGGAGGAGTTACCAGTGTGAGACATGTCATGACTGACAGTCTGCTCTCCTGAGCTACATATCTCACACTGGTAACTCCTTTTTCTTTTACAATAATCTCTGGAGGCAGATTCTCAGGGAGATCTATGTCCTGCCCAGAGATCTTAACAGCTCATTTACATATTAAGAAAAACATGGATTTCTTTGGAATAAGACATCAGACCGCAGATATCAAGGTATCATTTTATTCGGTTTCCTATGACCTACATGCCCATATAGACGGCTTAGGAGGGACCATCCTACTGACAAATTACCTTTAAGAGACGGATGTCAGAGCTGTAATTAGCTATTTTACCCTGATAACCTATGTAAAGTGATAGTCACATCGGACGGCGCGTGCACACATAGCACATAGTTTTCTGCAGTCTGCAGCTGTATTCTTTCACTATGTAATGTGAATTTATGCTCTAAGAACTGAACTATTTTACGCTTATGTTTCCTGGCACAATATCCAGAAATGACTTCTTATTTTGTTGGTTACAGTTCATAGTCCTCCTCCCTATGAAAACCATATGACACCTTGGAATATGAGTAAAATGGAAATCCCCTTATTCTCCTGACCATATGGTGCTGTGCTTTACATCCCGAGGTGTTATAATGTCTTCCCATAGTGTCAGTATTTAGGATTTATCTGTGTTGTGTGCATTATTATGTTATTTTTCTCTGCTCTGGTTTTCCATAGTGATTTATATTTGTAGTAATTATTAGATTAATGGGTTTACAGTATGTTGAAGTATTATAGCCTCAAGAGCAGAACTCCGGCACGATGCTGTACATAAGCAGTAGGGCGTTACATGAACTACATTACAACAGATTTGCCAACTCTCCTGCAAAGTCTGGCAGGGTCCCAAAAACAAGGTGAGACCTCCTAGACTCCCCAAAGTGTTGGCGATACTCCCAGGCAACACAGGGTCTTCCACAAAGCGGGGCTCTCAAAACATTCTTCATTCTTCACTGATGCTTAGCCTCCGGAGGAACATTCAGGGGCTCAGAATTGGGCATGGCACGCTGGAAAGAAAGCATGGTGTTATAGGAATAGTAATTCGGTCACACCCATCTCCAAGAAAACAATTTGGTACGGCCGATGCCCGCACCGGGTGAACCCAGGCAAGTGTCACGGGGTACGCCTGGGTAGTCATCTCTACCCAGGTTACAATTTGCGATATTTGCCATACATGGATTGCCGTTGTGTGTACGCTGCTTGTATGGAACGGGCTCAGGAGATGAGCCTGCTCCATACAGCACGGGGGCAGGCTGTATTATACAGCTGGCACCCAAGTCTGTTACAATCAGAGTTAGCATTGATTGCAGCAGTTTAACCTCTTAAATGCTGATTATCACATGTGTTTGTGGTTGATTTCAGCAATCTAAAGAGCCCTGAGTTACAATACCATCTAAGAGTTTATTGAAAAACAAAAAAAAAAGTTACCGTACGTCTTTATGACACTTAAATCCAATTTGCATAATAGTTTGGAACTCAGTATAAAGGCATATGATATATGAAATCTGAAGCTGATTGGCTTATAAGGATAACTACTCCACTTTCCCATTGCACCTGTTTTGAACTCTCCCCTCCCATCATTATGTGCCCCATCCATAAAGGTATATCCTTAGTGCATGTCATCAACATCTGTTTAGGAGTCTGCCCCTAGGGCCCATAAAAGGTAATACAAATAATCTGCAGGTGTGACTATACCTGTGTTGGTACTTCAAACGTTGTGCCAAACAAACTTTGTGTAAATCAATAGTACACGTGAATTAAAGAAAGTTTGTAATACAACTTACCAGAGAAATATGCCTCTTTTCCACTTATGAGCCACTTCCACTTATGAGCCACTTCTACGTCCACTGATTTCGTAACTCTTCATCAGATAAAATTTCTCTCAAGACAAAATGGGCTTCCAGATTACTGAGAAGACAGACTATAGCTGCCTATTAAAGTGAATGGAAAGGATATGAGGAGGAGGTAATGGCAGAACAGAGTGTGAGAAAAAAGCCGTGAGAGACATCTGGTACTGATTCTTTTTAATAAGTGTTTTATCCTGCAAAAAGCTGGATTCACAGCTACACTGCTCAGTACTGCTGTTTACAGATAAGGGAACAGGAAACTCTCATGTCTGTGTGTGCTTAGCTATGTATGGAAGACATCATAGCAGCTAGTCAAGCCCACTAGTTTAAGGTGACCTGGTTCAGCATCAGTTATTAAAGATAAGAATTGATGGGCTTAAAGAGGTGGGGAGATGGTTTTGCTGTCTACTTTTTCATGCTGTTGAATAAAAAATACTTGATTCAAAAGACAATAAAATGAACACTTCTAATTATATTTTCTTTACAGGCGTTCTACTTCTTTCTTTGTTGCCCTTTGTAAGTAAGTGATGTGGAAAAGTGGACCCTCCCTGGTGATTCTGTCCCTGCTCCTGCCACTGTTGCCTTCTTCAGTCCGGGCACAGTCAGTTCTCACTGATGATGAAATTGAGGAATTCCTGGATGGATTCCTCAAGGAGTTGGTTCCTGAGGAAGATGATGATGATAAAGCAGAACCCAGAAGGGAGGAAGAAGAGGGTGGCCTAGTAATCACTAGAGGTGGAGGGTATGAGGAAGAGGAAGAGACTCACATAGGGAAAAAGCCAAAAGCCCCTAAAGGTGAGGCTGGAGGTGAGGGGCACGTTAATGGACCAGTTTAGAATTGGTTTTTAAAGTAATCTTGTTGTACATTGACCAATTTCTTATGTAGAAGTCCTAGTAAGACCAAAACGGAAAAATGAGAAAGATGAGCCGTAATGGAAATCACAAAAACATTCCTGGACAGTTACTTCTCTTCCTGAAGATGTGACTCAACCTGCTGACAATTACCCACATGACAGCTCACAGATCTAGGACCGTAAACTCTCTGACACATGGGAGTTATTAATGTGATGTGTTCTCATTGTAAATAATTGATGGGCCTACCAATATCAGATAGGGGTGTTAGATCCCGCTACACAGAGCTGATGCTTTTCTCAATGCAACTAACCCCAAATGGCTGTTCCTGATAAAATGTCTACTTTTTTCTCAAATAGCCAGAATGTTGTAGTACTGTCCTCATGACTGAACTACAGCTCTGTTTTATATGGGACCATAGCAAGACTTCCATCGTGGGGATGTCAATTTGATTTTTTACATTTTTTTCCGGACACCTCTATATAAGTCACAAGAAGGCCAACATCTTTTATGGACTCATCAGAAATCAATAAGTAATGATTGACATTAAAGGGAATCTGCACCCCAAAAATGCCATATCAAGTAAAGATATGGCTGAATAGAGCGTCCCATAACTAAGCTAACGGTGGGTATCATATATCGTGATACCCCCGTTTTCATAGCAAAATACCTTTGTAAAGTTGGTGATTGAACGTGTCAATCACTGCAGTCAGGTCAGGAGGGGGCGGTTTTCATGTCCTCCCCCGCCCCCGCTCCTCGTCATATGTTTCGTATCGCCGTCTGTGAATACCACAGACGGCGTTAGTTTCCCGCAATTGCGCAATTCAAAATTCTGCCGGTGCATGCGCAGTATGCTTTGCCCAGCAGTGGGCAAAGCATAAAATGACTACAGCGCATGCGCTAGTCTTTCCTTGCCCCGAAGTCGTCCAAGGCAAGCAGGATTTTCCGGGGCAAGGAAAGACTAGCGCATGCGCTGTAGTCATTTTATGCTTTGCCCACTGCTGGGCAAAGCATACTGCGCATGCGCCGGGCAGAATTTTGAATTGCGCAATTGCGGGAAACTAACGCCGTCTGTGGTATTCACAGACGGCGATATGCAACAGATGACGAGGAGCGGGGGGGGGGAGGACATGAAAACCGCCGCCCTCCTGACCTGACTGCAGTGATTGACACGTTCAATCACCAACTTTACAAAGGTATTTTGCTATGAAAACGGGGGTATCATGATATATGATACCCACCGTTAGCTTAGTTATGGGACGCTCTATTCAGCCATATCTTTACTTGATATGGCATTTTTGGGGTGACAGATTCCCTTTAAGGCTAAGGTCAGATGGCCATATGTTCTCTCATGCGAGAGATTTGGGTTGATTATACTAATGACACATGGCTCAAACTCTATCAGAGCGTGAGACGAGTGTCATCTTAGTGTGATACGATTCTCTCGTATGAGAGAGCACAGAAGATTTAGAACTTAATTTCTCCATCTCATCCATTGTCTCTGTCCGCTGATGATGGACTGCACTCGGATGACATCAGAGTGCAGTCCGATATTTTACACACACCCATAGACTTGTATGGGTGCGTATGGTTCAATTATCCGATGCACTCACAGCATGCTGAGACTGTTTTCTCATAGCCTTGGGCCAAGTGCTATCTGATAAAACATTAGATAGCACTCGGCTGTGTTATACGCTCGTGTGAGAAAGCCCTAAAGGTATACATGTCAGAAGCTCATTATATCAAATTCTTGGATAGTTGGCAATCCTAGTTCATAAAGATCATTGAGGCTCGATTTTATATAGTATTCATCTCGCTATCTATCTATCTACACTGCTCAAAAAATTAAAGGGAACACTCAAATAACACATCCTAGATCTGAATGAATGAAATATTCTCATTGAATACTTTGTTCTGTACAAAGTTGAATGTGCTGACAACAAAATCACACAAAAATCATCAATGGAAATCAAATTTATTAACCAATGGAGGCCTGGATTTGGAGTCACACACAAAATTAAAGTGGAATGTAATGTCCTTAAAACAAGCCAAAATGATGCTCAGTATTGTGTGTGGCCTCCACGTACCTGTATGACCTCCTTACAATGCCTGGGCATGCTCCTGATAAGGCGACAGATGGTCTCCTGGGGGATCTCTTCACAGACCTGGACTAAAGCATCCGCCAACTCCTGTACAGTCTGTGGTGCAACGTGACGTTGGTGGATGGAGCGAGACAAGATGTCCCAGATGTGCTCAATCGGATTCAGGTCTGGGGAACGGGCGGTCCTGTCAATAACTTCAAATGCCTTCATCTTGCAGGAACTGCTGACACACTCCAGCCACATGAGGTCTGGCATTGTCCTGCATTAGGAGGAACCCAGGGCCAACCGCACCAGCATATGGTCTCACAAGGAGTCTGAGGACCTCATCTTGGTACCTAATGGCAGTCAGTCTACCTTTGGCGAGCACATGGAGGGCTGTGCGGCCCTCCAAAGAAATGCCACCCCACACCATTACTGACCCACTGCCAAATCGGTCATGCTGAAGGATGTTTCAGGCAGCGGATCGCTCTCCACGGCGTCTCCAGACTCTGTCACGTCTGTCACATGTCCTCAGTGTGAACCTGCTTTCATCTGTGAAGAGCACAGGGCGACAGTGGCGAATTTGCCAATCCTGGTGTTCTGTGGCAAATGCCAAGCATCCTGCATGGTGTTGGGCTGTGAGCACAACCCCCATCTGTGGACATCGGGCACTCAGACCATCCTCATGGAGTCGGTTTCTAACCATTTGTGCAGACACATACACATTTGTGGCCTGCTGGAGGTAATTTTGCAGGGCTCTGGCAGTTCTCCTCCTGTTCCTCCTTGCACAAAAGCGGAGGTAGCGGTCCTGCTGCTGGGTTGTTGCCCTCCTACGGTCCCCTCCACGTCTCCTGGTGTACTGGCCTGTCTCCTAGTAGAGCCTGCAGCCTCTGGACAATACGCTGACAGACACAGCAAACCTTCTTGCCACAGCTCGCATTGATGTGCCATCCTGGATGAGCTGCACTACCTGAGCCACTTGTGTGGGTTGTAGAGTCCGTCTCATGCTACCACGAGTGTGAAAACACAACCAACTATCAAAAGTGACCAAAACATCAGCCAGAAAGTATTGGTACTGAGATGTGGCCTGTGGTCCCCACCTGCAGAACCACTCCTTTATTGAGTGTGTCTTGATAATTGTCAATAATTTCCATCTGTTGTCTATTCCATTTGCACAACAGCATGTGAAATTGATTGTCAATCAGTGTTGCTTCCTAAGTGAACAGTTTGATTTCACTGAAGTTTGATTTACTTGGAGTTATATTCTGTTGTTTAAGTGTTCTCTTTATTATTTTGAGCAGTGTATCTATCTATCTTCATTATCTGTACTTCATCTAGATTTTGACTATTTTCTTTATACCACAGAAACAGCAGTAAAGGCTAAAGAAAAACCAAACAAAGAGAAAAAAGAGAAACCCCTCAAACCCACCAAAAAGCCAAAAGAGAAGGCGCCTAAAAAGGAAAAACCTCCAAAACCAACTAAGAAACCAAAAGAGCCCAAAGAAAAAAAGCCAAAACCAACTAAAAAACCCAAGCCACCCAAACCTACAAAGAAGGCACCAGTTAAGAAACAAGACCGACATCCGGAGGTAGAGGAAGAAGGGCACAGGGACAAGAAAATAAAAAAAGAAGAGACATACACGAGACCCCATTCGCCTGAAGGCGAGGACAGTTATAGAACACCAATTACAGCGGGGGAAGAAAGAGATAGACAACCACAAACTCATGAACAAGATAAATATGGCTACAGAAGACCTCAAGTCACTGAGGACTATAATGAGGAAAAATACAGAAGACCCTACATCACAGACGGAGAAGGGGAAGACGGGTACAGGACGCACGTCCCAGAGGACTATGATGAGGAACAATATAAGGAACCAGATATTATAAAAGAAGGGGATAAGTACAAAATACCTGATGTTACTGAACAGGAAAGGTACAGACAGCCCCCTGAGGAGAAGGAAAGGTACAAGCAGCCCCCTGAGGAGAAGGAAAGGAGCAGGCAGCCTCCTGAGGAGAAGGAAAGGAGCAGGAGACCACCGGTGACTGGCACGAAACTACAGACTGGAGAAGACAAATGGTCAGAAGGTGCGTTTTATATAAATGATATTAAGATGATGATAATTATAAAGGTCTCGTGCATACGGATATTCTGGAATTTGTCTTTACCGGTTCAGTTTCTTGACGGGTGGATTGAGGAAGAGTGTGAGGGGTTCTCACCCCTTTTTAGCACTAACCGCAGAATAGGGAATGTTATAGAGTAAAATAGGATGTGGTATTACCAGTACTAACACCCGCCGCCCCAGTGGTGTCCGCCAGGGCCGGATGTGATGGTGTCCTGTCCAATACATTTATGTTGTATTGCAATATCTCTCCCCCACTTCCTTTTGCGTAGCCCTTCCTTGAGACATTTTGGGTCTTATTGGTATGTTGAAGGTGGCGATGATTAGTGTCATAAGTGCGCCATTATAAAATCATGTTATCTTACCTGCCTTGGGAGTATATTAGGGGATACAGTGACCCCGCCCTATTCTGGTTCTCATCTGGGCCCCATATCTGCTCTGCCTTTTAGTGGACACCTCTTTCTGCCCAAACACTTGTTTTCTATTGATATTTTGCACAATTTTTCTTTTTTCCTCATGATAATTCATATCTCATAAAGTAAGTATTTTTAATGGGGTTCATTTAGATTTCTGTTGGTTTATAGCTTCACCTCCTGCTGCGACATGTTTTTTTTTTTCTAGAGTCTTATAAAGAAGTAGAAATTCCCTTTATTTTATCACATTAAACATCTCCTTGTTTGATCTATTTTTCACTAAATTGTTTCTCCATAAATAGAAAATCCAGACTGACCTATTCTAAAATCAGCACCACGCCTGTTCATGGCAGTGAATAGTGATGAGCGGATGTGTTTGGATAAGGTGTTATCTCAGCATGCTCGGGTGCTAGGAGTGTCAATGTCATGCTCGAAAAATATGTTCGAGTTCCCGCAGCTGCATGTCTAGTGGCTGTTCTACATATGAATGGATTCCCTGTTTGTTAGGCAATCCCAGCACGTCTCGCAGCTGTTAACGTACAGTGAAACATGCAGCCGCGGGGACCCAAACAAATTATTCGAGCACGCCGAAGACACTCGGTTAGCACCAGAGCATGCTGAGATAACACCATGTCTGAGCACGTTCGCTCATCACTACTTGATATCTCTAGTTAATTTTCTTGCTATTCTTGTCCATTTACATTGTATTTTTATGATCTTATTTAATAAATAAAAAAATAAATAAAAGAACATTTTTAATGACCAAACAATGTAGGTGGTACACTGAGGCGTAACTAGAAACTTCTAAGACCTAATACAAAATCTGTAACAGGACTCTCACCGATTTGCCATTAATAACACTAGCGTGAGACAATGATTTGTCGGATAGTACTTGGACAATTGTTATTCTATGTGGCAGTTCACATGTCCGATTTTTTCTGCGATCAGAGCCGGTCCGGGGGAAAAAAAAATCAGAGTTTGATCCGATATTCAGATCGCACTCGGCTGTGCAAGTCAATGAGTCCGTGAAAAAAACATTGGACTGCACTCAGATGACATCTGAATGCAGTTTGATTTCCATGGACTGACAGAACGGAGAAGATGGAGACATTTTCTGAATACAGTCCAATCAGATGGTCAGTTACATAAGCGATCAATTTTCTCAGCTAAGAGAATATAAGCCAGTGTGATCATAGAATCATAGAATGGTAGAGTTGGAAGGGACCTCCTGGGTTATCTGGTCCAACCCCTTGCTCAAAGCAGGATTCACTAAATCATCCTAGACATGTCTGTCCAGCCTCTGTTTGAAGACATCTATTGAAGGAGAACTCACCACCTCTCGTGGCAGCCTGTTCCAGTCACTGATCACCCTCACTGTCAAAAAGTTTTTTCTAATATCTAATCTGTGTCTCCTTCCATTCAGTTTCGTCCCATTGCTTCTAGTCTTTCCTTGTGCAAATGAGAATAAAGATGATCCTTCTACAATGTGACAGCCCTTGAGATATTTGTAGACAGCTATTAAGTCTCCTCTCAGTCTTCTTTTTTGCAAGCTAAACATTCCCAGATCCTGTAACCGTTCCTCATAGGACATGGTTTGCAGACCGGTCACCATTCTGGTCACTCTTCTCTGAACTTGCTCCAGTTTATTGATGTCTTTTTTAAAATGTGGTGCCCAAAACTGGACACAGTATTCCAGATGAGGTCTGACCAAAGAGGAGTAGAGGGGAATAATGACCTCACGTGATCTAGACTGTATGCTTCTGTTAATACATCCCAGAATTGTATTTGCCTTTTTTGCTGCTGCATCACACTGTTGACTCATGTTCAGTCTGTGATCAATTAGTATACACAAGTCTTTTTCACATGTGCTGTTGCTTAGCCTTATTCCTCCCATTCTGTATACGCTTTTTTCATTTTTATTTCCCAGATGAAGTACTTTGCATTTTTCCCTGTTAAAAACCATTCTGTTAGTTGCTGCCCACTGCTCCAGTTTATGTATATCTTTTTGAATCCTCTCTCTCTCTTCTCTAGTATTAGCTATCCCTCCTAGCTTTGTTTCATCAGCAAATTTAATCAGTTTGCCCTCAATTCCTTCATCTAAATCATTGATAAAGATGTTGAACAATACAGGGCCCAAGACAGAGCCCTGTGGTACCCCACTTGAGACATTCTTCCAACTGGATGTGCAGCCATTTACGACTACTCTTTGGGACCGATCACTAAGCCAGTTATGAATCCACCTAACAGTTGCCTTGTCCATTCCATACTTAGTCATTTTTTCAATAAGGATTGTGTGAGATACTTTGTCAAATGCTTTACTGAAGTCAAGATATACTATACAGTATTTCCCTGATCCACCCAGTCAGTGATTCTGTCATAGAAGGAAATTAAGTTAGTCTGACATGACTTATTAGTTACAAACCCATGCTGACTCTGTTTAATCACTTCATTCTTATCCAGGTACTTACATACATGTTGTTTAATAATTTGTTCAAAGATCTTTCCTGGTATAGAAGTCAGACTCACCGGCCTGTAGTTCCCTGGGTCCACCTTCTTCCCCTTTTTGAAGATAGGAACAACAATTGCTCTTCTCCAGTCTTCTGGGACTTCTCCTGTTCTCCAAGAATTTTCAAAGATTATGGACAGTGGTTCAAGAATTTCTTCTGCTATCTTCTTCAGTACTCTGGGTTGTAATTCATCTGGACCTGGAGACTTGAATTCATTTATGTTAGCTAAGTGTTTCCTCACTATTTTTCTGTTTATAGATATCCTGGATTCTTCTATTCTCTTAATAGGACAGTGAAGATCAGTTGATGTTACATTTCCTTTGTGAGAGAAAACAGATGCAAAATTTAAAAGTTCGGCCTTCACAACATCCTGTCTTACCATTTCATCATTTTCATCCTGTAAAAATCCTATAGCATCTTTGACTATTCTTTTACTTTTTACATATCCCCAAAATCCTTTTTTGTTGCTTTTGACGTCACTTGCAAGCCTTAATTCATTGTCAGCTTTAGATAATCTGATTTGTGCCCTGCAGGTTCTGCAGACGGCATTATATTCTTCTTTAGATACGCCTCCCTCTTTCCATTTGATAAACATTTCTTTCTTCCTTTTTAGCATGTGTTTAAGTTCTGTGTTCATCCATCCTGGTTTCCTTAAATGCTTCCTATTCCCTCTTTTTAGAATTGTTAACGATTGTGCTTTGAGAATCTCATTTTTCAAGATTTGCCACCCTTCCTGGATATTTTTGTCCTTAAGGATATGCAGCCATTGGATCCCTCCGATTCTCTTTCTGAGTCCCTTAAAATCTGCCTTTCTGAAATCTAACCTTGACGTCTGAGTCTTCACAGGTCTTCCTCCTCTAGTTATCCAAAATTCTAAAATAGCATGGTCGCTACCTCCTAGGGTCCCAGCCACTCTTACCTCCTCAACCATTTCCTCCCTGTTTATAAGGATTAGATCCAAGGTAGCAGATCCCCTTGTTTTCTCCCCTACCTTTTGGAAGATAAAGTTGTCAGCAAGAGAGGATAAGAATTTCCTTGACCTGTTAGTTTTGCCTGAGAGAGATTCCCAACCAATGTCTGGATAGTTGAAATCTCCCATGACCACTATGTCATATTTTTTGGAGAACTTGGCCATTTGATGCATAAAGAGTTCATCCATATCTTCAGCTTGCACAGGCGGCCTGTAGTAAATGCCTACAATGGTGTCCTTTCCATTGTTCTCTCCTTGTATTCTTACCCAAACAGTTTCCACAGAACTCCCAGTCTCTGAAGCTTCAATCTCTGCGCAGATATACGCTTTTCTAACATACAATGCGACACCTCCTCCTCGTTTATCAAGTCTGTTTCTTGCAAATAAGTTGTATCCTTCTAGCCTTGTATTCCAGTCATGTGTATCGTCCCACCAAGTCTCAGTGATTCCAATGACATCATATTTCTTCTCCTGCGTTAGTAGTTCCAGTTCTCCTTGTTTGTTGCCCATGCTTTGTGCATTTGTATAGAAACATTTTAGTTTGTGATTGGTTTCTCTTCCTCCAATATTTTTATTATGTAGATTTTTTTGTCTTTGTTCTTCCCCTTTACTTATAATAGCAGAATTCTCAATAGCATTTGTCAAGTGTATGGCTTTTGCTGGCGTTTTGCTTCCCTTCCCCCATTGTTCTAGTTTAAAGCTCTCCTGATGAGTGTAGCAAGGCGACTTCCAAATACATGTTTTCCAGTCTTCGTAAGGTGCACCCCATCTCTAGCAAGTAGTCCATCGTATAGGTAATTCACTCCGTGATCCAGAAATCCAAATCCTTGTTGACGGCACCATCGACGTAGCCAGTTGTTCACCTGCAGAATCTTATTCCACCTCCTTGTTCCATGGCCATCCACTGGGAGGATGGAAGAGAAGACCACCTGCGCTCCCAGTTCTTTCACTTTCTTGCCTAAGTTTTCACAGTCACTGCAGATGGTTTCCAGGTCACTTCTTGTGGTGTCATTTGTCCCCACATGTATTAGCAGGAATGGGTAGTCATCTGTACGTCTGAAGAGTCCTGATATCCTGTCAGACACATCTTTAATTCTTGCACCTGGAAGACAGCACATTTCTCTTGAGGTTATATCCGGTCTGCAGATAGCGGCCTCTGTTCCTCTCAACAGGAATCCCCCATGACAACAACTCTCCGTTTCTTCTTCACAACAGTTTTCTTTCTCCATTCAGGAGGACTCTGAGGGCGTACAAGGTTATTGCTTGTGGCCAAAGTCTTATCCTGATGTATTTCTTCATCGTTCTCCTGTGTAAGAGCCTGGTATTGGTTCCTGAGCAGAATTGGTGCTGACTGCCTCCTGATCCTCCTGCTTCTCTGGGTCACATGCTTCCATTCCTCTGTTTCTTCAGGTGCTCTTCGAATTTCTTCTCTTTCTGCACCATGAAGAGATAATTCTGCTCTGTCTAAGAACTCTTCATCTTCCTTAATCATCTTCAATGTAGATAACCTCTCTTCTAGATTTCGCAACTTTTCCTCCAACATGGACACAAGCTTGCATTTCTGGCTGTGAAGTTTGGCTTTTCCACTGGTAAGTCTGTGAACATGTAGCAAGAAATGCAGCTCACCACATGGCTCCTGGCCTCTTCCATGCTCTTATTGTTCAAGAGATATCAAAGTGGTGAAATATATGCCAAAATTCCTGATGTCCTCCTTTCAGCTGCAACGGCCAAAATCCAGTGTTCTTTAAGCTCGCGGAAACTCTTCACTTATCCCAGAAGGCACTGGGAATATGCAAATCCTCTCCTCGGGACTCTTCCCCTGGTGATGCTAGCTTATCCGCTAATGCTACATATACTGTATATATATATATATATATATATATATATGTGTAGCCCTGGTGTTAGGCACACGCAGTACCCTGGAGAGTGTGTGGAGAGATAGCAGTTTAATGCTCAATACCCATTCACTCAACATACACTATACACACCCTTAGGGTAGTGTAGTCACTTGTGAGGGAGTGGTCAGGGTGTATTGGTTGAGTGATTAGAGTAGTCAGTTTCCTGTCTTCGGACAGAGCAGACGTGTGGAGTCTAGCTGGGACTTGGAGGGAGGAAGCAGTCCAGCCTGGCTCTATCTGCAGTTCAGCAAGTGGAGGCCAGTAAGGGCGAGATATAGATCACCTCAGCCTGGTCAGAGCTGTACCTCACTTGAAGACACTGATTAAGAAAGAAGAGCTTAGTACAGAAATACTTCAGTCACCTGTCTCAAGGACAGTGAAAGGTTCAGAGACGTGCTCCTGCCTAGTGGATAACTGAGAGTCTGGAACTAACTCTAAAGGAAGAGAAGAAGGAAGTGATTATATGACTTTTTGCAAGTGTGAGTGTTTATGCTACCAGCGAGGACAAGTCGAAAGGCACAGTGGAAAGATTATTGGAAAAGTGCTTTTGGATTGAAGAAGTCCTGCACATTGTAACCGGTCACTGGGGACCGAAGGATCACTATTAGCTTCAAGCATAGTGGTAAGAAAACCAGAATTTACCGGACCTTAGGTCGCGGCAAACAGCCCCAAATAGTCAGTACGTAACTGGGGTCAGGGGAGTGAAGACTTTGAGTCAGTGCACGACAAGACAGGAATTCAGTCTCTCACAGGAAGGCTCCTACCACAAAACTGACTGGGCAGTACAGCTATGGAATAGCTGGAGTTATAGAGGGAACTACGCTTCAGGCTGGTTGTACTCATCGTGTTGAAAGTAAAGGAGGCCCCTAACTTGTCCAGCTGCTATCTCAAAATACATTCTCCTTGGATCAGCCTCCCTGGGACCTGCCTGAACATCTTACAAGTAAAGGTATGGAAAGACGCTGACCGTGTGAGACTGTGTTATTTATCTGCACCCGACTTCACTAACTTCATAGACTTTGAGGGACCAGTCCCACCTGTAGGGACCTGACATCTAGCTGCCTCACCATCCCCTCAGAGATCTACAGCAGCGCTGGTACAAATTACCAGAAGACTACAGGTGGCGTCACGAACTGTATATAAATCTATCCCCTGTAAATATACCCCCCAACATACGCCTGACCGCCAGGGCCACAGACCGAGCCACCGCTACCTGTGACAATCCCATAGACTTCTACGGGCTCGGCTCTGAGTACCCCATTGCCCTGGAAACCCACAATTGTGGTGCGTGGTCGAGACATATATATATATATATATATATATAGCAGACAGCCAGTCCAAGGCTTGCAATGCAATCCTTGGGCATACGGCAATCTGACTCAGTGCAGAGGGGTGGGCGGGATTATGGGCGTGGTAATGAGTGAATATTAATTTTGCATTTACATACACTTGACGACCCAGTATAAATTTTCGAAGGCTTATAACAACACAACGGGGCAGCGTACAGCAATAAAAGTTACATAGTAGGATAAGGCTTACCAGAGTAGGATAAGGCTTCTTTCACACGTCAGGCTTTTTCACGTACGAGAAAAACTGAGTTTCTGCAGTGATTTCAGTCAAACTTTCATAAGAATTTGATCCAAGTTTCATCAATTTTTCCTGTATGAAAAAAAAGTTTCTCCTTTTTCTAACCTGTGAAATTCGGACCCCACTCAGATGGCATCCGAGTGCAATTCGATTTTTTCTCTGACCCATAGACTTGCATTGCCGATTTGATCTGACACTTTGGATCAATATCGAACATGTCTCCTAGATTTTTGCGTGGACTGCTTGGTTTCCGAAAGATCACGGACATGTGAACAGCCCTATTTACTATTGTATTGTAGGTACTAGACATCCGTGAAAAGCTCGGATAGCACTTATGTCTTACTTTTATGCATGATTTACTGCCTGTATATTACGTAGAGTTTTTTTTGCCTTTTTTTAATTGTTTTGCTTAAAATTCCTAAATAGTGTTCAGTTCTGGACATCAAGGCTCTCATTCATCATCTACCTTTTTTTTAAGTCACTTTTCTACCTTTAGGTATTCGTTGACGTTTTTTGTGCCAAATTTTTCGAAACGGTGCACATGATTCATACATTTTTCGACGAATCAAAAATGCTCTTTATTTTTGTATTTAACCTTTTTGTTTGCAAAATGTAAGCCCAAAAAGTAATTTGTTCTTTTAAAATGTCACAAAAATTGTTCAAAAATTCCGTTCCGTGGGGGAAAACCGGATTATATTTGTGCAAGTTTTTCACTACTTTTTAAAAAGTTGCAATTGATGATTCAGCTGAAAGTGACTGAAAACCCCAATCCCACCAACAATGATGAACATAAAAGTAAAAAAGACAAAAACAAAACAAAGGACAAAATAGACTTTATTGAAGTAGAAAAAGGTGCAGATGAAAAAGAGGTGAAAAATCCCAAGAACTAGCCAAAAAATGAGCAAATGCAATAATGAATAGGACTCTAACATATAGAAATGGACAATGTTACATAAATCTGACAAATTAATAGACATATTTGGCCATTCTGTGTTTTTTGTTGCCATCAGGTGTGAATGTGGAGCCCCCAACTGAAGATTACAACGAGCGCCTGGAGAGGGAGGACTATGATGACTGTATGGTCGCCACTTAATTCACCTTTTGTGTTTGTTCTGTATCTGTTATAGCGGCTCCTCACCCTCAGCTTTATTATGCTTTTATTACATGCCCCTAATATAATTCATTTCTATATATTTTCTCTGTACATTTCTACATATTTTTCTCCGAATTTCCTCTCCTTTTTTTGTATTTGTTTAGCTTCCTACACAATAAATTATAATTTTTTCCTATATAGATGGATTCCACAGACGTAATGTGAAGCCTCCGAAAGCTCCTCAGCGTCCAGAGCGCCCAGTGATCCAAGAGAAACCTGCACCCAGTAAGAATCTTTAAATGATGTTGTAAAAAGACAAAATCTGTTGCTTTATCTATGATTCAGATTCTTATCACAAAGGGTGAAATCTAAGCATTAAGCAATAAATGTAGCTCTGCTGTATCTGTATACTATACGTAGATATTTAACCACATTATAGGGCTTGTCCAGGAATAAATTATTTTTCTACTATGAGCCAAAAAACTAACAGGCAGGTAGCTGCTAACAGAGGCAACTACCTGCCTATTCTACCCGGCGCTGGCATAGAGTGGTCACCGACGGCTCCTGCCGGCGATTCAGCTGCTCCACATCAACAGAGCAGCTTTTCTTCTTCTGAGCTGCTCTGTCGACGGGGCATGACTGCTGACGTCATGCTGATTGACAGCCGGCTCCCCTCAATTAGGCAACAGGGAGCCGCCTTTCAATCAGCATGACATCGGCAGTCACGAAGTCCTTGCTCTGTTGATATGATGTCAGCGGAAACCGCATAACCTGCGGGCAGCACCAGTATGTGACCGCTCTGTGCCAAAAGGAATATGTGCTGGGCTGAACAGAGTTAGAACCTACCTGCCTGTTAGTTCTTAAGACCATAGTAAAAAAAATTAATATAGTCCTGAATAACCCCTTTAATATTGGATGAGAAATGAGTTCGGACTTTTCTTAGGAAATCCACTTTGTCATACGAATACATACATTGCTTTTTTTCGGAACTTGTAATGAGGAGATTGCAGATTTTCCGAGTATCATAAAACTCATCAATGTGTAAGGTTTTTGATATATTGTTAGGCTTTTTAGGGGGTTTATTACTAGAACGACTACTTATCTTAAAGATTAAGAAGTTGTGAGGAATGTATGGGACGTTGTGAGGGAAACTGTCAGCTGTGTTACCTATACCCTCCTATTTGCTCTTGCCTCTTTTAGATTCCTGCCTATCTTGTTTCTAGCATTCCAAAGTTGTAAAAAAAATTTATCCATAAAAGGATGATACATGGCTTGTCAATAGCTCGTCATCCTGCCCGAAACACTGTCAGTATGAATCAAAGATTAGCTCAGACATTAAAAACATCTATGTTTTGCTGAAATGTTTCAGAGAAAAACTTAGGTTAAAGCGCAATTGAGGATGAGATGACAAATCCATGCCGAGTGGAGTAAGCATAGACCTTTATAATGCAGAAGCCAGCCTCCAATCTATGCTGCTTTTAGTTCAGGCAGCATGAACCAGCTGACAAGTTCCCTTTAAGGAATATATCAGTAAATGCAACCTTTTGAGATATTGTGTAGCCCTGGTGTTAGGCACACGCAGTACCCTGGAGAGTGTGTGGCGAGACAGCAGTTTAATGCTAAATACCCATTCACTCAACATACACTAGACACACCCTTAGGGTAGTGTAGTTTACTATTGAGGGAGTGGTCAGTCAGTCAGTGCCTGGACTTCAGAGAGGAAGGTCTAGCCTGGACTGAGGAGAAGGAGATTAGTGCAGAAAGACTTCAGTCACCTGTCTCAAGGACAGTGAAAGGTTCAGAGACGTGCTCCTGCCTAGTGATAACTGAGCATCTGTAACTAACTTTGAAGAAAGTGAATGAAGGAAGTGACTACCCGACTTTATGCTAGTGTGAGTGCTTATGCTACCAGCGAGGACAAGGCGAAAGGCACAGTGGAAAGTTTATTGGAAAAGTGCGTTCGGATTGAAGAAGTCCTGCACATTGCAACCGGTCACTGGGGACCGAAGGATCACTATTTGCTACAAGCATAGTGGTAAGAAAACCAGGAATTTACCGGACCTTAGGTCGCGGCAAACAAGCCCCTTATAGTCAGTACGTAACTGGAGTCAGGTGGAATAGGGACTTTGAGTCAAGCGCAGACAAAAGCAAGAACCTAGTTTCATCAATTGGAAGGCTCCTACCACAAAACTGACTGGGCAGTACAGCTATGGATTAGCTGGAGTTATTGAGGGAACTACGCTTCAGGCTGGTTGTACTCATTGTATTGAAAGTAAAGGAGGCCCCTAACTTGTCCAGCTGCTGTCTCAAGATACACTCTCCTTGGATCAGCCTCCCTGGGACCTGCCTGAACATCTTACAAGTAAAGGTATGGAAAGACGCTGACCGTGTGAGACTGTGTTATTTATCTGCACCCGACTTCACTGACTTCATAGACTTTGAGGGACCAGTCCCACCTGTAGGGGACCCGACATCTAGCTGCCTCACCATCCCCTCAGAGATCTATAGCAGCGCTGGTACAAATTACCAGAATACTACAGGTGGCGTCACGAACTGTATATAAATCTATCCCCTGTAAATATTCCCCCAACATACGCCAGACCGCCAGGGCCACAGACCGAGCCACAGCTACCTGTGACAATCCCCATAGACTTCTACGGGCTCGGCTCTGAGTACCCCATTGCCCTGGTAACCCACAATTGTGGTGGCGGGTCGACACAAAAACTTTGGCGTCACGAACATGATGCGAAACTCGCAAAATTGCGAGCCCTGTGTGCCTAAGGAATTGTTTTTGTGAAAAAGGACTGTTTGCACTTTTGGCGCCAAAATCGCCATTTTTGTCGCCATATTCGCGCCCTCAGGCGCTGGAGAAGAAGGTGGGCGTACCTTCGTGGGCGTCTACCCCCCAGTGGCGCGAAGAAAATGCCTGCCCTCTCAAAGTGCTATTACAACATGCGATCCTGCCCTACAGCAAAGGAGGTCCGCCTCCTCTTCACCTTCCCTGCGAGGAGGAGGAGACGCAAACCCCACCTCCACGGAAGAGACCGGATGTCTCCGCAGAAAGAAAAAAAGAATCTTCTGGAACATCATGGAAGCAGGACGTGTGCAGCCGAGCAGGGAAGCGGAGGAAGGCAGGCCCCGTGCCCCAGCCAAGCTGCCACCAGCACCGGAGTTATCCGTGGTCCTGCACCTGCAGCAGGCGTTGCTAGAGATTCAAGAAGAAAATGCACGCCTGAAGAAGATGGTCCAGTACCAACCTGGCTTTGAAGAGATCGAGAGACGCCGGCGTACCCTGGAGCAGCGGAGGCTGTGGGACACGGTGATCTCTCTCCCTCAACGACCCCCCACGATTCCAGTTACCGAAGATTCTGCTGCCCAAGGCGGAGGAGCAACCGGAGGCTGCCCCCGAAAGTACCAATCCTGATCCCACCGGTGAAGCGGTGGAGGCGAAGGAGGTTGAGGAGGTATCGCCAGTTCCGGAACGCCCGCCCGGCCAGGAGGCCGCAGCAGATGATCGGTCCCCGGCAGGGACACCGGAGGGGTCCTGTCCGTCACTACCAGACGTGGACTGGGACGAGATGGCGCGCCTGGATGACGTCGCCTACACCGCCCAGTGGGAATATGAGTGGCAGCGTCGTGAGGAGAAGCAGAAACGCCAGCAGGAGGAAGAGCGGGAAGCTCAGCGGAACCGTCAGCGACAACATGCAGAGCTGATCGCGGACAAAGAGAGTGTCCGGAGAGAGAAAGGTACCCTGAGGGAACCGCGGCGGCAGGGGTGTGTGACTGAGTTCCAGCTCCGGAAGGGCTGGGGCTTCATCCGTGAACCGGGCCTCTACCCAGGGGTCTTTGTCAGCAGGCGTGATGTAGAATCCCACCTACCGCAAGGTCATCCCGGGAGGGACTTAGTAAATGGAGACATTGTCACGTACACACGGCATTGGGGAATGAAGGGATGGTATGCCCTTAACGTCACCATCGTCCGTGACCCCGTCCCCGACGCAGGTAACGTCACCACTACCGCAGCGTCCCCGTCTCCAGCTCAAGCAGTATCCGGCCGTGCCCCAGCATCGCCCCCTGCAAGTTCATCGCAAATTCAAGCCACCTCTACATCGCAACTAGCGACCCAGTCTCAATCGCAATCCATGACACGGTCCATATCGTTAACTGTGATTGAAACGCAATCGGTGTCACGTGAGGAGAATGTACCCGTTGCGCCCCTAGTGGTTCGCACGAGAACTGTGGCGACCCAGACCCTAATCGCAGCGCATGATTTGTTAGTCCTGGGATCTAGGGCCCATTGCATTGTTCCAGCCCCCGGGGTGGAAAGTGTATTTGAAAATGAATAAATAGTAAAGAAGAATCGGTGAGATCCCTATGGGATCTACCATAAGTAATATTGTAGAAAGTTTGAAAATGTTTTACAAAATTTTGCATAAGTTGAAGAATATAATGCATATATATATTGCTAACCGTAGAATGCCCGGCTGGGTAACCAGAAAAAGTTTGCACTTTAGTATTATGAAAATGTGAAATTATATCTGTGTCTTTGGTTTTACAATGGACTTTGAGGTTGAGGACTGTGCCAACCCAGAACTTATTTGTACATAGTTGCACTAAAGTGCCTTTTTAATGGTTTCACATGAAACCTTGACTTACCTCTGAACCAAAAACCCGTGTGGTGTGGCACTGAGTGAGGTCTGCATTCGGATGTCCTGCAGCCCACCCAGGACCCACGTTGAAGGTTTGGTGCGGGTCCTTCACAAGAATACTGTATATTTATTGAATGCTATTTAATATTTGTATTTTTCTATAATGTTTGCAACGTTCAAGATATCCTCACCTCCCGGATGGGACGAATTAATGTTATTGTTGATGTTTTCATGCATAAACAAAATGTCTCTTTTGTATTTTACAGCCCGGGAGTGCTGTCGTTTACCATGGGGGAATGTGTAGCCCTGGTGTTAGGCACACGCAGTACCCTGGAGAGTGTGTGGCGAGACAGCAGTTTAATGCTAAATACCCATTCACTCAACATACACTAGACACACCCTTAGGGTAGTGTAGTTTACTATTGAGGGAGTGGTCAGTCAGTCAGTGCCTGGACTTCAGAGAGGAAGGTCTAGCCTGGACTGAGGAGAAGGAGATTAGTGCAGAAAGACTTCAGTCACCTGTCTCAAGGACAGTGAAAGGTTCAGAGACGTGCTCCTGCCTAGTGATAACTGAGCATCTGTAACTAACTTTGAAGAAAGTGAATGAAGGAAGTGACTACCCGACTTTATGCTAGTGTGAGTGCTTATGCTACCAGCGAGGACAAGGCGAAAGGCACAGTGGAAAGTTTATTGGAAAAGTGCGTTCGGATTGAAGAAGTCCTGCACATTGCAACCGGTCACTGGGGACCGAAGGATCACTATTTGCTACAAGCATAGTGGTAAGAAAACCAGGAATTTACCGGACCTTAGGTCGCGGCAAACAAGCCCCTTATAGTCAGTACGTAACTGGAGTCAGGTGGAATAGGGACTTTGAGTCAAGCGCAGACAAAAGCAAGAACCTAGTTTCATCAATTGGAAGGCTCCTACCACAAAACTGACTGGGCAGTACAGCTATGGATTAGCTGGAGTTATTGAGGGAACTACGCTTCAGGCTGGTTGTACTCATTGTATTGAAAGTAAAGGAGGCCCCTAACTTGTCCAGCTGCTGTCTCAAGATACACTCTCCTTGGATCAGCCTCCCTGGGACCTGCCTGAACATCTTACAAGTAAAGGTATGGAAAGACGCTGACCGTGTGAGACTGTGTTATTTATCTGCACCCGACTTCACTGACTTCATAGACTTTGAGGGACCAGTCCCACCTGTAGGGGACCCGACATCTAGCTGCCTCACCATCCCCTCAGAGATCTATAGCAGCGCTGGTACAAATTACCAGAATACTACAGGTGGCGTCACGAACTGTATATAAATCTATCCCCTGTAAATATTCCCCCAACATACGCCAGACCGCCAGGGCCACAGACCGAGCCACAGCTACCTGTGACAATCCCCATAGACTTCTACGGGCTCGGCTCTGAGTACCCCATTGCCCTGGTAACCCACAATTGTGGTGGCGGGTCGACACAATATCCTCTTCAACAGCACAAAAATTAAAAAGAAAAAAAAATATCCACTGCGCTCCAGGCAACATGTTTCAGACCTACATGGTCCTTTGTCAAAAAATGTTAGTTATTAGAAAAAACTTTTTGACAGTTAGGGTGATCAATGAGTGGAACAGGCTGCCACGAGAGGTGGTGAGTTCTCCTTCAATGGAAGTCTTCAAACAGAGGCTGGACAGACATCTGTCTGGGATGATTTAGAGAATCCTGCTTTGAGCAGGGGGTTGGACCAGAAGGCCCAGGAGGTCCCTTCCAACTCTACTATTCTATGATTCTATGTTGTTATTATCTGCGGGACCCCTGGAGTTTTTGTATTCAATTGCTTCAAGACCAAAATTAGAAAAACAGTGGATTTTTTTTTCTTCCAATAACAGCACCCTTCTTCTCTTTGGACTGGGGCTGGTATTGCAGTTTCATCCTATTTAAAAGGAAACTATCATAAGAAAATGACCTACTGTTGAAATGTATTTTTTTTTTAAAGTTTCATCTTTTTTTTTCCAAATCACAATCTGTACAGACTCTGACCCTATTTTTTGTATTGAAGCATTGAATGAGTGCGGGCTAAGGTCATTGTACAGGGAGGGGGAGAAGGTCAGCTGTGCCATCGCCTATTGTGAATAGTGGATCCCGTGTTATCAGCTGTGTACAGAGGAGTTACCTGTCATTGTAAGCCTACCTCTGATGATAAGAAAAGGACAGGAATCATCAATCTAAAATAGTCCCAGTTGCCAGTGTGAAGATTATAAGATTAAATTTTGTTTTTGAATTGAACCATGACATAAAAAAAATAATTGTAACACAAAATTCTGATTTTAATATAAGATCATTTTAGCTTCCCTTAAAGGGGCATTCCCATCGCCAAGATCCTATCTCAATATCTAGTAGGTGTAATAATATTAATATTAGAAAATACCTCCTATTAGAAATGTAGTACAGTTTTTCTGATTCGCTGTCACTTACCACATGTGCAGGCATTGCAGGACCTTAGGTATTCATAGATACAACCACTGATATAGTGACAGTTAGCTAGTTGCTAGTGTCGTAACCATGGATACATAAGGTCCTGCAATGCCTGCACATGAGGAAAGAGACATAGCGAATCAGAAAAACTATACTACGTTTTGAATTGGAGGTATTTGCTAATATTAATATTATTACACCTACTACATATTGGGATAGGATCTTGTAGATGGGAACACCCCTGTAAGGCTACGTGCACACGGCGTTACTTAGATGCTGGCGCAGCCGCTAAGTTCTCCCATGTGAAGCTGCTTCAGGAAAATGCCGGTGGCTTTTTTTTTTCTCGCTGTGCCATTGTTCTTGCGGGGTCTCTGCTGACGGCAAATTTCAATCGTAGAGTGAACTTCTTGTAACCGCTTTAGGGTTTCCCAATCCTGAAGTGGATAAGTGACATAAGACGTAACATGTGCACAGCAAGGCCGTTTTGACGTTGCTGTGCATTGTGTTCATTATATGGGGCACTTTTGCTGCTATTTTTCAGGTGGATTCTGGGCAGAGTCTACCTGAAAAAGACGCGGTGTACACAGAACCTAAGTAATTAGGGTTGACCTCTAATAACAGGAACAACCCATTTTTCCGAAACTAAAGAGCACTGTTTTTTTTTTATTTAATTCACCCATCTAAGGAAGCAATGTCCTTGTATTTAGTAAAAAAAGAAAATAAGGGCCACACGCTGACTAATAGCTTCAGTGAGTGTAGGAATGTTATATGCAGAGATGCCGAGAGGAACAGGGACAAGCGGGCTTGTTTTGGATCTAGATAAAGCATTTGAAGGACGTTGTGAAATGTTTAGGAGAACCAGCTAAGTATCCCCAGTTATGCCAGACTAATGGAGATCTAATCTTAGTAATGGATGAGCTTCACTTATGACTGGAATATTCCATCCCTGGCGCCAAAATATCCCACAGCTTATAATGAGTAAAATGATTTCCAATGCACCGAAAGACAGAACTGCGGGATAGGCAGAATTGTGACAGGCCGCCATATAGCTTGACGTCCATCTAGCATTTCACCGCAGATCACTTTCTTCCTTGTATTCAATCCATTTTCTTTTACTGAAGCATTTTATCACATCTGTCCCAACCACGGGCTCATAATCTCTCACCTTAACTACTGACTGACATTCTAATTAAGATCCCGGACCCTGTTCTGTTCATCATGAACATAGCACCAGGCCGATCTTTCTATCTAGAGGTTATACTTTCTCTGTCACTCATCACATTGGTTATGGATCACAGAGACAAGTCCGATATTGAGCCGAGGGTTGGATCAAAATCAGCAATGCAAGTCTAAGGGTCCATGAAAAAATTGGACAGCACTCGGATGACATCTGTATGCCATCCAATTTTCACGAACTGTCAGAAAGGAGAAAGTGGAGAAACTTTTTTATAATTTCTCCACTGTGAAATCGTGGGTGAGCCATTGGCTTTTCGCTCTCAGGTTCTGACCTGTGTTCAGTCTCACACGTACATGACATACACAGACCTACTGCTCTTGACGCGCACCACATTGGTGGTACCAGGGCTATGGGGTACTCGGAACCGAGCCCATGGAAGTCTATGGGGAATGTCACTGGCAGCAGAACTCGGTCCGTGGCCCTGGCGGTCATGCAATGGGGGATATTTACAGGGGATTATAAAGATAGTTCGTGACGCCACCTGTGGTTTCTGATCTGATTGACCAGCGCTGCAGGGTAGATCTCTGAGGGGATGTTATGGCAGCTAGGTGTTAAGTCCCCCACAGGTGGACTGGTCCCTCAAAGTCTATGGTGGTGATGCAGGGTGCAGATAAGAATTCAGTCACACACAATGCAGTCTCTTTCCATACCTTTACTTGTAGATGTTGCAGGTATGTCCCGGGAAGCTGGTCAGGTTGGAGAATGCACATTCAGGAAACTGTTGAGCAGGTTAGAGGCCTCCTTTATCCTTTTAATGTGTGTGAGTACAACTTGCATAAAGTGAAGTTAACTCTGCAATCTCCAGCTTACTCAATAGCTGCAACGCCCGGCCGACATTGTGGTGGAGCCTTCTATGTCTCTGATTATCAGATGTTGAGAGAACTAAGTCCCTACTTTTGTAGCGTCCCACTCAAGGTCCTTGTTCCCCCTGACTCCGTTTACGTATCAGCGCTTAGGGCTACCTTCTGCGACCTGTAGTCCAGAAAGCCTCCGGTTATCTTGTTACTAGGCGTGAAGCACTAGCAACGCTTCGGACCCCGGTGTCCGGTTAACTGAGTGAGGGTGATTTGTCCCTTTGTCACTCTTACTTCTCCACTCGCCCTTCGCCCTGCTCTCGCTCTTAACATAAGCACGTGTAGCAAGCGTGCCAAGGTCAGATTTCCTTCAGTGCTCACTGACCTGTTCTCTGTTGACTCGTTGGTATAACTGCTTTGATTCCTTTCCTCCTTCTTTCTTAGGAACACAGGCGGCTTGTTCTGAGTAGCAGGTTAAGGGGTAGCTCTGACTAGGCTAGGATGATTCACTTCACCCGTACTAGCCTCCACTTTCTTGTCAGATGAGCTACACAAGCTCTGTCAGGATTCAGACTTCTCTCCTCTCTCTCCGTCTGTCTGACTGGAAACTGATCTTAAGATAGATGGGATGACTCACTCCTGAGCCACCCGGAGCTTGACTGCACTGTCCTAAGACAGGAAACAGACTGCACTGAATCTACAGACTGTGCCCACTCCTCTCCTCCTGCACAGACTGTCTGGAAAGACTGAACACGAACTTTGCTACGTCACACTCCTAAATAGTCTGATATGCCTCTAGTGGCAATGCTGAGAAGTGTGCGTGAATGAATATCAAGCTTTTTACAGTTACCTTCCTGTGCATTCTCCTGGATTATGTGTGCCTGACATAGCTGGGCCACACATCCCCCCTTGGTTAAACACAGCACTCCCGGGCTGTAAAAGAGAAAAGAAAAAAACATTTTTGTTTTGCGTTTAACATAAACATTATAACTCATCCCATCCGGGAGGTGAGGATTCTTGAACGTTACAATTTGTACATTAGAAAAAATACAAAAGTATCAAAGCATCAAAACATTTCCATAAATACTAGACAATATTCTTGTGGAGGACCCGCACCAAAAACCTCCCACGTGGGTCCTGGGTGGGCTGCAGGACTTCATTGCAGACCTCACTCTAGGCCACACCATACGGGTTTTTCTTCAGAGGTAGTTCAAGGCTTTGTGTAAAACCAAGATAGTGCACTAAAGTGCGAACTATTTACAATACAAGTTCTTGGGCTGGCACAGTCCACAGCCACGCAGTCCATGCATAATAAAAGACATATTTATATTTCAAGTAATCACATTAATACTTCACTTTTACTTTACCCAACTGGGGTATTTTACTTTAAGTTATGTAAACATCATACATATTATTAAAGTGCAAATCGGCAAAATTTCTTCTTTAAACTTTTTACATTTTTCAGTTGCAGTAAACCCCTGTCTGGGTCCTACTGGCTTTTATCTTCCTTCTTAGTAGTGGCGACATTGACCTTTTCCATCCCAGGGGACGGAATAACACGATGTCCTTTGGTTTCCATTACTAGGATATCATGTCCTGCAATATAAGTCTGGGTCGCAACATCTCTTGTTTGTGCTGGTAGGGACCTCACTGGGACCTCTCCGGAATATAACGTAGGTTGCGATGCTGGAATGGTCGCAGGTCGCGATACGGAGCAAGACTTGGATGTAGAGGAGTACGCAGGGGGCGATGCTGAAGTAATCACAGGTTGCGATATTGGTGCACTGCTTGGTGCTGACGCCAAAGATGACGCTGCTGGGGCTTGCGATTCCGAGTAGGACGCAAGTGCGCGCAGTGGCTCAGTTGGGAACGCACTAACCTGCTGCTGTCGCTGCTCCCAGTCGTTTTCTATCGCTGACAGTTGGGTCTCCTCCGGTGTCCCTACCAGGGATCGGCATTCCGCTGCGGCCTCCAGGCCTGGCTGGTACTCCGGAACGGGCAGGGCCTCCTCAGCTTCCTCTCCCGCCGCTTCATCGGTGGAGTCGGGATCAGCACTTTTGGAGGCGGCCTCCGGTTTCTCATCAGCCGCTGGCACTGGTGCCACAAGTAATGGTTGCGCTCCTGGAGGGGAGAGTGTTGCGTCCCACAGCAGCCGCTGTTTCAGGGCACGCCAGCTTTTCTCCATCTCTTCCACTTCTTTGCGGTGGCGGGCCACATCTTCCAGCACCGCATCCACCTTCTCCATGACATAGAGGAGGAAGAGAAGGCGGATCTCTCTTGCAGTGGGGTAGGATCTCACATTATAGTAGCATTTTGAGAGGGCGGCCATAACTTTTGCGCCATAGGGGGGGGTACGCCCACGAATGCACGCCCACCTTCTTCACCAGCGCCTCAGGGCGCGAATATGGCGGCAAAATGGCGGAAAATGGCGCCAAAAATGACAAAACAGCAAACAGTCTTTTCTGCACAAAACAGTCAATATAGGCAACACAGGACTCACAATTTGCAAGCTTCGTATCCTGTTCGTGACGCCAAAGATGACGCGCACCACATTGGTGGTACCAGGGCTATGGGGTACTCGGAACCGAGCCCATGGAAGTCTATGGGGAATGTCACTGGCAGCAGAACTCGGTCCGTGGCCCTGGCGGTCATGCAATGGGGGATATTTACAGGGGATTATAAAGATAGTTCGTGAAGCCACCTGTGGTTTCTGATCTGATTGGCCAGCGCTGCAGGGTAGATCTCTGAGGGGATGTTATGGCAGCTAGGTGTTAAGTCCCCCACAGGTGGGACTGGTCCCTCAAAGTCTATGGTGGTGATGCAGGGTGCAGATAAGAATTCAGTCACACACAATGCAGTCTCTTTCCATACCTTTACTTGTAGATGTTGCAGGTATGTCCCGGGAAGCTGGTCAGGTTGGAGAATGCACATTCAGGAAACTGTTGAGCAGGTTAGAGGCCTCCTTTATCCTTTTAATGTGTGTGAGTACAACTTGCATAAAGTGAAGTTAACTCTGCAATCTCCAGCTTACTCAATAGCTGCAACGCCCGGCCGACATTGTGGTGGAGCCTTCTATGTCTCTGATTATCAGATGTTGAGAGAACTAAGTCCCTACTTTTGTAGCGTCCCACTCAAGGTCCTTGTTCCCCCTGACTCCGTTTACGTATCAGCGCTTAGGGCTACCTTCTGCGACCTGTAGTCCAGAAAGCCTCCGGTTATCTTGTTACTAGGCGTGAAGCACTAGCAACGCTTCGGACCCCGGTGTCCGGTTAACTGAGTGAGGGTGATTTGTCCCTTTGTCACTCTTACTTCTCCACTCGCCCTTCGCCCTGCTCTCGCTCTTAACATAAGCACGTGTAGCAAGCGTGCCAAGGTCAGATTTCCTTCAGTGCTCACTGACTTGTTCTCTGTTGACTCGTTGGTATAACTGCTTTGATTCCTTTCCTCTTTCTTTCTTAGGAACACAGGCGGCTTGTTCTGAGTAGCAGGTTAAGGGGTAGCTCTGACTAGGCTAGGATGATTCACTTCACCCGTACTAGCCTCCACTTTCTTGTCAGATGAGCTACACAAGCTCTGTCAGGATTCAGACTTCTCTCCTCTCTCTCCGTCTGTCTGACTGGAAACTGATCTTAAGATAGATGGGATGACTCACTCCTGAGCCACCCGGAGCTTGACTGCACTGTCCTAAGACAGGAAACAGACTGCACTGAATCTACAGACTGTGCCCACTCCTCTCCTCCTGCACAGACTGTCTGGAAAGACTGAACACGAACTTTGCTACGTCACACTCCTAAATAGTCTGATATGCCTCTAGTGGCAATGCTGAGAAGTGTGCGTGAATGAATATCAAGCTTTTTACAGTTACCTTCCTGTGCATTCTCCTGGATTATGTGTGCCTGACATAGCTGGGCCACACACTCTTGCTTCTTGCAAAACCAAATACTAGCACACCTAACCCTTAACTGAAAGTTTAAATGGGAATCGTGGACATGGGCCACTCGCAAGACCAGGAGTGGAGGGAGAGATCCATCCCACTTGCTACAGATCTCTCCAAAAATAAAAGACCATGTCAGGTTTTCCTAAATCTGACTCAATCAAATAGCTTGACCAAGTCAACACTCTCTTTTAGATTGCATTGTGATGACCCTTGTATATGATCACCCTCACTGCCTTACACCACGTTCAAGAAAAATGGATGCCACTTGGACCACACTCTGATCAAAGTCTGATCAGAATAATCAGTGCGTTTTGCTCATACATGGAAAAATCGGATGTGTGAATGAGCCCTTAGGCTGATAAACTGGGACTTAGGCCAGAGGAGGACGGAATGGATTAGGAGGAGAAATCAGCCAGGCTGAGTGCGGTCTTCTATCACATGCTTACTGTGCGCCAGTCTCGCTTTGAGCCAACGTTCCATCAGGTCTAACAGCAAGATAGTCTGTGGGAGACATCAAAGCAGACAGGTGTGGGGGCGACTAAGTACAGTCAGTGATGAGAGGCTTTGTGCAATCTCCATGTCCTGCAGAGCATCAGTGCAAAAAAATCAGAGCCTATATCTCTAATCATAGGAATCTCTTTAACCCCAAATATAGCACTTTTTTGGCATTGATTGTGTAATTTTTATGTTGTAACGTTAGTTTGGCACTATGTGATATATTTAAAGGGGTTTTCCGGTCTACTAATGAAAATCTGCAATCGCTCTACGTGACTGCAGACTTTTGACTTCTCACAGCTCGTGCACCACATGCTGTCAGGATTCTCCATTGTCGGTTTCCAGGTTTCTCCAGTGTCGGCGACAAGCAAATATTCATGTGACTGTAGGTATGCTATTTTCATGCTTACATCCACGTTCTGACTAGATGTGCGTGGCCTTGCTCATTTGACTCACATTGAGTGAGGTTGCGCATGTCTAGTCGGAATGTGGCCGGAAGAATGCAAAGCACATACTTGCGGTCACATGACTGTCCACTGTCGTGGCCAACCAGGAGAAACCTAAGAGAGTGTGGTGCACGAGCTGTGAGGATTCAAGAGTCTGCAAAAGGCCGGACAACCCCTTTAAGGCTTTTCATGTAGATTAATGAAGCTATGTTTCTCAATGATCAAAGCTTACTGAAGTCATGTGACCTTATACTTGACTGACACTTGAAGAATTTGCGGGGGAGTCACAACCACAGTCTCGAATACCATGATACAGATAACATAGAATTCCTGTTACTTGTCCAAGGCAAATTCCAGAAAAGTTATTTTGGACTTTTGAGATATTTTGAGGAATTCACTTGATATCTCTCCACTCTTAGTATGCAATGAAAGCCAAGCTTGGCAAGATTCATGAAAAACAATGTAACTTTCATTATAATGTGGAAAGCATACTATTTTCATAGACTTACAGTACAGTTGTTCTATTATCCTCCTCCTTATTCCAAGCAACATTTGTAAATCAATGGGAACCTGTCATCTCCCGAAAATCTCTCTACCTTTTAGATATAGGGGTAAGCTGCAGATGAAAAGTGTTTAAAGCATGTCTGGCAGGTTTACTGGAGAAGTGGATAAATGGAGAAAATGAAGTTATATCCTCCCTGCAGCCGCTTGCTTCTCTGATGTATATAGTGGTAATCTGCAGGTAAATAGTATTTCTGGAGGTGACAGGTTCTCTTGACCTCCAATATGGATTATCTTGAAAAAAAAATCAAATATCCTATTAGGGAATCCTATGAAGTCAATACTTTATATCTCCTATTGTGGTGCTGCAGGGGTTTTCAATACTTGCTGTGAGGTTCCAACATAGATTGCAGCACGTTGTTGAGAGTTCAGCAATGGATCACCCTCATTATCAGGGACCCTTCTAACAAAAAGACGTTATCGAAGTGGACAACCATGTTAAAGGAGTTTTCCCAAAATCGCAAGTTATCCCCTATTTTAACAGAATAACTTGTTGATCGCAGGGTGTCCGACCACTGGAACTCTCGGCGATCCCGAAATTGGGGCTCCGGAATTCCGAGATCGGAGCTCTGTAGAGACCCATTTTAAATGGAGCGGAGGTGAACATGCTCGATCACTGCTATACTTCTTTTCTATGGGACTGCTGGAGGAAGTCAAGTACTCCACTGTTTCGGTCAGCCCCATTGACAATGAATTTACAGAGCCCTTTTCTTGAGATTGTTGAAGATCCCTGCAGTAGGACACCCAACAATCAGCAATTTATACCCCCTATCCTTTGAATAAGGTATAACTTGCCATTTTGGGAATAACCCTTTAAAGTTCAAATTGTATTTGAAAATTGCTGCTGTGATCATTTGGAATTTGGCTCCATCTTTTCTTTGCTGTTTAACAGCCGCAAAACTTGTGGGGCGGGGACTCGAGCATGGCGCTCAAGCACTCACACTACTCGATGCATACTCGAGCACCCCAATGCTCACTCGAGTGGTGACCACACTCGTTCAATACTAGTAAGGAGTGTTTTTTGTAGCTCCTGACTATGCTAATTTCGAAACCACAATTTGTCGAAGAAACACATTTTCCAGTTCAATTTTCGAGTTGAATTATTTTAATCTGTAATTTTGTCTCCTTAGAGAAGCCAGTAGTTGTAACTCGTCCACCACTTCCTGAGTACCCAGACCCAAAACCAGGATTTAATTACGATGACTGTGAGTATTATTCGAAATTTAGTAATGTAGTACTATTTTGTAAAACATGTGTCTTATATCTACATAAACCTTCTTTCCGCCACTGCATCTACAGTTGTGCTCAAAAGTTTACATACCCCGGCAGAATTTTTGTTTTCTTGGCCTTTTTTCAGAGAATATCAATGCTAACAACAAAACTTTTTCTCCATTCATGGTTAGTGGTTGGGTGAAGCCATTTATTGTAAAACTACTGTGTTTTCTCTTTTTAAATCATAATGACAACCCAAAACATCCAAATGACCCTGATCCAAAGTTTACATACCCTGGTGATTTTGGCCTGATAACATGCACAGAAGTTGACACAAATGGGTTTGAATGGCTTCTAAAGGTAACATCCTCACCTGTGACCTGTTTGCTTGTAATCAGGGTGTGCATAAAAGCTGAGTGAGTTTCTGGGATCCAGAGAGACTCTTGCATCTTTCATCCAGCCACCGACGTTTCAGGATTGTGATTCATGGGGAAAGCAAAAGAATTGTCAATGGATTTACGGGAAAAAGTAGTTGAACTGTATAAAGCAGGAAAGGGATGCAAAAAGACATCCAAGGAATTGATAATGCCAGTCAGCAGCGTTCAAACTGTGATTAACAAATGGAAAATCAGGGACTCTGTAAAAACAAAACCATGGTTAGGTAGACCAACAAAAATTTTGTCCCCAAATGGCAGGAAAATTGTTTGGAATGCAAAGAAAAACCCACAAATAACATCAGCTGAAACACTGGACTCTCTGAAAACTAGCAGTGTGGCTGCTTCAAGATGCACAATAAGGAGGCACTTGAAGAAAAATGTTCTGCGAGGTCGAGTCGCCAGAAGAAAGCCATTACTGTGCAAATGCCACAAAGAATCTTGCCTACAATATGCAAAACAACACAGAAACAAGCCTCAAAACTTCTGGAGCAAGGTAATTTTTGGAGTGATGAGATCAAAACTGAACTTTTTGGCCACAACCATAAATATTACATTTGGAGAGAGGTCAACAAGGTCTATGATGAAAGGAACACCATTCCTACTGTAAACCATGGAGGTAGATTGTTGATGTTTTGGGGATGTGTGAGCTACAAAGCGACAGGAAACTTGGTCAAAGTTGAAGGAAAGATGAATGCAGCACCTTATCAGCAAACACTGGAGGCAAATTTGCAATTATCAGCCCAGAAGCCGCGCATGGGACGTACTTGAACATTACAACATGACAACGATCCAAAACACAAGGCCTAGTCGACCTGTCATTGGCTACAGCAGAACAAAGTGAAGGTTCTGGAGTGGCCATCTCAGTCTCCTGACCTCAATATCATTGAGCCACTCTGGGAGATCTCAAGCGTGCAGTTCATGCTAGACAGCCTGGGAATTTACAGGAACTGGAGGCTTTTTTCCAAGAAGAGTGGGCAGCTTTACCATCTGAGAAAATAAAGAGCCTCATCCACAACAACCACAAATGACTCCAAGCTGTCATTGATGTTAGAGGGGGCAATACATGGTATTAAGAAATGGGGTATGTGAACTTTTGATCAGGGTCATTTGGATGTTTTGGGTTGTCATTATGATTTTAAAAGAGAAAACACAGTAGTTTAACAATAAATGGCTTCACCCAACCACTAACCATGAGTGCAGAAAAAGTTTTGGTGTTATTCATATTCTCTGAAAAAAAGGCCAAGAAAGCAAAAATTCTGCCGGGGTATGTAAACTTTTGAACACAACTGTAAATTAGAAAAATAAAGAAATTTTGCAAATAGTCTTCATTAAAAATCTACCGCTGTTTTGAGTATGCAGCAGCTATACGCACCCAGACTACAAACCCTATGTAGTTTGATCCAGATTCTATAGAAATGCCGTCAATGAAAGAGCTGATGGTTCAAAATAAGTGACTGGTACTGGCATTCTTACAAGATTGTAGGACATCCTTAAGTTTTTAGGACTTTAGAGAACATCTGTTACAAAGGTAGAAGAAATAGGACAGTAAAATGAGGTTTCTCATCGTAGACTTGATTAAAGAGGACAGCTCGCGTTTCAAGGCTATGGGAATATCTCGGACTGCCACAGTAAATGAGCCTTCAGACTTGTTGACACCTGCAAATACAGAACACTTTTCATTATCCGTACAGACACATTTTGGTTCTCATCATTTATTTTTCTTGGTTTACTCTCTTTTTTACGACTAATATGGTAGCAGTGTAATTCTTGAAGGTATACATGGGTTCCCATGATAATAAATACCCTATTAGTGTATTTTATACCATTATCCCATGAGACACATAATAGGCAGGGACTACAAAGAGTGACAATAATCATGAAGGTTTCCCATAGTTGACTTGATTAAAGAGTGAAAAATGTTCCATGTCTACAAGGAATGCGCAGGGATTGTCATATACTCACTAAGGCCGGTGTCACACTTGCGAGTATGATGCGAGAAACTCGCACGAGTTTCTCGTATCAACACCCGGCACTGCCACCGGCACTCGGACCAGAGCGTGCGGCTGCATAGAAATGCATGTTACAATACAATAGAGTTTCTCGCATCACACTCGCAAGTGGTACACCGGCCTAAAGGAGTCATGTGAATTGTCAACACCTCCAAAATGCATGTCATTTTCTTTTATCCGTACAGATGATTATACCATTTACCTCAAACCACCGGACACAAATGAGGGAGAGTGGACGGAAGAAGAGACATACTCAAGTAATTATTATTATTTATTATTATAGCGCCATTTATTCCATGGCGCTTTACATGTGAGGTGGGGTATACATAATAAAACAAGTACAGTAATCTTAGACGATACAAGTCATGATTGGTACAGGAGGAGAGAGGACCCTGCCCGTGAGGGCTCACAATCTACAAGGGATGGGTGAGGATACTGTAGGTGAGGGTAGAGCTGGTCGTGCAGCGGTTTGGTGGATCGGTGGTTACTGCAGGTTGTAGGCTTGTCGGAAGAGGTAGGTCTTCAGGTTCTTTTTGAAGGTTTCCATGGCAGGCGAGAGTCTGATATGTTGTGGTAGAGAGTTCCAGAGTAGGGGAGATGCACGGGAGAAATCTTGTATGCGATTGTGGGAAGAGGAGATAAGAGGGGAGGAGAGAAGGAGATCTTGTGAGGATCGGAGATTGCGTGCAAGTATGTAACGGGAGAAGAGGTCACAGATGTATGGAGGAGACAGGTTGTGGATGGCTTTGTATGTCATGATTAGGGTTTTGAACTGTAGTCTTTGTGTAATTCTTTAATGTACATATATGTGTATAAATACAAATGTAAAAGAGAAAAGGAAAAGCCTCATCGTGCAGTAAGTTGTGTGACTGCTCTCATTAGGTATGCGTGGATCTAGTAACCGTTGACCACCGGTTGTAGATGCATAAGGAAAAAAGGATCCGCATCACAAAAGAAAATTAAATCAAATCTTTATTCCATCCAGATCAAAAATTGGGACATTCTGACGCGTTTCTGGCCAAAAACCTTAGACGTAGTTAGTGCTTCGGCCAGAAACGCGTAAGCTGACCGTGTTTTTAATCGTGTACCATGGATGTCCCAATTTTTAATCTGGATGGAATAAAGATTTGTTTTAATTTTCTTTTGTGATACAGATCTTTTTTTTCTTAGCCATGGGTATAGGGACACCATGACTAACCGGGGTTAGCTGGATTGCTGCTCCATATAACCTTCGAGGTACATGGAGCCATAACACTGCCTTCAGACAGCATGTGAGCCCTGAATGTCTGTATGCCTACCATTTTATATGGTGGAATGTCATTTTTATTCTTTTGAATTCCATATGAATCTCACCGAATTACTATGTTTGTATGTAAGTATTGCTTCTAGAGGAAAATATCTCTGAACATACAACACCCTATGATACACAATGGTCCAAGAAAAAATTAACTCTTAAATAAGTGAATTCGGCAAAATGTTAATAAATATTTATTAGAAGGATAAGAGATTCTATATCTGATTATTATCTAGGCAATGTAAAAGAGGACCTGTCACTTACCATAAATACAGTCTTTTTTTACCTGGTGTAAATGCTGCTGTTCTACTGAATATATAGTTTTAGTTTATTCCTGCACCTCTCCGTTCCTGAGATATGCCCCCACCTTCTTGCATGTAAATCTAGTCTAGTCTAATGGTGGGATCTAAATAAGAGGGTGGTATTTTTTTTTTTTTTCTCCCATTTATCTCTTTCCGCCACACTTTTGGGTCTGACTAACAGTTCTACATTAGTAATTCATTAAAATGGTCCTAAATATTATACTTATTATTCTATATTTTTCTGTTTTGTGAAATCTGTCAGTAGGATCAACCCTTCTAAACTGTCTATATGATCATACAGGCCATAGAAAGCTGAATAAAATGACGCCTTAATATCTGTGATCCGGTGTCTTATTCCAGGGAAATCCATGTTTATCTTAATATGTAAATGAGCTGTTAAGATCTATGGGCCGGACATAGATCTCCCTGAAAATCTGCCTCCAGAGATTATTATAACTTAAAGAAGCGTTACCAGTGTGAGACATATAGATCAGGAGAGCAGACTGTCAGTCATTAAATGTCTCACACTGGTAATTGACCCTTTGATTTACAATAAGCTCTGGAGGCAGATTCTCATGGAGACCTATGCCCAACCCATAGCTCTTAACAGTTAATTAACATAATAAAAAAATCTAGATTTAGACGTCGAATCACAGATATCAAGGTATCATGTCATTCAACTTTCCATGACCTACATGTCCATATAGATGGCTTAGGAGGGTTGCTCCTACTGACATATTCCTTTTAAAATATGCTTATTGTTACTTTTTGGATTTTTACTAACATTATATGTACCAAATGTTATGTTTACAGAGAAAACTACTAGCAAAGAAGAACGTGAAAGAGAGGAGGAGGAGAAAAATCGGAAAGGTGAGGGAAAAAATGGACCTCATGTAATCCTGGGCCACTAAACCAGCGAGACAGGATCAATAGAAGAGATTCTCAATGCAGTGAGTGGTAGAAGTCACAAATTACATAGAACATGAAGAAAAAGATGAGGGAATAAGCTGGATAGTAATGATATAGCCAGGAGTAGAGTTGAGCGATACTTTCCGATATCCTAAAGTATCGGAATCGGAATGGTATCGCCGATATCACTAAAATATCGGCGATACCCGATACCGATACCGGAAGTCCCATGTAAGTCTATGGGAACAAAATATCGCAACTAAAAAAACCCCATTCTTTCCTTGTAAACACTAAATATACACACATAGAATACATATATATATATATATACATGTCATTGTGACATATATATATACATATATGTATAGTTTATACACTTCTACATAGTAAAATATCCTCTGATTCAATTGCCGGGTAAAGCCGGCTTCAGTGAAAAGACAGAAGCACCCGACATGAAATGACACTTGGTGTACATAGGGTTAACCATGTCTTTTCATGTCGTTTGCTATCTGATTTGCACAAACAATTAAATCAGTCTATGTGTGCAAAATTTCACACCTGTAGGGGTTAATTAAAGGTGTAAATTCGTTGTAAAAAAACGGACTTTTTTGCTACGAATTTACACCTTTAATTAACCCCTACAGGTGTGAAATTTTGCACACATAGTCTGATTTAATTGTTTGTGCAAATTAGATAGCAAAGGACATGAAAAGACATGGTTAACCCTATGTACACCAAGTGTCATTTCATGTCGGGTTCTGCATTTTCACAAAAGCCGGCAATTGAATTAGCGGCTATTATACTATGTAGAAGTGTATGAACTACAAATATAAATATATATATATATGTGTCACAAATTCAATGACATGTATATATATATATATGAGGTGTAAAATTGCTGAAAAAAAATGCGTGGGCTCCCGCCCTATTTTCGCAACCAGACAGACAAAGCCAGTGAGTGGGGGCAGATAATAATAGCCCAGAGAGGGACCATTATTTTTGCCCCCCCCCGGCTACTAACATCTGCCCCAGACACCCCAGGAAAGAGAAATCCATAATTAGATTCGCCCTTTCTGGCACTTTGCCCGTCTATTCCCATTGCCCTGTAGCGGTGGCGAATGGGTTAATATGGGGTTAAAGCCACCTTGCTATTGAAAGGTGACCTTAAGCCAGGTTAATAATTGAGAGCTGTCAATTAGACAACTATCAATTATTAATCCTATTGCATGAAATAAAATAAAACACACACACTTTAATTAAAAATCATTTTAATGAAATAAAGACACATGTTTTTGACCATCTTTTATTTTACTGCAAAAACCATTTCCTGTAATAAAAATAAAATAAAAAAGCAAAATTATTCTTACCTATCCCATGCACAGTCAGGTCCCACGGTGTAATCCTTCAGAAAGGGTTAATGTTTACTGCAGGGACCGCAGCTAATGCTGCAGCCTCACAGTAAACCCCAAATGAATGAGTTCCTCTCCTGCCTGACAGGAGAGTAAAGGCTGGGTGTCACATAACGATACACCAGCGATCCCGACAACGATATGCACTTGTCAGGATCGCTGGTGTATCGCTACATGATCGCTGCTGAGCTGCCAAACAGGCAGCTCAGGCAGCGATCTGGGACAGCGACACTGCGGGTAACATCGCTTAAGGGCCTGTCTCACATAGCGATATCGCTACCGAGATCGCTGCTGAGTCACTAGTTTTGTGACGCAGCAGCGAGCTCACCAGCGATATCGCTGTGTGTGACATTCAGCGACGATCAGCCCCCCTGCCGGGTATCGCTGATCGTCGCAGAAATGTCAGGACCTTTTTTTGATCGCTGGTCTCCCGCTGACAGGCACGCATCGCTGCGTGTGACAGGCGGGAGACCAGCGATCCGCTGGTAACCAAGGTACACAGCGGGTTTCCAGGCACCGCGCAGCGCTTGGAAACCCACTGTGTACCTTGGATACCAGCTCCCTGCATCAGGGCGCTGGTATCCAAGGTACACAGCGGGTTTCTAGGCACAGCCCCGCGCCTGGAAACCCGCTGTGTACCTTGGTTACCAGCGGATCGCTGGTCTCCCGCCTGTCACACGCAGCGATGTGTGCCTGTCAGCGGGAAACCAGCGATCAAAAAAAGGTCCTGACATTTCAGCGACGATCAGCGATACCCGGCAGGGGGGCTGATCGTCGCTGAATGTCACACACAGCGATATCGCTGGTGAGCTCGCTGCTGCGTCACAAAACTAGTGACTCAGCAGCGATCTCGGTAGCGATATCGCTATGTGAGACGGGCCCTTAAGTGGAAAGCTTAATTGATTGCTTTCCACTTTCACTTCAGGTCAGCCAGGGACACAATCAGTGACGTCAGAGGGAACTGATTAACAAAAATAGGGGTTCCCTTCGAAAAAAAAATGGCGTGGGGTCCCCCCTATTTTTGTTAACCAGCCAGATGAAGCAGACCGCTGAGGCCTGGATTTTCAGGCTGTTAAGGAGCCAAGATCCATGGACCTTGCCAGCCTGATAATACTAGGCCACAGCAGTCTGCATATCTTGGCTGATTAACAAAAATAGGGGATCCCCTCGAAAAAAATTGGCGTGGGGTCCCCCCTATTTTTGTTAACCAGCCAGATGAAGCAGACCGCTGAGGCCTGGATTTTCAGGCTGTTAAGGAGCCAAGATCCATGGACCTTGCCAGCCTGATAATACCAGGCCACAGCAGTCTGCATATCTTGGCTGATTAACAAAAATAGGGGATCCCCTCGAAAAAAATTGGCGTGGGGTCCCCCCTATTTTTGTTAACCAGCCAGATGAAGCAGACCGCTGAGGCCTGGTTTTTCAGGCTGGTAAGGATCCAATATCCATGGACCTTGCCAGCCTGATAATACCAGGCCACAGCAGTCTGCTTAGCTTGGCTGGTTAACAAAAATAGGGGATCCCCTCGAAAAAAAAACGGCGTAGGGGTCCCCCTATTTTTGTTAACCAGCCAAGTAAAATGCAGACTGCTGCGGCCTGGTATTAAAAGACTGTCAAGGCCCATGGATTTTGGCCCTCAACAGCCTGATAATACCAGGCTACAGCAGCCCCACATTTGGCGCATCAAAAGATGTGCCAATTGTGGCACTTTACCCGGCTCTTCCCACTTGCCCTGTAGCGGTGGCAAGCGGGGTAATAAGGGGTTAATGTCACCGTTGATTGCACGGTGACAATAAGCCCGGTTAATAATGGAGAGGTGTCAATAAGACACCGATCCATTATTAATCCCAAAGTTATTAAATGCATAAAAAAAAAACACAGCAAGAAAAAAGTATTTTAATGAAATAAAAGAGACAACACAGTTTTCATTAATTTTATTGTACTCTCATTCCTGCGACGCCATCGATCTCCTGTAAAAAAAGAAAAAACAACAAACCAACAGTATACCACCTGTCCGACGCAGTCCATAACGACAGTCCCACGACGATCCAACTCTGCTACATCGCAATGACAGGCAGAGCCTGTCATCGCAACGCAGCACAGCTGATTACCTGCTTCCCCGGCGGTGACGTCATCGGACTGACTGCTTTACGGCCGGGATTACCCAGCAGTCACTGCAGTTATCGCGAGAAACTGCATGTGACCGCCGGGGAAAGAAGATTGCGGCCATCAAGCAGTCCAGGCCGTGACCGCCGGAGATCTTCTGCCAGGTAAGTGCCGCTGACTCCTGACAGACCCGACCGACGGACACTGACAGTGACAGTGACAATCCCGATTCCGGTATCCGATAAGACGAAAATATCGGAACTCGGAATCGGAATTCCGATACAGCCAATATCGGCCGATACCCGATATTTGCAGTATCGGAATGCTCAACCCTAGCCAGGAGGTGTTTGAGGCTTTGAATGCTTCAGGATTTGAGCACCATGGAAGGGACTGTTTAGAACGGATGTCTCATGCTTTTTTACTCTGGCCTAGCCAAGTCATGGAGATGTGCCTCACTGGTAAATTTTAGATTTTTCTAATTCTCAGGTCAGCCAACTTTGCCATACGAACAGAATGTAATTTAGATTTTAATATGTAACTTCATATAATCTATTTTTTTACTGTAGACAAGAAGAAGCCCCCAGAAACATGGGACTCAGAAGAAGTGGAAGAACCTCCTAAGGAGAGGAAAAGTATGTACAAATTTATTGCGCAGTTTTATCTTGTAAAATCTAAAATAATCTAAGTTGACCAAGTTTTGTAATTCCTAAAATTTGTTCTTAATGCAGAGTGCCCCCCAATTGGTCTGGAGTCCCATCGGATAGAAGATGATCAGATGCTTTCATCCTCCATGTTGCGCCATGGGTTGCACGCTCAAAGAGGTCGTCTTAACATGCAAGTATGTACAAGACCAAGATGAATTAGGGTTATTCCTATCTCCAACATTTATGGGACATCCACAGGGCCTGCATCTTTTTTGAGAATGGGTACTTTGTTGCTAGCTGCTATCAATGGACAGTGGCCGCACATGTTCAGCTCTCTTCTCTGATTTGTATGGGAGTTACATAAATTGCTCAGCAATTTTTCCTCGACAAATGAATAGATAGAGCCACCTCTCAATTCCAGACAGTGTGATGTGAGTCCCATCTTTTATCCTACCTTTAGGCTGGCGCTAATGAAGATGACTTCTTTGATGGTGCCTGGTGTGCCGAGGATGATGGCAGAATACAGTGGTTGGAGGTGGACACTAGAAGAAGCACATTATTCACTGGTGTGATAACCCAAGGACGGGACTCTATCCTTCAGTGAGTACTAAGAATAAAACCTGACCCGAAATTAAGGACACAATCTACATTTTTGTTCTCAAGAGGGTTGCACCATCGGTAGAAGGAAGTAACATTCCTGACTGGCTGCTGGAAAATGCTATCCAGCTGTACATGCCATAAAATCTAACTAGATCAACATCTAAACCCCATCGTAGCCGAGGGATGGAGTATGGCGCAACTATGACTCCTAACTATGAAACCTTAGGACCTCTGTGTGCCACGTTATGATGCTTCCGTATGCACCCCAAGAAGCAGGTGTGTCAGCAGGGTATAACCCTTCCCCTTTTATCTTAAAAGTTATGTAGAGTTAGGCAAGATAGAAAACTATTATTTTTCTTAGTAGTATACATATTGCTGGGTTGGGAGGCCCAAATTTTCAGTCATTGTGCTGTCCTTGTGCTCAACAGAAAGCATACTGATCCAACAATAACCAGTGTGACTGTTCACATCAGAGATTTTTCACAATGGCCGATGGTCCATATGACAAAAATAGGGGCATACTCTATTCTGCTCCCATTTTTGCACCAAACTAGTGCATATAAATTGCATACAGGTCTATCACCCTTTCGTTATGCAGATGGATACACCGAGCCACACACGGAGAAGGTCATTTCTGCAATTTGCTAACTAATCCAATTTTTATCATATGGCAGTCTGATCCCTATTTATATTAATCCATATTCTTTTCCAATAGCGATGATTTCGTCACCTCATTCTACGTGGGCTTCAGTAACGACAGCCAAAAATGGACTATGTACAGCAATGGGTATGAGGAGATGGTGAGTACGATTTTATCGGCGTATCTTACTATAAGAAACCTGAACATTTACAGATGATCTTGAAGTTCTTCAGATATGGATGTATTAATTGTTATGTATTAACGATTAAGATAAACACTTCTGAGGTGTTATACATTGTTTTATTCTTCTCTTACTCCTTTTGGAAATATATAAATTGCCAACTGGATGTTAAGAATGGGGAGCGTGACAGCTACATAGAAATACATGCTGCCACACTCGGGTCGGAAGAGCCAGTCCTCGTCTGAGTTATACGGCCATCTTACTCTTCCCTTAGACAATTTTTTGGGAATTGTGTTTACTGTGTACATTATGTGGTAAAAATGACCTTGTAGTATGATTCTCTTCATCAATACGATTACGGCGATACTCAACTATTTTTTGGGTTGCGTCACCATTTTCCTAGAACCATAACATTTTCATTTTTCGGCCGATGGAAGCTGTGTGATGGCTTATTTCTTGCGAAGAGAGACATCTTTTTTATTAATACCATTTTGGGATAGATTTTACTTTTTAATTACTTGTTACAGCCATTTTTGTGGAATTGTGGGAACCAAAAAAAATTAACCCATTCGGGTTACTTGTTTTTATACTTTGATAAATCGGACTTTTGTGAACATTTTTGTGAACAGTTTTTTTTCATATTTTTTAAAACTTTTTTTACTCTTCATTATTCTTGGTAGCACCCGTAGGCAATGGAGTAACTAGAGTATGATGGGCCCGGGTGCAAGATTTGGACCAGGCCCCACAATCTTGAATAAATTATATATATATACACACACCCTCCATCCTGGTACATTTGTCCCTCATGCTGGTAAATATGTCCCTCATTCTGGCCCCCGGGGGCATACATAGAAGTCATGGGGCCCCAATGCAGAGGTATAATGCACTCCCCATAGTTCTCCATATAGAATAATGCATCCCATAGTCCTCCATATAATATACTGCACAGCACATAGTCCTCCATAAAGTATAAAGCACAGCGCATAGTCATCTATAGAATATATTGCATAGTTCATAGTCATCCATAAAGTATATACACAGTTCATTGTTATCCATAAAGTATAATGCACAGCGCATAGTCATCCATAAAGTATAATGCACCTCATAGTCTTCAATAATGTATAATGACACAGCCCATAGTCACCCATAAAGTATAATGTACAGCGCATAGTCATCCATAAAGTATAATGCACCTCATAGTCTTCAATAAAGTATAATGCACAGCCCATAGTCATCCATAAAGTATAATGCACAGCCCATAGTCATCCATAAAGTATAATGCACAGCCCACAGTCATCCAAAAAAGTATAATGCACAGCCAATAGTCATCCATAAAGTATAAAGCACAGCAAATAGTCATCCATGTAGTAAACTGCACAATCCATAGTCATCCATGTAGTATAATGCACAGCCTGTCATCCATGTAGTATAATACACAGCCCATAGTCATCTGTTATGAATGTGCTAGAGATGGTTTCTGAGCAGAGGCTCCCTCTGGTGGTTAAAGACAGTACTGAGCCTTTCAGCGAGGAATGGCAATCTGGGATCGCTGACTGGTCTGATATAAGGGAGGTTCCCTCCCATGATGGTTGCCGGTGATCAATTGTTCTTGTCTCAATTGTGGTTCCTGGTTCATTTGGAAGTTTGCTGAGTCTTGCCTGCATCTTCTGCTATCAGATAAGATATTTTCTGCTTTTATTTTTGTGCTTGCTTTTTGCATTGTTCCCTGCACTTCTGTGGAGGTCAGTCAGGTCCCTCCGGGGGCTTGTGCTCTTCTTAGTTTATCTGAAGCCACTGTTATTTGTTCATTTGCTTTTTCCTGTTTTTTCAGTGGCTGCGGCTTAGTTTTGTTACACCAGAGATCTGATTTTAGGTGGTGGAGATCGTGTGATCTCAGGTGTTTTTGCAATCAGAAGAGTTGGTATTTTTTAGGGTTTTTTTTGGATTGCAGTGAGTATCCTTTCCTGTACTTTTCTGTCTAGACAGATTGGGCCCCAGCGTTTGCTCATTCTATTTTCTGTCTGTGTCCGTGCTTCTTCTTGTCTAACCGCCATTACATGTTTGGAGGCTTCCTATTTTCTTTGGGGATCTGCTCCGGGGTAGATAGCTTTCATCTTTCTACCTTTAGGTGTAGTTATCTCTCAGGCTGTGACGAGGCGTCTAGGATCAACGTAGGAACGCTCCACGGCTACCTCTAGTTGTGTGGTTAGTTCAGGGTACTGCAATCTAATAGGTTCCAGCCTGTCTGGTGTATTGCCGTTTTTGCTTATTCTCCTCAGCTACCAAAACACAACAGTATCACCGGCCCAAACTGAAAATTATATGGTACTCACAGAAGGGAAAAATAGTGTGGAAAGAAAAAAAAAAAAAGTTGTCAGATATTTTTTTATTTCCTGTTTGTTGCATTTTTTCCCTCTTTTTCTCTGGGTGATGAGGAGGATTTTTTTTTCTCTCAATGGAGCTTGCACAGTTGTCTGGCCGTGTGGATCAGCTTGCCACTGAGGTTCGGAGTATTGCTACCTATCTTGCTGGGTTGCCGGTTGTGGAACCTAGGATTACCAATCCCAGATTTGTTTTTGGGGGATCGGGCTAAATTTCTGAATTTCAAAAATAAGTTGTTTTTTGCCTTAAAGCCTAAGTCCTCAGGGAACGCAGCACAGCAGGTTCAAATTGTCATCTCTCTCCTGCGCGGCGACCCTCAGGATTGAGCTTTTTCCCTGACACCTGGGGATCCTATTTTGAATGATATTGATGCATTTTTTCTGGCTCTGGGGTTATTGTACGATGAACCTAATGTCACTGATCAAGCTGAAAAAACCTTGTTGGCATTAAATCAGGGTCTTGAAGATGCTGAGTTGTACTGTCAGAAATTCCGAAAGTGGGCAGTCCTGACCAAATGGAATGATGATGCTTTGGCAGCCCTTTTTCGGAAGGGGCTGTCAGAGAATGTAAAGGATGTTATGGTGGGATTCCCTGCTCCCTCTGGACTCAATGATTCTATGTCATTGGCTATTCAAATTGACAGACGTTTGTGTGAGCGCAGAGGTATGCGTGAGATAGTGTTGCCTTGTGAGCCAGCTTCTGAGCCCATGCAGTGTGATAGAGTGACTTCTGGGGCACAGCGTCATGAGTTTCGAAAGCGCAATGGGTTATGTTTCTACTGTGGTGACGCCTCTCATGCTATTTCAGTCTGCCCTAAGCGGGGAAGACGTTTTGTACGCTCAGTTGTCTTGGGTAGTGTTCAGACTAAATTTCTGTTGACTGTTTCTCTGATTTGCTCCCTGTCCACATTTTCTGCTCAGGCTTTTGTTGATTCAGGAGCAGCTATTAACCTGATGGATTTTGACTTTGCCAAACTTTGTGTGTTTCCCATGATACCCCTGCGGAAGTCTATTCCCCTACTGGGCATTGATTCTACCCCTTTGGCGGAGAACAAACCCCAGTTTTCTACTCAGGTGATAATGAGGGTTGAACCAGATCATCAGGAGAGTTGCAAATTTCTGGTGCTGTATAATCTGCATGACATTATTGTACTAGGTTTCCCTTTGTTACAGTCTAATAATCCTGTTTTGGATTGGAAATCTGTGTCTGTGACCAGTTGGGGCTGCCAATGTGTTAATGCCGACACTCCTGTTTTTTCTGCCTCTCCCCATTCTCAGGATGTTCCTGACTTTTTGACTGATTTTTCGGATGTATTTAGTGAAAGTAAATCTGCATCCTTGCCCCCTCACAGGAGCTATGATTGTGCTATTGAATTAGTGCCTGGTGGTAAATTTCCTAAAGGTCGCCTTTTTAACTTGTCTGTACCTGAACACGATGCTATGCGATCTTATATCAAGGAGTCATTGGAGAAGGGTCATATCAGACCATCCTCTTCAAGCTTGGGTGCCGGTTTTTTCTTTGTGGCCAAAAAGGATGGTTCATTGGGGCAGTGTATTGATTATCGTCTCTTGAATAAGATCACTGTGAAGTATCAATATCCGTTACCCTTGATTTCTGACCTGTTTTCTAGGGTGAAAAGTGCTTGTTGGTTTACCAAGCTTGACCTCAGGGGGGCGTATAACCTTATTCGCATTAAGCACGGGGATGAATGGAAGATGGCGTTTAATACCCAGAGGGGCATTTTGAGTACCTAGTGATGCCCTTTGGGCTCACTAATGCTCCTTCCGTCTTCCAATCCTTCATGAATGATATTTTCAGGGATTTTGTGGATAAATTTCTGATTGTTTATTTGGATGATATCTTGATTTTTTCCAATGACTGGGACTCTCATGTGAAACATGTTCGGACTGTGTTCCAGATTTTGAGAGAGAATGCACCGTATGTGAAGGGATCAAAGTGTCTTTTTGGCGTACAGAAGGTCTCATTTCTGGGATTCATTTTGTCTCCGTCTGTTATTGAAATGGACCCCGGTCAAGGTTCAGGCCATCTTTGATTGGGTCCAACCTACTTCATTAAAGGCTCTTCAGAGATTTTTGGGTTTTGCCAATTTTTATCGTAAATTTATTGGTAATTTCTCTGTTATTGTTAAACCATTGACTGATTTGACCAAAAAGGGTTCTGATGTGGTGAATTGGCCTCCTGAGGCAGTCTCTGCGTTTCAGGAACTTAAGCAGAGATTCACTTCTGCTCCTGTTCTACGGCAGCCTGATGTTTCTCTACCATTTCAGGTGGAGGTTGATGCCTCTGAAATTGGGGCAGGTGCTGTTTTGTCCCAAAGAGATCCAGAGACCTCTAAGAGTAACCCTTGTGCCTTTTTCTCTAGAAAATTTTCTCCAACTGAACGTAATTATGACGTGGGTAATCGGGAGTTATTGGCCATGAAGTGGGCCTTTGAAGAGTGGAGACATTGGCTGGAAGGAGCCAAACATCAGGTGGTGGTCCTCACGGACCATAAGAATCTGGTTTATCTCGAATCAGCCAAGCGACTTAATCCTAGACAGGCCAGGTGGGCCTTGTCTTTCACACGTTTTAATTTTGTGGTTTCTTTTTTTCCAGGCACTAAGAATGTTAAGGCGGATGCCCTCTCGAGGAGTTTCTTTGCGGACTCTCCTGAGTTATCTGATCCTACTGTTATTTTGAAAGAGAGAGTAGTTCTTTCCGCCATCTCGCCCAATTTGAGACTGGCTCTGGAAGGGTGTCAGGAGGATAAACCTGAGCGCTGCCCTATTGGGAAATTGTTTGTCCCAGACCAGTGGAAGAAGAGTGTGATGTCTGAGATTCATTGTTCCGCGTTGGCTGGTCATCCCGGGATTTTTGGTACCAGAGACTTGGTGAGTCGGTCCTTTTGGTGGCCTACTTTGTCTCGTGACGTCAGGGAATTTGTGCAGTCCTGCGGGACTTGCTCTCGCTCCAAGCCTTGCTCTCACTCTAGTGGTTTGTTATTGCCATTACCTGTGCCCAAGAGGCCATGGACCCATATCTCTATGGATTTTATTTCCGACCTCCCTGTTTCTCAGAGAATGACCGTTATATGGGTAATCTGTGATAGGTTTTCCAAGATGATACATCTTGTGCCATTACCTAAGTTACCTTCCTCCTCCGAATTGGTGCCTTTGTTCCTTCAGCACGTGGTTCGGTTACATGGCATTCCGGAGAACATTGTCTGACAGAGGAGTCCAGTTTGTTTCCAGATTTTGGAGGACATTTTGTTCAAAACTTGGTGTTCAATTAACTTTCTCCTCTGCTTTTCATCCTCAGACCAATGGACAAAACGAGAGAACAAACCAGACCTTGGAGACTTATTTGAGATGTTTTGTGTCTGCTGATCAAGATGACTGGGTCTCTTTTTTGCCTTTGGCTGAGTTTGCTCTTAATAATAGGGCTAGCTCTGCCACCTTGATGTCTCCATTTTTCTGCAATTTTGTGTTTCACCCTCGATTTTCTTCGGGACAGGCGGAGGCTTCTGTCTGTCCGGGTGTTGACTCTGTTGTAGAGCGAATGCAGCAGATTTGGGACCAGGTAGTGGAGAGGTTGTCTCTCTCTCAGGAGAAGGCCCAACGGTTTGCCAACCGGCATAGGACTGATGGTCCTCGGTTTAAAGTGGGGGACTTGGTTTGGTTGTCCTCAAGAAATATCCCTATGAGGGTTGCATCTCCAAAGTTTAAGCCTAGGTTCATTGGACCTTATAAGATCATGGAGATTCTTAATCCTGTTTCCTTCCGTTTGCTTCTTCCAGGGACATTTAAGATCCATAACGTGTTCCACAAGTCCTTATTGAAGAGGTTTGTCGAGCCAGTGGTTCCTATGGCTGCGCCTCCTGACCCTGTTTTGGTTGAGGGCAATCTGGAGTATGTGGTTGAGAAAATATTGGATTCTCGTTTTTCTAGACAGAAACTCCAGTATTTGGTTAAGTGGAGAGGTTTATGGTCAGGAGGACAATTCTTGGGTGTTTGCTTCGTACATCCATGCTAGGAGACTGATCAGTGCCTATCACCGAGCTCATCCTGATCGGCCTGGTTGCACAAGTGAGGGTTCGGTGACCCCTCCTCAAGGGGGGGGGTACTGTTATGAATGTGCTAGGGATGGTTTCTGAGCAAAGGCTCCCTCTGGTGGTTACAGACAGTACTGAGCCTTTCAGCGAGGAATGGCAATCTGGGATCTCTGACTGGTCTGATATAAGGGAGGTTCCCTCCCATGATGGTTGCCGGTGATCAATTGTTCTTGTCTCAATTGTGGTTCCTGGTTCATTTGGAAGTTTGCTGAGTCTTGCCTGCATCTTCTGTGTGGCCCAGCTGCGCTTGGTACACATGTTTCCTGGAGAGTGCACAGGAAGGTAATTGTGAAAACCTGATATTCATTCACATCTCACACACTTCCCAACACTACCACTAGAGGGAACCTTAGGATATATAAGGTTAGTGAAACGTAGCAGTAGTCAGCCAGTCAAGACAGCCAGTTCAGTCTGGTGCAAGCGAGTATGTTTCCTGTCAGGATAAGTTCCTGTCAGAGCTAGATCAAACTGGAGGGAGAGGAGAGAAGACTGATTCCTGACAGAGCTCAGGTAGTTCATCTTGAGCCGAAGTGGAGGCTAGTACGAGTGGAGGAAATCACTCTAGCCTAGTCAGAGCTACCTCTGAAGCCGTTATCTCAGAACAAGCTGCCTGTGTTCCCTAAGAACGTGGAAAGTGACTCTCGGAGCTACAGCGTGTATACAGTCTGACGGAACGTCCTGTGAGCTGCTCTGGACAGAGTTTAGAAAGGAAAGAAGGAAGGGGACTACAGCAGTGATAACATCGAGTCAACTGAGATCAGGTCAGTGAGCTTGGAAGAACAACTGACTATTACACCTACTGCTACCCGTGCTTATGTTAAGGGTAAGAGCAGGGCGACAGGCGAGTGGTGAAAGAAGGACAAGTGACTTAGGTGACAGATCACCTTCACTAAATTGACCGGACACCGGGTCCGAAGCATTGCTAGTACTTCATGACTAGTGATAGAAAATCCGGAGGCCTTGCTGGACTTCAAGTCGCAGAAGGTAGCCCTAAGTGTTGATACGTAACTGGAGTCAGGGAGAATGGGACAGAGTCGGTCTGATCAGCCACAACGGCTTAGTTCTTTCCAACATCTGGGTACCAGAGACAGAAAAGGCTCTACCACAATGTCAGCCGGGCGTAGCTGCTATAGTGAGAGTTAAACTTGACTTCATGCAAGTTAGGACTCACAGATATTCAAAGGTAAAGGAGGCCTTAAACCTGCTCAGCAATTCCCTGAATGTGCATTCTCCAACCTGACCAGCTTCCCGGGACATACCTGCCAACATCAGTAAAGGTATGGAAAGAGACTGAATTGTGTGTGACTGACTTCTTATCTGCACCCAGCAACACCATAGACTTTGAGGGATCAGTCCCACCTGTGGGGGACTCAACATCTAGCTGCCTAATAACATCCCCTCAGAAGATTTACCCTGCAGCGCTGGTCTTATTGATCAGAAACCACAGGTGGCGTCACAAACTATTATTCAATCCCCTGTAAATACATCCCCCATCGTATGAGCGCCCAGGGCCACGGACCGAGCTCTGCTGCCAGTGACATCCCCCATAGACTTCCATGGGCTCGGTGCCGAGTACCCCATAGCCCTGGTATTATGTGCGCATCACTTCTGCTATCAGATAAGATATTTTCTGCTTTTATTTTTGTGCTTGCTTTTTGCATTGTTCCCTGCACTTCTGTGGAGGTCAGCCAGGTCCCCTTCGGGGGCTTGTGCTCCTCTCAGTTTATCTGAAGCCACTGTTATTTGTTCATTTGCTTTTTCCTGTTTTTTCAGTGGCTGCGGCTTAGTTTTGTTACACCAGAGATCTGATTTTAGGTGGTAGAGATCATGTGATCTCAGGTGTTTTTGCAATCAGAAAAGTTGGTATTTTTTAGGGTTTTTTTTTGGATTGCAGTGAGTATCCTTTCCTGTACTTTTCTGTCTAGACAGATTGGGCCCCAGCGTTTGCTCATTCTATTTTCTGTCTGTGTCCGTGCTTCTTCTTGTCTAACCGCCATTACATGTTTGAGGGCTTCCTATTTTCTTTGGGGATCTGCTCCGGGGCAGATAGCTTTCATCTTTCTACCTTTAGGTGTAGTTATCTCTCAGGCTGTGACAAAGCGTCTAGGATCAACGTAGGAATGCTCCACGGCTACCTCTAGTTGTGTGGTTAGTTCAGGGTACTGCAATCCAATAGGTTCCAGCCTGTCTGGTGTATTGCCGTTTTTGCTTATTCTCCTCAGCTACCAAAACACAACAGTCATCCATGTAGTATAATGCACAGCCCATAGTCATCCAGAAGTATAATGCACAGCCCTGTCATCCATGTAGTATAATGCACAGCCCATAGTCATCCATGTAGTATAATGCACAGCCCATAGTCATCCATGAAGTATAATGCACAGCCCTGTCATCCATGTAGTATAATGCACAGCCCATAGACATTCATTTAAATGTATGGCCACTGATTTTAAAAAAATAATACATTTATATAAATATATAAATAAATACTAACCTTTAGTGTTGAGCGATATTGCTCGATATCTAAAAATATCGTATCGAAATTGTATCGCCGATAGCACTAAATATCGTCGATATCCGATTTCGATACCGGAAGTCCCATGTAAGTCTATGGGAACAAAATATCGAAATTAAAAAAAAACATTCTTGCCTTGTTGGTTAATTGTACATGAAGGAAAACAACAAAGACTAATGTAGAATGTATTGGGGGAGGTTGAGGAGACAATAAAGGCATACATGTTTAACCCAATGCATTGGAATAGCATTCATATATTTTTTTTTGGAAATACGTTTGGATTGACTAACAAATTGACAATGTTGTTAACCTTTTTTATATTTTGGCAAATATGTATGTTTCACAACTTCCATGCTCTTCACCTTTTTAACTTTTGCCAGTGCCACACTTTCTCCTTCATAATCTTCAGCAGCAGCATCATCTTTCTCATCACATTATTCTTCATCTTCACCTTCTTAATTTTCTTCTTAAACTTCTTGCTATTCATGTTTTTGTTTACATTACTCATATTGTTTTTATTAAACTAATTAATCTTCTTCATATTCAAATTCTTCATCTTCTTCCTCTTCATCTTCTTCATCATATTCTTATTTGTGACAGAGATTCCTGTACTTGTAATCTGTAAAAGTATGAATTTTTCATCCTTCCGTTCTTGCTGTCACAAAAGATTTAAATTACAACAGTATTTGTCCGTGTTCAGTTTAGCCTGCAGCAGCAGGCATTTTCCAGGGGCACCACGAGGAGGAACGGACTCACCCCCATACACTGCTTAGTCTTCTTCTGCTTAGAATTTATAGCATATATTTTGCTCTTCATTTTGGTCTTATACTTCATGTTCTTCTGCTTTTTGATCTTTTGCTTATTGTTCTTCTGTCTCTTGTTCTGTATCTTGTAGTTTGTCTTAACCTTCTTTGTCCTGTTGGTGATCTTCTTCTTGGTAATCTTTTATTTTTTCTTTGTGATGGTGTTCAGGCTGGTTGGCTTCATGCTCGTCGTCCTTGTTGTCGTCATCTTTTTCTGGGTGGTCTTTAATGTCGTCTAATTTCCGAGAAACAGCTGACGTTACTGGAACCCTGACGGGTATCAGATGGAGCAAGAGACAATGGAAGTAACGAGGACCAGCTGACTGTGCTGGACCCCGGATGGGTAGCAGAAGGAAAAGAGGCAATGTCACAACCGAGTACCAGCTGACGTTACTGTGACACGGTTACTAAGCAGGAGGTACCTGTGCTCCAAAGCACTACCAAGGACCAGCAGACGTTGCTGGAACTCGGATACGGAGATGGAGGCACCTAGGCCAAAGGCACTGGGGAGAACCACTTGACGGTACTGGACCCCGGACGGGTAGCAGAAGGAAAAGAGGCAATGTCACAACCGAGTACCAGCTGACGTTACTGTGACACGGTTACTAAGCAGGAGGTACCTGTGCTCCAAAGCACTACCAAGGACCAGCAGACGTTGCTGGAACTCGGATACGGAGATGGAGGCACCTAGGCCAAAGGCACTGGGGAGAACCACTTGACGGTACTGGACCCCGGACGGGTAGCAGAAGGAAAAGAGGCAATGTCACAACCGAGTACCAGCTGACGTTACTGTGACACGGTTACTAAGCAGGAGGTACCTGTGCTCCAAAGCACTACCAAGGACCAGCAGACGTTGCTGGAACTCGGATACGGAGATGGAGGCACCTAGGCCAAAGGCACTGGGGAGAACCACTTGACGGTACTGGACCCCGGACGGGTAGAAGAACGCACCCATGAAAATGTAAGTTGACAGGACGCAAGCCGTCCGCAGTTACAGAATCACACAGTCCTACAGTGGGTGCTTATCCTATTGTCACAATGGAAACCGCCTTTATTTACATATCCCACAGCACACATAGGAATTACCTAAACTGCAGGCACCATAGAGTCGGCTAACCCGAATGCAACACGACAGCACAACTTATTGGAGGATAATTGACGTTCACACTGCCAGGAAACAGCTGTCGTGCTGTAACCAGGCTGGCCAGGAGTCAGTACCCCTGCCAATTACTTACGAGCAACAAATGGCGGTGTTGTAGCCCAGGGAGTAGAGTTCAGGTGGTAGAAAGATGAACATAACCGGAGACATGGAAAACGTTGCCAAACAGTTATTTAATCTGAAAACGGACAGGCAAATTCAGGTGAGATCCATGCCTTGTTCATTTTCAGAAAAGTAAGCCGGTCTACATTCTCTGAGGATAGTCGCATGCGACGGTCTGTTACTACACCACCTGCAGCACTAAAGACACGCTCAGATAATACACTGGCAGCAGGGCAAGCCAGCACCTCCAATGCATACTGGCTAAGCTCTGGCCATGTATCCAACTTAGAGACCCAAAATTTGAAAGGGGAAGAGGCATCTGGGAGTACACTTAGAGGGAAAGCCAAGTAGTCTGTCACCATCTTACGGAAACGTTTCTTCCTGGTGACTGGAGCCGTCTCGGATGGTGTAGACCTTGCTGGCGCTGTCACAAAACTTTGCCACATTTGTAACATACAGTTCTTGCCCTGTGCAGAGGCGCTGCTTCTGCTCCCTCTTGTTGTAGAGGTGTCTACACTGCCTCGACGCACAGAGCTGCTTTGTAAAGCAGTAGCAGCAGCAGCAGCAGCAGCATCTCTCTCGGCTGGAATGTACAACAGTATGGATTGCACCAGTGTGTCTTGGTACTCCTGCATTTTACGGTCCCGGTTCACCGGTGTGATGAGGGTTTGTAAGTTGTCCCGGTAGCGAGGGTCTAGGAGGGTGTACACCCAATAATCTGACGTGCTGAGAATGTGGGCGATGCGGCGGTCGTTTCTTAGGCACTGAAGCATGAAATAAACCATGTGCTGCAGACTCCCAACTGGCCAACAAAGGCTGTCCTCTGGAAGAGGCGTCATCTCTGTCTCCTCTGCATCACCCCACCCTCGCTCTACATACTGACTACAGCGTTGTGTACCTTCCTCTGTAGGGATTTCTTCCTCCTCCATTGACTCCTCCTCCTCCTCATCCTCCTCACAAAGTGAGCCCTGCCCAGCCCTTTGTGAGGAACCACGTTGCGCTGACTGTCCTGAAGGTAATTGAATTTGTGACTCCTCATCCTCCACCTGTTTCAAAACCTCTTCCTTTAGTGCTTTCAGTGATTTCTGAAGCAGGCAGATAAGGGGGACAGTCATGCTGACTAGTGCATCATCTGCACTCGCCATCCGCGTTGAGACATCAAACGCACGCAAAACGTCGCAGATGTCCTTCATAGAGGCCCACTCAGTAGTGGTGAAGTGTGAACGGCGCAAATTGCGAGTTGATTGCGCCTGTTGCAGCTGATACTCCATTACTGCTGGCTGCTGCTCACACAACCGCTCCAACATATGTAACGTGGAATTCCACCTGGTGGGTACGTCACATATGATGCGATGTTCAGGAAGGCAAAATCTGACTTGCAGAGCTGCAATGCGCGATCTGGCCATGCTGGAACGTCGCAAGTGAGCGCACTCTAGGCGGACCTTGTGCAGCAGTGCATCAAGATCCGGATAGTCCCTCAAAAAACTCCTGCACGACCAAGTTGAGCACATGTGCCAGACATGGTATGTGAGTGAGGTTGCCAAGGCCCAGAGCTGCCACCAGATTTCGGCCATTGTCACACACTACCAAGCCTGGCTGCAGATTAGCTGACAAAAACCACACGTCGCTCTCCTGCTTGATGGCATCCCAGAGCTCCTGCGCTGTGTGGCTTCGATTCCCCATGGGAATTAATTTCAGGACGGCCTGTTGACGTTTGGCCACGGCTGTGCTCATATCGGTCGCAACAGGTAAGCGTTCACGGGTCCATGTGGAGGTATACCGTGACGGCTCGTGCAGCGATGATTCTGAGGAACTGGAGTAGGAGAAGGAATCAATGTGCACAGACTGGATTCCTGCAATCCTTGGAGTTGGCAGAACACGTACAGCGCCACTGGCAAGATCTGTACCCGGCTCCACAACATTGACCCAATGGGCAGTGAGGGAAAGGTATCGTCCCTGGCCATGGGTACTGGTCCACGCATCAGTGGTCAGGTGGACCCTGCTACTGACGGCGTTTAGTAGCGCATGCTTAATGTTTCCCTCGACATGTTTTTGCAGAGCAGGGACAGCTTGCCTGCTGAAATAAAATCGGCTTGGCACATTATATTGTGGGACTGCCAATGCCATAAAGTTCCTGAAACTGTCAGTCTCCACCAGCCTGAATGACAGCATTTCAAGGGACAGGAGTTTTGCAAGGCCAGCATTCAGAGCCTGTGCTCGTGGATGGTTTGCCGAGTATGGCCGTCTTTTATCCCATGCCTGTGTTACCGATGGCTGTTTTTTGTACTGGGAGTGTGACGATGACTGTGAACTTGCTGCAGTGGGTGGAATAACAGTTTGTCTATGGACAACAGTGACCGAGGTTCTTCCATGGAGATCCTGTGAGGAAGCCAAAACAGGTGTGTGAGAGCTGGAGGTAGAGGCTCGAACATGACGTAAAGATGTAGGTGCTGCTGTAGGTTGGCCTACATCTCCAGTGTGTCTTTGGAACTCAGCTACGTGCTTTGTCCGTACATGTGTCCACATATTTGTGGTATTCAGGTTCCTGATATTTTTACCTCTTTTAACTTTTTGCTTACACAGCTTGCATTGAACATAGCAAATATTATCTACAAGTCTGTCAAAAAAGGACCACGCAGTGCAAGTCATGGGAGCGCCAATTTTGACATTTCTAAGAGAACTGCTCCCAACAGGTGCCAAACTGGAGGCTACAGGCAAGCGAGTCTGCAGCCTACCTCTCCCTCCTCTTTGTACCGTTGGGACAATCTCTTCCTCAGAGCTGCTCCCACCACCTTGCTGTTGCTCACGCCATGTTGGGTCTCGGACTTCATCATCTCCACTACCCTCTTCCAACACCTGCTGCTGTTGGATGGTCTGGGCAGCACCATGCTCCACAAAACCTGGCACCTGAGTCTCATCATCATCATAAGATGCGTTCTGCGGTGTGCTGTCCATCGGCACTGGCTCACCCGCCTCTTCAGATTGAGAGAGACACAGCTGTTGCGCATCACTGCATACTCCCTCTTCTTCAAATTGCAGAATGCTGCTTGCCTGTGCCCGTGTTTGCGAGCCAACAGATTCTGAGAACAGAAGCAGAGACTCAGCTGGCTCCTGTACAGAACTCTCTGACTGCCTTGGCAATTTGACAGGCGGTGAACAGACAGATGGTTGCTCAACAGTGTTGTGTTCCTGAGAGGAGGTGGAAGGAATTGAAGTCGATGCATTGGCTGCCATCCAACCAACAACGGCTTCAATTTGTTCTTCCCGCAGCAGGGGGGCACGCCGAGCTCCTACCAAAGTGCGCATAAAGGAACGCTCACAGGGATAAATGGTGGATGCTGTGTCACTGAGGGCGGCAGCAGACACAGAATCCCCACGTCCTCTCCCTGCTGAAACTCCACGGCCACGACCACGTGCCTTACTCACTGACTTCTTCATCTTGGTAGATTGATAAAGAAAGTCAGAAAAGTTATAACTTAAGGCCTAAGTGTGGTTATTACGCAGAGACTGAAGTGAACACTGAAACACAACTGTTCACAAATCACAATCTGTGAAAGGCTACTCCTTTGTCTACTTCTATAGTGTTTGCAACCAATGTATTGGATACGGATGGAAGCGCGTCACACTAATAGTTAAATTGCATGGAGCAGCAAGAATTACACTGAAGGAAAAAAAAAAGAGTCTGTGAGTGACAGGTGCAGATGCCTACAGACAGCGTTGCATGCAGAGCAAACTGCAGCGTCACCTGCACTCACACACACCTTGCAGAGCTGTTAAAACACTGCAGGCAAAAGGAAGCTTTACACAGCGGTTGGTGCTAGCCTGCCTACAGCACAGTACACTAAATCGCAATCTCTAACTGTCCCTCAGAGTCAGCACAGCAGCGTTCTGTCCCTTACTGAATTCACAGCACAGTGACGCTAAAATGGCGGCGGCGCCTTTTATACACTGAAGAAAAAAAAAAAAGAGTCTGTGAGTGACAGGTGCAGATGCCTACAGACAGCGTTGCATGCAGAGCAAACTGCAGCGTCACCTGCACTCACACACACCTTGCAGAGCTGTTAAAACAACACTGCAGGCAAAAGGAAGCTTTACACAGCGGTTGGTGCTAGCCTGCCTACAGCACAGTACACTAAATCGCAATATCTAACTGTCCCTCAGAGTCAGCACAGCAGCGTTCTGTCCCTTACTGAATTCACAGCACAGTGACGCTAAAATGGCGGCGGCGCCTTTTATAGTGCATTCTGACATCATTTCAGCATCCAATCACAGCCATGCCATTAGTTAACATGACCGCAGCAGTACAGGATGTGCCCACACTTCTTAGGATTCCTTATTGGCTGAATAAAATCACATTGCCTCGCAAATAATTATGGGAACTTCCGATTCCGGTATTCGATAAGACGAAAATATCGAAACGAATTATCGAAAGGCCGATAGAGCTAATATCGGCCGATAGCCGATATTTGCATTATCGTATCGCTCAACACTACTAACCTTCCCTCTGCTCCCCTGCCGCTCAGCGTCCTCTTGTGAAGTTCAGCAGCAGACTTCATTGTGCAATGGAAGCGCATGATATTACTTCCATGCACCCCCAGTCACGTGCACGCCGATGGTCCAAGTACGCATATCCATTTAAAGTTTCTGCTGGCGTTGGTGGGCCTCTGACCCGCCAGACCCGGTCGCTGCAGCAACCATGGTCATTGCACCACTACCTTTAGTGGACTTGAAGATGCGATTGTCTGATTGCTTATGCTATACACAGCAATGCCACAGCATTACTGCATATAGCAAAAATTATGGCCTCCTTTGACGCTCCATCACAGGCAGGGTTTCAAAGGAGCTCCATAATGACAGGCACAAGGGTAATCACCTGACCTCCAGCTGTCATGACAGGTCCTGCATCATCTGCCGGGTATGGACCGGTATGGGGCGGGCGCGCTGCTTGAGCCTGCTCCACACACCCACTTCCGACTTGTACTTGTACGGCGGATGTTGTGAAGGGGCTAATGGTTGTGTGTGGAATATTCTGCCACATTGAATACACTTGGGCAAATCATCAAAAGCTGCTACTGGCAGCTGCCAGGTACCATTCCAGGTAGACTAACAGCTTGGCACTACGTTGATTTGGTAGTGGAAGCAGAGGTACAGCCATGTCTCCAAAGTGTCTCTGACCGTATTTAACACATGACAACGGCAGGTCGCATGTTTCTCATTATACTGTGAGCAGCCTGCTAGGCCTAAATGCGCTACCATGGCCTGAAGTATTTCTGGACTTGTCTCTCATTGAGCATATTTGTGACATTACTAGTTGGCAATTACAAAGGGAGCTGCCAGCAGCGGATTTTGATAATTTGCCCAAGTGTTTTCAGCACGGCAGAACATTCCTCAGACAACCATTATCAACCTTATTTATAGCAGCCAAGGCTGTAAGTGCAGGGTTTTCTGCATGTGGTGCTTATTAACAATGCTAAATAAATCAAGATGATTTGAAAATTTTCTTTCCATTTTTTTCTTCATTTGCATATCAGTAATATGTCTATCCATCCTGGGATTTCCATAACTCCATGACTTTTCCATCTTGGTGTTGCAATTTCAATGTTGAGGAGTGTAAGTGGCATATAGTAAATTGAGGCCTTTTCACAAAGTTTGCATTGCTACCCTGGACCATCAAAATATACCTCTACTCCCCACCTTATGGCCTGAATCAGAGAAAAGTCCAATTCTGGCTATTTTTGTCTGTTAAAAATGGAGATTACTAACACTGTTTGTAGGACACTGAGACTCACTCAGCATTAGGCCCACTTCACACGTTCATTTTTTATGTCCGTATGAAGTCCGTTTTTTAAGGACCGCAAATACGGACACATGTACACCCATTGTATTCAATGGTGTTGCGCACATGTCAGGTTTCTCACATGGACTGTGTATTCGTGTGAAAAACCCACAGACATGTCCTTTTTTTTCCGCCAGCACGAAGGAAATGCGTGCCGCACACATGCACACTGATGACAAATGGATGACAACCGTATGACATCTGTGTGAGCATCTGGGGAAAGCTGTACAGTTTTTTGCTTTTCAATGCCACTGGTTACTGACTACAACTACCATCATCCTCACCTGATGACAGTTGTAGTTAGCACACGCCGCCTGGGAATAGCGCTAACTACAACTGTCATCATCCTCACCTGGTTTCCCTGCGATCAGCACGACCAGGCGGGGCTGATGATTGTTGTAGCCAGCGCATTAAATAAATAAAGTTAAAAAATGGTGTGGGATCCACTTATTTTTATTAACCAGTTGAGGGAAAGCAGACAGCTGGGAGATGGTGTTATTAATCTGGGAAGGAGCCAATACCCATAAAGGTTCAGTCTATTAATATCAGCTCACAGGTGTCTGCATAGCCTTTACTGGTTATTAAAAAAGGAAGACCCCCAAAAAAAGACGTGGGGTCCCCCAATTTTTAATAACCAGCAAAGGCTAAACAGACAGCTGTGCAATGATCTTAATAAGCTGGGAAGGTGCCATAGATATTGACCACCTCCCAGATTAATAATATCAGCCCTCAGCCTCCCCAGAAATGGCACAACCATTTAGATGCTCCAATTCTGGCACTTAGCCTAAGCTCATATTACATCTACTACATATTGGGATAGGATCTTGGAGATGGAAATACCCCGTTAAGCGTCCCTATGCTGCCAACGCTAATGTTGTTATAGTGTTACCCGTAGTGACCAATCAGTGCTCAGCTTTCATTTTTCAAACTGCTCTGGAGCAATTAAACCTGCGCTGTAATTGGTTGCTATAGGCAACAAGGTCAGCTTTGTGTTAAGAAATATGGCTTTGATAAATGGAGCTCTATAGAGTAAGTTTTTATAGTTACCCCCCATCTCCAATGTCTCTTTATAGATGTTCTATGGGAATGTGGACAAGGATACACCGGTGCAGACAGATTTTCCAGAACCCATGGTAGCAAGATTCCTGCGTATATATCCCCAGACCTGGAATGGCAGCCTGTGCATGCGCATGGAGGTCTTAGGATGTCCAATATCCAGTAAGAAATAATAATTTTATTTTATTATTTTAATAAAAATGTTGGTATATTCGGAATGACAACAACTGTACTCTGCACTGGATTAAACTATGTTCCAAATTATTATGCAAATTGGTTTTAAGTGTCATAGCGTTTTTTGTTTATTTTTTTGTAAATGAAACCCATTGATGGTATTGTGTCTCAGGGTTCTTTGGATCACTGAAATCAATCTCAGATACCTGTGATAATTAGTTTGCCATGTGAGCCCAATAAAAGGAAAACTGGATGTTCCACACTATTAAGCAGGCCAGAGTTTTCAAGTAATATGGGAAAGAAAAAGGATCTCTCTGCTGCTGAAAAGCATCAAATAGTGCAATGCCTTGGTCAAGGGATGAAAACATTATGTGATCATCGTACTGTTAAGAGATTTGTGGCTGATTCTGAGCACAGACGTGTTCGTGCTGATAAAGGCAGAATGAGGAAGGTTTCTGCCAGGCAAGTTCATCGGATTAAGAGAGCAGCTGCTAAAAAGCCATTACAAACCAGCAAACAGATATTTGAAGCTGCTGGTGCCTCTGGAGTCCCTCGAACCACAAGGTTTGGGATTCTTCAAAGGCTTGCTGTGGTGCTGAAACCTGCGATTCGGCCACCCCTAAACAGTGCTCACAAGCAGAAACGGTTGCAGTGGGCGAGACATACATGAAGACTAATTTTCAAACAGTCTTGTTTACTGATGAGTGTTGAGCAACCCTGGATGGTCCAGATGGATGGAGTAGTGGATGGTTGGTGGATGGCCACCATGTCCCAACAAGGCTGCGACGTAATCAAGGAGGTGGAGGAGTCATGTTTTGGGCTGTAATCATAGGGAAACAGCTGGTAGGGCCCTTTAAGGTTCCTGAAGGTGTGAAAATGACCTCTGCAAAGTATGTAGAGTTTCTGACTGACAACTTTCTTCCATGGTATAAAAAGCAGAAACGTGCCTTCGGGAGAAAAATCATCTTCATGCATGACAATGCACCATCTCATGCTGCAAAGAATACCTCTGAGTCATTGGCTGCTATGGGCATAAAAGGAGATAAACTCATGGTGTGGCCAGCATCTTCCCCTGACCTCAACCCTATAGAGAACCTTTGGAGTATCATCAAGCAAAATATCTATGAGGGTGGGAGGCAGTTCACATCAAAACCGCAGCTCTGGGAGGCTTCATGCAAAGAAATACAAGAAGAAACTTTCCAAAAACTCACAAGTTCAATGGATGAAAGAATTGTGAAGGTGATATCAAAGAAGGGTTCCTATGTTAACATGTAACTTGGCCTGTTAGGATGTTTTGGAGTCAAGTAGCTTTTTTGTTCAGTGAATGTGACCTCCTAATGCTGCAAATTCCACAAATGAGCATTTTCGATTCTTTAAAACAGATCAAATGTTCAAAATTCTCCTGTGCCTAATAATTTGGAACAGTGCATTTTGAGGTTTTTTTTCCATTTTGGAGATTATACTGTTATCATTGGGAGGTTTCCTCAATAAAATTCAATGCATACTCTAATGGGTGATGACTTTTATTAGACTGACTGTCATTTGCACCGACAACTTAGGAAAATCAGAGAAAAATATAATTTGCATAATAATTTGGAACATAGTGTATACATCAGAAACCCGCAAACAATCTTCATAAAATGTGAGAGATAAATCATTTACAGGACTGAGAGAATATGGAGGAAAGGAAATATGTACGAAAACTCAGTATTATACCGCTACACAGTAGGACACAGAGTCCTATGAGTCTGGATCACCCGCCAGGGCAGTGGGATACTCGGTACCGGGCCGGTGTATTGAAGGGATGTGTCACAGCGGCAGTGACCCGGTCCGTGGCCCTGGGCGTCCAATAAAAGGGGAATTATTTACAGGGGATGTTTAGAGTTTGTAGTAAGGTATTCGTGACACCACCTGTGGTATCTGGTCAATGGTGACCAGCACTGCGATGCAGATCCTCTGGGATAGATGGTGTGATGCAGCAGAGTTGGTACAGCCTCCCACAGGTGAGGCTATGAGATCCCAGGGCAGGTAGATGTAGTCAAAGATGGTAATGGTGCTGGGAGATGTAGCTGAGTGTAGTAGGTGATGCAGGAAGAAACTGAGAAACAATCAGCGAGTTGCAGTTTCCAAAGCTTTACTCACAGTTCTGGTGGCCAACAGTACTGATGCCCGCTTGGTACAGTGTCCTCCAGGTGAGGGCTCAGCAAACCCCCAGGTAGATTGGGAAACACCTTTCCAGGACTCCTTTCTATATTTGTGTTCCTTTCACTGGCCGTCTCACTGTGCTGATTTTCCCGCCTTCTATCCTTCCTGCACCTTCACAAACAGTGTCCCAGATCAGCGGCTGCGAATCCTGTCAGATAACGACTTATTTCTGCATTCCTTTGATTCTATATAGCTACCTCTCCGGCGAAGATATTTGTGGTTATTGTCTGTGATCCCTATGTTATCACAGCAGTTGACTTGCTAGCTGAGTCATAAAGTTCTCCACTAGGCTAAGGGGTCGAGTGCCCTCTGCGACCTGGTCCCTCTGCCAACAGACCGGGACCAACAGATGGCTCCTGCTCTCTCCGTATCCCTAGGACCCCTTCCTCTCTCAC
>JARQOD010000004.1:512499128-512690550 GCA_033576555.1 Oophaga sylvatica
AAATCAAGATGATTTGAAAATTTTCTTTCCATTTTTTTCTTCATTTGCATATCAGTAATATGTCTATCCATCCTGGGATTTCCATAACTCCATGACTTTTCCATCTTGGTGTTGCAATTTCAATGTTGAGGAGTGTAAGTGGCATATAGTAAATTGAGGCCTTTTCACAAAGTTTGCATTGCTACCCTGGACCATCAAAATATACCTCTACTCCCCACCTTATGGCCTGAATCAGAGAAAAGTCCAATTCTGGCTATTTTTGTCTGTTAAAAATGGAGATTACTAACACTGTTTGTAGGACACTGAGACTCACTCAGCATTAGGCCCACTTCACACGTTCATTTTTTATGTCCGTATGAAGTCCGTTTTTTAAGGACCGCAAATACGGACACATGTACACCCATTGTATTCAATGGTGTTGCGCACATGTCAGGTTTCTCACATGGACTGTGTATTCGTGTGAAAAACCCACAGACATGTCCTTTTTTTTCCGCCAGCACGAAGGAAATGCGTGCCGCACACATGCACACTGATGACAAATGGATGACAACCGTATGACATCTGTGTGAGCATCTGGGGAAAGCTGTACAGTTTTTGCTTTTCAATGCCACTGGTTACTGACTACAACTACCATCATCCTCACCTGATGACAGTTGTAGTTAGCACACGCCGCCTGGGAATAGCGCTAACTACAACTGTCATCATCCTCACCTGGTTTCCCTGCGATCAGCACGACCAGGCGGGGCTGATGATTGTTGTAGCCAGCGCATTAAATAAATAAAGTTAAAAAATGGTGTGGGATCCACTTATTTTTATTAACCAGTTGAGGGAAAGCAGACAGCTGGGAGATGGTGTTATTAATCTGGGAAGGAGCCAATACCCATAAAGGTTCAGTCTATTAATATCAGCTCACAGGTGTCTGCATAGCCTTTACTGGTTATTAAAAAAGGAAGACCCCCAAAAAAAGACGTGGGGTCCCCCAATTTTTAATAACCAGCAAAGGCTAAACAGACAGCTGTGCAATGATCTTAATAAGCTGGGAAGGTGCCATAGATATTGACCACCTCCCAGATTAATAATATCAGCCCTCAGCCTCCCCAGAAATGGCACAACCATTTAGATGCTCCAATTCTGGCACTTAGCCTAAGCTCATATTACATCTACTACATATTGGGATAGGATCTTGGAGATGGAAATACCCCGTTAAGCGTCCCTATGCTGCCAACGCTAATGTTGTTATAGTGTTACCCGTAGTGACCAATCAGTGCTCAGCTTTCATTTTTCAAACTGCTCTGGAGCAATTAAACCTGCGCTGTAATTGGTTGCTATAGGCAACAAGGTCAGCTTTGTGTTAAGAAATATGGCTTTGATAAATGGAGCTCTATAGAGTAAGTTTTTATAGTTACCCCCCATCTCCAATGTCTCTTTATAGATGTTCTATGGGAATGTGGACAAGGATACACCGGTGCAGACAGATTTTCCAGAACCCATGGTAGCAAGATTCCTGCGTATATATCCCCAGACCTGGAATGGCAGCCTGTGCATGCGCATGGAGGTCTTAGGATGTCCAATATCCAGTAAGAAATAATAATTTTATTTTATTATTTTAATAAAAAATGTTGGTATATTCGGAATGACAACAACTGTACTCTGCACTGGATTAAACTATGTTCCAAATTATTATGCAAATTGGTTTTAAGTGTCATAGCGTTTTTTGTTTATTTTTTTGTAAATGAAACCCATTGATGGTATTGTGTCTCAGGGTTCTTTGGATCACTGAAATCAATCTCAGATACCTGTGATAATTAGTTTGCCATGTGAGCCCAATAAAAGGAAAACTGGATGTTCCACACTATTAAGCAGGCCAGAGTTTTCAAGTAATATGGGAAAGAAAAAGGATCTCTCTGCTGCTGAAAAGCATCAAATAGTGCAATGCCTTGGTCAAGGGATGAAAACATTATGTGATCATCGTACTGTTAAGAGATTTGTGGCTGATTCTGAGCACAGACGTGTTCGTGCTGATAAAGGCAGAATGAGGAAGGTTTCTGCCAGGCAAGTTCATCGGATTAAGAGAGCAGCTGCTAAAAAGCCATTACAAACCAGCAAACAGATATTTGAAGCTGCTGGTGCCTCTGGAGTCCCTCGAACCACAAGGTTTGGGATTCTTCAAAGGCTTGCTGTGGTGCTGAAACCTGCGATTCGGCCACCCCTAAACAGTGCTCACAAGCAGAAACGGTTGCAGTGGGCGAGACATACATGAAGACTAATTTTCAAACAGTCTTGTTTACTGATGAGTGTTGAGCAACCCTGGATGGTCCAGATGGATGGAGTAGTGGATGGTTGGTGGATGGCCACCATGTCCCAACAAGGCTGCGACGTAATCAAGGAGGTGGAGGAGTCATGTTTTGGGCTGTAATCATAGGGAAACAGCTGGTAGGGCCCTTTAAGGTTCCTGAAGGTGTGAAAATGACCTCTGCAAAGTATGTAGAGTTTCTGACTGACAACTTTCTTCCATGGTATAAAAAGCAGAAACGTGCCTTCAGGAGAAAAATCATCTTCATGCATGACAATGCACCATCTCATGCTGCAAAGAATACCTCTGAGTCATTGGCTGCTATGGGCATAAAAGGAGATAAACTCATGGTGTGGCCAGCATCTTCCCCTGACCTCAACCCTATAGAGAACCTTTGGAGTATCATCAAGCAAAATATCTATGAGGGTGGGAGGCAGTTCACATCAAAACCGCAGCTCTGGGAGGCTTCATGCAAAGAAATACAAGAAGAAACTTTCCAAAAACTCACAAGTTCAATGGATGAAAGAATTGTGAAGGTGATATCAAAGAAGGGTTCCTATGTTAACATGTAACTTGGCCTGTTAGGATGTTTTGGAGTCAAGTAGCTTTTTTGTTCAGTGAATGTGACCTCCTAATGCTGCAAATTCCACAAATGAGCATTTTCGATTCTTTAAAACAGATCAAATGTTCAAAAATTCTCCTGTGCCTAATAATTTGGAACAGTGCATTTTGAGGTTTTTTTTCCATTTTGGAGATTATACTGTTATCATTGGGAGGTTTCCTCAATAAAATTCAATGCATACTCTAATGGGTGATGACTTTTATTAGACTGACTGTCATTTGCACCGACAACTTAGGAAAATCAGAGAAAAATATAATTTGCATAATAATTTGGAACATAGTGTATACATCAGAAACCCGCAAACAATCTTCATAAAATGTGAGAGATAAATCATTTACAGGACTGAGAGAATATGGAGGAAAGGAAATATGTACGAAAACTCAGTATTATACCGCTACACAGTAGGACACAGAGTCCTATGAGTCTGGATCACCCGCCAGGGCAGTGGGATACTCGGTACCGGGCCGGTGTATTGAAGGGATGTGTCACAGCGGCAGTGACCCGGTCCGTGGCCCTGGGCGTCCAATAAAAGGGGAATTATTTACAGGGGATGTTTAGAGTTTGTAGTAAGGTATTCGTGACACCACCTGTGGTATCTGGTCAATGGTGACCAGCACTGCGATGCAGATCCTCTGGGATAGATGGTGTGATGCAGCAGAGTTGGTACAGCCTCCCACAGGTGAGGCTATGAGATCCCAGGGCAGGTAGATGTAGTCAAAGATGGTAATGGTGCTGGGAGATGTAGCTGAGTGTAGTAGGTGATGCAGGAAGAAACTGAGAAACAATCAGCGAGTTGCAGTTTCCAAAGCTTTACTCACAGTTCTGGTGGCCAACAGTACTGATGCCCGCTTGGTACAGTGTCCTCCAGGTGAGGGGCTCAGCAAACCCCCAGGTAGATTGGGAAACACCTTTCCAGGACTCCTTTCTATATTTGTGTTCCTTTCACTGGCCGTCTCACTGTGCTGATTTTCCCGCCTTCTATCCTTCCTGCACCTTCACAAACAGTGTCCCAGATCAGCGGCTGCGAATCCTGTCAGATAACGACTTATTTCTGCATTCCTTTGATTCTATATAGCTACCTCTCCGGCGAAGATATTTGTGGTTATTGTCTGTGATCCCTATGTTATCACAGCAGTTGACTTGCTAGCTGAGTCATAAAGTTCTCCACTAGGCTAAGGGGTCGAGTGCCCTCTGCGACCTGGTCCCTCTGCCAACAGACCGGGACCAACAGATGGCTCCTGCTCTCTCCGTATCCCTAGGACCCCTTCCTCTCTCACTCCAGAAGCTTCTCTTTCTTTCTGCTTCTTTCTCTCTACTTCTGGACTAAGCTCTTCCAGCTTCTAGTCCCTTCTGAGTCACTCTCTAAACTCCTTCCTTTCCACTGCAGCCTCCCTTCACTCAGAGCTGCTTCTCCACACGTCTTACTCCTTCCTCCTCCCGTCCAAAACTCTCTAAACTCTGCCTCGTGCTTCCTCAAGCTTCACTCCTCCTTGCTACTTACTACTCCACCCACCCATACACCCTTTCCTATCTCAGTCTGGGATGAGACCATCCTCCCGCAGGGTACGTCCAGAGTGCCCAGATGTTCTAGTGTGTGTTGGGTGCAGGTGTTAGAGTCCTAGGTGGTGCTCCCTCCTTACCTGAGAGTGGGGTATCACACCTCTGGGTGAGACGCAATACCTCTGTGGTGACTGAGCCCTCAGGGGCGCCATATAACCCCCCTGTTAAACACAGCACGTCCGCGGGCTGGAATAAAGTAAACAGATGTTACTGGAAACATACAAAATTTTTAAGACATGCATGTCAATAGAAAACAATTTCAAACTCAACTTCCCTTCCTGGGAGGCACTTGTTCTTAAACGTTACATGATAACATCAACTTACACTACCTATGGTAAAAGAACATTTGGCAGCAACCGTTAAAAACTCTCAAGTTCGCTACCAAGGGTGAGCATAGTTTCCCTACTAGAATACAAAAGTACAAAAATACAAAGACATAAAAAATACCACAATATTTACATTCAGTTCTCTTCTAGTGCAGACCCCATCCGGGGTGTTTCCTACGTAGCAACCGTTGCTAGGTGGTTCGCTACTGAAATTGGACCTCTCTGTCCCTGAAACAATACTCTCTGTGATTCTCTACACATATTCTACTAAAAGTGCTTCAATTCTCATCTGTCTGTACATATTCACACTAAATGATACTGATTACCAAACTAATTTACACATTATCTAAAAATACTCTTCAATATGAAACAAGTCGGTAGCATAAAACCTTTCTTAATTCACTTTAAACATATTGTACAAATATAGTAACACTTTTATTCATACACAATCATAGCTGTCATTAAAGAGGTAATTGGCAGACACTATCCCAGCCGGGGTATCTTCAAGTGCAATTAAACATTATATCAAGTGCAACAAAACATCTTCACTCTAGTTCAATAAAACCTTTTCTTCAGTGCAAAATGAGGGACCCATCACAAACCCTCAACATAGGCCTTGGGAGGGCTTTAAGGCAACAACTGGTCTCCTCTTTGGACCATTACTTCGGCCGCGCCAAATGGGTTTTTGTTCTGAGGTCAGTAGTAGTATAGGGTGTCAACGCACCCTACAGGACTTAGGTAAAACCAAGATGGAGCACCTAAATAGATGCATAACTATTTACAAGGCAGTCAGGACCAGGCATAGTTCATGGCCTCACAGTTTGTAGAACAGGGATCAGATGAACTGGGCAAAGACCCTACCGGGTCAACTTGTAGGAAAACATGATAGAAAGCTATTTACAGTTAAATTAGGCAGTATGGTTCAGTTCTTTTTAGAAGTAGCAGCTGGTACTACCCGGTCCTCTTCAGAGAACTCATAGAGTGCCTGGGAGCTACCACTTGATGGCTGTGCAAGCACAGGACCATTCCTGTCCACGGGCACATTGCCTAGCACCAGGGTCATCGACTCCACCACGGGTGTCTGGTGTGCACTGGGTTGGTGGGGGTGTCAGGGGCTCCACGAGGGTGTCATCGGCTGCAGCAATAATGTCGTCGCCTGTTACCTGCATTTCTTCAGCGCAGGTCTCCTTCCATTGCGGCACCGCTGTTAGTTGCGTCTGCAGCTCCTCCACCTCTCCTTCCAGGAGTGCCAGGTCAGCTACCAATGACCGAGTGGAGCCTCTATCTCCCTGGCCGGGGGAGCCTTCTGCTTCCACCCCGCACCCAGCAAGCCTCCGCTCACCGCAAGCCATGGTGTCTTCCTCGAGCTCTGCCTTCTCTTCCGTTTTGTTTCCCGCCGCTGGGCTTCTCTCTACCCCCGAGGGGCGGTGTCTCTTTCCTTTGCTGCCATACCACGCTAGGACGCGAACTCCCCTAGTGGTCGGCCCCGATGCAGTTGCATAGAAATACAGGCAGGGGAGGTCCATGCTGTTTCACGCTTTCTTGGGTACCGCCCACGATGGCACGCCTCACTGCGCACCTCGTGGAGCAGCCATGTCCACCATCTTTACAGTCCAAATCACACACCCATGTGTTTAATCCTTTGCACATTCTTCTAGGCACACAGGACCCCTATTCAAGGGTCGGTTCTAGTGTTGAGCGATACTGCTCGATATCTAAAAATATCGTATCGAAATGGTATCGCCGATATCACTAAATATCGGCGATATCCGATTCCGATACCGGAAGTCCAATGTAAGTCTATGGGAACAAAAAATCGCAACTAAAAAAAACCTTTATTTCCTTGTAAACACTAAATATACACACATAGAATACATATATATATATATATATATATACATGTCATTGTGACATATATATATACATATATGTATAGTTTATACACTTCTACATAGTAAAATATCCTCTGATTCAATTGCCGGGTAAAGCCGGCTTCTGTGAAAAGACAGAAGCACCCGACATGAAATGACACTTGGTGTACATAGGGTTAACCATGTCTTTTCATGTCGTTTGCAATCTGATTTGCACAAACAATTACATCAGTCTATGTGTGCAAAATTTCACACCTGTAGGGGTTAATTAAAGGTGTAAATTCGTTGTAAAAAAAAACGGATTTTGCTACGAATTTACACCTTTAATTAACCCCTACAGGTGTGAAATTTTGCACACATAGACTGATGTAATTGTTTGTGCAAATCAGATAGCAAAGGACATGAAAAGACATGGTTAACCCTATGTACACCAAGTGTCATTTCATGTCGGGTTCTGCATTTTCACAAAAGCCGGCAATTGAATTAGCGGCTATTATACTATGTAGAAGTGTATGAACTATAAATATAAATATATATATATATGTGTCACAAATTCAATGACATGTATATATATATATATGAGGTGTAAAATTGTTTAAAAAAAATGCGTGGGCTCCCGCCCTATTTTCGCAACCAGACAGACAAAGCCAGCGAATGGGGGCAGATAATAATAGCCCAGAGAGGGACCATTATTTTTGGCCCCCCCTGGCTACTAACATCTGCTCCCAGACACCCCAGAAAAGACAAATCTATAATTAGATTCGCCCTTTCTGGCACTTTGCCCCTCTATTCCCATTGCCCTGTAGCGGTGGCGAATGGGTTAATAAGGGGTTAAAATGACCTTGCAATTGAAAGGTCACTTTAAGCCAGGTTAATAATTGAGAGCTGTCAATTAGACAACTATCAATTATTAATCCTATTGTATGAAAGAAAAATCAAACACACACACTTTAATAAAAAAGAAGTTTAATGAAATAATCACACAGTTTTTGACCATATTTTATTTACCTGCTAAAACCATTTCCTGTAATAAAAATAAAATAATAAAGCAAAATTATTCTTACCTATCCCATGCACAGTCAGGTCCCACGGTGTAATCCTTCAGAAAGGGTTAATGTTTACTGCAGGGACCGCAGCTAATGCTGCAGCCTCACAGTAAACCCCCAAATGAATGAGCTCCTCTCCTGGCTGACAGGAGAGGAAGTGGAAAGCTTAATTGATTGCTTTCCACTTTCACTTCAGGTCAGCCAGGGACACCATCAGTGACGTCAGAGGGAACTGATTAACAAAAATAGGGGTTCCCTTCGAAAAAAAAATGGCGTGGGGTCCCCCCTATTTTTGTTAACCAGCCAGATGAAGCAGACCGCTGAGGCCTGGATTTTCAGGCTGTTAAGGAGCCAAGATCCATGGACCTTGCCAGCCTGATAATACCAGGCCACAGCAGTCTGCATATCTTGGCTGATTAACAAAAATAGGGGATCCCCTGGAAAAAAATTGGCGTGGGGTCCCCCCTATTTTTGTTAACCAGCCAGATGAAGCAGACCGCTGAGGCCTGGATTTTCAGGCTGTTAAGGAGTCAAGATCCATGGACCTTGCCAGCCTGATAATACCAGGCCACAGCAGTCTGCATATCTTGGCTGATTAACAAAAATAGGGGATCCCCTGGAAAAAAATTGGCGTGGGGTCCCCCTATTTTTGTTAACCAGCCAGATGAAGCAGACCGCTGAGGCCTGGTTTTTCAGGCTGGTAAGGATCCAATATCCATGGACCTTGCAAGCCTGATAATACCAGGCCACAGCAGTCTGCTTAGCTTGGCTGGTTAACAAAAATAGGGGATCCCCTCGAAAAAAAAACGGCGTAGGGGTCCCCCTATTTTTGTTAACCAGCCAAGTAAAATGCAGACTGCTGCGGCCTGGTATTAAAAGACTGTCAAGGCCCATGGATTTTGGCCCTCAACAGCCTGATAATACCAGGCTACAGCAGCCCCACATTTGGCGCATCAAAAGATGTGCCAATTGTGGCACTTTATCCGGCTCTTCCACTGCCCTGTAGCGGTGGCAAGTGGGGTAATAAGGGGTTAATGTCACCGTTGATTGCACGGTGACAATAAGCCCGGTTAATAATGGAGAGGTGTCAATAAGACACCGATCCATTATTAATCCCAAAGTTATTAAATGTTTAAAAAAAAGACACAGCAAGAAAAAAGTCTTTTAATGAAATAAAAGAGACAACACAGTTTTCATTAATTTTATTGTACTCTCATTCCTGCGACGCCATCGATCTCCTGTAAAAAAAGGAAAAAAACAAACCAACAGTATACCACCTGTCCGACGCAGTCCATAGTAACGACAGTCCCACGACGATCCAGCTCTGCTACATCGCAATGACAGGCAGAGCCTGTCATCGCGACGCAGCACAGCTGATTACCTTCTTCCCCGGCGGTGACGTCATCGGACTGACTGCTTTACGGCCGGGATTACCCAGCAGTCACTGCAGTTATGCGGAGAAACTGCATGTGACCGCCGGGGAGAAGAGGATGGCGGCCATGAAGCAGTCCAGGCCGTGACCGCCGGAGATCTTCTGCCAGGTAAGTGCCGCTGACTCCTGACAGACCCGACCGACGGACACTGACAGTGACAGACCCGACCGACGGACACTGACAATGACAGTGACAATCCCGATTCCGGTATTCGATATGACGAAAATATCGGTATTCGGAATCGAAAGGCCGATACAGCTAATATCGGCCGATATCCGATATTTGCAGTATCGTATCGCTCAACACTAGTCGGTTCATCCTGTTCGTGATGCCAAAATGGATCGCCCGCCAGGGCAGTGGGATACTCGGTACCGGGCCGGTGTATTGAAGGGATGTGTCACAGCGGCAGTGACCCGGTACGTGGCCCTGGGTGTCCAATAAAAGGGGAATTATTTACAGGGGATGTTTAGAGTTTGTAGTAAGGTATTCGTGACACCACCTGTGGTATCTGGTCAATGGTGACCAGCGCTGCGATGCAGATCCTCTGGGATAGATGGTGTGATGCAGCAGAGTTGGTACAGCCTCCCACAGGTGAGGCTATGAGATCCCAGGGCAGGTAGATGTAGTCAAAGGTGGTAATGGTGCTGGGAGATGTAGCTGAGTGTAGTAGGTGACGCAGGAAGAAACTGAGAAACAATCAGCGAGTTGCAGTTTCCAAAGCTTTACTCACAGTTCTGGTGGCCAACAGTACTGATGCCCGCTTGGTACAGTGTCATGTATAGTGTACAGTTCCTATAGCGTCTTGTGCTTGGGTGCGAGGAAAACACAGGAGACATAGGTTGAAATTAAATGACTTGTATTACTTCATACAAGCATGCTGAAAAGTTCACACAGTTTGCAGGAACAGCGACAGGAGACACAGCAGGCCAGAGTAACTTCAAGCACTACAATAAATCTCCAAAGCAGGTTCAGGATCTCTTCTCTGTACCGTAATTCCTCTGCAAACATGGATTCACCAAACAGCAGGTTTCCAGAGTCCAAAAGTGTTCCAAGGTTCCTCAGTAGGGAATAGCTGGAGTACAAGTCCAAGGCTTCCAGGAGTCAGGTCACAGACTGACTGAGGCTTGATTCAGGAGCACTGATTGTTCAGCTGAGGCTGCTTAAGAAGCAAGAGGGAAGAATCAGGGCGGGAACATGAAAACTGGAAACTCCATATTAACTGAGGGCAAGAGCTGCAGAAAGACAGAAAGCAAAATGGCCGACGGAAAACTGAGTTTCAAGGAACATGTCAACAGAGACAAAGAACCTTACATACAGTGTCCTCCAGGTGAGGGGCTCAGCAAACCCCCAGGTAGATTGGGAAACACCTTTCCAGGACTCCTTTCTATATTTGTGTTCCGTTCACTGGCCGTCTCACTGTGCTGATTTTCCCACCTTCTATCCTTCCTGCACCTTCACAAACAGTGTCCGAGATCAGCGGCTGCAAATCCTGTCGGATAACGACTTATTTCTGCGTTCCTTTGATTCTATATAGCTACCTCTCCGGCGAAGATATTTATGGTTATTGTCTGTGATCCCTATGTTATCACAGCAGTCGACTTGCTAGCTGAGTCATAAAGTTCTCCACTAGGCTAAGGGGTCGAGTGCCCTCTGCGACCTGATCCCTCTGCCAACAAACCGGGACCGACCGATGGCTTCTGCTCTCTCCGTATCCCTAGGACCCCTTCCTCTCTCACTCCAGAAGCTTCTCTTTCTTTCTGCTTCTTTCTCTCTGTAGCGTCGGCGTCCCTGCCTTCTGCCAGGCAGGGACGCTGTTCCCCTGCAGCAGCGTCCTCTGCCAGGCAGGGACGTCGCCCCCCTTACCCTTCCTCAGCGTCCTCCTTCCGCCCTGCTGGGGCCGCGCGCTCCTTCCCTGCTGCTGGACTTAGGGCGCGCGCCCGCGCCCTCCCCCGCTCTTAAAGGAGCCGCGCGCATTTTTCAAATAAGTCCCCGGCCAATGCCGGAGGACTCCACCCTATATTAAGGGCTTCCTCCTTAATGGAGGTGCCCGAGCAATGTTGTTGTTGCACTGTTTCACTCTGCTTCAGCCCTCAGGTCCCGTTACCAGTTACCTGCCTGTTTCCTGCCCGTTTGCTGTATGCTACCTGTCCGCAAGTCTACCCGGAGGTTCGGACGTCACAAGTGGTGATCCACGGCTATTCCAGAGACTCTTGCCTGCTCGCTTGGGAGCGATCATCTTCCATCTGACTGCAGCCCTACCCGGAGGTTCGGACGTCACAAGCGGTGATCCCCGGCTATTCCAGAGACTCTTGCCTGCTCACTTGGGAGCGATCATCTGCCATCTGACTGCAGCCTACCGGGAGGCTTCACCATCTCAGGTCGTATATACCTGTCCATCTAGAGACTGCCCCGGTTACTTGCTGTGACAACCTGCCTGTCAATCCAGAGACTGCCCCGGTCACTTGCCGTGACAACCTGCCTGTCTATCCAGAGACTACCCCGGTCACTTGCTGTGACAACCTGCCTGTCAATCCAGAGACTGCCCCGGTCACTTGCCGTGACAACCTGCCTGTCTATCCAGAGACTGCCCCGGTCACTTGCCGTGACAACCTACCTGTCAATCCAGAGACTGCCCCGGTCACTTGCCGTGACAACCTGCCTGTCAATCCAGAGACTGCCCCGGTCACTTGCCGTGATCCTTTCCCGTATAACCAGAGACTGCCCCGTCACTTGCCGTGACTTCCTGTCCGTCTCCCTGGGCGCCACCCGCTCTCTTACAAGTATAACCTTCTTGTATAAATAAAGCTCAGAGGTTCCACCTACCTGACCCGTTACAGTTTTCTCGGGCCATGGAACCCGGTGGCACCCAAACCCCTTCGCTATCTGACCTGTGTCATGAACTGTCTCGTCAGAGGTCTCAACAGGAGTCCATCCTGGGTCATCTGCGGTGTGTTAATTCCCGCCTGGACACTCTGAATACTTCCCCGACAACCACCGCGAGCACCATGACCCGCAATCCGGCAGTTCCGCTGCTTACCAACTCCGTGGTTTCTATTCCAGGACCTCGACTTTCAGCTCCTCCTCGGTTTGGAGGCGACCCTGCTCTGGCTCGGGGTTTCATCAACCAATGTACCCTGCATTTTGAACTCCTGGCACACCAGTTTAACTCTGACCGGGCCAAAATTGCCTTCATCATGTCACATCTCACCGGAGAGGCCCTGGCCTGGCTAAATCCTCTTTGGGAAAGAGAAGATCCTCTGGTGTCTAACCTGTCTGCTTTTCTCTTAGCCTTCCGGAAGGTATTCGATGAACCCGGACGGAAGACCTCCTCTGCATCATCTCTGCTGCGTCTTATCAGGAGAGTCTCACCGTGGGTCAATATGCCATAAGGTTTCGTACCCTTGCCTCAGAGCTGGCTTGGGATAATGACGCTCTGATAGCTGTCTTCTGGGAGGGCCTGTCCGGCCGCATTAAAGATGAACTTGCCGGTCGAGACATTCCAACCTCTCTCGATGACCTCATAACTCTGGCCAATCGAATTGATCTACGGTTCCAGGAGCGAGCCAAAGAGGTCACCGTGAGAGAAGGTTTCCTCGCCTAGCTCCTTCATTTCAGAGACCTGTAACTCCTTCCATATCTCCTCAAGTGCCCCCGGCAGAGCCCATGCAGGTCGACCAGACCAAGATGGTCAAAGCCCGTCAGGACTCACGCCGTGCTGAGGGGAGTTGCTTCTACTGTGGCAGTAAGGAGCACCGGATCCGTACCTGCCCAGAGAGGTCGGGAAACGCCTGTGTCTAGGTTCGCTCGGAGAGGTCCACCTAGACAAGAATAAATCCTCTTCATCTCTGCTGCTGTCTGTCTCAATTCTCCTCGGTGAGAACCGTTACTTCGAACTAGCCCAACTTGATTCTGGAGCAGCTGGGAATCTCGTTTCACAGGCTCTGGTAGAGAAATATCGCATTCCCACCAAACCTCTGCTTGAACCAGTATCTGTTGCTGCTGTAGATGGGGGTCTTCTACCACGTCCCATCCAGCTTATCACCGAGGCTATAACCCTGCAGGTGGGAATGTTACATTCTGAGAGTATCTTATTTCATGTTCTACCTGGACTCTCTCACGCTTTCTTACTAGGTCTGCCTTGGCTCCAAAAGCATGCACCCGTGCTCGACTGGCAGACTGGAGAGATTCTTCGCTGGGGACAGGACTGTTATCAAACGTGTCTGGTGCCTGTTCATCCTGTCCGTCCTTCTCCTACACCTGCTAATCTACCAGGACTCCCGATTCCATATTGGTCTTTCGCTGATGTCTTTAATAAAAAGGAAGCAGAGACATTACCCCCACACAGACCGTATGATTGCCCGATCGACCTGCTACCTGGTACTACGCCTCCCCGTGGGCGTATTTACCCATTGTCCGCTGCTGAGACCAGGTCGATGTCCGAATATATCGAGGAGAACTTGGCCAAAGGATTCATCCGGAAATCTACCTCCCCAGCGGGAGCAGGTTTCTTCTTCGTAAAAAAGAAAGACGGATCTCTCCGTCCCTGTATTGACTACAGAGGCTTAAATTTGATCACGGTGAAGAATAAGTACCCTCTTCCGCTCATTCCAGAATTGTTTGATCGACTTAGAGGGGCGAGAATCTTCACCAAACTGGATCTTCGTGGGGCATACAACCTGGTTCGTATCCGTCGGGGAGATGAATGGAAGACGGCATTCAACACCCGGGACGGCCACTACGAGTATTTGGTGATGCCCTTTGGTCTCTGTAATGCTCCAGCAGTCTTTCAGGAGTTGGTCAATGACATCTTTCGGGACCTCCTCTACTCTTGCGTTGTGGTGTACCTAGACGATATCTTGGTCTTCTCTCCGGACCTCCAGTCTCACCGGAGGGATGTTCGTCAGGTTCTGCTCAGGCTCAGGCAGAATCACCTCTTCGCCAAATATGAGAAGTGCCTCTTTGAGCAGACCTCGCTTCCGTTTTTGGGCTACATCATTTCTCAGACAGGCCTACGAATGGATCCGGAGAAACTGTCTGCCATCGAGAAGTGGCCTCGACCGGAGGGGTTGAAGGCCATTCAGCGGTTCCTGGGATTCGCCAACTATTACCGCCTCTTCATACCGCACTTCTCTTCCAGGACTGCTCCAATCTCCGCGCTCACCCGCAAGGATGCTAACCCCAAACAGTGGACGCCCGAAGCAGAGGAGGCCTTTCTTTCCTTAAAACAGGCCTTCTCTTCCGCTCCAGTGCTGCATCGCCCGGACGGCAACAAGCAGTTCTTCCTGGAGGTGGATGCTTCCTCCTCTGGAGCCGGAGCGGTACTCACTCAAAAATCTTCATCCGGGAGGATGGTATCCTGCGGCTTCTTCTCCAAACTCTTCTCCTCCTCCGAGCGCAACTACTCCATAGGAGACCGAGAGTTATTGGCCATCAAGTTGGCATTGGAGGAGTGGCGTTACCTACTCGAGGGGGCTCTTCATCCGGTAATCATTTACACGGACCACAAGAATCTGGCTTACCTCCAGCATGCTCAGAGACTTAACCCTCGCCAAGCCCGGTGGTCCTTGTTTTTTGCCCGCTTCGATTTTCTCTTGCATTTTCGCCCGGCTGACAAGAACGTCAAGGCTGATGCCTTGTCCCGGTCTTTCCTGGTGTCAGATCTCGAGGAAGAACCTAAACATATCATCGATCCCGCCAGAGTGATGCGGGTGGCTCCCGTGAGTCTAAATCGTCTCCCTCCAGGTAAGACGTTCGTATCAGTAACCGACCGGAAGAGAATCCTACACTGGGGTCATTCGTCTAAACTAGCTGGCCACGCTGGTCAGAAAAAGACCCTCCAACTCATAACCCGGCATTATTGGTGGCCTACCCTGCACAAGGATGTAATAGACTTTGTATCTGCCTGTGTCTCCTGTGCCCGCAACAAAGTTCCGAGACACCTGCCTGCCGGCCGTCTTCTTCCGCTTCCTGTACCGCCTGCCCCCTGGCAGCATATAGCCATGGACTTCATAACAGATCTGCCCGTCTCTGCCGGTTGTACGGTCATTTGGGTGGTCGCTGACCGCTTTTCCAAGATGGCTCACTTCATTCCTCTGCCAGGTCTTCCGTCTGCACCCGAGTTGGCTAAAGACTTTATCCGCCACATCTTCCGTCTCCATGGTCTGCCTCGTCACATTGTGTCGGATCGTGGGGTACAGTTCACCTCACGTTTCTGGAGAGCCACTTGTAAGTTGCTAGACGTCACCTTGGATTTCTTCTCCGCTTACCACCCGCAGTCCAATGGACAAGTTGAGCGAATCAATCAGAATCTGACCAGTTATCTCGGCACTTCGTTAATGCCCACCATTCTGACTGGGTGGAGCTCCTGCCTTGGGCCGAATTCTCTTACAATAATCACGAGAGCGAATCTTCCTCCAAGTCTCCGTTTTTTGTAGTCTTCGGTCAGCACCCTCGGATCCCTGTTCCTGTCACCATCTCTGTGGACAATCCAGCTGCGGAATCTCTGGTTAGAGAATTTTCCTCCATATGGGAGAGTACCCGATCCGCACTCATTCAGTCATCCGAGCGTATGAAGAGACATGCTGACAAAAGACGTCTGGACCCTCCTCAATTCCATCCTGGGGATAAGGTCTGGCTTTCGTCCAAGTATGTCCGGCTCAAGATTCCTTCCTACAAGTTAGGCCCTCGGTTCATCGGTCCCTTTGAGATCATCAGCCAGATCAACCCGGTGTCCTATAAATTGAAACTCCCGGCCAATTTGCGCATTCCTAACTCTTTCCATGTATCTCTCCTCAAACCGGTGGTACTTAACTCTTTTTTCAAGTCTACAGGTACACCTCCTGCTCCAGTGTCTGCTGACGATGAATTTGAGGTAGAGAACATTCTGGCCACCAAAAGGGTAGGAAGAAAGACTTATTTTTTGGTGGATTGGAAGGGGTTTGGTCCTGAGGAGAGAACGTGGGAGCCTCGGGAGAACATCCATGCCCCTCTCATCCTAGCTAAATTTCTTTCTGGACTAAAGAGGGGGGGGCCTAGAGGGGGGGTACTGTAGCGTCGGCGTCCCTGCCTTCTGGCAGGCAGGGACGCTGTTCCCCTGCAGCAGCGTCCTCTGCCAGGCAGGGACGTCGCCCCCCTTACCCTTCCTCAGCATCCTCCTTCCGCCCTGCTGGGGCCGCGCGCTCCTTCCCTGCTGCTGGACTTAGGGCGCGCGCCCGCGCCCTCCCCCGCTCTTAAAGGAGCCGCGCACATTTTTCAAATAAGTCCCCGGCCAATGCCGGAGGACTCCACCCTATATTAAGGGCTTCCTCCTTAATGGAGGTGCCCGAGCAATGTTGTTGTTGCACTGTTTCACTCTGCTTCAGCCCTCAGGTCCCGTTACCAGTTACCTGCCTGTTTCCTGCCCGTTTGCTGTATGCTACCTGTCCGCAAGTCTACCCGGAGGTTCGGACGTCACAAGTGGTGATCCACGGCTATTCCAGAGACTCTTGCCTGCTCGCTTGGGAGCGATCATCTGCCATCTGACTGCAGCCCTACCCGGAGGTTCGGACGTCACAAGCGGTGATCCCCGGCTATTCCAGAGACTCTTGCCTGCTCACTTGGGAGCGATCATCTGCCATCTGACTGCAGCCTACCGGGAGGCTTCACCATCTCAGGTCGTATATACCTGTCCATCTAGAGACTGCCCGGTTACTTGCTGTGACAACCTGCCTGTCAATCCAGAGACTGCCCCGGTCACTTGCCGTGACAACCTGCCTGTCTATCCAGAGACTACCCGGTCACTTGCTGTGACAACCTGCCTGTCAATCCAGAGACTGCCCCGGTCACTTGCCGTGACAACCTGCCTGTCTATCCAGAGACTGCCCCGGTCACTTGCCGTGACAACCTACCTGTCAATCCAGAGACTGCCCCGGTCACTTGCCGTGACAACCTGCCTGTCAATCCAGAGACTGCCCCGGTCACTTGCCGTGATCCTTTCCCGTATAACCAGAGACTGCCCCGTCACTTGCCGTGACTTCCTGTCTGTCTCCCTGGGCGCCACCCGCTCTCTTACAAGTATAACCTTCTTGTATAAATAAAGCTCAGAGGTTCCACCTACCTGACCGGTTACACTCTCTACTTCTGGACTAAGCTCTTCCAGCTTCTAGTCCCTTCTGAGTCTCTCTCTGGACTCCTTCCTTTCCACTGCAGCCTCCCTTCACTCGGAGCTGCTTCTCCACACGTCTTACTCCTTCCTCCTCCCGTCCAGAACTCTCTAAACTCTGCCTCGTGCTTCCTCAAACTTCACTTCTCCTTGCTGCTTACTACTCCACCCACCCATACACCCTTTCCTATCTCAGCCTGGGATGAGACTATCCTCCCGCAGGGTACGTCCAGGGTGCCCAGCTGTTCTAGTGTGTGTTGGGTGCAGGTGTTAGAGTCCTAGGTGGTGCTTCCTCCTTACCTGAGAGTGGGGTATCACACCTCTTGGTGAGGCGCAATACCTCTGTGGCGACTGAACCTCAGGGGTGCCACATGTCTGTATTACAGAAGGGTAGGCGCTTAGTGTGCCGTCATATGGTGACTCTATAGGGAACTGTGCCGTTGGAGTAATGCTTCTTGCATATTCTCGTCCTCAAAAAAAAGGTACAAATTTGTATGCAAAATATCTTTTTTTTATTTCTGATAATTTACAAATAAATAATTCAGACTCCAAATGATACCACCACACAAAGTGCATTCATTATCACCATACCCTTAACAAATCTCAGCCCTTTTATGCTCTTTTCACAAGAATGTCTCCCTTTGTTCCCCCAAAAATAGTTATGTCCCCCATTGTTTCACCGCACAGTACTGTTCATTTTTTGTGCCCCCATATGGTGAAGTGTTCGGTGTGCACCTCCTCCATCAGTATTGTCTTTTAAACCATGAAAAATGTCCTGAATCTTCCCTAACCCCTATTTCCGCAATGAGCGCCTGGGGCGTCATTATTCCCAAACTTCCAGAGCCCAATGCAGTCTGTGGCTTACAAGAGTAATTACCGGGGTAAGGAGCCAATGGCTCTTGGATTTTTCAAAATTTCCAGTTCATCAGGATGCAAGCAGAGTGGAAAATGGCACAAGCCTGGGGATCCTTCACATTTGTAAGGCTTACACTTGTCTACAAGGGTAAAATTGTTTGAAAAGTAAGAGGTGATTTTTATTTTATTTTCGATCCCTGAATCCAATAAAAATATAGAGAAAATTCCATCACGTCCAGTTTTTTCACAGTAACTGACTCCATAGGCTTTTTTTTGCACCATACTTTGACCTCTTTGCGTGACCTTTGGTGGATGATTTTGGTGTCATAAGATTGGATAGAAATTAATTAACCCTGTGCTGCGATTGGCTGATGTGGGCAGAGAAGATTTTCTTAACCCAGCTTCCAAAGAGTGTGGTGGTGTCTATAGCACCCAATTATAGCAAATCTTTAATTTTATCTCAGCAGTATAACATATGAAAGCTGCGCTGTGATTGGTTGTTATGGGCAGCAGTAAAGACAGTTTTTTTTTTTTTAGTCACAGTTCATAACTGTGGTAGCGTCCATAGCAGCCAATCAGAGCACAGCTTTCATTTTACCTCAGTAGTAGAAGAACTGAAATCTGCACTGTGATTGGTTGCTCTGTGTAGCAAAGGCAGATTTTCTTTTTGAGAGTTCAAAAAAGTGTGGTGGTGCGCTTACCACGGTTCCTTTCAATATTTAGTGGTTGTGATGGACTAAGCTTCTGTTTCTAACAACGTGATCAAAATGGCTACAAGGGGTTGTTGTAATTCACCCCACAACTTTTGCTATATTTGCCATTATTTTGTAGTGAAGAAACAATAAAGGAACATTACGGACTTCGTTAGGTTCAAGAACATAGTTTCAGAAAGTTTAGTTGATCCCACTAAAGTTCTCCTACAACCACTCCACAATAGGCTTGGACTTAGCAGTTTGTGAAAGCTCTACCAAAAGAAGGAGAGACCTTTAAGTACCTGTATACAAGTTTCATGGACTGTCTGATGCAAAACTGAAGGAAGCCATTTTTGTGGGTCTGGATATTCAAAAACTCATGAAGGACGTGTTCGAAACAAAAATTAAAGTAGTTGAGAAAAGGGCTTGGGATTCTTTTAAAGAAGTCGTGAAGAAAGTTCTAGGTAACATCAAAGATCCAAAATTTAAGTCCATCATGGAGAACATGCTGAAACGTTTAAAAGCCTTGGGTTGTTTGATGAGTTTGAAGTTACATTCCCATTTGGACTACTTTCCTGAAAACCTTGGTGCTGTTAGCATAGAGCAAAGAGAAAAATGTCATCAGGAAATCAGTGAGATGAGATGGAACGACGATATCAAGGTAGATGGAAGAACATAATGGAGGACTACTGCTGGATGCTTCACAGAGAAGATGCGCAGGCCTTCTATAAGAGAAAAGGTATCAAGAGAAGCTTTGAAGAGAAAAGGAAAAGGTGCAAAAATTAATTTCTAATAAAGTTGTACAATGAATGTTCAATACGTTTTTAGATATAATATTGTGTTCATTTTTGGCTACAATAAAGATTTTTCTTGATCATCTCACTTGTACTTAATTTCATGCGCGTTTTGTGCAAAATCCATACATGATGGTTAAAAATAGAAGTGTTTTTTTAAAAAAAAAAACACACAAAAAAGGGCATAAGAAAATATAAGAATCAGTAATTGGATTTGAAAAAGTTTTCATAAACCCAAATTTTGCATATCTGTGTTATTTTTTTAAACAACTCTTTTTATCCCTAAATATATGCATATACAGTCATGGCCAAAAGTTTTGAGAATGACACAAATATTAATTTTTACAAAGTCTACTGCTTCAATTTTTCTAATGGCAATTTGCATATACTCCAGAATGTTATAAAGAGTGATCAGCTTAACAGCAATTACTTGCAAAGTCAATATTTGGCTAGAAAATGAACTTTATCCCCAAAACACATTTCAACATCATTGCAGCCCTGCCTTAAAAGGACCAGCTAACCTCTTTTCAGTGATTGCTCCATTAACACAGGTGTGGGTATTGATGAGGACATGGCTGGAGATCAATCTGTCATGATTAAGTAAGAATGACACCACTGGACACTTTAAAAGGAGGCTGGTGCTTGGCATCATTGTTTCTCTTCTGTTAACCATGGTTATCTCTAAAGAAACACGTGCAGTCATCATTGCAATGCACAAAAATGGCCTAACAGGGAAGAGTATCGCAGCTAGAAAGATTGCACCTCAGTCAACAATCTATCGCATCATCAAGAACTTCAAGGAGAGAGGTTCCATTGTTGCCAAAAAGGCTCCAGGGCGCCCAAGAAAGACCAGCAAGCGCCAGGACCGTCTCTTAAAAGTGTTTCAGCTGTGGGATCGGGCTACCAGCAGTGCAGAGCTTGCTCAGGAATGGCAGCAGGCAGGTGTGAGTGCATCTGCACGCACTGTGAGGTGGAGACTCTTGGAGCAAGGCCTGGTCTCAAGGAGGGCTGCAAAGAAGCCACTTTTCTCCAGAAAAAACATCATGGACAGACTGATATTCTGCAAAAGGTACAGGCAGTGGACTGCTGAGGACTGGGGTAAAGTTATTTTCTCTGATGAATCCCCTTTTCGATTGTTTGGGACATCAGGAAAATGCCTCATTCGGAGAAGACAAGGTGAGCGCTACCACCAGTCTTGTCTCATGCCAACTGTTAAGCATCCTGAAACCATTCATGTGTGGGGTTGCTTCTCAGCCAAGGGAATCGGCTCTCTCACAGTCTTGCCTAAAAACACAGCCATGAATAAAGAATGGTACCAGAATGTCCTCCAAGAGCAACTTCTCCCAACCCTCCAAGAGCAGTTTGGCGATCAACAATGCCTTTTCCAGCATGATGGAGCACCTTGCCATAAAGCAAAGGTGATAACTAAATGGCTCAGGGAACAAAACATAGAGATTTTGGGTCCATGTCCTGGAAACTTCCCAGATCTTAATCCCATTGAGAACTTGTGGTCAATCATCAAGAGACGGGTGGACAAGCAAAAACCTAAAAATTCTGACAAAATGAAAGCATTGATTGTGCAAGAATGGACTGCTATCAGTCAGGATTTGGTCCAGAAGTTGATTGAGAGCATGCCAGGGAGAATTGCAGAGGTCCTGAAGAAGAAGGGTCAACACTGCAAATATTGACTTACTGCATTAACTCATTCTAACTGTCAATATAAGCTTTTGTTACTCATATGTTTGCAATTATATTTCTGTCTGTGATAAAAACATCTGTCAAACACACATAAAAACCAGAGGGCAGCAGATCATGTGAAAATATAATATTTGTGTTATTCTCAAAACTTTTGGCCATGACTGTATGTAAAAAAAGGCACCCAGAGCTGGACAACGCCATTAAATTGGAGCTACTATGATAAAACCACTTGATATTAGGAAATTGCTTGATTAAATTTTGTCTCTTTAAATTGATATATTTTTCTTCTTCACACCGCTTTTCTCAGATATAACATCTGCTTCTTTCTAGATGTGGTCAGTTATTACAGCCAGAACGAAGTGATCACATCTGCAGATAACCTAGATTTCAAGCATCACAACTACAAAGATATGAGGCAGGTGAGTATTTCTATAGCCTCCTGCATCACCACCGCCCTTCTTTTAACTTCTTAACATCTGTTCTTTTTTGCCCAATATGCCTTTCCCCAACCAGCTCATGAAAGTGGTTAACGAAGAATGCCCAACCATCACTCGAATATATAATGTAGGAAAAACGGCTAAAGGACTGAAAATATACGCAATGGAGATTTCAGATAATCCAGGGGAACATGAAGTAGGTAAGGACATCAATGAGGAAATAATATAATGTCCTTCAGATAAAAATTAAGCAGATAAAGGTATCAACAATTGTGTTATTTGCCTTTGTTCCTAATCTGTCTTGTATGATACTCCACAGGGGAGCCAGAATTTCGGTATACAGCTGGACTTCATGGTAATGAGGTTCTGGGTCGGGAACTGCTTCTTCTTCTCATGCAGTTTATGTGTAAGGAATATCGAGATGGCAACCCACGTATAACAACTCTAGTCCATGAGACCAGGATTCATCTTGTGCCTTCTCTAAACCCTGATGGGTATGAGATTGCAAGTCCAATGGTGAGTACACATTTGTAGAGGCTCCCTTAAAGTCTTGAGACTCAACTTTGCAAGATCTGCACTCAATACTGGATCATGTTAGATCCAGTTGTTCCTGGATTGGTTTAAGGTGCTGTCCAAGTTTCCCACTGATGATATCTACATTGTGCTGCTCAGCCCCATTAATTTGAACAGGGCTTGTAATACCATGCACAGCTTGTCGATGAGTGGTGCTCTTTATGGGGAAAATACTTATTAAAACATAAATCTTGACCTTACATTTCTCTAACACAGGGCTCAGAACTCGGAAATTGGGCACTTGGCCATTGGACAGAAGAAGGCTATGATATTTTTACAAACTTCCCAGACCTTAACACAGCACTGTGGGCAGCAGAGGACAGAAAGTTAGTCCCTTATAGGTTTCCAAACAATAACATACCTATTCCAGAAAGCTTTTTGGCAGAAGATGCTACAGTAAGTCACGTATGGCAGTCTAATTATTGGTGGAAATGGTGCGATGAAGACAAGACTTATGTATTTCTTGTCTAGGTGGCAGTGGAGACCAGAGCAATCATTGCTTGGATGGATAAAATTCCTTTTGTTCTGGGAGCTAACTTACAAGGCGGAGAAAAGTTGGTTTCTTACCCATATGATATGGCAAGAGCAGTGAAGGAAGAAGAACCACCACCCAGGTATCGTCACCACATTCTCCAAGAAGAGGACGAAGAAGAGGAGTCTGTAGTAGAAGTTGCAGCAGAAGAGGAAGACGGGGTGTCTAGGACACCTGACCATGCTATTTTCCGGTGGCTTGCCATCTCTTATGCCTCAGCCCATTTGACGATGGGAGAGACCATTCGTGGTAGTTGCCATGCGGATGACTTCACCAGGGGTATGGGCATTGCCAATGGAGCAAAATGGAGGCCTGTCTCTGGCAGTAAGTAATTCAGTTATGGCATTTTTAATCTAAAATGTCATCTACACCCTAAGTAATGTTTTAGGATAAGCGTTATAGGAAATCTGTCAGTAGGACCAACCCTCCTAAGCCGTCTACATGGACTTGAATAAAATGATACCTTGATTTCTGATTTTACCAGCGTGGGACATGTCAAGACTGACAATCTGCTCTCGTGATCTACATGTCTCACACTGGTAACACCCTGTTTCATTTAAAATAAGCTTTGGAGGTGGATTCTCAGGGAGATCTATGTCCGGCCCATAGATTTTAACAGTTCATTTACATTACATTTAGAAACACATGAATTTTTTCTGGAATAAGACATCGGATCACAGATTTCAAGGTAACAGTCTATTCTGCTTTCTATGACCTACATGCCCAAAAAGACGGCTTGATCCCACTGACAGATTCCTTTTAAAGATTTGTGCCAAGATGTGAAGTTATCCCCCTATACAAAGGGTAGGTGATACCTTCCTCATTGCTTGTTGGTCCGAAAACTCTATGCCCCACCAGTCCTGAGAACGGACTTCTGAAGAGCCCCTTTTGCAGGGAACACAGATCCCCTCTCTTTCTGTAGGAGAGGTAGGGGAGCGCTGTGCTCGTTTGTCTCTGGCAGTCCCATTAAGAATCAATAGAGCGGAAATGCACATCCTCAACCTCTGCTCCATTTATAAGAAGCTCTTCAGAGAGTCCCAGAGGTTGGACCCCATAGATAAAAAAGGCATCACCTATCCAACACAATGGAGATAACTTCATATCTTGATGCAAACCCTTTAAGATCCACTGCAGTGTTTAATTTACAGCCATTGGTGGTAGGTCACAGATAACCCTGCACATTGAACTGAATATAATTAGTTTAGTAGTAGAATCACATAGGATTTTCTTCTCCCTAACAGGCATGAACGACTTCAGTTACCTACACAAAAACTGTATGGAGCTTTCCATATACCTGGGCTGTGACAAGTTCCCACACGAAAGTGAACTTGCTGAGGAATGGGAAAATAACAAGGAATCTCTTCTTACCTTCATGGAGCAGGTGAGTGAACACGACCCCATCTTTCGCTTCCAATAATATTGTAGGACCAATATCTGTTGCATTGATAATTAAGGCCACAAAAAAATGTGTCAGGTCCTACTCCATACTTATGACATTACTGCTTTCTGCCTTTACCTTTCATCTATGTAGTAATGGTATATGATATAGCAGAGGAACTTTGAGCTCACCTCACACCAGCGCAGTACAAGCTCAGTTGCCATTGCCAATCATATAAACTGAAAAAAACTGCATATTTTTAAATTAATTTCCCAATCCTACAGAAGAGTCAGATAATTAGTAATAAAATTAACTATCAATAATCAATGAACCCCTTAAGGACACAGTCATTTTTGTTTTTTTCCTCCCTTTCTTCCAAGAACCAAACATTTTTTGTTATCATCAGCATAGTGTTGTTTTTTTGCAAGACAAGTTGTACTTTTGAAAAACTCCATTTATTTTACAGTATTCATTGTGCACAAAAAATTACCTGACAATGTGATTCTCCAGAACAATTACGGCGATATCAAACTTATTTATTACTATTTTGATGTCTGGTATCAACCACTGAGGACTCTCAACTCTAAATATTTTTCTATTTTGATGTCTTAAATTTTCCAAACCTTATAAAAAAAATGGTTTGGGTCACCTTTTTTCCAAACCCATAACATTTTTATTTTTGCACTGATGGAGCTGTCTTGCTTTTGGTGTGCAGAGTTGTGGCTTTTATGGGTACCATTATAGAGTACATATGACACATGCATATATTTGGTGTACATATACTCCAAAGACAGCAATTCTGGCTTTTCAATTTTTTTTCTATGTAGCGTTTACCTTATGGGTTATATAATCAAATTAAATAAAATAATCTTGATAGATTAGACTATTACAATGTCAAATATGCTTATTTTAATAATTTTTGTAATTAATTTTAGGCAAACATTTTTTAAAAACTTTTTTTTTACTGCATTGTGCCATTTGTTTTTAGTTTTCATAGTTGATGTGAACCTGTGATCATTTGATTGCTTGTGCTATATGGTGCAGTCTATAAAAGCGAAAACACATTATCTATGTAGCCCATTCTGGACTGTTCCACCAGGATCATGATACAAATGCCACTGTCAGAGATTGATAGCGGTATTTAAGTGATTAATCAGCAGTAATCTGAGCTTCCATTTACCCTTCATTGAATGGGCTCAGCCAAGGCCGAACTGGCCATCTGGCAAATGCCAGAAGGGCCTGTCTGGTCATGGGCTGCCTTGTCTCCTATGTTGTTAACAGAATCAGTGTTCTCAAGACACACATGCTGTTAAAAGTTGTGATGGAGCACAAGGTCGCTGACTCCGTCACTTACCCCAGCAGGCCATGGGTATCATTAGAAATATTAGTCTTGTAGAAAATCTTCCTTTCCTCCATTCAGGGTAATATTAGTAATATATCCCATCTGGTGCTTGGTGACGGGGACAGCATGGGCCTGTGTGATTTCAAATGCCAGGGCTGAATTTCAGCTCCAGTCCATACCTGGGCTCAGCTACTGAGCGGCTTCAAATACTTGTAAGACATCAAGGAGGAGGTAAGGGTTACAGAGCAACCAGTGGCAGTGAAGCACCACCCATAAGACGTCCCATGCATTTTCAGATGGTAATCAGTACTACTTTCCGGACCCAAGGAAAACAAATTAAGTTCGGCAAGTAAAATGTATTTGTTTACTGTCCTTAGGGCCGTAATCAGATGGCCGTGTACATCGGAGGAAGATTGGAATGCAATGCTTAGACTGGTAGGTGGGTCTCCCAACCTGAGAGTGACAGCTGCATAGAAATACATGTAGCTGTCACACTTGTGTTGGGAGACCCACTGGCCAGCCTGAGCATTGCATTCTGATCTCAGTCCAATTTATATGGCCATCTGAATACACCGTAATGGGGGTATTCACAAAATTTTCTCTCGGTGCTTGAGGTGATCTCTTTGAGGTCACCGCAGTTCATCTGACCACTCACAGTGAAGTGTGGGAACGCAGCTTCAATGACCAGTGGTGAACTCTATGACGTCACCGCCCATCACTGAATCTCCTCTCGCAGCACCTCTTTGTATCCTGCTCTTCAGCCTAGACTTTCGCATCTTTGCACCGTCCAGGTTGTAAAGCAGTTATCGCTGTGATGGATTACGGCAGGACAGGTAAGGGATATGGTGTGTTTATTATTTTTCTTATTTTACAGGAGACAAGTCTTATAGACCCCTCTGCATTACTAACTCCTGAGCTTGAGGTCACCTGACAATGCAAAGATGACATCAACCTCCCAACCCTGTTGCCCCACTTGCCACCACCACGGGCAAGTGGGAAGAGTGAAGCTAAGCACCAGATTTGGTGCATCTAATGGATGCAACATTTCTGGGGTGGCTGAGAACTGATGTTGATATCCTGGGGAGGTGCAATATCTCTGACCCTTTCCCAGGCTATTAATATCAACCCACAGCTGTCTGTTTAGCCTTTGGTGGTTTGTATCTATAAGGGGACCTTACATCATTTATTTTCTGGGGTCTCCCGTAAATTCACCAGGAAAGGCTAAACAAACAGCTGTGAGCTGTTATTAACAGCCTGAGAACCTTATTTGGTATTGTCCCTTGTCCTAGATTATTAACATCAGCCCCAGCTGTGGACTTTCCGTCTGTTGGTTATCAAAATTATGCGGGAGGCCACACTGTTTTTTTATTTAATTATTTATTTTGCACAGGAGATACACAATGGGGGCTAAATATAACTACAAGCATTGTCTCCTGGTTAAGCTGATCTCAGTGCGAGCAGGAGACAATGATGAGAGCTGCCTTCATCAGCCGCTGGCACCTGGGATCAGCGAGAACTGTACTGCTACTCCCCAGGCGCCTGCGGCTGAATACAACTCCTACTGTTTCCTGGTCGTGCTAATCTCAGGAGACAATGTACATGTGAAAAACCTGACATGAGCACACCACCATTGAATACAATGGGTGTGCATATGTACGTATTTGCGGTCCTTAAAAAACAGACCGCATACGGACATACAAAACGGACGTGTGAAGAAGGCCTTAGGCTGTACATAGGTAGGACATAACGGTGGTCATTTTGGAAACTGCTTCACTAAAGAACTCGTGCCCAAAGCTTGGACCAGAGAATATGTTCAGGTGATAGTGTTTAACAAATGTATTGGAAGATGATCATGATGCAGCTTGATATACTATATTTTATCCAGAAATATTTGCACTAGCTCATCCCATGAGGCTGCAGTTGATGAGGTGGGGTGGGCTTTGATGTCGCTTAGAAATGGTAAATTGGAGAATAGGCTAGCTCGCTTTCATGCACTTTGTAGAGCCTTGAAACTAACAAAATGGAAAGTCAGACTTGTTCTGTCAAGGTATGAATGGATTGCTCCTCTGACGACCAGACAGTGCCTGGTTTGGTTTTTGACTGAGGATTTTGAAAAAAACGAAGGTAGGAAAAAATCTTAGTTCAGATTTCTGTCTGATGAAACATTTGGCATAAATCCATGAATAGTACGCAGAATTAACCAGTCCTGACAGACATAAAGGATCGTTTCACAGCAATAGGAAGCCTGTAAGTCTGAGACTCGCCAAACTGTTCCTTCATTAGAGCTACTTGAGGACAAGCCCATTCGGGATTATACTTGTCGAAGACATGAGGATTTAAGAACCACTCCTTGCAGGAAAGAAATTATCTGCTAGAATATTCAATGTAACCTTGATGTGGACCTCAGAAATTTCCAACAGATGTTTTGGCTTTCCTTCTGGAGTGACTACGAGTTCTCCCTTTCTTGTTTACATAAAAAAATGCAAGTTGCACTATCGGTTTTAATCTTAACATCATGATTGGAGAAATTAATTTAAGAGAAATCACTTCAATTACTTTCCGAGTGAGGGTTTTAGTTCTTTGTGATTCCGACTGCCTTGAATCCAAAGGTCCCTTAGATGTGCCACATAGCCCAGAATGGAGGCATCTGTTGGCAGTATGATTTGTTCTGGTTGAATTAAAGAGGGACCCCTGAGAAGATTGCAGACATGGTGGTTGATCCCTACAGAGATGTGAAATGGGATTCTCCAACTCCTTTCTCTAAGACACGATAGATGCCCGGAGAGATTGGAAATGGAATCTGGAACTCAGCACCACTTCTATCGCTGCTGGGAGGAGACCAAACTACCCTACTGCCTCGGGGATCATTTTTTTCTTCTTGATTTTCTGTGATCGAGCCTGAATCCAGGGAACTCTATCCTCCTGAATGGAGACAGACAAGATTATTTCAAATTCAGCAGGAAGGTGTGGTTTGACAGAGTAAAAGTTAACAGGTGAATGTGACAAAAAAGTTTATTCCTTGAGCTGGCATTTGAGAACCAATCCTCAATGTCCAGGACTACATACACCCCATGCAGATGAAGATATTCTGATAGAACTATGAAAATCTTCATAAAGACGTGTGGAGTAGATGAAAGGCCGAGGCAGAGGCAGGCAAAGTGAAGATGAACCTTGACGAACTGCCAAACGGTGGAGAGGAATAATTGGGACATAGACATATGTTTTCGACAGACGCAAAAGTCACTTAATTAGTAATAAAATTAATAAATCAATTAGCCCTTGAGAATGCAGTCATGCTTTCATTTTTTCCTCCACTTCTTTCAAGAATATTGTTTTTTAACTTTTACAGCAACAGTTGTGTTGTGTGAGATCTTGTTTCTTCTTAAAAAAAAAAAGAGGCTTTGGAAGGCCCAGGTCTTTTCTGAGGCCCTTTCTGAAAATTTAGACAATTTCTGCAAATTATATAAAATCAAAAATTCAAAGATTTATTACATTTTGGAAAACTAAAACCAATTTGTGCCAAATTCAGTTTCTTTAGAATATATTTCAGCTCTGGGACAAAGAGCTTGGAAGGATCGAAGGAAAGGTTACTAAAATTCAATTTTCAAGAGTCATCAGCAGACCAAGTTTGCCTTTCTGTTTTTCAGAATATAAGGTTTTTAGAAATCAGATGTGAAATATCCCAAGGTAAGTGATAAAAAAACGCAAAAAAATTAAAAGAAGAGTTTTTAAGACCCATTTTGCAATTTTGCTGTCAAGCTGACTATTGCATATCACGAGCACGAGCACGAGCCACATGTACACCTGCTAAGGGAGCTCTACAAACAGCCACAGTGGCCAAGTAGCTGCATTTCATCATGCTACCTGCCTTTGGCACTGTTGGATCCTTCTGCCGATGGGAAGATAGCTCTGCCAGGCAATTTAACTATTGGGAAGTTCACCTTCAGGCATTTTCCAGGAGTAATATTCCTTAAAGGGGTTGTCCGCCTTTGGTGACGATTTTTTTTTTCTTACTTAATTGCATATCATTTTGGCTCAAAAATCATATTTTCAATTGAGATTCATTAAAAACGTTGCACCTTTTATCATTATAGCCTTTGTGTTGTACTGCCTATTGCTGGCTGCAGACTGGATTAACCGAGAATCCATCAGTGAAAACTTTCTGACCAATGGGAGAGTTTCAGCTGTTTCAAGACCACATCAAAGTTGACCGTGCAGGGAAAGAAAGAACCTGTAAAAGCAAAACGGTGCAAATTTTTTTAGCGTTACCAAATTGCAAAAATTATAAACTAGATTTATGTCAATGGAACAAAAACAAATCCAAAATATCCACATGGTAGCTAACTGAATCAGTTTACTCATCTGACAACGATATTACTTGGGAGGAAAGAGATAAAGAAGGAACAGAAGACATTTTTATTAGAAAAAGGGGCTGACAGCATGTGTTACAAAATCTGCGAGGAGCCTTGCTGACTCAATTCCCACCAGGGGTAGAAGATTGGCTGGACATCTGAAAAACAGATGCAAAAAAATGTTACTATAACCAGCCATAAACCGTCTATGTATAAACAAGGTAATTACTTCACTAAGTATAATATAAAGACACGGCAATAAAACCTCAAACCCCTTATACAAATATGGTAAGCATAAAAATAAAAAAATAACATGTGCACAATCAAACCAGTCCTTCTACATAGGAGTTATCGCAACCGCGATACACAAACAATAGAGTATAGGAAAGAGACCAGTGTACCCTCGGGGCTGAGCACACTGAGGCGCCACTTCACTGGCATTTTAAAGCAAAGTCACAGTGTTTCGCGCATGCGCATCTGAAATTGTAACTGCATACGCTGGAGCGGCGCACCATCATTGGTGACTACTGTTTTAGGTACAGCAGAAACTGAGATTTAAAGGGATATGTCCATCTCCAAGCTACTATCCCGATATGTAGTAGGTGTAATAATATTAGCAAATACCTTCAATTAGAAATTTAATATAGTTTTTCTGATTCGTTATGTCTCTATCCTCATGTGCAGGACCTTAGGTATCTATGGTTACAGCAACTAGCTGTCACTATACCATTGGTTGTAACCATGGATACCTAAGGTCCTGCAATGCCTGCACACGAGGAAAGAGATATGGCGAATCAGAAAAACTATACTACATTTCTAATTTGAGGTATTTGCTAATGTTACTATTATTATACCTCAACATAATGGGATATGATCTTAGAGATGGGAATTCTCCTTTAATCAAATATGCTAATTGTGGTGCTCTGTTCCGCCCACTGGTTTTGCATGCTGGCCTCCCTCACTGGTGATTGACATTACTGGCTTTTCTGAGATTTCTCTGCAGACCATGCTCATTTGAGGTAAGCCAGTGCTGTCGATCAGGACAGTGAGGAGGGGCATGCAGAACCAGTGGGCGGGGCGGTGCAACATAATTAGCATATTTGATTAATCTTCAGTTTCTGCAGAACAGAGGAAACAATGAGAATAAAGGTGCAGTTTAGTCTATATTCCCTACAAGGCTATGTGCTTAGTTTATACTGTCAGTTTGGGGTAACAGACCCCTGGCTGATACTTCATTGGTATTGGTTGAGCTTTCATTGTTAATTACCGCTATTATTTGAGGATTCTATCTCCTGTGGAGTAAGGAAATTATTATTCAGATTTCTGCCTGAGGATAAGGGACATTTGTTTGTTGGAGGTGCCGGAAGAAGACCCTGGACAATCAGCTGAACAAATTGAATTGGGTTGTTTCTATTTCTGATAAAACAACCCTTTTAAAAGGGAATCTGTCTTATTATATTTGTAGTCCGATCTGTCGGCAGAGCCGTATAGAGAAAGAGAAGCTGAGTGAAATGATATATAGGATTTCTGGAAAATATTCAGTATAACTTGTATTCTGTTCATTGAAATCCCAGCGTGAGTCCAGTGGGCGGGCCTACAGTCATAAAGAGAACTGTCACTCACTAGTAGGACCGCCCACTGGACTCATGTATACAAACACCAGGGATTTCAATGAATTAAATACAAGTTTTATTGAAACTTTTCCCACAAAAAAAAATGTATAAAATCTTATGAGCTCCTCTTGCTCTAACATCCTGCCAGAAGATCAGAAACCATTGTAATCAATGGGACAGTTTCCCTTTAACCATACAGTCCACTCCACAGTCAGCAGGTTATACAAAAGGATAAACTGATGAGAATCATAAACTTATGGGGAAAGATCCAGTACAATTAATCCTTTTCTGCCATAACGAGTGCCGATCAATATTATTACAGATTGATAGGCGCTAATTTTTATGTTATGAAGCCGAATACAGATAGTGTGGGGGATGAACACTTGTTAATGAGTGTTAGGTGCCCACGCAGGTTGGGTATTCTAGATGGCATATTCAGTTTACATATGTAAATTTGCTGCCAAAAACTTGTTTTAGGCTCCATAAACATGCTGTCAGCCAATGTAAAGAGTCATTAGTTAGGCTGGTGACCGCTATCTTTACATGGGGAAATGAGAGCGTTCTTAAAGGAGTTGTCCACATTTAGAGACAAAATTTTCTCTTAAGTCCATGTATTTGGGACAAAAAAAATTCCACTTGGGTTTCATTAAAAACGTTGCACCATTTGGCTTTTTACAAGGTCTTTGTTTCACTAAAAAAAAAAGAAGAGAAAAAACAGCTCATCCTAACGGCGTGTGGTGTGTAGAAGCAAAGAAATGTGTGGCTACACGTAACAAATCCAGGAAGAAAGAGAGGGAATCCGGCTTCTTGAATTTCCAAAATGTATTGGATAAAAATATTAAAAAAAAAAAATTCAATTGCAGGATTACATGCTATGATCTGAGAGCAACACGTTTCACGCTTTCTCTTGGGGTTCTTTCTCAACGTCAACGACAATGAATCATGATGGAGTTTTGTACACTACGGCAGACAATGAAAACCTTGACAAAAATTTGCTGACCCGATACATCATGCAAATCCAAGATTAAAACAAAAAAGATAGAAAAAAAAACATAAAATACGGAAATTTATACAATAAAATGCATGTGCCAAACAATGAAGCAAGAATTCAGTAATGGAACATAATCTCCTTGCGGGTATTTAGACCTGCGGTATTAACAGGTGCCCGAGATTATATATCCAAAATGCCTCTAATGTTTCCACCTCTGGGTGGTTTCAACACTTATTTCCGTACCCAGGAGTTTGAAGGCAGCGTCCATGACAGGTGATGAAATGTTTAATGTGCGAGAAACTGTACGGTCAGACGTAGAAAGAGACAATATTGGTCAAATGTTTGGAAATACGGAATATGGTTGAGTTGAGGGCTGAACTTGAAGAGAGAGACTTTTACTGACTTTGATTAAAGCGGAGAAACTTGAGCCCGCATCTTTCCCGGCAGCTGATGGCTGAGTTACTGAACTATCTTCTGCCTCTAACAGACGTACGTGGAGTGAATCTCGTCCCACTGCTGTTAACGAGTTAAATGTTGCTGCTAATCTGTGACAGCGGCATGGCCCTCGCCAATGGGTTGCTGTGACAGCCAGGGGTCTGCTAAAGACCCCCATGCCTTTCATGACGGTGTGAAGGACTAAATTAAGAAAGATCAAAACTGAATGTTCCATTTTGTGTTTGTAACTCCATCTTGTCATGTTTATGAGATAAATTCTGTTACTAGGCAATAGTTTCTGGCTGTTATAAAGCCAAATAGTTTTTCTACTGGAGTAAAGGTCATGGGCTGTAATAAAAAACTAGACTGCTCCAGTTTGGACAAGATATGAGGCCTTGGGGTGTATCACTGTAGAATACTCTGAAGAATACGTATGCTATTGTTCCCTTCTATGGTCACGTGGATATGACCAAATATGTAGTTTCCAGTCTTCCTGTATTTTCATAGGTTAAAATGTTGTAGGTGTGGTTTTATACTATTGGTTGAAGTACATGCTCACTAAATACTATAAAAGATGATGATGTAATACATGGGAAAGGAATCTTGCTCGATTCTCCCAGACAGAAACACGTCTCCGTCTGGTTATTTATGTTGCTAGCAACGTTCTATGAATTAATTTGGAAATCACAAGGTCAGCCGTGAAGGGTCACTTAGATCCTACCTCAACAACGGTACCCCTGTGAAAGCCAGTCTGTCCCTGGCATTAATGAGTCTGTGATTTTTGCTATATACATCAATACTGTGGCATTGCTGTATGTAGAACAAGTGATCGGATGAGCGCAGGTTCAAGTCCCTAAGGGGACTAACAAATGCAATAAAAAGTAAAAAAAAAAAAAAAAAAAGGTTTACAAAATATGAAACAAAAAATATATGAAAGTTCAAAACACCCTTCTTATCCCCCATTTAAAAAAAGCATGTGGTATCACTATGTTCCTAAAAGTCCAAAGTATAAAATAAATTAACCAGGACGGTAAATAGCATAATGACAAAAAAAAATTAAATCACGCGCCAGAATTGCTGTTTTTTTTTTAGCTGCCGCAACAGCACTGGACAAAGATGTAATAAAAGGCGACCAAAACGTATTTACACCACAAAGGTATCAATAAAAACTTCAACTCAGGGTGCAAAAAAATCAAGCCATCACACTGATCCATTAATGAAAAACTGAAAACGTTACGGCTGTAGAAAAATGGTGACACAAGCCAATTTTTTTACAAAATTTTGGATTTTTTTTTCACCGCTTAAATAAAAAAAAAAACATGCACATTTGGTATCACTGTAATCATACTGACCTGGACAATCATATTGCCAGGTCATACCATGGTTATACCATATAATGAACGCTGAAAATAGTAAAAAAATTGTAGAATTTCTCTTTTTTTTTTTTTGGTGCACTTACTGGGCTTTCCAGTAAATAACATGATAAAATGGATGGGGTAATTGAAAAGTACAACTCGTCCTACAAAAAAACAAGTCCTTAACAAAAAAGTTATAGCTCTTGGAAGAGGAAGAAAAAAAAACAAAAAACTGAAAATCGCCCGATGGAGAATGCGTTACAGCACCCCTTTGACCGGTTATTGGCTCTTGTAAAAGGACAAGAGTCCAGTGGGTGGTCCTACGACGTGATTGACAGTAGATACTGTATGCAGACTGACACAGGGTATTTTTATGATCAGTTTTTCATTTCTAAATAAGATAAAATAATATTGTTCACATGATCCCTCAACTAACAGTTTTGCCATCTTCATTTATTCTGGCAGGTTCATCGTGGGATTAAAGGCATTGTGACGGATCGCCACGGAGAACCGATAGCCAATGCAACCATTTCTGTGGCCGAAATACAACACGATGTCAAAACAGGTAACATTTTTCTAATATGATACTACACTCATAAAAAAATTGTCTTTTTACAGCTCACACGGGTCAGGATTTCTTGCACAATTTATTGTCTTATGTGTCCTATGGTGTGCGTGGGATGGACTCGAACATGCCTGTGTACAAGGGAAGCAGTGTACTGTATAGCAGATTCACGGCTTTGAAATCAATGGGTTACTAGGAAACTTAGAGGGAATCGTTCACAAGGATTTTGCCACCTAATCTGAGACCCTGATTCCAGCAATGTGTCACTTGCTGGGCTGCTTGCTGCTGATTTGATGAAATCATAGTTTCATCAGCAGGAGATTATCATAGTAAACCTGCTGTCAAGTAGTCCTCCATATTCATGAGCTATGTAAAACCCCGCCCCACCACTGATAGGTGGTTTTATGCCTATGCAGAGTGTACACAGAAAGTTGGCAATCAGGGGCCTGGGCGGAGTTATACAGACCTCATGATTTAGAGAACTGCTAGATCTGCTACATATAAAATAGTGATTTTATCAAAACTACTGCAAACAGCCCAGTAAGTGACACATTGCTGGAATCAGGGTTTCTGGCCTTACACCATACTGCTCTCAGATAGGGTAACAAAAACCTGGTGGCAGATTCCCTTTAGAGCACCTTAGGTTGTCAAATATGTAAATTAATAAATGTTAGTCTCCATAACAACATACACAATCAAGGTAAAATATCTAGTTACAACAGCCGAATTTAGTAAATTTGCTCAAAGCTCTTATGACCTCTCCTTTTACTTTTGATAGAGAGTGGCGGTGATTACTGGCGTATTCTCAACCCCGGGGAATATCGAGTGACTGTACGGGCAGAAGGCTTTACGCAGAGCACCAAGTCGTGTATTGTGGGCTATGAAATGGGGGCAACTCATTGCAACTTTGTTCTGGCACATTCCAACTGGCAAAGAATCAAGGAAATAATTGCAATGAAAGGGAAGGGACCTCTTCGCCTGGCTCCACCCGGAGGCCGTCAGCTTTCTCCAGCTGCAAGACAGCGCATGCAGCGACGACGAATGTGGCTGAATCGCCAGCGCAATGCTAGTACCACTCTTCCACCCACAACTACTCCTTTTGTTCCGACCACCACCTTACCTCCCACAGAAACTCCCACAACCATGCCTCCTCACAAGCTGGACCCTCCGACACCTTCTGAATCTCTGTGGGACACAGAAACTGAGACCTATACAGAAATAATCACAGAAGTGGAGACAGAAACCTGGGAAGAGGAGGGCACTACACCTGTTGCGCCATTCACCACAGCAGAGACTTACACCGTAAACTTTGGGGACTTTTGAGAGGGCCACCTCAACGGAGAAGGGTTACAAATTGATGTTTGAGCGTCGTAAGGGATTAACGTTTCTACCCCAGAGGGGTCATCTCTACATGTACATACAGCTTTAATCAGCAATAAACAGGGTCTGCGGTAAAGTAGGTGGCCCTATTTTTTTACATGTACACCTTTTTGATCTGGAATCTTGAATTCATCAAGACTCATAATAAACATGGGAATTTTAAAGGGGTTGTCCAGAATTAGACACCTATCCTTATTCATGTCAATGAAGAGTTGCAATCCAAGACACAACTAACAAAAAAAGAGTGGAAGGAAAACATTAAAAAAAATCCTTATTTCTCATCTTGGACAACCTCTTTAAAAAATGAATTGCATTAGTGCCTGCAAGCCATTCTGGCAACTAGTCATACAAATGCATAGTGTCATTGATTTCTAATAAAGTTTCAACACATTTTCCTAACAGGTGTAAAATATTTATTATAATGCATATGGCAAAAGTTAGCTGGAGAAAGATGCCAACCTATAACCCTGTTGAGAAATCTATCAGCAGGTTTTCCTGATTCCAGCCATGTATCATTTAATTAGGCTGTGTTTTGCTTTCTCAATAAAATCAGTGTTTTATCTGCAGCAGATTATCACTAGAGGACAAGCTGCCTCGTGCCTCCTAGTCCAACCACGCCCCTACCAATGATTGGCAGCTGTGTACAGTGTAGCTTCCAATCAGTGGTGTGGGCGGGGCTATACACAGCTCAGCATTCCGAGCTCTGCTAGATCTGCTGCAGAGAAAACCAATTTTATTACAACCGCCGGACCCAATAAACTAAGCGATACATCTCTGGAATCAGAGTATCTGTCCCTACACCATGATGCTGTCAGATTACATGGCTAAAAAAAACCTGCTGACAAATACTTCAATGGTGCTGTCCTGCCATTAAATGTCATTCATTGCACAGATCGAATAAAAAAATGTTTTTTTTTTTACTATTTACATAAAAAGGTTTCACAATCACATAATATAGCACCACCCGGTGGTCAATCTGTATGGAAATGTAAGCATCCAGTTAGGGAGCTGAGTGTTAGTGGATACAGAGTTTCTCTTCCCACAGATAGGTCTCTGGAAAGTGAAACACTGCAGCAAATTGGAGCAAATAGAAAATTGGATTTTTTTTTTTTAACCATAAAATCCTTTTCTTGTTGAATATATTGGGGCACACTGACGGGTGGGAGGACTGAGAGTATACGCCCTACCTCTAGGATGCTTGACACTAGGTAAATAAAGTGTTGGCATACCAATAAATGTTTTTAGCTTATTTTATATGCATTTTTGGCCGGTAGCTGGATATTGGTCCTTACTCAGTTTTTTTATATGAACCATCCAACTCTCTCTGAAGATGTTTCGAGTGGGGGACACCTGGAAGTGGAGGACTTTGCAGACTTGGGCACATATGCCAGGAAGGTTTTAACTTTAAACAAGGCCTACCTGGAGATCAAGGGTCAGGAAGAATTCTTATTGCTTCCTTTGGAAGAGTTGTAGAGAAAGGAACGAAACCTTTGGCTTCACTAGCTGGAACAGAAGGGCTTCTATGGTTCTGGGAAAATCACACACTTGTGCCTCCTATGCCATCATTAATTATTTTGTCTAGGTGCTTAAGGTGCCTGTCCCCTGCGAAAGGGAGACCAGTAAGGGCAGTTTTGGACACTAGGTCTGCAACCAAGGATCTGAGTCAAGCAGCATGCCGAACAGGAAACAAATTGGCTGCAATACGGGCTACAAGTTGGGTTGACTCGAAGGAAGCCTCACAGAAGAATTTTAGCTTTCAGAAAGTGAGAAGACAGTGAAGATGCTTAGCCCAGGCCGTGTAGACCATCCTGACCCAAGACACAAGGCAGTTTTTCCAAAACTCCAGCCCCCCAACAGATGTTTACAGGATTTCCTTATCATTGCCCACGTGATGGGAGTTTTTATGAAGGCATCAGAAACTGTCACATGTTCTCTCACCTGAGCAATACTAAAGAAATCCTTAAAACATGATCTGTTGGGGCCATGAGGACTGGAGTTTGGGAAATACTGACCTTGACCAAGAGAAAATTACCAACTTTTAATTTGGAGGGTCCCTCACTGCTCGGATAACGTCCTGCAAGGACAAGGCCAGCTTAGTGTTCTGCTTAAAGGGAATCTGTCACCATTTGACCTATCTAGACAGGTTGTAGACTCCTGAGGAGAATGATGCCCGTGTGTCTCATATCAGATGCCTTGTTGTGGATAAATCATCTTTTATCACTTTCTGTGAAGGCAGCAAGTGAAGACCGTGTCTCAAGTAAGTGGGCCCACCAGCCCCAGCACGGATGTCAGTGGTGGATGCCTGAAAGAGGAAAAAGACTGGGAACCAGCAAGGGAGTGGGGTTGGCTTCCTTGCAGTGTAAAAAGGCAAACAAGAAACCTGAAAATGGCCGAGAAGTGCATAAGGATGCAATAGCAGAAAAGGAAGTCCAGACAGGTGGTAGAAGAGGTACCACTGAGAATAAACAAAAGGAGGGATTACCACTAAGAAAAAACCTCAGGAGGGACTCCCTATGGACTGAAGAAAGGAACACGACAGATAGGGAGCAGGGGAATTTTACTCACACTTCTGTCCTCTTTGGACACACACAAATTCACTTCTTTAGTGACCTCTCACAATTGTAGGTTCATTGACCATCCCTCCAGCAGCAGACTTGGGGGACGGGAGACTAGTGAAGAAGTTCCACCTGGAAGGAGATACCCTTATTGTGGAGTTCACGGTATGTCCTTCCTGGGGTGAAGGAAAAGTCCACTTTTTTCACCTCGTGTCAAGTCTCCTATTAGAGGGGTGTTCCGCTTGTTAGGGAAGGAGCAAAGCCTCTACTGTAGCATGTTAGAATTGCTGAGAAGACTCCTTCTGCAGGGGAAGTAACAATGGACTATACTGTCAGCTGCCAGATGGAGAAGGAGACCAGTTTTGTCCAGCAGCACATATTTGTAGCACCAAAAGGACACATAGAAGCAAAAATGATAAAAAGTTTTTTTTTAATGGTAGAAATAATGCCATTTTTTTTCCAAGTTATTAATATCATTTCAGGACTTTTTATATGAAATTGATTCAGGAGAACCCCTTTATGAGAGCATTTTATTATCTCACGCAAAAATGTATAAAAATACAATAGAAACATAAGCTAACAATGCTCATGGACTTAACCTACGATGTCCGAAACTAAGGATTCAATGCCTTTTTCATAGCCAGTAAGGAAATGTGTTAGCTGCCATAACACATCTGATCTACGTTCAGCACTGCAACATGACAGATGCATCTAGTAAAGACCCTCCAGCAATGTGCAGGATCACGGTCTGCACTGTGAAGAATTTCTACTATTCTTGGTGAACCATTCTCCATGTAGGACGATATTGATGATAGGGACATGAAATGAGCGCCTCACCGAACACACAAATGACGGGTCTGAATGGAGGCACTGGTGTAACAGTAATCAGTGGAAATGTACAAATTTTACTTTTTGACTTTCTAGTACATTAATATCATCCAAGGCTCAGAGAGGATTTGGTAAAGTCTTGTAGGGATGAATACACTCAGTCACTTGACTCCTCGTCTGCGCTGAATCCGGAGAAGCATATTGGCTGGCATTTCAGGGTACGAAGGTTTACCAAGCAGGCCGTCTGTGTGCTGCTGAAGTCCGGTACGGTAAGAAGAAGCACCCGCTGACCCTCAGCTCCTGCAGCAAACATAAAAGAACATGTTATTGCACCCAAAATCATTAACCGTGGACACGTGCTTATGAGTTGTGCTCCCTTGATTTCAGGGATACCCTTAGTTAGTCCCTCACTGATGGCCATAACCGGGGGCTTTTACCCGTGTTGACTCGGAGCAGGACATATCTCCATAAACAATTCCATAGTAACATAGTTAGCAAGTCCGAAAAAAGACATTTGTCCATCATCCAGTTCAGCCTTCATTCCATCAGAATAAATCCTCAGATCTACGTCCTTCTAAAGAACCTAATAACTTTAAGATATAATATTGTTACGCTCTAGGAAGACATCCAGGCCTTCTTGAACCCCTCGACTGAGTTCGCCATCACCACCTCCTCAGGCAAGGAATTCCAGATTCTCACTGCACTAACAGTAAAGGATCCTCTTCTATGTTGGTGGAAAAACCTTCTCTCCTCCAGACGCAGAGAATGCCCCTTGTGACCGTCACCTTCCTTGGTATAAACAGATCCTCGGAGAGATATCTGTATTATATACTTATACATGGTTATTAGATTGCCCCTCGGTCGTTTTTTTCTAGACTAAATAATCCTAATTTTGCTAATCTCTCTGGGTATTGTAATTCCCCCATCCCCTTTATTAATTTTGTTGCCCTCCTTTGTACTCGCTCTAGTTCCATTATATCCTTCCTGAGCACCGGTGCCCAAAACTGTACACAGTACTCCATGTGCGGTCTAACTGTACAGAGGCAGTATAATGCTCTCATCATGTGTATCCAGTGTGTACAAAACCATTGGCACAATTCTTAGTGAGGTAATGGTGCGCAAGTAGGATCCCAATCCATAAATTATGTAAACTGACTTGGCACACACAAAACAGAATCCAATGAAAGTGCTTATTTAATGAAGTACAGTACATACAGTAAAGACGTATCGGTCTCGGCGACCTTCATCAATGTACTGAAAACAAAATAAATATAAATTAACAAAAGTATAAATAATACGGTATAGTGTACCCTGTACTATTTTCTATACCCGACAATACAGTATTGTATATACTGTTAATTTATTTATATTTATTTTTTCAGTAAATTGATGAAGGTCGCCGAGACTGAAACGTCTTTACTGTATGTACTGTACTTCATTAAATAAGCACTTTCATTGGATTCTATTTTGTGTGTGCCAAGTCAGTTTACATAATCATGTGTATCCAGACCTCTTTTAATGCACCCCATGATCCTGTTTGCCTTGGCAGCCGCTGCCTGGCACTGGCTGCTCCAGGTAAGTTTATCATTAACTAGGATCCCCAAGTCCTTCTCCATGTCAGATTTACCCAGTGGTTTCCCGTTCAGTGTGTAATGGTGATATTGATTCCTTCTTCCCATGTGTATAACCTTACATTTATCATTGTTAAACCGCATCTGCCACCTTTCTGCCCAAGTTTCCAACTTATCCAGATCCATCTGTAGCAGAATACTATCTTCTCTTGTATTGACTGCTTTACATCGTTTTGTATCATCTGCAAATATCGATATTTTACTGTGTAAACCTTCTACCAGATCGTTAATAAATATGTTGAAGAGAATAGGTCCCAACACCGACCCCTGCGGTACCCCACTGTTCACAGCGACCCAGTGAGAGAATATACCATTTATAACCACCCTCTGCTTTCCATCAGTAATTCCCTCAGTAAAGAGGACCCTCTGGTCCCGCACAATAAATGCCGAATACCTACCGGTGACTTCTTTGAAGCTAAACTTGGGGGCACTTCCACAAAAATACACATGTGGGCAGGTGCGCAGAATGAACGGGTCCAACTTGTAGAAAGGGTAACACCCTGTAAAGATGATACAAGCTTTATAGATATATGAAGAAATGCAACGTTTACAGCTCCCTGCTATTAAATAAGGGCACAACATCATGTATGGACCCTGCACTGAACTGAGCAAGAAGTGTGACGCCATGTTAATCCCAATTAAAATTTCTTGACTTATACAGGGCGGGCCAGAAAAAAAAACAGAACCATGATGAAAGAAACCATTCCCGTGCTCTGATCAATTCACTAGAATTGCTGGAAGCCGTCCATGTAACCAACCGTGTTCACGTTTTATCAAACAATATTGGACCCTCCAATCCATGTCCCCATAGCCGCACACCATGTGGCACATTAAGTGTCATCTTGGTGCAGCTCGTATGAATTTTCGGAGTGCTGGTACCTATTGTTCTACGAATTAATACACCCAGTTGTAAGGAACTGTGCTAAAACAGGCATGTATTGTAACGGGTCCAAATGGCAATCTACAATCACATCCAGTAGCCAATGCAATATGGCCATGCATCTGTTTATCCCCCTCTTAACTCTTGCACTGCTGGCACTTGGTGGCTTTAGTATGTCAATATGTTGTTCTGCTGATGTGCGCCTGCTGGGGTCATTTTAAGTCAATTTCCCGAGGTCTCTCAAACTTCGAAGTTTGCAGCTTCTGTGTTTTCATAATTTTTTTTTACACTTTTATTGACAAATGCGTCACGTTTATGTAAAGACTCAATATTTCCAGGGCTGACTCATTTTTCCAGACTTCTACTCTTCGTACTGGCAACTGGATATCAGCTTCTTGGCATAAGTTTGACTGATGGCTCATTCTTGTCTTATCAATACTTGGAGTTTATCACAATTTTCGTGTTTTTTTGTCCACCCAGTTTTTGAGGATTGACCACAAGTTTTGATAGAATTGATATTTGGGGAGGTTCCTGGCCATGTTATTGTTTTGTTCACTGAACCACTTAGTTACCACTTTGCCATGTGACATCATGCTGGAAAAAAACATTGTTCATGAGAACATTGCTCCTGGATGGTTGGAAGAAGTTGCTCTTCAAGGATCTTTGGATCCCATGGCAGTGTCTTAGGCAAAATTGTGAGTGAGCTCCTTCCATGGATGAAAAGCCCCCCACACATGAATGGTTTCAGGACGCCTTACGGAAGGGCATGACACAGGAGCAGGACTCATGGTAGCGCTCACCTTTTCTATTCAAATCATTCTTCCACATGTCCAAACAGTCTAAAGGGGCTTCATTACAGAAAATAACTTTACTCCAGTCTTCTACAGTCCAATCCCTGTACTTCCTGCAGAACGTCAGTCTGTCTTTGATGTTTTTCTTGTAGAGAAGTGGCTTATTTGCTGCCCTTCTTGATACCAGGCCAGACTCCAAAAGACTTCACTTCACTGAGGGTGCAGATGCACTAACATCTGCCTGCTGCCATTCCTGAGCAAGCTCTGCACTGGCACTGAACTAATCCCGTAGCCAAATCCTTTTTAGGAAATTGTCCAGGCACTTGCTTGACTTTCTTGGGCTCCCTCAATTCTTCTTGACTGCAATTGAACCTCTCTCTATGAAATTCTTGATGATCCGATAAATGGTTAATTTAGGGGCAATCTTACAAGCAGCAATATCATGTGTTTTAAATCTACAATGACTACACGTTTCCTTGGAGGTAACCATAGTTAACAGAATAAGATAATTTCAAGCACTAGCTCCCTATTAAATGAACCAGTTTGCTCCATGACCCAATCAACATGACAGTGTGATATCAGGTGTCTTGTCCTTGTTAACACTTTCTTCCGAGCTAATGAGAAGATCACCTAAATGATGAAAGCAGGTCATTTTGTGGCAGGGCTGAAATTCAGCAGAAATTGGATTTTTGTACTTAAGTTAATTTTCAGGTCATGTGATGATTTTGTAATAAATCTGATCACTCTTCATAACAATCTAGTATAATTTAAAAGGCCACTATAAAGCTGAATCATAAGTAAAATCCAAAATGTGTGTCAGTCTCAAAATTTTTGGTCACGACTGTATAAGAATGATGGCTGTCCAAACATATGGCAGCATATTTTAGCAGCGGTCTCAGATCCTGTGTTACCTCTCTTTCACAAGAAACCATGTATACTGCTTTTTGCTTCAGTGAGAAAGCCCAGAAAATGACCAGCAGAACAGGCATGTGTTTTCAGAATTAGTCTGGCTGTGTGTCGGCCACTGTTATCACAATACGCCATACTGGACACAAACAGATCCCTACTGCCCTCCGCAGAGAACCACCGGACTGGCAGGTCAAGATGTGATGGGCTTCATTTTTAGTTTTTTACCAACTCTTTCGGTAAAATAAAAGCTGAGCTCAGATTGGTTGCTCTGATAGCTTTACTGTAAGAAAGTTTTGATGAATGACGCCTGATACAAACCACAAAAGGGAAACATGGTGCTGCTTTTTGTGACCCGACCTATATACTTTGTGTAAAGTGTGAAATAATAGTATATGTGTCAAAGCATTGAAAACTGGTGCGAACGTATATCATCATTAATTGTCATGTCCCATCCCCAGCGTATAATGTTATACATGGACGCCTCCTTACCCAAAGTATCCGGAGCAGTAGGACACATGTGTCCGACTTGCAGGGTCCATTCCAGGATCTCCAGGTGGTCCCGCATACTGGAGTACCTATAGATATCACTGATGTTCTGACCAGCCGAGCCCAGAAACCTGTGGCGACACCAGACTGTCAGACCATGCTACAGCGGTAATTACACCTTGTAGTGGTAGAAGGAGTACCTGACGCCATCGATTTCGGCTTCGTAGGGGTTTGTCACCAGCTGAAGGGTAGAGAATGGGGCGGACTGGGGGAACATGCAGCGATGCAGTGGCTGCTGAGGAAGGATGTAGTTTGTAGGATCAAAGGCACCGGGCATGACATCCACAAAGACGGAGGCCTGATGATATAGAGAAGAGAATGATGCACACCATATCTATAAGATGGGGAATTATGTGCCACTAAAACTATGCAAACAAGCTAGACTTTGAAATAGCGGTATCCTCATAGTCGCCTTGGTTAGCAATAGATCCCAAGAGAAGATTGAGCATTAATGGTTCCTCTGGGAGGGTCGATACATGCTGTGCAATCCTATGCCAGCAAGTATCAGTCATTGGCTGTGTGATCTCAGCCACGTATGTTTTATTCTGAAATGCTGCAACGTTTCAGGGAAAAACATATCTTAAAAGCCGCCAGGGACCGAGCTGCAAGGGACACTAGTCGGATGGGTGGTCCCCAGAAGCTTCTCCCTGCCTGACCAGTCTCCCCTATACAAGCACACAAGGAGAGACCTATCATTCATTGGCAGCAGGCTGGGAGACACTGTTGGGTCCCGCCTGTCTGACTAGTCTCCAGTGCAGCTCAGTCCATGGCGACTTTTAAAGCCCGTTTGTCTCTGAAATGCTGCAGTAATTGAGAATCAAACAAAGCTGGCTGATATCACACAGCCAATGTCTGATACATGCTGCATGTGGACTGGTCTGTGGATAAGCTGTCAGGTTGCCTTAAAAAGGGTTTTCCACTTTCAGGACAATGTACCCGAAAATGCTGTGATATATCTAAAGCAACAAAAGGACCTGTACCAACCCTCCCCGAATCCAGAGCTCGGATCACTGCTTGATTTGGCTGCAGCACTGTTAAATACACAGTAATCGGTGGTACGGCAGAGCACAAAAGGCATTCATGTGCCAAGTGCTTAAACTGTTTGCCCCTTACACAATCCACAGCTTTTGTGAAGTGATATCATGGAGCCAAAGTTTGGTGGCTGCTTATTTCTCCTACATCATTATATGGAGACCATTGATATTATGTGCAGCCGTATAATGCATGATGGCTCCGAGTCTGCCATAGGGAGGCAGATTTTACATAGAAGGGGTATCTCCAACAAGTAGGGCATATGAATGGGTCTTGTCCCTTTAGGAGGTTTCCACGGGACCAGTAGGGCATATGAATGGGTCTTGTCCCTTTAGGAGGTTTCCACGGGACCAGTAGGGCGTATAGTAACATAATTATTAAGGTTGAAGGAAGACTTTAAGTCCATCTAGTTCAACCCATATCCTATCCTAACCTGCCCTAACATGTTGATCCAGAGGAAGGCAAAAAAAACCCAAGTGGCAAACAGTAAGCTTCACATTGGGGAAAAAAATTCCTTTTGGAATGGGTCCCTGTCCCTTTAGGAGGTTTCCACGGGACCAGTAGGGCATATGAATGGGTCCTGTCCCTTTAGGAGGTTTCCACGGGACCTGTAGGGTGTATGAATGGGTCCTGTCCCTTTAGGCGCTTGGCACGGGACCAGTAGGGCGTATGAATGGGTCTTGTCCCTTTAGGCGCTATGCATGGGACCAGTACGGCGTATGAATGAGTCTGTCCCTTTAGGCGCTTTGCACGGGACCAGTAGGGCGTATGAATGGGTCCTGTCCCTTTAGGCGCTTTGCACGGGACCAGTAAGGTGTATGAATGGGTCCTGTCCCTTTAGGCGCTTTGCACGGGACCAGTAAGGCGTATGAATGGGTCCTGTCCCTTTAGGCGCTTTGCACGGGACCAGTAAGGCGTATGAATGGGTCCTGTCAATTTAGGCGCTTTGCACGGGATTAATAGGGCGTATGAATAGGTCCTGTCAATTTAGGCGCTTTGCACGGGATTAATAGGGCGTATGAATGGGTCTTGTCCCTTCAGGCGCTGTGCACTGACCAAAGTCATCATTTCTGCCCCTGTAGTGTATATAGTTAAAGTATTTGGTTCACTACATAGGAAACAGAACAATACTGAAAAGGAGAAAACCGTTTTCACTGAGACTTACACTGAGCTGGAGGAGGACTTCATCCAGCATCTTCACCGCCTCTACACTCGCTGCCTGAGTCTTCTTACTCAGATATTTAGCCTGAAGAGTAGAAAAGATATAAATTTTGCACAAATCATAGTAATTGGCGTTAGTAATCGAACAACTACTGCCCCCATCATTTCCTGCTAACATGCACTGTAATGGATCCAGGCAGTAGCACTACTATTACCATATAGATTTGTGTCATACTACAATATTGAGTTTATGGTGAAGAGTACTATCGCCTATTGGTCAGATGCCTGACAAATAAGTTTTATAGTCTGCCCATAATTTAGACAATACATAATCCCTCTCCCCCGCGTACCTTATGTAGAGATTCCTTGCCCTGAGTGGTCTCGCTGAGTAGGTTTCCGGCCAGAATGACACGAGATATCCGAGCCGCACAGCCCTGCTCCTCTTCCGCTCCGGCCTGCCCGGTCACCAAGTCAAGAAGCAGCTGTAACCCCAGCAGGCTGTCCCCACTGCCTCCTCCGAGGCCCAGACCTGATGTCAGCAACACATACCTGTAACCCAGAGCCAAACAAGTCAGTAAGAAAAGACCGATGCGCTACACCGAAGAGACACCCGTGGTACCGAAATACAACAAGAAATCAGAGTCATACAGACGGAGCTCTCATGTGTGGTCAGAGACGCTCTAGAAGACTTTGGTTCATTGATGAGAGGTGCCGGCTTCTTCACCAAGCTCAGATCATTGAGGAAGAAGCAATGGAAAAGTTTCGTGCTGATATCATCACATTCTGGCACCTTCTCCTTCCTCATTCAGTTGTCTACTTTACCTGACCTATGTCAGCAACAAAACATGTCCAATGGTGGTCCGAGTCATGGATCAAAATCACCCATTCCAATCTCTGGGTCTGTGAAAAATTGCGAACACCACAAGGATGTAATCCTTATAAAACCTGGGTACATCCTTTTAAAAAAAAAAAAAAAATTGCGATAGGTAGAGAAACTTTGCAATTCTTTTCGTACATAGGAAAAAAAATCCCTGATGGTAAAAATCGGACATGCCGACGAAAACTGATCCAAGCCACTGACGAAAATAATCTTTTTTTAGTGTGGAAAAAAAACGAACATATGACTTGTGTAGGATGAGGGAATGAGGAACGTTTTCAGCCATATTAGATCTGCAATGACAACTACGGTAAGTTGCACCGAGACATAGTTGCATCGCTATAAGATGAGGAGATCGCTGCACAGGTTTGGCACTAAATACAATCCATGGGGCCCGGACACCACTGCTTGTATGGACGACGAGGAACCACTAATCAAATTTTAGTTTTCATTTCAGAGAAGCTATCCTATGGCTAACAGCGCCGTTTTCCTTACATACACGGCCCCCCATGAGTCCCAACATATTACACCGCCAGATCAGAGGGCAGAATGCATGTGCCTTCAATTACATGGCTGCTTATGTGCAAATCTCTCATAAGAAAGTTTTTCTATGTACTTTCCCAAAACTAAAGTCATATGACCAGAAGTTTATTGTGCAACACCAAAAAAAAAACATCAGGCAGAAAGCCAAAACTTTCAAGGCACATCACAGTCTGTGATGACAAAGTGTTCACCTGCCCAGCGACCAGGTTCTTTCCAGAAGACCCGGTCCGGCATTTTGTAGTTTTATGTATTTATTAACTATTCATGTTCTTTGTACCTTGACTTATATGAATATTACCCCTCAAAAAAGAAGCGTGGAAGCAGCCAGAGGAAATTGCTCAGCGAGTTTCCAGGACGCATTCCATGTGGGGTTTGGCCGCAGAATAATTGTGGTTTTGCATGGTCTGCTTTTACAAGAAATAATAAAAATCATCTGTCAGCAGAAAACTTCAAGAGAAAGAAGAAAAAAGACTCCTGGATGCTACCTGAATAAATGTAAATTTTGGAAGTGGGGGGACCCACCTGTCTTCTTCCAAATCTGGAAGAGGGGATTGTGAGGGAAGGGAGGCCAGGCAGAAATCTTCTACTGTGAATTTGCCAGCGTCGCCTTCTTCGCCGAGGACGGCGATCACAGCACCTAGGAGAGAACAAGGAATATGGGTTATGGAGGCGATGGATAGATGAGGGGGTGCAATGAGGACACCTGTTCTAAGGAACAAGGGGGAGCCATGATTGCACTCCCACCAATCCTGTGGATAGACCAAAGGATAACCCCTTTACATATCCCGGCGGTAAGGATACTCACCTGTCACAAACATCTGCACATCGGTGGCACCCTCTAACCGGATCCTCTGCAGCTCGTCTTCCAGAATGAGTTCATCTGAATCACTGATGTATTTATGCCTTGCAGGTTGGGGCAGGAGATTGTGCTGGAGGCAAGAGAAGGGAATAACAGATGGATATGATATATCGTGCAAATGGCAAAGACGTGCATCATTCCTCTTCACAATACAGCTCTATTAATGTAGAAGCAACGCAGACCCGAACGGGTGCTCGCCCCCCGAGGTGACATTTATAGGTGACTTACTGTCCGCAGTGTTTATACCGGGATTACTCAGAGAATCTTGATTCAATTACTGTAAATGCCTCAGCCATGAATCAGTCTGAGCAGGGCCGAGCCGTCAGCCATGGATCAGTCTGAGCAGGGCCGAGCCGTCAGCCATGGATTTATTGTTTGGTTAGTGAGAAACCTCCTTCAGATAATAACAATCTGTTCTCAAGAAGTCGCACAGGACAAAGGGGGGTTCAGATCAGAAGAAATACTTAGAGGCGTCGTCCGGGCTAATCAGTGACTATGCTACGGAAAGGTCATTAATATCAGATCAACACCCAGCAGTCGCACTGATAAGCTGCAATTGGGTCCAGCGGGCAGATGAAGACAGATAATAGAGTTCTGCCCATCGTGTAGTGGCCGCTGCCGTATCTCCGGGGCAGAATGGTGGATTTTAGCAAATCAACAGGATTCTCGGGGAGAAGAGGGAATAAAATAGTAGCATAAAGGGCCCACATGTCACCCGCTGACAGCTCCTCTTTAAGGCCGCGTCTCTATGTCATATCGATGGCAATCTCAATGGAAAAGCAATAAATGAGGCTTGCAAATTATTCTAGTTATTAGTGGGGTCCCAGATCTCTAGTCTATACCTATTTTTGGGGGGTGTTTTGGACAATGACATCAGAAGACAGAAAAATAATACATAATATAGGACAAATTCCATAAAAAGTAATGTTGATACACATAACATCACCTGAAAGTGGATGCAACTTAAAGTGTCAGGAGGAAGCCATGACGCCGAGTTTGGGATAACAAGGCAGGAATACTTCGTGTCATGGTGAAGCCGCTACAGCAGAAATGATGAGGCCTTGTGGTCTCCTGTAGCCGGTATACGGACTGCCAGCCTTAGGAGGCGTAGGCTGCCCCCTCCTGGGGGATTCCACAACTACATGGCTGTAGGAGGCCACCACCAGGCTCAGGAGACATTTATTCATTTTGATTATATAACGCCATTAGTTTCCAGAGTGCTTTACAGACATTATCATCACTGTCCCCATTGTGACTCACAATCTAGTTTCAGTATGTCGTTGGAGTGTGGGAGGAAACCGGAGTACCAGAGGAAACCCACGCAAACACGGGGAGAACATACAAACTTCTTGCAGATGTTGTCCTTGGTGGGATTTAAATCCAGGACCCCAGCGCTTCAAGGTAACAGTGCTAACCACTGAGCCACCGTGCTGCCCCATACATGGTGTATTCAAGAGAAATCCATCTTATATAGTGGTGGAATATCGGTCCCCACAGAATTCTGAAAATTACGGAGACACAGGCCTTCTTTAGCGCTGGGGCCCTTTAGGTTTCCCTGCTCAGCGTCACAGATGTGCAGCTCGGCAGCACTTATGTGAATTGGTCGATGCTGCCGTGTAGGTGACAGATGTATATGCCAATAATTGGAGCTATCCCTGTATTGTGGATGTGTTAGAATCATGTATTGTGGGCGGCTGAGAGCGACCGGTGTTACTAAAGTATATGTACGTGTGCCGATTTATCCAACTGAACACAATTACATCCAGAAAATAGCTGAACTCCTCTATTCTGAAGAAGGTCCACTGAGCGATAAAGGTGCATGGTAACGGTGAGTAAATATTAATGCTGGTCATAGACGATGTATAGCTGTTATACAAATGTCCTATTACAATAGAAGAGGAGGAGAAGAAGCTGCCGGACACATGTGGCACCGCTTATCTCCAAAGGAAAAAGATCAGCAAGTCTCCAACCCAACATGTCGTACTTGTGCTTCTCCAAATGCAGAATGGATAAAGACACTCCAGCAACCCCACAGGGATGAGATTGTCAGCCAATCTCGCTGGAGGATTATTGTTTTGATCCTAGAGGGAATCTGTCATGTGGAAATTGGCCTCTGTCTGTCGCCAGGATGATATAGAACAGGAGGAGCGGATATACATTTTTGTTGGAAAAGTTTCTGTAAAGCTTGCATTTATTCATTTTATGTACAGGAGTCCAGTGGGTGGTCCTACTAGTGATTGAGTCTTCCCTGTATGTCTATCACTAGTAGGACCGCCCACTGGACTCTTAATACAAACACCAGGGATTTCAATGAATAAAAAAATAGGGATTTTTGTGTACTCACCCTAAAATCCTTTTCTCCAAGCCAATCATTGGGGACACAGACCATGGGTGTTATGCAGCTGTCACCAGAAGGCTGACACTAAGTAATACAAAGAAAGTTAGCTCTCCTCTGCAGTATACACCCTCATGCTGGCTCCCAGAGAACCAGTTCAGTGCAAAAGCAGTAGGAGATCAATAAAAACATATAAGAGTATAACATGACAAATTACAGGAAAAGCACAAAGCTATTACCAGGGTGGGTGCTGTGTTCCCAATGATTGGCTCGGAGAAAAGGATTTTACAGTGAGTACCATTGGGGGACACAGACCATGGGACAACCCAAACCAGTCCCTGGGTGGGAACAACATAACAGATCAGGCCCTGTGTAATTGCTGCCTGAAAGTGCGTAACCGCTGCCTAAAAGTGCGCAACCGCGGCCTGTAGAGTCCGCCCGCCAAGACTCACATCTTTGGAAGTCTGGATGTGAATATTATAGTGCTTCAAGAATGTGTGAAGACTGGACGAAACTGCAGCCTTGCAGGCCTGCTGTGCCGACACCTAGTGCCTAATGTCCCAAGAAACCCCTATCGACCAAGTGGAGCGTGTCCGATCCCCGATGGGATAGGCTGACCTCTGACGCGGAAGGACTCCTGGATGATGGAACGAATCCACCTGGCAATCATAGTCGATAAAGCGGCTATCCCCTTCCTGTGACCATCAGGAAGCCTGAATAAAGAATCCGACCTTCGGAAGGATGCCATCCTCAATAGGTACATTCTGAAAGCTCTCACTTCGTCCAAAATATTGAGAACCCGTTCTGCTTTGTGGACTGTCCCGAACAATGCGAGAGAAGAACGATGTCCTCGTAACGGTGGAAGTACGATACCATCTTGGCAACAAGGGGCGGGAATGGCCTGAGGACAACCTTGCCTTGATGGAAATAAGGAAAGGCGTCTGAAAAGACAGGACGGGTAGCTCCGAAAAATCGCCTGATGAAGTGACCGCAGAGAAAAAAAGGCAACCTTCCAAGACCGTAAAGTCAGTCCGGATCAAAATGAGTCTCCTGTAAGACCTCCAGGACCAATTAAGGTCCCAAAAATCTAGCGGTATGCGATAGGGAGGTACCACATGAGAAACTCTCTGCGTGAAAGTCCTTACTTGCAGTTTTGTTACAATAAGACCGATAAGGCCAAAATCTGGACTTTCAGCGAACTGAGGGCCAGGCCTGAATCCAGATTGTTTTGAAGGAAGAAAGGGGAAGGCATCCGTGATCCCTGCCCCAAGCAAAATGAATACTGAGGCAGCCTTACAGCACTAGTCGCTCACAACTTGTTGTGAGAGTCCCGCCTGGTTCAGAGCTCGAGTACTTTGGCGTTCAGTCTGGACGCCATCAGATCTACATCGGAGTTGCCTAGCAAAGGCAGATCTGTTGGAAGATTTCTAGATGAAGTTCTCACTTGCCTGAGGCGAGTCCCTGACGGCTGAGGGAGTCTCAGCACAGTTTCCACTCCTGGGATGTGCCCTGCCGATATCACCGGAAATCGGATGGTGTGACCCGCCAGAAGACAGTGGAACTGCTGTAGCACTAGCCATATCGCTCGGACCTCCAGAACATTGATCGGGAGCCTGGGTTCCCGAGTTGGCCAGCAGCCTTGAGCAGTGTGGTGAAGACTGGCCATCAGTAGACACTACTAACCATTAAACCTGAAAAGGGATCTCCCTAGTTGAGAGAGGAGCTCAAGTCCACTGTCTGAGAGCCTGTCTGACCCACAGAGACAAGCCGACGCCATTTTTCCCAGACCCCTCATAGCAACTCGGATGGAATGAGGGGACGAGGGACAAAGTACGCAAGCTCCCTACTGGAGGACCAATGCCTTGTTTCGAAGGAGAAGCACCAACCCTCTGGAGGTGTCCAGGAACTTCCTCAAAAAGGATATCCGCTGGGCTGGAAATGGGGAAGACTTGTTTAAGCTTATCAGTCAGCCCAGGCGAGACAGGGTATCACAAGTGATACATACGGACTCAGCGCAATTCTGGAAGTACAGTCCTTTGACTAGAAAATCATCCAGATAGGACAGGATGACCACGCCCCGAGAGTGCAAGATGGACATGACAGTCGCCATGACCCTTGTGAACACTGTGGGAGCGATAGCAAGGCCGAAGGGCAAAGCCGTGAACTGAAAATGCTGTTTGCGAATGGCGAAGCGCAGAAATTTTTGGTGAGGGGAACAAAATCGAAATGTGGAGGTAAGCATCCCGAATGATGATGAATGTCAGAAATGCCACCTTTTTCCATTGAGGTAATAACCGAACGGAGGAATTCCATCAGAATAACGAGGACCTTGATAAACTTGTTAGAAATTTGTTCCTTTTTGTTCCTGCGTGGGAAACGCCCTGATTGGGAAGAAGTAGTGGCTCAGCCTGGATTGGTTCCAACTTCTCAAAGAATAACCGACCACTTTGGTAAGGGAGTGATGTCAGAGACTGTCTTGGACGCAGAGTCAGCTTCCCATTTTCTGAGCCATAATGCCCTTCTTCTGATTGTAATGGCATTTGCTGATGACAGCGCCGCGCAACTAGTCGAATCGAAAGAGGCATGGATCACAGTCTCCCGCTCGAGAGATTTGATTGACTAGCTGTACTGCCTCCGGGAGGAAGTTTACTGTTCCCAGTTGGGATACTGGTGGGTCTACTACAGGAGATTCGGCCCAATCTTCCCTCAGATCTTTTTTTTTTCTTCTTCTTCACGTACCCGGAGAAGCTGCCAGCAGGTCAGGATAAACCGTCTCTTGCTGTCGCTGCTGTCTTTAGACGGTGCAGAGATAAGGTGATCAACCTTTGATCCACCATCCCTTAACATGGAGGAGGGACCATCCGCCTCCTTGCATCATCCGCTAAAGAGTGGTGATGCAGTGGGGGCTGCTCGGACTCCAAAAAGGGGGGTGCCTCTGTACATCCACGGAGTTCAAGCCCCCAAGTGGACAGGGCTAGTGGTCCGGTAATGGCCTAGATGCAGACGAGGATACATGGAGGAGACACTATCTGCTCGTCTGTTGATGGTGCGAGGAGATCGGTGCCCTTTAAGGGACCCGTCGCCCTAAAAATCATCCCAGGCATGGCATCTCACGTCTGAATACACAAAAGAATTGGAGAGAAACGCCATCAATTAATATATAAATATTTATTAATAGTAATCAACATGAATTTCATAAATAATCAAGAAAAAATATCCATTAACATACATGAATGCATAGCACAACAAATGGTTTGAAATGGTATGCGTGATGGTATTAGATGTAATGTACAACTATGGTACATATGGCAGAGGGGTGAGAGAGGCACATATTCAAAAAAAATATAAAGTCCAAATACTAGGTAAAAGAATGTGCCACCATAGAGTAAAACGCAGCAAAAAAGATATATCCAAAATACTATTATAATAGTCGCAAGTGCGTATGTAGAGAGTGGGTCCGGAATCCCACACTCAGAACAATTAATACAGATGCATATCACTGCGTGAATCAATAGTAAAACTCTCCCATGCTGGCAATGTACCACAGAGACGCACCCCAACGCGCGTTTCGCACTGGCTTCTTCGGGGGGCTGGTGACTAATAAGCCGCTCATCCCTGCCTGCTATATACCCGCCGCCCGATTAAGAAAGTATCGGCACATGTGGACAGCGTGTCCATACACATCCGGCGACGTCACCAAGCCAACGCGCTCCACGGGTGCACCCCTATGACGTAGGTGGAGCGCGATCGGACCCAGAGACGCCGCAGGAGACAACGGAGGCGGAGCCAGAATAATGACATGCGCGATAAAGCAAAAGGGTAATATGAGGACATCGCCGATAAGGGCAGAATCTGCCCACAACGGCGTAAGATATCAGGGCCAATAGCCATATTAAATGTCTCAAAGGAGTATCTAAAGTCAGAAATAAATCTTAATTAGAGGCACGAATTTAATAATTAATGGAATAACCCATGAATCCAATATAGAATAAAGATCAAGTGCAAAGATACATAGATATAGAATAGTAAAACGCAGCTGCAATGTATATGGCAAAGCATAGTATAAAACGTAATTTGACACTAATAGCAGGCACTGCAGCAAAACATCAATGTCAATACATAGAATAACACTACAATAAGATACCAAGGTAGCATAGCATTGCCGAGACAGAAATACATAGATTTTCATGGCGATACAGTACAACAATAATTACGTAATTACTCTAAAAATAGGACGCGCAGATGATGTGAAATGATGTGGATCTTCGCATATAATGCTTAGTGCCTATACTTTCCAATATTCTTCAAGGGGGAATAAAGCAAGCGGTCAGAATCAGACACATTTCATTCCAATGATGCAATAACTAGACGAAAAAGAGAAAAATATAAAGTGAATAAAAAATAATAAAAACAATAGATGAAAAAGTCACGGATGCGGAGAATTACTAGAGATATGGTGCAAAGCTCAACTGTTCATTAAGACCTGTGGGTGTCATTGTATTGAGTGTCACAATCCAACGACACTCTCTTTGTGCCAAAACACGACTGCTGTCGCCACCACGAATGCCGAGGTTGACGTGATCAATACCTTTGATTTTGAGGTCATCAGACCTACAATTGTGCTTAAGTCGGAAGTGGCGTGGTATTGTTTTAAGAGACTCAACGTCCTCCACATCCCGGGCAGCCTCAATGTCCCTGACATGTTCGCGTGTTCTAACGCGCAACTCCCTAGTGGTCAAGCCAACATATATGAGGTTGCACGTACAACTAGCGTAGTATACCACATGTGTTGTAGAACACGTGATATAGTCTCTAATTGTGAAGTCCTTGAGGCCGTCCGATGACGTAGCCCTCGTATGGTTACGACATGCAGGGCATTTCCCGCATGGATAAAATCCTGTAACCCTCTCCCTCATGTTGAATATGGGTTGGGGTTTCACCACATAATGACTTGATACCAATGTATCTTTGAGATTTCTACTCCTTTTGGCCGTCATTTGTGGAAAAGAAGGAAAGCCGTTGTTGGAGCTGAGGGTCGGTCATAAGTATCGGCCAATGTTTGGTAAGTATGTTTCGCATTTTACCCCATTGTTGATTATAGGTCGAGATAAATCTTATGACCCCCTCTGTTTGATTGGATTTTTTACGACCACTGCCAAGCAGATCACCTCTCCTAGTATTCTTAGCTCTCAAGTAGCCCCTCTTGATGGACCGATTACTGTAGCCCCGATCCCTGAACCTCTGCCCAAGATCCATAGCCTGCTTGTCAAAAAGTGCATCAGTGGCACAAATCCTCCGAACACGGAGGAACTGGCCCGTCGGTATTGCCCTGATGGTGGAGGCCGGATGCAATGATGATGCGTGTAAAAGAGAATTAACAAATTTGTAACATTGGCCGATACTTATGACCGACCCTCAGCTCCAACAACGGCTTCCTTCTTTTCCACAAATGACGGCCAAAAGGAGTAGAAATCTCAAAGATACATTGGTATCAAGTCATTATGTGGTGAAACCCCAACCCATATTCAACATGAGGGAGAGGGTTACAGGATTTTATCCATGCGGGAAATGCCTGCATGTCGTAACCATACGAGGGCTACGTCTATCGGACGGCCTCAAGGACTTCACAATTAGAGACTATATCACGTGTTCTACAACACATGTGGTATACTACGCTAGTTGTACGTGCAACCTCATATATGTTGGCTTGACCACTAGGGAGTTGCGCGTTAGAACACGCGAACATGTCAGGGACATTGAGGCTGCCCGGGATGTGGAGGACGTTGAGTCTCTTAAAACAATACCACGCCACTTCCGACTTAAGCACAATTGTAGGTCTGATGGCCTCAAAATCAAAGGTATTGATCACGTCAACCTCGGCATTCGTGGTGGCGACAGCAGTCGTGTTTTGGCACAAAGAGAGTGTCGTTGGATTGTGACACTCAATACAATGACACCCACAGGTCTTAATGAACCGTTGAGCTTTGCACCATATCTCTAGTAATTCTCCGCATCTGTGACTTTCATCTATTGTTTTTATTATTTTTATTCACTTTATATTTTTCTCTTTTTCGTCTAGTTATTGCATCATTGGAATGAAATGTGTCTGATTCTGACCGCTTGCTTTATTCCCCTTGAAGAATATTGGAAAGTATAGGCACTAAGCATTATATGCGAAGATCCACATCATTTCACATCATCTGCGTGTCCTATTTTTAGAGTAATTACGTAATTATTGTTGTAATGTATCGCCATGAAAATCTATGTATTTCTGTCTCGGCAATGCTATGCTACCTTGGTATCTTATTGTAGTGTTATTCTATGTATTGACATTGATGTTTTGCTGCAGTGCCTGCTATTAGTGTCAAATTACGTTTTATACTATGCTTTGCCATATACATTGCAGCTGCGTTTTACTATTCTATATCTATGTATCTTTGCACTTGATCTTTATTCTATATTGGATTCATGGGTTATTCCATTAATTATTAAATTCGTGCCTCTAATTAAGATTTATTTCTGACTTTAGATACTCCTTTGAGACATTTAATATGGCTATTGGCCCTGATATCTTACGCCGTTGTGGGCAGATTCTGCATCGGCGATGTCCTCATATTACCCTTTTGCTTTATCGCGCATGTCTTTATTCTGGCTCCGCCTCCGTTGTCTCCTGCGGCGTCTCTGGGTCCGATCGCGCTCCACCTACGTCATAGGGGTGCACCCGTGGAGCGCGTTGGCTTGGTGACGTCGCCGGATGTGTATGGACACGCTGTCCACATGTGCCGATACTTTCTTAATCGGGCGGCGGGTATATAGCAGGCAGGGATGAGCGGCTTATTAGTCACCAGCCCCCGAAGAAGCCAGTGCGAAACGCGCGTCGGGGTGCGTCTCTGTGGTACATTGCCAGCATGGGAGAGTTTTACTATTGATTCACGCAGTGATATGCATCTGTATTAATTGTTCTGAGTGTGGGATTCCGGACCCACTCTCTACATACGCACTTGCGACTATTATAATAGGTATTTTGGATATATCTTTTTTGCTGCGTTTTACTCTATGGTGGCACATTCTTTTACCTAGTATTTGGACTTTATATTTTTTTTGAATATGTGCCTCTCTCACCCCTCTGCCATATGTACCATAGTTGTACATTACATCTAATACCATCACGCATACCATTTCAAATCATTCGTTGTGCTATGCATTCATGTATGTTAATGGATATTTTTTCTTGATTATTTATGAAATTCATGTTGATTACTATTAATAAATATTTATATATTAATTGATGGCGTTTCTCTCCAATTCTTCTGTGTATTCATATGTATTTAGTGGAGTGCCATAGGGCATTTGCCCTCATTTTGTAGTGCTTTTTTAGACTACAATTCTTGCCATGTATATTTGAGTCTGCGGTCTGAGATCATGTTTTCCATGGCATCTCACGTCGCAGGAGAGGATACGTGGAGGCGACACTCAGCGTGCTTGCCTGTTGTTGGTTTGGGGAGATCAGAACCTTGAAAGGATCCATCGCCATTGTCATCCGATTTTTTGGTCTGAAAACCACCAGACCCGGCATGGCATCCCACGTAGAAGGGGAGGATACATGGAGACGACACTCCGCGTGCACGCCTGTTGGCTGAAAAAGGATGCCGCACTTCAGGCTTCTGCCGAGTGAATCGCTTATCCGGACAGTCCCGGTCCAGGTGAATGCAAATGTACTGTGAGGGAGTCCAGTTGTTTTGAAGGACACTGCGTGATCCGGAGCAGAACCGGAGTCCTCATCAACCTACAGAGATTGGTTGACGGCCTCAATCAGTGAATCCACCGTTTTCCGGAAAACTGGCAAGACCAGATCCAGTACACCTCCAAATCATACTCAGAATCATGTTCACTACACACCTCTGGTGAGAGAGAGAGATTGAGAAGTGGTGCTCGCAGATGCCAAGGAACATGATAGCTCAGTAGACGTACTACGGATCCGTTTTCTAGATGCCTGCACGTTTCTAGAGTGATTGCGGCCCCTGCTAGCTGACGACTCCCTTGTAGGAGAGGATCCATCTATCTCAGTCATGGGAGCTGTCCGATCTACAGAGGGATTCAAACTCTTTTGGCCAGAGAAGCCATGAATTGCAACAGTGACAAGCCCACTTAAGGGGACTAGGTACACTGGGCTCGGTGACAGTGGAGGGCTCCTGAGCGTATTAGGGGTCACAAGCCACGCTTGGGGTCACTGGTGTCACGGAGCGGAGTAGTTTGTACACTGCAGGGAACGCTAGAGGTATATACCAGCGCAGCTCTAAGGCAGCGCAGGTCTGCAAAGTTGTGCAGCAGAGAACCTTGTCTAAAAAGGGGGAGCCTGTGGGTAATGTGTAAGGCAACACTTACCCAGGTGCTGTCTCCCTGAGAACAGTCGTTTTCCTCTGCAGGGAAAGAAACGCTGTAAGCTAAAGTATGGTGGCTTGTGGGACTTGTGTGCCTCCGGAACCGCTTGCCCGTCACCTGAGTCCAAGATGGCCGCCGTGAATCCACGAAAACGCTCTCGCAGTGGGCGAGGAGTGCCAGGTGGATTGCAGAGTGAGACGACTGTAATTGGGGACTGTAGACTGGTCATGTGCCTTTAAGACCAGGGAGTACTACAACAACAGCACACAGAACAGTATTTCAAGTGACTGCAGTTTGTAAATCTTATTAACGTCAGTTATACTACTATACTACACAAGATTGGTGCGGAGAGTATACATGGCGGGCCCCTGCAGATACACGGAGATCGGGCAAAAGTGTACAGTTTTTGCCCTCACTTCATTTCTCTGCCGGAGGTACTGTGGGGGGGGATGGTGCGGGTGGAGGGTGCAGCGCCTCCTTACCCAGATCTTGAGATTACGCTGGAGTAGCTCTGTCGTCAGCGCTGAATGTCGCCGGGTCTTATGCAGCAGCCGCTTCCGGATGCCAGCTAGTGAGGCGGTAGTGGGGAGAGCAAGATGGCCGCCGAGAATATCAGAGGCGTTTCTCGTTCTGTGCGAAAAGCGCCAGGAAAGTGGGCAGAGCCGCAGCTGCGCATAATAGCGCGGGCGGGGTTTCGGGCTGCAGACTAATGAAGGCCGAAGCCGGGGACTAAATTTTTTCAGCGCCGATGCAAGAAGGGGACGGATGCGCGCCCCACGCTGCAGAATGAGCCCCCTTATGCCAGCACCGCCCCAGACTGCCTGTATAGAGCCCTCCAGCCCGGCACTTACCCGGAGAAGCTGCCGGGTGGCAGGTAAGCCACCTATGTTGCAGGTCCTCCTGCTGCTGGTCTTGGACGGTGCAGGGATAAAGGAGTAGCCCTTAATCCACCATTACTTTAATAGGGGGGTGGAGAGGGACCGTACCCTCCTTGTACCATCTGCTTTAACAGTGGTAGTGCAGTGGGGGCTGCTCAGATGTCCAAAAAGGGGGCCGCTGTACATCCAAGGGGTTAAGCCCCCTAGGATGGGACAGGGCTGAATGTCCAGCATTAGGCCTGGCTGTGGAAGATATGTGGAGGCGACACTCCACGTGCTCGTCCGATAAGGGTGTGGGGAGATCAGTGCCCTTTAAGGAACCAGTCGTCCCTAAAAATCAGCCCAGGCATTGCATCCCACATCGCAGGAGAGGATACAGGGCGGCGACACTCCACATGCTCGCCTGTTGATGGTTCGGGGAGATCGGAGCCTTGAAAGGATCCGTGGCCCTTTCATCCGATTGGAAAAAGTAAAATCAAAAAAGTAAAAATAAAATAATAAAGAATTTTGGGTCTGAAGACCAGAGCCGTGTGCCTCCTACGTACACTAAGCAAGAACTGGTTCTCTGAGAGCAAGCAGGAGGGTGTATACTGCAGAGGAGACTTTCTTTGTATTACTTAGTGGCAGCCTCCTAGTGGCAGCAGCATACACACCATAGTCCTGTGTCCCCCAAAGAGGCGAAGGAGAAAAGAAATTTTACTGAATCTTTTCCCACAAACCTGTATATCATCCGCTCAACTTCTCCCCCTCCATACTGTGCTGTCCACAGATCGGACTGCAAGTACAACGTGAAAGGTTCCCTTTAAAACCTACCTTCACAGATACTTCCTGCCTGACATCTGACGAGACACAAGCTATCAGCAGCCACATGATGCTCAGTTTGCATTGTGCTCGTACTCCACTATGCCCGATATCAGATGTGATGGTACAGTATCCGAGGTAGTACCCTTCGGTTTATTGAGATAAGCATGCACGCTCTGCTGAGGCACACCTACATGTCAGTAATCTTTACCATAATGATAAAATAACAGATAGATTGTGATTATTTGGAATAAAGAGCGAAGGGCGACATATGAGCTCGTACCTCTTCACTGATCTCCCGCAGGATGGACGGCTGCAGCTCCATGGACTTAAACAACGTTCCCACCACACAACACCTCTCTCCCGCCTGGAGTTCACATAGCTTCCGCACAGTTATATCATCACCTGGAAGGAAAAACCAGGTATAAGCGAATGCTCCAAATACACCAAACAACTAAAATTCATGTCAGGCAGGATCTAGCTTTTATTTGTGAGGGGGTCAGGGCAGTGTTGTCATGGGGTCCAAGGGTGGATTTTGCAATGCCATGAAGTAAATCAGTGCATAGTGTCCTTATTACTATAATTAAGTAATCCTGCTTATGTAGTCCCACACAAATGCATGGATGTGTAAAAAAACACGGCTGCTTTCCTTCAGGAACAGGAACACCCCTGAGTGTGGCTGAAGTGTAGCACGGCAGCTCAGCTATACTTCATTGGGACGGAGTTGCGATGCCAGAGAGAATCATTGACCTCTCCTGTCAGCGATTCAGCTGCTCCACAACAGAGGAGCACTCCCTCTTCTGAGCTGCAGTCGACAGGGCGTGAGTGCAGACATCATGCTATTTGACATCCAGCTCCCCGTTGCCTAACTGCGGGGAGCCGGATGTCAATCAAAACGACGTCCGTCAACAGAGTAGAGCGGAAGAGAAGCCACTGCTCTGTCGACATGAAGTAAGTGGAATCCAGGAGTGGTCAGTGACTGCTCTGTGCTGGCAGATATAGGCAGCAGGCACAACAATATTGGATAAACCCTTTAAGGTCAGGATGTGTGAATGTAGGAAAATAGTATATAAAAGTGAAAAAAAATTAAAGGGTAGAGGAGGTGGGAAGTGTGGCGTAAGTCCTGAGTGAATCTCAGATGAGCATCTGTTCAACGGTAGATTGTGAGGAAGGAGGAGGAAATGGGAGGAAGGAAATGTGTGAATTAAAGCTAATATCAATTATTAAGTACAGATGAATTATGGTTAAGGTATGCTTAGTAGTGATAAGGGAACGTGCTGGGATAAGGTGTTATCTCGGCATGCTCATGTGAGGGCTGAGTGTCGTAGGCGTGCTTGAATAATATGTTCGCGTCCCCGCGGCTGTTCGACAGCTGCAATACATGCAGGGATTGCCTGTTTGTTAGTCCTGCAGATCGGTGGTGTCTCTCAATGGCTCAAAATACTGTGCGGAAGTACAAGTTCCTGCATAAGTGCGAACAGAGTGGTGCGAGCGCTCAACAAAATTGTTTAGCTCTGTACGCTGTTTTGTGTGCGCCTTATGCAGAGCAGCACGTCTACATGCTGACACGAGCACGTCTGCATAATCAGCGATCAGCAGAAGTCTAAGGACCCGGACTTCCACTTGTGAAGTCCGGGTCCTTGTGAACGTATAGGTACTCTTTGAAGGGAATCTGTCACCCTAAATTGGCGGGATATTTAAATGATGGCAGTCAGGTCAGATGGGCGGAGTTTTGGGTACTTGCCTTAACATGTTGTTCGCCGCTGTCTCCATTATTTCTGGGAATTGTAGTCGTTGCCCTCCATAAAACGCGCCTGCGCATTGCAATCTTGAATTGCGCACGCGCAGTATGCTTTGCCCGCAGATTGCAATGCGCAGGCGCGTTATACGGAGGGCAACGACTACAATTCCCAGAAATAATGGAGACAACGGCGAACAACATGTTAAGGCAAGTACCCAAAACACCGCCCATCTGACCTGACTGCCATCATTTAAATATCCCGCCAATTTAGGGTGACAGATTCCCTTTAATAGGGTGGTCCAGCATCAGAAGGGTGTGGTACAGATGACGTTATGACCCCACACACCTGCCGATCATGCATCTCAGCAAATGTGCGCGTCCGTAATGTCATCTGTACCACCTAATTCAGATGAGCCAGTCAGTGGCGCCAGATAACCCCCTGCTTAAGACACATGCATACCCCATTTCTTCTTTGCACATTCTATAAGAAGCGGCCTCATATGTAGCAGTCGCGTGGCGTAAATGTGGGCATACTGGCGGGTGAAGGTTCGCTCTCCTAGTCGATAGCTCTCGGAGCGATTGGTGTACAGGGCATTGGACACTCTGGTGAAAGTAGCAGGGGCTTCAGATGGCGGTGAGAGGAGTCCAGGCCCTTGACTGACGGCTAGATCTGTGAACATCATGGCAACCTGTGACATCAGGCGAGTCTGGGTAAAAAAAAATATATATATATATTAATTCCCATTGTAATTGAGTTTATCAGAGGTTGTCTACAGTAGACTGGGGAAAAAAATGTGTATTCTTGACACATTACTGAAATATCCACATAAATGGAAAATTAAAGGATTATTCCAAAAAATATTAAAGGGTTTATCCAGAACTTTTATTTTTCTTTACTATGGGTGCTAACAGCTCCTGTCAGCAATTCAGATACTCATCCTCAACTTTGTTGATGGGGCGTGACTGCTGATGTCAGGCTGACTGACAGCTGGCTCCCTGCAGTAAGGCAGCAGGGAGCCTCCGGCTGTCAGTCAGTGGGACGTCGGCAGTCAGGCCCTGTCAACTGAGTAGAAGAGAAGCTGTTGGTCTGTTGACATGACGTCAGCAAACGCCACTGATTAGGCAGCAAGAGTGGTCTGTGCAGGCAGAGATCATCCCCGTGCAAAAGAGGCAGGGCTTAGCAATTACAAGCCTGATAGATCTTAGGCTCAGAGTAGGAAAAATATATAGTCCAAACCCTTTAAGTTATTCTCTATCAGCTTACCGATTACTGGGCAGGCTGTGGATCCCCGCTCTGCAGAGCGCTGTCCTGAATGAGGCAGGGGGGTGCACGCTCATCCTCCGCTCTATTCACCGTCTATGGAACAGTGGAGAAAGAAGAGCACAGCACTTGGCAATTTCCACAGTACTATAGACAATGAATGGAGCGGAGGACGAGCATTCGCCCCCCTGCCTCATTCAGGACAGCGCTCTGCAGAGACGGGGTCCCAGCGATCAGCAAGTTATCCCCTGTGACATAATACTTTATGAATAATCCTTAATTAAATGTGCTTGGATGAAAAAAAAGAATAGAAAATTAGAAGACCAGCGACAACATGGATATAACAATGGTAAAAACAGATTGAGGATTTCGAGCTGTTGCAAAACTACAAGTCTCAGCATGCCCTGACTGCAGGGATGAGCAATGCTGGAGGATACCGCTGTTTCTGATCATCTCTGACCAGCTCCAGACACAGGTGGCACAGCAGTCTGTGTATCTAGTCTCCAGCAGCACAGTGCATAGGCCTCTATTCACACACATTACAAAAAGTACTAGTTAAGTGGTCACCAGGGCATGCTGGGAGTTGTAGTATCTTAACAGCTCCAAAGCCCAACAAGACAGCGACTACACGAATGCCTGACACGTGACACTACAAACCCCAGCGTGCCGTGCTGTACACTGTATTGCACTTCGGGACTTCTACCTCCATAGTACCCAATAACCTTCCCACAACTAAGGACGCGTTTATAACAGTGCGTGTTATAACGAGGGATCGGCAGCACCACCAGTCCTCACCCTCCGGCAGCTCCCGCCACTGCAGCGCCTCTTTCAGCTGTCCCGCCGCGCGCTGCCGCCGTGACGTAATCACCAGGCGACGGCGTGCTGGAGTCAGCCATGTTGGGAAGGTCGTAAATAAGCATTGCGCGGGTTGTAGACGCTCTTTACTGCCCCTTGTGGTAACAGTTGTGTAGTGCCTCTGATTTTGTCCAGAGTCAGTGGTAGACAGCGGGTGCAGCGTAAAGCAAGTTCCATTTGATGGGAAAGACACAACATGGGGACAGGGGACAGAATAGTAATACTGCTCTATATTAGGCACCGTAGTGTGGACTGATCACAACTGTGTAACAGGACTCCATGTAATGTCGTATTCAGATCCAAATCTGCAGATTATGCCATGAATGTTTGGTCGCTGAGTCTTGGCTGTTGAGCAGGGGCATACACAGAAATCATGGGGCCCGTAGCAGAAACCCCCACCGCAAAGGAAAAAAAATCCAGAGAGGTCACAGAAGAGCATAGCTCACAATTTTGCAGCCTTTAAAAAGTAATATTCCTCTTATTGAAGCTCCTAGATTTACCTTTCATTGACCCCATAAAGTATGATGCCAACAAAAGTGTCCCCCCGAACACAGTATGATACCTCCACAGGGAACTTTGGCCTCCACCCAGCCCTCCACGCAGCATAATAGGCCTACATATAGTATAATGGCCACACACTGTACTAGACTGAATAATGACCCCATTAGCCCTCCACATATCATCCATGTATACAGTAATCACTCCCATCATAAGTCACCATACAAGTATAATATAGCACTCCCCATAGTCCATACAGTATAATGCACTCCCCACAGTCCTCAATACAGTATTATGCACTCCCTATAGTCCTCCATAGTCCATACAGTATTATGCACTCCCCATAGTTTTCAGTGCAGTATGATACAGTCTCCATAGTCCTCCATGCTGTATAATGCATTCCCATAGTCCTGCCTAGTCTATACAGTATAATGTACTCCCCACATGCCTCCATACAATATAATGCACTCCCCATAGTCCATACAGTATAATGCACTCCCTATAGTCCTCCATAGTCCATACAATATAATGCACTTCCCATAGTCCATACAGTATAATGCACAACCCATAGTCCTCCATATAGTATAATGCGCTCCCCACAGTTTTCAATACAGTATAATGAACTCCCTATAGTCGTCCATATTCCATACAGTATTATGCACTCCCAATAGTTTTCAGTGCAGGATAATAGGCTCTATATAGAATAATACACTCTCCATAGTCCTCCATGCTGTATAATGCATTCCCATAGTCCTGCCTAGTCTATACAGTATAATGTACTCCCCACAGGCCTCCATACAGTATAATGCACTCCCCATAAGCCTCCATAGTCCATATAGTATAATGCACTCCCCATAGTCTACACAATGCAATGCCCTCCCCATAGTCCTCCATACAGTATAATGCACTCCCCATAGTCCTCCATAGTCCATATAGTATAATGCACTCCCCATAGTCCACACAATGCAATGCCCTCCCCATAGTCCTCCATACAGTATAATGCACTCCCCATAGTCTATACAGTATAATGCACTTCAAATAGTCCTGCACATAGTATAATGCATTCCCCATGGTCCTCCATAGTCCATACAGTATAATGCACTCTCTATAGTCCTCTATACAGTATTATGGCCACCACAATGTACTTTCTGATTAAAAAATCAAACAAAAATACAACACCTCTCCCCCTCATTCCTCTGCTGCTTTGTTCTCTGCATCGAGCACTCTGAAGCACAGCACATGTCATGGAAGCGGGCACCATGCAGTGACGACATCGAGCCCGTTGTGCGGAGTCGTCAGCCACCGAGGATCAGTGATGGATGAGGAAGCGTCAGCTGACGATCCCTCTTCCATCATTAGTTTCAACTCTATAGGCATCCATGTAACATATTTATTAATGACCTTGTAGGGGGCATACAGAGTAGTATTTCAATATTTGCAGATGACACTAAACTCTGCAGGGTAATAAATACAGAGGAGGATAATTTTATATTACAGGAGGATTTATGTAAACTAGAAGCTTGGGCTGATAAATGGCAAATGAGCTTTAATGGGGATAAATGTAAGGTCATGCACTTGGGTAGAACAAACAAGATGTATAATTATGTGCTTAATTGTAAAACACTGGGCAAAACGGTTGTGTGGCCCAGCTGCGTAAGGCACACATGTCTCCTGGAAAATGCATAAGGAAAGGTAATTGTAAAGCCTGAAATTCATTCACATCACACACTTCTTAACACTGCCACTAGAGGCATTTCAAACTTTTTGGTAGTGTGACGTAGCAATAGTGAGTCATTCTAGTCAGAGCTCAGTCTGAGCTAGACAGAAGTAGGATTCGAGTTCCTGTCTTTGGACAGGAGGTTCAGTTAGTTTCTGTTTCAGTCAGAGACAGACGGAAGGAGAAGAGAGTTGAGTCTTGGAGGGAGAGGAGTGAAGACTGATTCCTGACGGAGCTCAGATAGTTCATCTTGTACAGAAGTGGAGGCTAGTACGAGTAGACGGATTTACTCTAGCCTAGTCAGAACTACAATCGGAACTGCTATCTCAGAACAAGCTGCCTGTGTTCTCTAGAAAGTGGAAAGCAACTCTCAGAGCTACAGCGTGTATACAGTCGGACGAAGCGTCCTGTGAGCTGCTCTGGACAGAGTTCTGTGAAGGAAAGAAAGAAGGGGATCACAGCAGTTATCGCATCGAGTCAACTGAGATCAGGTCAGTGAGCTCTGAAGGAAAACTGCTAACTACACTCGCTGCTACCTGTGCTTATGTTAAGGGCAAGAGCAGGGCGACAGGCGAGTGGAAAAGGAAGAGTGACTAAGGTGACAGATCACCCTCACTCAGTTAACCGGACACCGGGTCCGAAGCATTGCTAGTACTTCACGGCTAGTGATAGAAAATCTGGAGGCCTTGCTGGACTTCAAGTCGCAGAAGGTAGCCCTAAGCGCCGATACGTAACCGGGGTCAGGAAGGACAACAGTCTAGCAGGGCCCTGCACAAAAGACTAGTTCTATCCAACAGAAGACTCCCACCACAATGTTGGCAGGGCGAAGCTGTCATATTCAGAGTTAAACTTGACTTCACGCAGGTTAAGATTCACACACGATTCAAGGATAAAGGAGGCCTCAAACCTGCTCAGCAATTCCCTGAATGTGCATTCTCCAACCTGACCAGCTTCCCGGGATATACCTGCAACATCTACAAGTAAAGTATGGAAAGAAACTGCATTGTGTGTGACTGACTTCTTATCCGCACCCTGCATCACCATAGACTTTGAGGGACCAGTCCCACCTGTGGGGGACTTAACATCTAGCTGCCATAACATCCCCTCAGAGATCTACCCTGCAGCGCTGGTCAATCAGATCAGAAACCACAGGTGGCGTCACGAACTATTACTATAAACCCCTGTAAATATTCCCCCATTGTATGAGCGCCCAGGGCCACAAACCGAGCTCTGCCGCCAGTGACATCTCCCATAGACTTCCATGGGCTCGGTGCCGAGTACCCCATAGCCCTGGTACCCACACCACACATGTGGTGCGCGTCATCTTTGGCGTCACGAACAGGATACGAAGCTTACTGGATGTGAGTCCTGTGTGCCTAATTGGACTGTTTTTGTGCAGAAAAGACTGTGTGCAGTATTTGTGATTTTTGGCGCCATTTTACCGCCATATTCGCGCCCTGAGGCGCTGGTGAAGAAGGTTGGCGTGCATTTGTGGGCGTGTACCCCCCTGTGGCGCGAAAGTGATGGCCGCCCTCTCAAAATGTTACTACAATGTCCGTGCCTGCCCCACTGCAAGGGAGATCCGCCTCCTCTTCATCTTCTATGCAAAAAAGAGGAAGCGCAAATCCCGCCTCCACGGAAGAGACCAGATTGTTCCAGATGGAAAGTACAGTCTGGCCTGGAGTGAGATGGCGGAAGGACAGGAGGTGCTGTGTGGAGGAGCGGTGGCGCGCAGGCCCCGTTCCCCAGAAAAGCTACTACCTGTACCGGAGCCGTCCCCAGCTCGGGACACCGACCCAAGAGTGCAGAGAGTGAAGAAGGTGGATGCGGTGCTGGAAGATGTGGCCCGCCACCGCAAAGAAGTGGAGGAGATGGAGAAAAGCTGGCGTGCCCTGAAACAGCGGCTGCTGTGGGACGCAATGCTCTCCCCTCCAGAAGCGCAACCGTTACCTGTGCCACCACTGCAAGCGGCTGATGAAGAACCGGAGGCCGGCTCCAAAAGTGCTGATCCTGACTCCACTGATGATGCGGCGGGAGAAACGGAGGCTGAGGAGGCCCTGCCCAGACCGGAGTGCCAGCCAGGCCTGGAGGCCGCAGCGGAATGCAGTTCCCCGGTAGGGACACCGGAGGAGACCCAGCCGTCCGTGATGGAGCAGCGACAGCAGCAGGTTAGTGCGTCCCCAACTGAGCCATTGCGCGCACCTGCTTCCTGCTCTGCATCACACCAGCATTGTGCGTCCTATTCTGCATCGTATACTGCGACCAAACCTGCATCGTATACTGAGACCTATTCTGCATCGTATACTGAGACCATTTCTGCATCGCAACCTGAATTGCACACTGCGGCACCTTTTACAACGCAACCTGCGTTCTACTCTGAGGATGTACCCGTTGGGTCCCTGGAGGATCAAACAAAAGATGTAGCTTCGCAAACGTATATTGCAGGACACGATCTTCTTGCATCGTATACTTCTGGCCCCAGGGATGGAAAAAGTAATTGTCATAAGCAAGAAAGATGAAAAACAGTAGGACCCAGACAGGGGTTTACTGCACCTGAACATGTATAAAGTTGAAGAAGTTTTATTTAAGAAAAATTTGCACCGTATTGAAATGTTTAATAATGTCTGCTTATTTAAAGTAGAATACCCCAGTTGGGTAAAGTGAGTTGTAGAAAATGTGATTTTACTTGAAATGTGTTTTTTCATGCAAAGGACTGCGTGGCTGTGGACTGTGCCAGCCCAAAAACTTTCATTGTAAATAGTTCGCACTTTTTGTGCCCCATCTTGGTTTTACACAAAGCCTTAACTACCTCTGAAGAAAAACCCGTATGGTGTGGCCTAGAGTGAGGTCTGCAGCAATGAAGTCCTGCAGCCCACCCAGGACCCACGTGGGAAGTTTTTGGTGCGGGTCCTCCACAAGAATCTTGTCTTATACTGTGTATATTTATTGAAAAGTATTTTGATAATTTTCTACTGACCTATGTACAAATTGTAATGTTAAAGAGTCCTTACCTCCCGCAAGGGATGAGGTTAAAATGTTTATGTTATATGCAAAACAAAAATGTTTTTCTTTTCTATTTCAGCCCGGGAGTGCTGAGTTTAACTAGGGGGGGATGTGTGGCCCAGCTGCGTAAGGCACACATGTCTCCTGGAAAATGCACAGGAAAGGTAATTGTAAAGCCTGAAATTCATTCACATCACACACTTCTTAACACTGCCACTAGAGGCATTTCAGACTTTTTGGTAGTGTGACGTAGCAATAGTGAGTCATTCTAGTCAGAGCTCAGTCTGAGCTAGACAGAAGTAGGATTGAGTTCCTGTCTTTGGACAGGGAGGTTCAGTTAGTTTCTGTTTCAGTCAGAGACAGACGGAAGGAGAAGAGAGTTGAGTCTTGGAGGGAGAGGAGTGAAGACTGATTCCTGACGGAGCTCAGATAGTTCATCTTATACAGAAGTGGAGGCTAGTACGAGTAGACGGATTTACTCTAGCCTAGTCAGAACTACAATCGGAACTGCTATCTCAGAACAAGCTGCCTGTGTTCTCTAGAAAGTGGAAAGCAACTCTCAGAGCTACAGCGTGTATACAGTCGGACGAAGCGTCCTGTGAGCTGCTCTGGACAGAGTTCTGTGAAGGAAAGAAAGAAGGGGATCACAGCAGTTATCGCATCGAGTCAACTGAGATCAGGTCAGTGAGCTCTGAAGGAAAACTGCTAACTACACTCGCTGCTACCTGTGCTTATGTTAAGGGCAAGAGCAGGGCGACAGGCGAGTGGAAAAGGAAGAGTGACTAAGGTGACAGATCACCCTCACTCAGTTAACCGGACACCGGGTCCGAAGCATTGCTAGTACTTCACGGCTAGTGATAGAAAATCTGGAGGCCTTGCTGGACTTCAAGTCGCAGAAGGTAGCCCTAAGCGCCGATACGTAACCGGGGTCAGGAAGGACAACAGTCTAGCAGGGCCCTGCACAAAAGACTAGTTCTATCCAACAGAAGACTCCCACCACAATGTTGGCAGGGCGAAGCTGTCATATTCAGAGTTAAACCTGACTTCACGCAGGTTAAGATTCACACACGATTCAAGGATAAAGGAGGCCTCAAACCTGCTCAGCAATTCCCTGAATGTGCATTCTCCAACCTGACCAGCTTCCCGGGATATACCTGCAACATCTTCAAGTAAAGGTATGGAAAGAGACTGCATTGTGTGTGACTGACTTCTTATCCGCACCCTGCATCACCATAGACTTTGAGGGACCAGTCCCACCTGTGGGGGACTTAACATCTAGCTGCCATAACATCACCTCAGAGATCTACCCTGCAGCGCTGGTCAATCAGATCAGAAACCACAGGTGGCGTCACGAACTATTACTATAAACCCCTGTAAATATTCCCCCATTGTATGAGCGCCCAGGGCCACGGACCGAGCTCTGCCGCCAGTGACATCTCCCATAGACTTCCATGGGCTCGGTGCCGAGTACCCCATAGCCCTGGTACCCACACCACACATGTGGTGCGCGTCACGGTCACTGAAAAAGACCTGGGTGTATGGGTGGACGACAAACTCACATTTAGTGGCCAATGTCAGGCAGCTGCTGCCAAGGCAAATAAAATAATGGGATGCATTAAAAGAGGCATAGATGCTCATGAGGAGAACATAATTTTACCTCTATACAAGTCACTGGTGCGACCACACTTAGAATACTGTGTGCAGTTCTGGTCTCCGGTGTATAAGAAAGACATAGCTGAACTGGAGCGGGTGCAGAGAAGAGCGACCAAGGTTATTAGAGAACTGGTGGGTCTGCAATACCAAGACAGGTTATGACACTTGGGGTTATTTAGTTTGGAAAAACGAAGGCTTAGGGGTGATCTTATTACAATGTATAAATATATGAGGGGACAGTACAAAGACCTTTCTAATGATCTTTTTACTCTTAGACCTGTGACGGGGACAAGGGGGCATCCTCTACGTCTGGAGGAAAGAAGGTTTAGCCATAATCACAGACGCAGATTCTTTACTGTAAGAGCAGTGAGACTATGGAACTCTCTGCCGTCTAGTGTTTGCCACATGGTTTTTTTTTGCCTTGCTCTGGATCAACATGTTAGGGCAGGTTAGGATAGGATATGGGTTGAACTAGATGGACTTAAAGTCTTCCTTCAACCTTAATAACTATGTTACTGTGTTACTATGTTACTATGACGGGTGGGGAGCAGTGCCGGCCCTGCCACCAGGTCCCCCAAACCACGGGACCCTATAGCAGCTGCGTGGCCCGCTGCCATTGACAGTAAACCACTGCTGTTGGGACCTCCCACTGATCCCTAGAATGGGGGTCCCAAAATCCTCTGTGTGGCAGCTGGGGGTCTCATGAAGCCCCTTGTGTTTGCAATAATGGTGCTCCATTAAAACCCAGGCTGCAAAGGAGATTCTGATTTTTACAGTATACTGAAATACAGTTGTATTGCATTGTACAGTATAATACAAGCAATCACACAATCGCAGATACAAAAGCTCCAAGGGGCCTAAAACTAAATGTAAAAAAGGTTTAAAAATGTACAAACAACCATTGACATTGAATCACCACCATCATCCCCCATTAAAAATCAAGATCTTAAAAAAATAAACTTATTTGGTGTCACCACGTTTATAAAAAGAAGAAATGGCTACTTTCTAGGTATGAGCTCTAGATTATAATGTGATTCCTTCATCTATCTATATAGGTTTTTTTCCTGGCATGTACGTCCACTATTCAGTTGGCGATTATGAAGCCCTTATTTAAATATATCTACATTATTTTTTGCACTATGTTTGTACTTTTATATATTTATTCAATAGTACATACTGTATGTCTCATGGATTCCCAGAGTATTAATCTGAGCACTTGCTTTTTATATTTATACTTTTATATCAGCTGTCAATTCAGTTTAACCCCTTAGTGACAGAGCCAATTTGCACATTAATGACCGGGCCAATTTTTACAATTCTGACCACTGTCACTTTATGAGGTTATAACTCTGGAACGCTTTAACGGATCCCGCTGATACTGAGACTGTTTTTTCGTGACATATTTTACATAATGTTAGTGGTAAAATTTCTTCGATATAACTTGCGTTTATTTATGAAGAAAATGGAAATATGGCGAAAATTTTTAAAATTTTGCAATTTTCAAACTTTTAATTTTTATGCCCTTAAATCAGAGAGATATGTCACATAAAATACTTAATACATAACATTTCCCACATGTCTACTTTACATCAGCACAATTTCGGAGACAATTTTTTTTCTTCTTAGGAAGTTATAAGGGTTAAAAGTTGACCGGCGATTTCTCATTTTTACAACAAAATTTACAAAACCCTTTTTTTATAGGGACCACATCACATTTAAAGTCATTTTGAGGGGTGTACATGACAGAAAATGCCCAAAAGTGACACCATTCTAAAAACTGCACCCCTCAAGGTGCTCAAAGCCACATTCAAGAAGTTAATTAACCCTTTACGTGCTTCACAGGAACTGAAGCAATGTGGAAGGAAAAAATTAACATTTAACTTTTTTTTACAAACATTTTACATCAGAACCAATTTTTTTTTATTTTCCCAAGTGTTAAAAGAGAAAATGAACCACAAAATTTGTTGTTCAATTTCTCCTGAATACAGCGATACCCCATATGTGGGGGTAAACCACTGTTTGAGCGCACGGCAGAGCTTGGAAGGGAAGGAGCGCCATTTGACTTTTTCAATGCAGAATTGGCTGGAATTGAGATTGGACGCCATGTCGCGTTTGCAGAGTCCCTGATGTGCCTAAACAGTAGAAACCCCCCACAAGAGACCCCATTTTGGAAACTGGACCCCCCAAGGAGCTTTGCTAGATGTGTTTTGATCACTTTGAACCCCCAAGTGCTTCACAGAAGTTTATAACCCAGAGCCGTGAAAATAAAAAATAATTTTTTTCTTCCAGAAAAATGATTTTATTTTCCCAAGGGTAATTGGAGAAATTTGACCCCCAAAGTTGTTGTCCAATTTGTCCTGAGTATGCTGATACCCCATATGTGGGGGTAAACTACTGTTTGGGCGCACAGCAGAGCTCAGAAGCACTGTTTGACTTTTTGAATGCAAAATTGGCTGGAATCAATGGTGGCTCCATGTCGCGTTTGGAGACCCTCTGATGTACCTAAACAGTGTTAACCCCAAAATTATAACTCCAACCCTAATCCCAACCCTAACGATAACCCTAATCACAAACCTAACCCCAACACACCCCTAACTTTAGCCCAACTCACTTTAGCCTAACTCTAACCCTAATGGGAAAAATGGAAATAAATACATTTTCTTTATTTTATTATTTTTCCCTAACTAAGGGGGTGATAAAGGGGGTGTCATTTACTATTTTTTTATTTTGATCACTGTGATAGGGTCTATCACAGTGACCAAAATGAACCAATAGGAAAAATCTCCCTATTGTTGCCGGGTGCCGGCAGATCTCGGCAGGCGCACTGCGCATGTGCCCGCCATTTTCTTCCGGAAGAAGACGCTGGAGGCCGTGGGGGGAAGAAGAAGGAAGAAGGACCCAGGGACACTGGGAGGTACCGGGGGGAATTGGGGACCCTATTTCTCTTTCCTCTGATGTGCGTTTACATCAGAGGAGAAAGAAATTAAATGGCACATCGGACTTTTTTTTTGTGTGGTCCCAGTTATACGGTTAATAACGGTGATCGCAACACCGGGGTCGGTAAAAACCGACCTGAATCGTGTTCTCTGGGGTCTCGGCTACCCCTGGCAGCTGAGACCCCAGAGAAATTCCAACTCTGGGGCACTATTCACGTTTTCCACAGCGCTGTGAATACACGGCGCTGTGGTTTAAGTACCCTTAATTACCGCCGTTAAAAGGTGGTACGCTCGCGCCCCTCACTGGTTGGCACGAGCGTGGGGGTGTGGCCCAACTGTGCCACAAACCAGACTACCCTGGAAGAGCTGTGACTAAGCAGCTACCTTGGTCTTCACTAGAGCCTCTGATGGTGAGGTCAGGCTTGTGCGGCAGGTAGCTGCCAGGTACCACTCCAGGGTGGTGTCTGTCTGTGGCTGCTGATCCCACTGAAACCAGAAACAATGACAGGTGCGGACAAGAGTCGACGGCTCAACTGGTACTATGTCGGGCATGGCAGGTACTCTTTGCAGACAGGGGGCACGGCTGAGACACTGGCAGACAGGCGGGCACGGCTGAGACACTGGCAGACAGGCGGGCACGACTGAGACACTAGCAGACAGGCGGGCACGGCTGAGACATTGGCAGACAGGGGGCACGGCTGAGACACTGGCAGACAGGACACGGCTGAGACAGAAGGGACAGGAACTGACTAGGAAGGCACAGGAGCACAGGCAGGTATGAATGGAACAAGGGAACAGATAGGGACCTCTTCAGACTGGAGAAGCTGGGGCTGGTTCAGGAAGGACAGAGACACAGACTGGAATAAGAGATATATGGGAACAGGTAGGGACCTGTTCTGACTGGTGAAGCTGGAACTGCAGGGAGCGGAGCGGGAGTAGAATCGCAAAGAACGGAGCAAGGCAGAACCGCAAAGAGCGGGGCAAGTGCAGAGCAGAACGGCTGGGTGCGGCGAGCGGCAGAGCCGCTAGGTGCGGCGAACAGAGCAGAACCACAATAGACGCAAGGATACACACAGCATAGGACACAGAAATAGGACTGAATATAGACAAGGTCAGGTACAGGAACAGGTACAAGAACTAAGGACGAAGGCCTGGGTATTTTGCCCACAGGATGGCGGACTAAGCAAGAAAAACTGGTATAGACCAAGGTATAAAAGCACAGTAAACAGGTCTAGGTATTAAACCCCCAGAAAAGGCAGAAAACAAGACAGGACCTGGCAGCTCAGCAGCAAAACACTGACTGAGATAAAGCGTTGCACAGGCATCCTGCTATGGGTGAGGATGCCTTAAGTACCCGATGCCTCATGTCAGTTGGCTGGGGACACCTTAGGAAGGTGCACACTGTTTCTATAAGATTCAGGAAGTGCCGGCGCCACCCCCCTATGCACACAGCCAGGAAGCATGCAAAGAGCAGGCAGGAGACATGAGGCACACAGCACAGAGCCGGCAGAAGACAGAACTCACAGAATGGCCCGGAGTAGTGAGTAAGTTGGTGTGTAAGGCAGGTGGGGGATGGGAGGCCATACAGTGATGCCGGCAGGGTTGTTACAAAAGGCGTATCTTAGGTCGTTAAGGGGTTAATTTAATTGTTTACACTGTTATTGGCACTAGCTCCGTACTTTATTTATAATTTATATAACACTCTTAACATACTTATTTTTGAATATATGATAGACAATGGGTCTGTAATTTTCTTATACTGTATATCCATTTATAATCTGCTATGGTTTTATAAATGTATTCTCATACTTATCCACTTTGTGCTTTCAGTTGCACATAATATCTAATGGTCGGGGTGTTCTGCCTTTTTGCCTCATTTGTGGTGTTTTCTTTGTTTTAAATTTTGCCATATGTATTGGTTTTTATTGTTTTGTTTAACCCCTTCACCCCCAAGGGTGGTTTGCACGTTAATGACCGGGCCAATTTTTACAATTCTGACCACTGTCTCTTTATGAGGTTATAACTCTGGAACGCTTCAACGGATCTTCGCGATTCTGAGATTGTTTTCTCGTGACATATTGTACTTCATGATAGTGGTAAAATTTCTTCCATATAACTTGCATTTATTTATGAAAAAAACGCAAATATGGCAAAAATTTTGAAAATTTTGCAATTTTCAAACTTTGAATTTTTATTCCCTTAAAACAGAGAAATATGTCACACAAAATAGTTAAGAAATAACATTTCCCACATGTCTACTTTACATCAGCACAATTTTGGAAGCAAAATTTTTTTTTGTTAGGAAATTATAAGGGTTAAAAGTTGACCAGCGATTTCTCATTTTTACAACAAAATTTACAAAGCCATTTTTTTTCGGGACCACCTCATATTTGAAGTCACTTTGAGGGGTCTATATAGCAGAAAATACCCAAAAGTGACACCATTCTAAAAACTACACCCCTCAAGGTACTCAAAACCACATTCAAGAAGTTTATTAACCCTTCAGGTGCTTCACAGGAGCTGAAGCAACGTGGAAGGAAAAAATGAACATTTTACTTTTTAGTCACAAAAATGATCTTTTACAAACATTTTTTTTATTTTCACAAGGGAAAAAGGAGAAAAAGGACTGATAAAGTTGTTGTGCAATTTCTCCTGAGTACGCCGATACCCCATATGTCAGGGAAAACCACTGTTTGGGCACACGGCAGAGCTCGGAATGGAAGGAGCGCAGTTTGACTTTTCCAAACCAAAATTGGCTGGAATTGAGAACAGACGCCATGTCGCGTTTGGAGAGGCCCCGATGTGCCTAAACAGTGGAAACCCCCCACATGTGACCCCATTTTGGAAACTAGACCCCCTAAGGAACTTATCTAGATGTGTGGTGAGCAGTTTGAACCCTCAAGTGCTTCACGCAAGTTTGTAATGTAGAGCCGTGAAGAAAAAAAATCATATTTTTTCCACAAGCATGATGTTTTAGTCCCCAAATTTTTATTTTCCCAAGGGTAAGAGGAGAAATTGAACCACAAAAGTTGTTGTCCAACTTGTCCTGAGTACGCTGATACCCCATATGTGGGGGGGAACCACTGTTTGGGCGCACGGCAGGGCTTGAAAGGGAAGGAGCGCCGTTTGACTTTTCCAAACCAAAATTGGCTGGAATTGCGAACGGACGCCATGTCGCGTTTGGAGGGCCCCTGATGTGCCTAAACAGTGGAAACCCCCCACATGTGACCCCATTTTGGAAACTAGACCCCCTAAGGAACTTATCTAGATGTGTGGTGAGCACTTTGAACCCTCAAGTGCTTCACGCAAGTTTGTAATGTAGAGCCGTGAAGAAAAAAAATCATATTTTTTCCACAAACATGATGTTTTAGTCCCCAAATTTTTATTTTCCCAAGGGTAAGAGGAGAAATTGGACCACAAAAGTTGTTGTCCAACATGTCCTGAGTACGCCGATACCCCATATGTGAGGGGGAACCACTGTTTGGGCGCACGGCAGGGCTTGAAAGGGAAGGAGCGCCGTTTGACTTTTCCAAACCAAAATTGGCTGGAATTGCGAACGGACGCCATGTTGCGTTTGGAGGGCCCCTGATGTGCCTAAACAGTGGAAACCCCCCACATGTGACCCCATTTTGGAAACTAGACCCCCTAAGGAACTTATCTAGATGTGTGGTGAGCACTTTGAACCCTCAAGTGCTTCACGCAAGTTTGTAATGTAGAGCCGTGAAGAAAAAAAATCATATTTTTTCCACAAACATGATGTTTTAGTCCCCAAATTTTTATTTTCCCAAGGGTAAGAGGAGAAATTGGACCACAAAAGTTGTTGTCCAACATGTCCTGAGTACGCCGATACCCCATATGTGGGGGGGAACCACTGTTTGGGCGCACGGCAGGGCTTGAAAGGGAAGGAGCGCCGTTTGACTTTTCCAAACCAAAATTGGCTGGAATTGCGAACGGACGCCATGTTGCGTTTGGAGGGCCCCTGATGTGCCTAAACAGTGGAAACCCCCCACATGTGACCCCATTTTGGAAACTAGACCCCTAAGGAACTTATCTAGATGTGTGGTGAGCACTTTGAACCCTCAAATGCTTCACGCAAGTTTGTAATGTAGAGCCGTGAAGAAAAAAAATCATATTTTTTCCACAAACATGATGTTTTAGTCCCCAAATTTTTATTTTCCCAAGGGTAAGAGGAGAAATTGGACCACAAAAGTTGTTGTCCAACATGTCCTGAGTACGCTGATACCCCATATGTGGGGGGGAACCACTGTTTGGGCGCACGGCAGGGCTTGAAAGGGAAGGAGCGCCGTTTGACTTTTCCAAACCAAAATTGGCTGGAATTGCGAACGGACGCCATGTTGCGTTTGGAGGGCCCCTGATGTGCCTAAACAGTGGAAACCCCCCACATGTGACCCCATTTTGGAAACTAGACCCCCTAAGGAACTTATCTAGATGTGTGGTGAGCACTTTGAACCCTCAAGTGCTTCACGCAAGTTTGTAATGTAGAGCCGTGAAGAAAAAAAATCATATTTTTTCCACAAGCATGATGTTTTAGTCCCCAATTTTTTATTTTCCCAAGGGTAAGAGGAGAAATTGGACACCAAAAGTTGTTGTCCAACATGTCCTGAGTACGCCGATACCCCATATGTGGGGGGTTTCCCCTTTTTGGGGGCACACGGCGGGCTGGGAAAGGGGAACAGGGGTTTTTTTGGGAAAATGCAGTTTTTGATGGAATGGTCTGCGGGCTCATTTCCTTAGCAACCCCTAGTGCCTAAACAAGGAAACCCCCCACAGTGCCCCTTTTTTTTTGGGAAAAAAAAACCCCAAAAAGGGGAACTTATCGGGTGTGGATGACCCACTTTGAACCCCAAGTTTTTAAAAAAAAGTTTAAATCCCCCGGTGTAAAAAAAAAAAATCCTATTTTTCCCCCCACCAAATTTTTTTTTGGGCCCCCCAATTTTTTTTTTTTCCCCAAAGGTTTAAAAAGGAAAAAATTGCCCCCAAAAAAATTTTTTAAATTTTGCCTAGTACCGGGTACCCCATATGTGGGAAAAAACTGTTGGGGGCCAAAATTTTTGGGGGCTCAGAAGGGAATTGTGACTTTTGGAACAGACTTTGAGGGGGGGTCTGGGGGGCTCAGCCCCGGTTGCAGCCCCCCCAATTGCCAAACAAAAAAAAAAACCCCACAAGGACAAAATTTTGGAAAGTAGACCCCAAAAGGAACTTTCAAAAGGGGCCCCCCTTCGGGAACTAATCTTTCCTGTAAATAAATTAGTATGCTTTGATGTGGACAATTTGAAACAATCCCATACACAGCCGGTTTTTTCGGGGCAGGGTCGCATTGGTAAGTGGGGTCCTTGCGTTTTCCTTTTTTTTGAACCCCACCGGCCCCTTTTTTGTGGCCCCCCTTTTGGGTTTCCATTTGGGGGGGACCCCCCCCCGGGGAAAATCTGACCGGGTAAAATACAAAGCCCCTTTTTTTTGGGAAAATTTGGGCCCGCTGTTTCCTGACGCCAAACATCGGGGCCCTTTTAAACCCTACCCCTAAACTGAAGGTACGCTACGCTTTTTCGTGCCCCTTTCGTGACACAGAAAAACGTTTTTCATTGCCATTTTGGGGCGTTGCACGGGCAGCCTTTTTTACCCCCTTGGGGGGTTCTCAAAGCACGAAAGGGGTTTTAGGATTGATCAAGAGTTTAAAACCCCCCCCGTTTTATTGTACCCCCCTACCTTTCCGGTTGCGGGCCTGTGTAGGGTACCCCCAGTCTGAGGGGGCTGCCATCAAACCCGATGGTGGGCAAGAGAAAAGGGGGCCCTCTTTTCCTTGTACTTGAAACCCCCAAAAAGGGGGGGCCCCTACATTGGGCCGCCCACCCTTCTGAGCATCCCCAAGTAGCGTCTTCGGGAGGCCTCTCTGATTTTTTTGGGGGGGGTTTTGCAGGCGCGGTACCTCGCGAGAGGGATTTGTAGGGGGGATGCTGGGAAAAAAATTTTTTAGTTAAGTGGGTTAAACCCTTTTTCCAGCAGGGGGTGGGACCAAATCCCACAAATTTTCCCCCCCACCCCCAGAGGGGGGGGGCACTCGGGGGTAAATCCGGTGTCCTTTCCTTCGTAAACTCAAAGCTGGGGTGTTACCCTGAGGACTCTCACCAGTTTTTAGAGTTGATTCCTCCCCTTTTTCCCCTTTCGGCATACTGGGGGGAAGCGAGCCGTCCCTTAAAAAAACCCAAAAGGGGCCTCCCCCAATGCCCTTTGGGGCACTACACTTCAGCAAACTTTTTGTTAAAATGTTTTGATGACCGGCCAACTTTGAAAGGGGTCCCAAAAATTTTGGGGGCATCCTCGGGGGCCCTTTGGGATTTTCAAAAATTTTGGGGGAAATTTTTGAGGGGCCCCCAAAAGGGTCCGACCCCTCCCCTTGGGGAAAATGAAATGTTGTAAAAAATCAACCCCAAAAAATTTCCGAATTTTTTGGCTTTTTTCGGATCCCCAATGGGGGGCCAGGCCCCAAAACTGCATCATTTTTAACTCGGGCTCGGGGGACCATTTTTGGGAAAAAGATAAAGGGGGGTTTTTCCCCAAAAAAATTTCCGGCGTAAAAAATTTTTTTGCCCACCAGAGGTTAATTAAATCCTCAGAAAAAAAAACTTTTAAAAAGTCTATTTCGTGAAGCCGGTGGAGTCAAACCGATTCCTGATTCGCCACAAAAACAGGAATCAGGGGGGTCGTAATTTTTCGGGGGCCGGGTCCAACGGGGTCCGAAGAGGGTGCGCGGGTTTTATTTTCGGGGGGGGGCGCTGCCCATGTTTTTGTGGGGGGGGTTTCTGCGTGGGGGTTTCCGCAGACCCGGGGGGGGAAAAAGAGAGGAAGAAGAATTTTTATCTGAAAAATAAAGAAAGGGGGGACCCCCTCCCTCGCTACATGTCGGAGGAAAGGGGTAGCGTATCCCTTTCCTCCACTGAATAGCCTTTTGGGGGTAGCGTGACGGGGGACATTTTTTTTGTGAATGTGGGGCTTGGTGAACTTTATTTATAACTTTGTTTTTGGGGGGGGGATAGGTTTGGGGGTAAAAAAACTAAAAAAAAAAGCTAAAAGAAAAGAAAGCGAATGGGGAAAAAAAAGGGGCCTTTTAAAAAAAAAATCAACCACAGGCACGGCTTGATAATGACCGTGTCACTTAAAAAAATTCCCGGGGGTGCTGGGAGTGCGCAGGGGAGTGACGGAAAGGGGGTGAAAAAAAAACGGGCAGGCACGAGCTCTAAAAGTGACCGGTGCACTTTCAAATTTTCCGCCTGCGGAGTCGCAGGGGAAAGGGGGGGAAAGGGGGGTAAAAAAAAAAAAAAAAAAAAACGGGCGGGCACGGCTCTAAAGGGGACCGCGGGCACTTTAAAAACCCCGGGGCTGCTGGTTCCCCCAAACCGGGAGGGGCAAAAAGGGGGGGTGAAAAAAAAAACTGGCGCCGAGCTCTGAAAGGACCCTGTTTTTTATCAAAGTTTCCGCGGCGGGGGGAAAGTCGGGGGGGGAAGTGGGGGGAAAGGGGGGGTGAAAAAAAAAACGGGCCGGCACGACCTCTGATAATGACCGCTGTCCACTTATAAAAATTTCCGCGGCTGTTTGGAGTCCCCCGGGGGGGAGTGGGGAAAAAGGGAAAAAAAAAAAAAAAAACCCCCAAAAAAACAGCGGGAACACCCTCGATAAGTGGGGGGTTCACTTAAAAAATTTCCCCCGGGCTGCTGGATTGCGCACGGAGGGGGCGGAAAATTGGGGGGAAAAAAAAAAAACAGCAGAACAGCCTATAAGTGACTGGGGACTTACAAAGCCCGTGGTTGCGGGTGTGCGCACGGGAGGGAGAAAATTGGTGAAAAAAACAAAAAAAAACAGCGGGAACAGCCTATAAGGACGGTGTCACTTATAAATTTTTCCCCCGGGCTGCTGATGTGCGCCCGGGGTGGCGGAAAAGTTCGGGAAAAAAAAAAAAAAGGGCAGAACACCCTTTAAAGTGACTGGTGCACTTATAAAAGTTCCGTGGCTGCTGAGTGCCAGGGGGGGGGGGAAAATTTTTGGGGGTAAAAAAAAAAAAAAAAAGGGCGGGAAAACGACTCTGATAAGTGACGGTGTTTTTTCCCAATTTTTTCCGTGGCGGGGGGATGTGCGCCCCGGGAGGGGGGGGAAAAAGGGGGGGGGAAAAAAAAAAGGGGGGGCACAGCTCTATAATGACCTTTGTCACTTACCCAAAGTTTCGGCTGCGGGAAATGGCGAAAGGGGGGGGTGCGAAAGGGGGGGTTTGTTTGGGTGAACCCCCACCAATCAACGGGGGCGGCGAAAAGGGGGGGGAAAAAAGGGGGGGAAAAGGGGGAAGGGGGGGGGGGGGGGGGGGTTTTTGGGGTGGTGGGGCCCGGGGGGGGGGGGCTCAAAAACCCGGGGGAGTTTTTCTTTTTTCCCCTTTTTCTTTTTTTTCCCTCTCTTTTTTCTTCCTTTTCACCCAGGAGTTGGGGTGTAAAAGGGTTTTGGGGGGCCCCAAAAAAGGCCCAGCACAGGAGAGAGGATGTACCGCAAGGGAAACCCTAAAAAAAGGGGGGTGAGGACCCCTAAGGGGGGTCAGAAGGCAGATCTATTTGGGCAGACGGGTCCAGAGCGGTCACACCTCGGGCCCTTTCCCTTGGGGGGATCGATACCCAATCGACCCCACCAATCAAAGGAACCCCGCTTTCCGGGTTCTAGGCACCGGCCTAGTAATCGGGCTCACAGCTCCGATTCCAGGGAGGTCACCGGCAGTCACCTAGCAGGGGGCCCGAGCGGGGGACAACCGCGCTGTGGGCCCCGTGTTTTTGGGGGGATCGTCGATGAATCGATCGCGCCAACACCCTTCATGCCCACGGGGCCCCCCCCAGGGGGGTGCATTACTGCACCGATCCAGGGAGGGACAGCAGGGGACAAACGCGGTATACCGCGGGGGGCCCTGCGATTGGCGCGATCGATTTATCGGGGGTCGCGCCCCTCCGGGGGGGGACTTTTCCCCAGGGGCCCCGGCTAGGGTCGAGTACATCGGGACTCGATCCACCTGCGATCTCACTGTTTTTTTGCCCTCTATTGGCTGCCCCGTGAGAAAGGTGTGATTGGCTGTTCAAAAAAATTTAACCCCCAATCACACGATCGGGAGGGGCCCAGGGGGGGGGCGCAGCCCGGGATGCCCCCCCCCAACTTCCAAGAGGAAGCTGGGGTCGGGTTTTTAAAAAGCGATCCCCCTACTTAAAAACGCGATGTCGGGATAAAGGGGATGACGACTATCCCCCCATGGTCAGAATGGCCCCGGGTTTTTTTGGGGGGGGGGAAAACTCTAAGTCAAGAGGGTTTTTAAAAAAAAAAAATTTTTTTAAATTTTTACCCCTTTGGGTAATATTTAAAGGGGTTTTTTTGGGCATGTTTTTAAAAATAAACTAAACAAAAATAAAATAATTAACCCCCAAACGTAAAAGCTGTAAAAGAAAAATCAAAAAGCTAAATTGCTTTTTTTTGAGGGGGTTTAACAGGGGGAAAAAAAGCAACTAAAGCAATCAATTCATTATCATCCTTCCCTTTAAACCTCTAACCACTGCAACCTGCTGCCTCCCCAAATTCCCTTACAACAGCTACAAACCTCCCCAAAAATTTTTCTGTTTTAAAGAAAAAAAAAATAGAATCACTTCCCCCTCCCAAAAATCCCCGGGGGCTCGTTCCCCTTTCCCTTTTGCCATGGGATATGCCCCTTTACCCAACATTTTGGGGGGACCAGGGCTATGGGGTACTCGGCACCGACCCAGGGGAAATCTTGGGGGGGTTTCCGCAGCAAGCTCGGGCCAGGGGCCCCGGCGGGCCAGAAAAAGGGGAAAATTTACAGGGGGTTGTATTATAGTTTTTTGACGCCACCTTTTTGGGTTTTTGACCCTTGACCACGCTGCAAAGGGGATCTCGGGGATGTTATCCCCTAGGGGTTTTAAAAACCCCCCAGGTGGGGCTGGGCCCTCAAAGTCATGGTGGGGGTGCAAAGGGGGCAGATAAAATTCATCAACACAATGCGGGCCTTTCCATACCTTTACTTGGGAGATGTTGCAGGGATTCCCGGGGGAAAAAGGGCAGGTTGGAGAATGCACATTCCCGGAAACTGTTTTTCAGGGAAGGCCTCCTTTACCTTTTTTAAAAATGGATACAACTTCATAAAGTCAAGTGCAACTCCCTTTTAATAGCAAAAACCCCACCAACATTGTGGGGGAGTCTCTTTGAATAAAAATAGTTTTGGGGCAGGGGGCCCCCCCCAGACTGTTGTTCTTTTCCACCCCCCCCTATCGGGACTTAGGGGGGCCTTCCCGTGAAATGAATCCAGAAAGGCCTCCGGTTTTTTTTATTAAAGGCTGAAGCAAATAGCAAAAGCTTTGGACCCCGGTTCCGGTTAACTGATGGGGTTAAAATTTTTCCCTTTTGTTTACTCTTGCTTCTCCACTTTCCCATTTTCCCCGCTCCCCGCCCTAACATAAGCACGTTACAATGGTGTCAAGGTCAGCTTTCCTTCGTGCCACGACCTGTTCTCAGTTGGCTCGTTGATAACGCTTTAATTCCTTTCCTTCTTTCCTTCACAGAACTCTGCCCCAGAGCACTCACGGGACGCTTCGTCAACTGTATTTACGCTGTAGCCTGAGAGTCACCTTCCACTTTTTTAAGGAACCCGGGCAGCTTGTTCTGAGTAGCAGGTTAAGAGTACTCTACTGGGCTAAGATACTCTTCACCCTACTAGCCTCCACTTTCTTATCAATGAGCACACAAGCTCTGTGTGGGTCATCTTCTCTCCTCTCCCTCCAAACTAATCTGATCTTCTCTGTCCAAAGAAGGAACTTGAATCACTTCTGTCTAGCTCAGGCTGAGCTCTGACTAGAAGGGAAATGACTCCTTTGCTACGTCACACACTAAATGTCTGAATGCCTCTAGTGGCAATGCGAGAAGTTGCGTGAATGAATATCAACTTTACAGTTACCTTCCTGTGCATTTTCCAGGAGACATGTGTGCCTTCGAAGCTGGGCCCCACATCCCCCCCATTAAACTCAGCATCCGGGTGAAATAGAAAAAAAAAACATTTGTTTTGCATATAACATCAACATAATAACTCATCCCTTGGGGAGGTGGACTCTTGACGTTACATTTTGTACATAGATCATAAAAATTATAAAAAATTATTTTTTCAATAATACATAGATAAGACAAGATCTTGTGGAGGACCAGCACCAAAAACCCCCACGTGGGTCCGGGTGGCTGCAGGACTTCATGCTGCAACCTCACTCTGGCCACACCATACGGGTTTTTCTTCAGAGGTAGTAAGGCTTTATGTAAAACCAAAATGGGGCACCGAAGGCGAACTATTTACAATGAAAGTTTTGTGCTGGCAAAGTCCACAGCCACGCAGTCCTTGCATGATAAAACATTTTTCAAGTAAAAATAACATTTACTTTTAACTCTTTTACCCAGCCGGGTATTCTACTTTAAATAAGCATAGTAATAAACATTATTCAATATTCCTATAAATGCAATTTTCATAAAACTTCTTCAAACTTTGTACAGGTTCAGTTCAGTAAACCCTGTCTGGATCATACTAGACTAGTTTGCTAGGACTACTCTTGTTAACGAATAGGTAACCTTCCTTTCATTGTACGTACTGACCACGTGGAGTGGTGTCAGGTATAGTAGTCTCTGGCCTATCTGTTCTGCGTGCTGGCAAACGTAATACTGTCTCAACCTTTTCTATGGATCTGGCAAGCATACTGGTGGCTGGGCGATGCGATTCGGTTTCACCGGGGATTCACTTCTTGGGGTGCTGCCTCTTGTGGTTCCGCTTCTGGGATTCCACTGGTTGAGGTTCTGCCGGAACAGTCCTTCTGGAACTGACTCTACTGGCACAATTGGTATGACTGGATGTAGAGATTCTTCTTGCGGTTGATAAAACTGCAGCACAGGAATGATTACAGCTTCTCCCACTCTGGCCAATCTGCAGGTAAATCTCCCAAATCCGATGTATGACCGCTTCATCACTCCTTCCTGATTGACAACAGGTTCTTCCTCACGAAGCTTTAATGGGCCCGGACACAACTTTAGATGATCCTAGACACAGTTGCAGTCGTTTTTTCCTCCATCCTTGCAATGGTACAGGTTTTTCTGTTATCAAATTGGAATTTTGCACGACATATGGCTCCTGTTCCCACTGATCATCCAATTTGTGCATTCTTCTTTTTCTTTTTAGCACAATTTTCTCCAGGCATAAAAGGCTTAGCTGGCGCACTTTTGTTGTAATTCTTCTCTTGCTTTTCCCTTACTTTATTGAGACTTCTTCCACGCAGGCTTGTACTCTCCTGTACGTTCCTGTCGATTCGTGTCCAATCTTCAGCAGTGTCATCAGCCTCCGGTTTCTACCACACCAAGTTCCAAATCCATTGGCAGCTTTCCTGGTCTTGCTCTCATAAGGTAGGCTGGAGTGCAGTTGGTGGAACTTACCGGTATGTGGTTGTACAGGTCGACCAGGTCAGGTAACAAGTCGGCCACCGATTTCTTTCTTCCAGTGGTACAGATTTCAGTAAATCAATGACAATGTGATTCATCTTTTCACAAAGGCCATTGGTTTGAGGGTGGTACGGTGTTGTTCTGATCTCTTACACCCATACAAGTGACAGAATTCCTTAAACAGTTCACTTCAAAGGCAGGACCTTGATCAGTCAGCACCTGCTCCGGATATCCGTGTGGTCTGCAGAAACTTGCTTGGAAGGTCTTTGCTGCTGTCTCTGCTGTCAGATCTTTGACAGGGCGACCACCAAAATTTGGAATAGTGATCCACCATGGTCAGGGCATATGAGTATCCCGACCTGCTTGGTGGACAACTTGACATGGTCCAATGCCACGATCTCCAAGGGACGAGTCGTCTGGATAGGCTGCAGGGGTGCCTTCTGACTACAGTAGTCCTTTTCGTCTGAGGCCACAGGGTCCACAGTTCCGGCACCACTTCTCGATGGAGCTGCGCATCCCTACCCAGTAGAACCGACACTTCAACAGGGTCTCCAGCTTTTTCCAGCCAAAGTGTCCCGCTTGATCGTGGTAGGCTTCTAACACCATTTGGATTTTGCTCTGGGGACCACTATCTGCCAAACCATCTCATGGGTCCTTGGGTCGACGTATCTCCTGCACAACTTCTCATGGTAGATGAACAACCGGCTTCTCTCATTCCACAGGAGCTTTGCTGGTATAGGTGCATCTTTCTCCAAGGAGGAACCTTCCTGTCTTTATCAGCTCCTTGATACGGCTGACCACTGATCGCTGTCCTGATCTCCTTCCAGCTGTGATGAGGGTAAAGGGTTTAACGTCTTACCACAACCGCTTTCTGTGGGCTCGTTGCTCATGGATCATCCCATTTCTGTGGAACGCAGGTAGCTCAATCTCTTCCAGGTCATCCGATTCTTCCTCCGTGTCGGATTCATGCGGCATTCTGGACAAGGCGTCAGCGTTGGCATTTTTACGGCCCGCCCTGTACTTGATGGTAAATTGATAGTTTGACAGCCGAGCCATCCAACGTTGCTCCATGCTCCCAGCTTGGCTGTTTCAAGATGCGTCAAGGGTTATTGTCTGTGTACGCAGTGAACTTGCTGGAGGCAAGGTAATGCTTGAATCTTTCTGTAATGGCCCAGACCAGCGCCAGGAACTCCAACTTGAAGCTGCTATAGTTTTCTGGGTTCCCTCAGTTGGCCGGAGCTTCCTGCTTGCATATGCGATGACTTTTTCTTGGCCATTCTGCTTCTGACTGAGGCCCCGCTCCCAATCCTTCGTTACTGGCATCAGTATACAGCAGGAACGGTTGGCTGTAATCAGGGTAGGCTAAGATTTCATCGCCTGTCAGGATCTCTTTCATCTCTTTGAATGCCTCAGCTTGTTCTTTACCCCAATGGAATGGAGGATTTCTGCTCTTGAGGGGTTGTCCTACCAGGAGGTCCTGCAGAGGCGCTGCTTTCTTGGTGTATCTTTTACAAACCTCCTGTAGTAACCTGTCAGTCCCAGGAACTGGCGCACCTCCTTGAGATTCTTCGGCTCCGGCCATTTCTGGATGGCCGTGACCTCTCGGGTCCGGCGCTACTCCTTCGGAGCTGACAATATGCCCCAAGTACTGTACCTTTCGTTTGAGCAGATGGCACTTTGAGGGCTTCAGTTTCATCCATACTTGGACAGTGACTCGAATACCTCTGCCAGGTGCTTCAGATGATCCTCATACGTCTTGGAGTACACAATTACATCGTCCAGGTACAGCAACACGGTTTCAAAGTTGAGAAGTCCCAGGCAGCTCTCCATCACCTCTAGAATGTTCCCAGGGCACTGCTGAGTCCAAACGGCATTCTGTCAAACTCACAGAGTCCCATTGGGGGTGAAAGCTGTCTTCTCCCGATCTTCCTCAGCCACAGCTACTTGCCAGTACCCACTAGTGAGGTCGAGGGTGGAAAAGTAGTTAGCAGTTTTCAAGCAGCTAAGGATTCCCAATGCGTGGTAATGGGTATGCATCTTTATGTGTTATGCGATTTACTTGTCTGTAATCTACACACATTCTCATGCTTCCATCCTTTTTCTTAACTAGGACTAGAGGTGCTGCCCAGGGACTACAACTATCCCTTATCACCCCGGCTTCCTTCATGTCACGCAACATTTCCTTAGCTTTCTGATAGTGTGCTGGAGGTATAGGCCTGTACCGCTCTTTTATGGGGGGATGACTGCCTGTAGGGATATGATGCTGTACTCCCTTAATTGTCCCCAAAGTCAAGTGGGTGTTTGCTAAATACCTGTGCGTACTCCTGTACCACCCGTAGTACTCCCTGTTTCTGGTGGGCGGAAGTGGTGTCTGTTTCGACATGGAGCTGCTGATACCAATCCGCCACCTGGTTGCCGGGTCATTATCCTCCGCTGGTTGGCGGGAGGCTAAGGACTCGGTTGTGAGAATAGAATTGTTATCTACGGTATGTAATTTAGCAACAGTGGCATAACGTGGTAAATTTACTTCATCTTCTCCCCAGTTGAGAAGTCGTACTGGTACTCTCCCATTTATTACTTCCACTACCCCTCTAGCAGTCAAGAGTGTAGGTCTGTGCTCTGAACAATGGGGCTCTACTACTGCTTGGTAGTTCTGTCCTCTCAGACCTATTGCTGCTCTACACCATATAAGCATTTCACTCATTGGGGTATCACAAATGGGGTTCGGGTCCGTTACCCGTACATTACCAATTTCACCATCTGTAAGCTTCGCTTGCTGCTGGCACATCAGGGCCCGGATCTTTCCCCCTGGATCATCCCTTTTTCTTTGGCTTGGCAACTTCAGCGAGCTGTTGGAGCAAAAACACAACTTCTCCCAGACAGTTACTAATTATGTTAGTACCTAAAACCACATTTAAGCCATTTCCCTCATTTACAGTCTTTACTACTAAGAGTCCCTGATCCTTCAGCTCCACTCTGCCCACCTTTACGTCCAAGTTTTTGGCTCCGAGTATTTCAACAGGGAGACCATTAGAGGCGTACACCGCAAAGTCAGGGCTCGGGGGCTTGAGACTGTCCATGGACCAAAACTTATTATAAAGGACATCAGGTATGATGGTCACCAGAGATCCAGTGTCCAGCAGTGCAGGGATTGCGATCCCGTCCAGAATGATGGACAGGTAGGGTCTTCCTCCCACAAACCTGCGGTTCCAGTCTAAGGGGCCTGATGAGTCTACTCCTGGGTGTTGGCCCTCGGACCCAGGATCTGCTCGTTTAAAGGACACTGCTGGGCCAGATGACCTTTTCTGTTGCAACGGTAGCAGATGATCTCTCGGCGAGGATGGTGCTGATCAGGGGTCGCTCCTGGGGGTGGCGTTGTCCTCCTCCGGTGAGGCGACGTCCTCTGCTTCCTCCGGTTCATCCAAGAGACATCCTCTGGGCAGTCGGCTAGCAGAATCTTTCCTCCTTCCTCCTTCCGCAGTTGCAGGGCACTCATTACAGTGGCCAGGTTTTTAGTCAGCTGGCGCACTTCTGAGCGCAGACAGTCCAACTCAGTAGGGGGCGCCTCCTGCGTTTTGGCTTCTGCCACCAGCGGGGAAAAGGTGGATACTGCCGGCTTTAGAGTGGCTTCACCCGGTGATACTGAGTTGCCACCTCAGGCTTTTCCAGGGGTCGCAGTCCTTTTATAGCCATATCCTTTAGGGCATCAAAGGTAGCATCAGGATGATCCAAGGACCACCAGTTCACAGTCCTGCCTTCCGCTTGGGACCTCAGTCCCCGTACAAATTGTTCCTTCAACATTTTTGCTTTCATCAATGGCACTTATAGGGTTAACCTGTTTGAGAGCTCGCAGGGCCCCCTGTAGTCGGCAGGCGTAGTCCCTAATACTGTCACCTGGTCTCTGAGAGCATTGGTAAAATGCCATCCGGAGATCTGTTTCTGTGCGGTCCTCAAAGATAGTCTGTAGCTTTAAGAGAATCGCAGGCACCGACTCCTGGTCTGCAGTGGTCCAAGTCTCTACTTCTCTCTCAGCAGCACCAGCTAACTGCCCTATTACCACTGCAGCTCTTTGCTTCTCTGTCATTGGGTACATGTCCAGTACGCTGCATATTTTCCGTTTGAACCCTGACAGGTGTCTGGCTCGCCGCTGTACTGAGGGAGCCACTTCGCTCCAGGCATGTATGGGAGCGTTATCGGCATGAGCGGGACCACAGGACCAGGTGAGGGGCCCACATTTCCATCCTGCGCTACAACGCCAAGCGGTAAGTCATTGGGGCCACCGGCCGGGGCCGCGCTGTCTGCCGGCTGCTGTGACATGTTTGCGCCCCCCTCTTTAATCGGAGCCTACCTTCTCCAAAGGCTGCAGCTCTCCAGACACAGCGGTGGAGACGGGACCTGAGTCGCTGGCGCTCTGATGTCAGAGCGTTCACTGCAGCTCTCACAGGACTGCCGCCGCATCAGCGTTGGGGGAGTGTTCCGGAAACAGCGCGCTTTTTCAGGTACACCCACAAATGCACGCCCACCTTCTCACCAACGCCTCAGGGCGCGAATATGGCGGCAAAATGGCAGTAAATGGTGCCAAAAATGACAAAACAGCAAACATTCTTTTCTGCACAAAACAGTCAATATAGGCAACACAGGACTTACAATTTGCAAGCTTCGTATCCTGTTCGTGACGCCAGAAGATGACGCGCACCACTTTGGTGGTACCAGGGCTATGGGGTACTCGGCACCGAGCCCATGGAAGTCTATGGGAGTTGTCACTGGCAGCAGAGCTCGTCCGTGGCCCTGGCGGTCATGCAATGGGGGAATATTTACAGGGATTGTAGTTATAGTTCGTGACGCCACCTGTGGTTTCTGATCTGATTGACCAGCGCTGCAGGGTAGATCTCTGAGGGATGTTATGGCAGCTAGGTGTTAAGTCCCCCACAGTGGGACTGGTCCCTCAAAGTCTATGGTGGTGATGCAGGGTGCAGATAAGAATTCAGTCACACACAATGCAGTCTCTTTCCATACCTTTACTTGTAGATGTTGCAGGTATGTCCCGGGAAGCTGGTCAGGTTGGAGAATGCACATTCAGGAAACTGTTGAGCAGGTTAGAGGCCCTTTATCCTTTTAATGTGTGTGAGTACAACTTGCATAAAGTCAAGTGCAACTCTTTCAATAGCAACTACGCCCGGCCAACATTGTGGTGGAGTCTTCTGTTGAATAGAACTAGTCTTTGGTGCAGGGCCCTGCTAGACTGTTGTTCTTCCTGACCCCGGTTACGTATCGGCACTTAGGGCTACCTTCTGTGACTTGAAGTCCAGAAAGGCCTCCGGTTTTCTTATTACTAGGCGTGAAGCACTAGCAACGCTTCGGACCCCGGTGTCCGGTTAACTGAGTGAGGGTGATTTGTCCCTTTAGTCACTCTTGCTTCTCCACTCACCCTTCGCCCTGCTCTCGCCCTTAACATAAGCACGTGTAGCAATGGTGTCAAGGTCAGCTTTCCTTCAGTGCTCACTGACCTGTTCTCAGTTGGCTCGTTGGTATAACTGCTGTAATTCCTTTCCTTCTTTCCTTCACAGAACTCTGTCCAGAGCAGCTCACAGGACGCTTCGTCAGACTGTATTTACGCTGTAGCTCTGAGAGTCACCTTCCACTTTCTTAGGAACACAGGCAGCTTGTTCTGAGTAGCAGGTTAAGATGTAGCTCTGACTAGGCTAAGATGATTCTCTTCACCCGTACTAGCCTCCACTTTCTTATCAGATGAGCTACACAAGCTCTGTGTGGGTTCAGTCTTCTCTCCTCTCCCTCCAAGACTAATCTGATCTTCTCTGTCCAAAGACAGGAACTTGAATCACTTCTGTCTAGCTCAGGCTGAGCTCTGACTAGAATGGAATGACTCACTATTGCTACGTCACACTACTAAATAGTCTGATATGCCTCTAGTGGCAATGCTGAGAAGTGTGCGTGAATGAATATCAAGCTTTACAGTTACCTTCCTGTGCATTTTCCAGGAGACATGTGTGCCTTGCGAAGCTGGGCCACACACAGTCATTGCACCGGCTGATTCATTGAGAAAGCGCAGACTTCCTGTAGCTACGCTGCAGTTCTCTATTAGCTGCAGTAGAGCTACATGAACGTTCCCTGGCAGACTCCTATGTGATGTAAACAACAATCTCAGGGTCTCCTATGTGATTGATGCATACACAGCAATCTCAGTGTAACCTATGTGATTTATATACAGCAGTCTCAATGTCTCCTATGTGATATATACAGGAGTCTTAGTATATCCTTTGCAATGTATATAGTAGTCTCAGTATCTTCTATGTGATATATATACATCTGTCTCAGTGTATCCTATGTCATGTATACAGCAGTCTTAGTATATCCTACCTGATGTATATACAGAAGTTTTAGTAATCCTTAGTGATGTACATACAGCAGCCCAGCGTGTCCTATGTGATGTATCAGCACTCACAGAATCTCCTATATGATGTGTATACAGCAGTCTAAGTGTCTCATGTGATGTTTTTACAGCAGTCTAAATGTTTCCTATGTGATGTATATACTGCAGTCTCTGTCTCTTATGTGATGTATAAAACAGTCTCAGTGATTTATTTTTGATGTATACAGCACAGTCTTGGTGTCTCTATGTGATGTATACTGGAGACCTCCCTCTGCTTGAGTACTGTAAACTATGCATTAGCAGTGATGAATTTTCCCCTTTGAGGAGACTTGCAATGAAATATGTATATGTGTTTTGGAATAACTTACTGCTGTAAACCAGTCTTTTCAAATTTTACTATTGCAAAGAGTCGATCTTGCTCCAGACTGACCAACGGTACTTGGAAAAGCAGTTGTGAGAAGCAACATCATCATTACCACCTAATGTCACGCATTACCAAATTATCCACTTTTCCCTGCCCAATAAAAATATAGAGTAGTTACTGTACTCTACCTCCATTTTATTACCAGTCTTTCTCCTGTCTTCAACACCCAATCACTGTGCTACCCCCACTACTCCAATTCATTACACTTTCATGTCCTCTCTCCCAAGCCACACAATAATTCATTGTAATGTCATGCCCTCTATCCCACTCCCCCAGTTCATTATAAAATCATGTCCTCTCCCCCACCCCTAGTTCATTATAATGTCATGTCCTCTCCCCAACCCTTCACCCCAATCATTATAATGTCATGTACTCTCTCCCACTCCACATTCACATTTCATAATAATGTCATGTCTTTTCTCCCACCCCCTCCTCCAATTCATAATATTTTCCTGTCCTCTCCACTACCCCCATCCCCAATTCATTAAACATTCATGTCCTTTCCACACCCTCCATTTATTATAATGTCATGTCCTCTCCCTCACCCCCAATTTATTATGTCATGTCTTCTCTTCCACCCTAAATTCATTATACTTTCTTGTCCTCTTCCCACCCACACCCCCATTCAATATAATGTCATGTCCTCTCCCCCACCCATTATAGTTTAAAATGCCCTCTCTCCAACCCTCCACCCCCATTCATAATGTCATGTCCTCTGCCACTCCCAGCCTCATGTTATCATAATGTCATGTCCTCTCTACCAACCCATAACCCCAATTTGATTGTACACCATGTTCCAAATTATTATGCAAATTGGTTTTAAGTGTCATAGCATTTTTTTTTGTAAATGAAACCCATTGGCGGTATTGTGTCTCAGGGTTCTTTGAATCACTGAAATCAATCTCAGATACCTGTGATAATTAGTTTGCCATGTGAGCCCAATAAAAGGAAAACTGGATGTTCCACACTATTAAGCAGGCCAGAGTTTTCAAGCAACATGGGAAAGAAAAAGGATCTCTCTGCTGCTGAAAAGCATCAAATAGTGCAATGCCTTGGTCAAGGGATGAAAACATTACATATTTCCCGAAAACTTAAGTGTGATCATCGTACTGTTAAGAGATTTGTGGCTGATTCTGAGCACAGACGTGTTCGTGCTGATAAAGGCAGAATGAGGAAGGTTTCTGCCAGGCAAGTTCATCGGATTAAGAGAGCAGCTGCTAAAAAGCCATTACAAACCAGTAAACAGATGTCATGATCCCAGTGCAGGGTTGACCTGCACGCTAGGGGTTAAGGTTTTGATCCCAGTGCAGGCTCTTACCTGCACACCTGGGGGTTATTATTGTGGCCTCTCCTTGGTTTGGGGAGAGCTTCTAATAGCCCTAGGAAGCTCCAACCCCCGTCAGTTATACTTTCGCCCTTGGCAGAGTGTGTTGACCCCTGAGTGTGTTTGTGCTGTGTTCTGGTTTGCCTGATACTTTGGTTTTGACTCTGTCTGATCTCTGGATACTGCTTGTTGGATTCTGTTTCTGTACCTTCGCTGTCTGTTTGGTTTTGACCTCTGCCTGGCCCCGACTATCCGTTCTGTCTCATCCTTGGTACTGTACTGTCTTCTCGTGCTTTGACCTTGGCTTGTTCAGATTTACGTCTCTGTCTGTGCCCCTGGGTAACTTTGTCCCGTAGTTACCTTTCTAGGAGTTTTCCCTCAGCTTCTAGCTCCCTGGAGCTGAAGCCATGCCCCTCAACTGTCAGGTGATTCAGGCCCTGAAACCATCTCTCTCCTGCCTTGCTCATCCTGCGTTCCTAGGAGCCTGAAGCTTTCTTCTGCACACGTCTTCCGGGAGATTGCACTGGTGAGTTCTTTTGCAATCCTCCCCGTGATAACAGATATTTGAAGCTGCTGGTGCCTCTGGAGTCCCTCAAATCTCAAGGTGTAGGATCCTTCAAAGGCTTGTTGTGGTGCATAAACCTAGTATTCGGCCACCCCTAAACAGTGCTCACAAGCAGAAACGGCTGCAGTGGGCCCAGAGATACATGAAGATTAATTTTTAAACAGTCTTGCTTACTGATGAGTGTCGAGCAACCCTGGATGATCCAAATGGATGGAGTAGTGGATGGTTGGTGGATGGCCACCATGTCCCAACAAGGCTGCGACGTCAGCAAGGAGATGGAGGAGTCATGTTTTGGGCCGGGATCATGGGGAAACAGCAGGTAGGGCCCTTTAAGGTTCCTGAAGGTGTGAAAATGACCTCTGCAAAGTATATAGAGTTTCTGACTGACAACTTTCTTCCATGGTATAAAAAGCAGAAACATGCCTTCAGGAGAAAAATCATCTTCATGCATGACATTGCACCATCTCATGCTGCAAAGAATACCTCTGAGTCATTGGCTGCTATGGGCATAAGAGGAGATAAACTCATGGTACAGCCACCATCTTCCCCTGACCTCAACCCTATAGAGAACCTTTGGAATATCATCAAGCTAAAGATCTGTGTGGGTGGGAGGCAGTTCACATCAAAACAGCAGCTCTGGGAGGCTTCATGCAAAGAAATACAAGAAGAAACTCTCCAAAAACTCACAAGTTCAATGGATGCTAGAATTGTGAAGGTGATATCAAAGAAGGGCTCCTATGTTAACATGTAACTTGGCCTGTTAGGATGTTTTGGAGTTAAATAGCTTTTTTGTTCAGTGAATGTGACCTCCTAGTGCTGCAAATTCCACAAATGAGCATTTTGAGGTCTAATATCAAATGTTTAGAAATTCTACTGTGCCTAATAATTTGGAACAGTGCATTTTGAGTTTTTTTTTCCCATTTTGGAGATTATACTGTTATCATTGGGAGGTTTCTTCAATAAAATTCGATGCATACTCTAAAGGGTGATGACTTTTATTAGACTGACTGTCATTTGCACCGACCACTGAGGAAAATCAGAGAAAAATATCATTTGCATAATAATTTGGAACATGGTGTAATGTCATGTCTTTTCTCTCCCCCAATTCATTATACTTTCATGACTTGTCCCTCACATTCTATCCCCATTCATTATCATGTTATTTCCACTCCCATACCCCCATCCTGAATTCATTATGCTTTAATGTCCTCTCCCCCACCTTCTATTAATTAAAATGTCATGTACTCTCCCCCACCCTCATTCATTATATGTCCTCTCTCCCACGTCCCACCCCAATTCATTGTACTTTCATATCCTCTCCTCCACCAGCCATTCATTACACTTTCCTAACCTCTCCCCCACCGTCCATTTATTATAATGTCATATCCTCTCTCCCACCAATACATAATACTTTCATGTCCTCTCCCACCACCCTCTATTCATTATAATGTCATGTACTCTCCCCCACCCTCCAACCCTCATTTGTTATAATATTATATCTTCTCTCCCACGCCCCACCCCAATTCATTATACTTTCAAACCCTCTCTCCCACCCTCCACTCCCCATTCATTATGTCATGTCTTCTGCCATCCTTCACACCAAATTCATTATAATGTAATGTAATACCCCCCAATGAATTATAATGTTGTCTCTCCCACCTTCAATTAATTATAATGGCATGTCCTCTCCCCAACCTCCCATTTATTATGTCATGTCCTCTCCCCAACCTCCCATTTATTATGTCATGTCCTCTCCCCAACCTCCCATTTATTATGTCATGTCCTCTCCCCAACCTCCCATTTATTATGTCATGTCCTCTCCCCCACTTTCGAGCTATCATTCATTATAATGTCCTCTCTTCCCCTCTTAATTAATTATAATTGCATGTACTATCCCCAACCCCCCATTTATCATGTCATGTTCTCTCCCTAACATTCCAGCCCCCCTTCATTACAATGTCATGTCCTCTCCCCACCTTTCACCAAATTAATTCAATTTAAAGAAAACAAAAATCATTTACCTTTCCCAACGATCCGCTGGAGTTTTGTTTCATTCCCACTGTGGCCGGTGTGTGCTGAAGGAACCAGCTAACGCGATGCCGATGCCGCAGCGGCTGAATCATAGACAAGGCGCCAGTTTCCTGTAGCTGCACTGCCATTCTATATTACTAATAAAGTCAAGGGCTTTGATTCATCAAACTTTTTATGTAAAGTACATTTGAAAGTCCCCAAAATTTTGCAAATTTTGTCATTTTCACGACAACCAAAATGGGTTGAACTGTACAGAAGCTGGGGTGGGATGGGGCAGCATGGCTACACCAGCACTTCAAATGAATCAAAAGTGGCAGAGTTTCTTATGCCAGAAATGTTACCCCAAACATTTTTGGGGCAGCGCACACCACTGATTCGATGCACTGAATTTATTAAGCCGTGTGCGCCTCTTAATGAATTCAGCGCATCTTATATAATATATCTTATATAATACAGATTGGCATGTATGAAATGCCAGTCTTAATAAAGCGGGAGTCTAAATCTTTGAAAACCTAAGATCACATTGGTCTACATTGATTTCAAATTACCGGTATCCGGCTGATAATGTTCATGCTTACGCATTTCAGGCTGGACGCCCCTAGCATAGTGCAGATTCTGATTGTTATCTATGGGTAATAGGAGCGCATTAGAGACAGGTTGGATCCATGAGGTTCCATATTCTAATAGAATGTTGAATTCAATAATTTTGGACAATTAAGAAGTCCACGGTAGAAAACAGAGCATTTAATTGACAGACAATAACATTTGAAGCTCATGACTCTTCCTTCTCGTCTCCATGTGTGATGATGTAACACAGAGACTTGTAGTCAATATTCCCAGCCACATCAATCGGGGTCACAGCAAACATCTGTTCCACCTGGAAAAAAAACAAAGATTAGAGACACATGAGATCTAAACCTAACCAATACATGTATGCTGGCCATAGATAGCAGATAGTCACACTTGCCAAATGTTGAAGGTGAAGGTTTGTAAGTTATAGGTGTGCAGCCACCAACATATTTGCCACCCACAGCCACACCTTGATTCCCGACAAGCAAATGTAGTTTGGGCCCAAGAAACCTTCCAGAAATTCTTGTTTCTCTGAGATTTCAGGGAGGTTTTGATGGCAGCAGGAAAATTGGCTGACTTTTTTAGGAATCAGGGGTGCCACCCTAACATTTCAAAAGAGTTGAGAGTTATGATTGTAGGACAAACCGTGTTCGATCACTTTGGATGATACTGATTCCTAACCTAAAAGCTGTCATCCAAGTAAAACAAAAAAAAAAAAAAAAGACTGCATGTTTTCCAGAAACAACTCCCCTCTGCTCCATAGGCTGTATATGGTATTGTGCCTTAGCTGCTCCATCCACTTAAATGGAGATTAGGTGCAATACCACCATAAGTAAAACACTAAGTGAGACAGCAACAGAGCCCATGAGCAAGGGTTAACATGTCACAGTCCTTAAAACGCCTCATTTATGATCATTCGGCTGAAACCTATCTCCCCTATTACCCTATAATCAGGAATACTGGGCTCGTCATAGCGCTCCTGTGTTATCTGCCGCTACCTGTCTAATGTATACGGGGGTCTTTACACCTGAGATATATCCACCCTACAGTAATCCACAATCATTTTGCCCAATAAACCATGTAACATTTAACCTTTGCAAAATACTCTTGAAAAAGACTCATTCATCGTAAGGGGCGAAACATTACAAAAACAATAATCTTTTGTATCTTGGGAGATTTAATTCCAGACAAATCCCATAGATAAGAGAGACGCTAATTGTAAAAAAAAAGGCCAAAATGAATCAAAATGGTAGATGCATAGGAAGCAAGATAAAACTTGTGGGGTTACCAAGGAATACCCCTGACGTGCGTTTCACGCACAGCCTCCTTCCAACTTGCTGTTTATATATCTATACTTATCATAATAAATCCATATTTTTTATGAATTATTGACCACATTGCCTGTATTTATCATGTATTACGATATAAATTTGTGTGCACCATGTGGTGGTCCCTTGTGTGGTTTATGCTTACTGTATGTCTGACATTTTACTTTTTATATTTTTTTTTTATTTTTGTGTTAACTGTATAATAAAAAAATAAAATAAATGATCCTTGACTAGTACTCCTATATCTCTATAGGTTTACTTTGAAATACAGATTGTAACTGGCAAATTATCAAGTAATTTATTTATTTTAATTACCTATATAGCGCCACTAATTCCACAGCACTTTAAAGACATCATGTGAATGTTTAATTAGGAAGGTACGGTGCAAATCATGGAACTGTATAGTGGTTAAAAAAATCTCACCTCTTCTGCTGTAAATTTGTCCGCTTGTGTCATCAGTAGATGTTTTAGCCTGAAGATAGGAAAATAATTCCAGATTAATATATTTGGTCACTGACCACTTGCAGAATATCCTATGCAAAGGCCAAAGTCAGCATCTATTTTCAGCAGGTCAATAATATCACCCAATCAGTGGCATCCAATGGGTCTCAGTGCAAGATTTGGACCTGGTCCCCCTGCCCCCGCATGTTGGTCAGACGTATGGGCCCTTGTACTTTTCTAAATTCTATAAGGACATTCACGTTGCACATCTTCTACCATTATGTAGTAATGTCCTCCATCTTGGGCTCCTTCCTGGTATATATGTCCACCATGCTGGCATATATGTCCTCCATCTTGGTATATATGTTTCCCTTCTTGGCCCCATCCTGGTATATATATTCGTGAATGTACACAAATAGGCCCCTGCGCCACCAAAATAGCTCAAATAATAATGCCAAAACGCTATATCCATCAAATAATGTAACTATACTAATGGTGAAGGAAAAAAACCACATATAATAAATGAAGTGCTGAGAAACTTACTCGAATCCAATAGATGGCGACACGTGTCCAAAAAACTAAAACCCAACTCCTCATGAAATGACAGGGGTAACGGAGCGCGTGTGGATGTATTCAGTAGCCGGGTAGGCGATCAAACAGGGGGGCGTCCTCCCCAGAGATTTATTGCCTCCCGCACTGCCGCGCGTGCTGGAGTCAAAGTAAAGCAGCAGGGCTGAAGATTCAAAGCACCGTTAGTGAGGATAGGGTAGATTGGAGGTGGGGATGGAAGGGCGGGTGACGTCACCACAGAATAGGGGCCGAGGAGGATCAAAAGACTGTCCAACGCGTTTCAAAGGCTCACAGGCCTTCTTCATCAGGGATAGCGATCCACTGAGTTGCCCATGTTAAATACCTATCAGTATCCACCCCTCCTCTCCCAAAAAAATAGTAGCACGTGTCGTCATAATGAAACAAGTACAATAATGTGTACAGATGTCTAGAGGAAAAAACCACTGCTGGTATGAACCCAAAATTATTCCAAAAATAATATAGTACGATCAAAAAGTAAAAATAAAAAATAATAAAAATAAAAATAAAAAATAATAAAAAATACTTTATTAGTGAACGAATATAAAATAATAAAAAATATATGAAAAATATATGGATAGAGAAATGTATGTGCCTAACAAATTAATAAAACCTATATTAATAGTGAATAAAGAAAAAAATGATAAAAATAATAATCACTTTATAGATATATATATGTGTACTGAATTATTCAGTACACAATGTTAATGGAACAAACTGAACACTGTAAGCTTTCCGGGGGGTTTAGTTCTAGGATCGCTGTCTGGGTAGACAGAATGGCACGGAAACAGTTCATTCAGACAGCAGTTTGGTGAAAACTGGCCGCAACCAGTTTTATTAAAGTCCACAGCACACAGATAAAAACAAATCATAAACAGAAAACCTGGGCTTGTCTAGCCTCTAATTACACTTAGATAGATGGCCCTCTCTATCCGGGACCCAGACTCTACCAGTCTGTGCCCAAAACAACACATATCACATATGTTACCAGTATGGAGTTTCACAGACACTCCTCTTTATGTCCGAAGGCAACTCCAATGTCCAGACTTGAGAGAGGTCACCTCCTATTCAGTCGCTATTCGCACGGATTCTCACTGCGACTACTCCTGTGTCCGGGGTACTTCCTGCACCCAGACTGAGATAGCTCACACTCTTAGAGACTGCTTCCTTGTGCCAGGACACCTCCCTGTGTCCGGGCTAAAGACAGCTCCCACACTCTTGGAGACACCTTCTGTGCCTAGACCCCTTGTCCAGACTGAATGAGCTCTCTGACTGTGCTCACAAGCACCTACTTCTGGCTTCCTAATCAACACCTGAGTGGATTCAGGTCTGAGCTGCAAGCGTGTACTGAATGGCAGGTGTAGTGACCTTTCTTTACCACCAGGTTTACAAAGCCACACATTTCGCTCATACCAGTCAGCAAGGTACTTAGGTGAAATATACACCTCATTCACCACATATTCCTTCACTGTCTCACATATCCCCTCCCTCTTCTCCAGACCGGAGGGCTGGTCATCCAGACCGGAGGGCTGGTCAACAATCCAACAGAGACAGTGAACTCTGGACCAGTCATGGCCCTCATCAGCTTCATCCTCACCACTGTCATAGCCAACATCAGTTTTCTCTTCATCTGAAGCATCCGCACTACCCTGTACCCTCCCAGGCCTATACTCTCTGCGGGCCTCGGGTATCCTGCACTGTTTCATCTTGACTTTAGTGCCAGCCTCAGTCTCGGTATAGTGGCTCACCAGATAAGTACGACCAGGCACGTCAGAACAGCTCTGCTGATTCTTCCTCAGAAACTTTCGTACCTCCTGTTTTTGGGGCACTGACCCTGTGTCACCAACTGTCACAGGAGGTATAGGGGTTTTCTCTAATTCCCCCTGAACTTTCTTTAGCACATCTACTTTCTTAAATATCAGTTGATTCATAAATTCTACCTCACAGAACCCAAGCGCCTCTGTCATGGTCTCTGACCATTCCGAGCCACACTGTTCAAACGATTGGCACTGTAGAGGGAGCTGATCGTTTTTCTTGGTCGGTACACATAATTTATCCTCTTCTGGTACAGGCTCACTTTGCATAAGACTCAGAGCTCTTACTTCTTTCTCCAGGAGATCCTCATGGCTACGCATCTTCTCCTGTAGTTGTTGGACGTCCTTTACGTCTTCGGCCCTTTCTTCAGGCTCTTCTGGTAGGACATGCTCAGAAGCCCTACCATCAGTCTTCTTTTCCACCACGTTCTGCATCCCATCTGAGCTCCCGTGTATCTGCAGCGGCAACGGAGCGACACATCGCCCCTCCCACTCACTGGGACGTGGTTCAAGTGTAGACTCCATGAAAATGCGCCTGAGCTCACCAAGGCCAACCCGAGGTCTCAAAATCTCATCTTGGGATTTATCCAGATCCTTTGGGTCGCTCGGGAACTCCGATGGCGCACCGGGCGCCGAACTTCCGGCCCGAGCTTCGCGAGTCGCAGCCACGGATCCGGACAGTACACCGTCCACGCCGCTGTCTCCGGCAGAAACATATTCCGGGGCAGAGTCATTCCCCACATCTTCAGTCTTGTTCCTCACAGCTTCACTTGAGACATCAGCCTCTGGTGAGGCACCTGGCCTGGTGTCCACCACTTCCATGGCTTTCTCCACCTCTGCAGCATCACCTTCCGAGTCCTTGGCCTGATGCAGATCCACACCATACATTGATAACTTCTCATTTTCAACAGCATCCACTTGTGCTGTGTTCAGTTTCAGAGTCCTGTCTTTCACCTTAGTCTTCGCCAGGGAACCGGCCAACGGTACAACATCTTCAGATGCCCTCCTCCGTCCGACTGCAAGGTCAGCCTCAGCCTTCCTCTCAGGACTCTCAATCTCCTCTGCTACCATGCCTTCCTCACTTGCACTGGTTGCTTTATTGTCATCAGATAATTCACTATCACTATCTGACCCCTTTTTCTCAGCCACATCTGGCTCACTGTCAGGGCTATACACTTCATTTTCATTCACATCCTGCTCACTGTCAGGGTTATACAATTCATTTTCATTCACATCCTGCTCACTGTCAGGGTTATACAATTCATTTTCATTCACATCCTGCTCACTGTCAGGGTTATACAATTCATTTTCATTCACATCTTGATCTGGAACCTTAGTTAACATGTCATCCACAACATTAACTTCACCATCTGGTCCCTCAAGTATGTGACTATGTGACAACCCCAGCACTATACTTCTATATAGTTCAGGCACTAGGAGCTGACTCACAACCTCTCCCTGGACTTCAGTGTTTATGGCAACATGAGAGAACCTCTCCTCAGAGTCAGGCTCCTGGGAAACCTCATTTAGAACAATCATATTTTCCTGTGCTGTTTTAAGAGAGGGTTCTCGCCACTGCTCACTCTCAAAACCGTCACAGGACACAGGCAAGTCAGGGACACTCGGTTCCCGAGAACCACCATCCTCGTCTCCCAACATCACCTGCAAAGAAATGTCATCTTTATCACGGTCATCATCAGTATCATCACTATTATGATTAGCATTATCATCATTATCAATATCAGCATCATCATCATGGTCATCATCATTATCATGATCATCATTATCATTATCAATATTATCATGGTCATCATCATTATCACATAAGTTTAACGGCCCACTAGCATTGTGTTCCGCCCCTCGGGACTGCGCACCCTCAGTAGGAGCTTCATCACACTGTCCATCAGAAACATTTTTCCCCCAGAGATCCTTAGACCGGGAAAGTCATTACCCAATATAACGGGGTGCACCAGGGTCTTCACTACCCCCACTTCATATGAAACCTCCCCGAGTTTGGGGACCAAGTCCACGGCAGTCTCTGGGTAGACTTTGGTGTCTTCATGGATGTACACCACACTCAGGTGCTTATCAGGGATGAAGTCCCTATCACTCAGGCTGTCACATACGGAAGTCACTGGACTCTCTGAGTCCAAGAGGGCCTGTGCTGGGCAGTCACTTACAACCTCCGGGGACCCCTGTGGTCCAGTCTCTTCGGCTGAGGTGGACACACACACAGGCTCTGCGCAGGGAGAGAGGGATCTGCCATCATCACAACACATAGGCTCCCCCTCTATTGGACAGTTGGCTGCAATTTCACGCCAGCTCCAACACTGTCCATCACACTCTCCCACCCACATGTCCCCTCGGGCCTGAACCCGCTTATCAGCATACCCCATGTCCCCAACAGCTGGAACGCTCTTACCGCGAGAGTTCAGCGTCCGGGAACTCCGAAGTGACGACCTCTCAGACGGCTGTACCTCAGGAGGACGTGCTTGGGTGTAGCGGTCCACTATCACCTTTTCAACTCCATAATCAAGCCTGCTGACTGCAGACTCCCAACTGTATCTCCAGTCACGAACTCCCCTGGCACGGGCTGTCACCGTAACACCCAGCCGGGTAAGAATCGCCGCTTTCAACTTGGCATAGTCTTCGCTGTCCTGCTTGCTCAGGTCAGCCCAGACTTTTTGGGGTTCCCCAATCAGATAGGGTACGACCGCCATGGCCCATTCAGATAGTGGCAGATTCTCCTTCTCTGCCAGTCTCTCAAACCTAGTAAGATATACCTCCACATCATCACGAGGTGTCATTTTTCTCAAGGACCGTCTTACCGCCTTCTTTATAGCGGACAATGCCGGTGCCTTCACAACATTACTTCTGGACGAGGTGCTGAGAGCTGCAATCTGCTCCAACACCCGGTTATTCTCCTGCTGCTGCTGCAGGAATTGCTGCCGGTGCTGCAGGCGCTGCTGCTCCATGCTCTGCTGCATGCTTCGCTGGGCCTGGACCAGGTACTCAATGAGCTCCTCCATACTGCCGGACTCATCTGTCTCAATCACAGCAGTCTTATGTTGCACATTAACTTTCGCCATTTGTTCAAACAGCGCCTCCATGCTGTCATCCATGCTGTCAGACTTCTCTGTCTTCACAACTGTAGTCTTCACTCAAGACATACACACTACACAGCTTTTTTTTTTTTTTTTTCCTCAGAAAAATTCAGCCTTGCTGTGCAAACACTTTTTTTTTTTTTTTTTTCCTTTGCAAAGTCTATTAGGGCTACTGTCTCTTTAAGACTGCTCCACAAACTTTTCTTTTGCTGCTGCACATTCCACAGTCATTTTCACAACAAGTTCAGCTTTGCTGTGCATACATTTTCTCTCTGCAGACCCTATCAGGGCCACTGTCTCTCCAAGACTGCTCCAAACAGACGTTTCTGCTGACACACACTTTTTTTTTTTTTTCTGTTGCTATTTCAATAGACTTCACCTTTAATGCTGTCTCTCGCCACTGTGCTGCATGCACACTCCAGCACTAACTGTACCAGGCCCTGCGCTGCCCCAGCATTCTCCGCCAATTGTAAGCTTTCCGGGGGGTTTAGCTCTAGGATCGCTGTCTGGGTAGACAGAATGGCACGGAAACAGTTCATTCAGACAGCAGTTTGGTGAAAACTGGCCGCAACCAGTTTTATTAAAGTCCACAGCACACAGATAAAAACAAATCATAAACAGAAAACCTGGGCTTGTCTAGCCACTAAATTACACTTAGATAGATGGCCCTCTCTATCCGGGACCCAGACTCTACCAGTCTGTGCCCAAAACAACACATATCACATATGTTACCAGTATGGAGTTTCACAGACACTCCTCTTTATGTCCGAAGGCAACTCCAATGTCCAGACTTGAGAGAGGTCACCTCCCATTCAGTCGCTATTCGCACGGATTCTCACTGCGACTACTCCTGTGTCCGGGGTACTTCCTGCACCCAGACTGAGATAGCTCACACTCTTAGAGACTGCTTCCTTGTGCCAGGACACCTCCCTGTGTCCGGGCTAAAGACAGCTCCCACACTCTTGGAGACACCTTCTGTGCCTAGACCCCTTGTCCAGACTGAATGAGCTCTCTGACTGTGCTCCCAAGCACCTACTTCTGGCTTCCTAATCAACACCTGAGTGGATTCAGGTCTGAGCTGCAAGCGTGTACTGAATGGCAGGTGTAGTGACCTTTCTTTACCACCAGGTTTACAAAGCCACACATTTCGCTCATACCAGTCAGCAAGGTACTTAGGTGAAATATACACCTCATTCACCACATATTCCTTCACTGTCTCACAACACCTAAATGTTATAAAATGGCTGTCTAGTAGATCAATGTCACAATAAGGGCCAATAGTGTCCAGTACCTTAAAAATTAAAAATAATAAGACAACATATGATGGTTAAGATAAAGCGTAGCTAAAACTAATTATAGGCTGTACGCCCATAGCGATTATCATAAAAAATAATAATAGTACTAAAATGCTTATGAAAAAGCAAAAAGCTCAATCTCTTGATTTAACCCTTTGGGGGCCAAACTATCTAGGGTGAAAATCCAACGGGATTCAACGCGTGACATCCGTTTCAGATAGTCACCACCCCTAATGTTTTTTCGAACTGTTTGGATTCCACAAAAATAGACCCCCTTAACTGACTTGTTATGGCATTCCAAAAAGTGTCTTGATAGAGGGTGCCCAATGAAACCCTTCTTGATATTATTAAAATGTTCCTTGATACGGTCCTTCAGTTTCCGTTTGGTGCGACCCACATAAATTTTGTGACAAGGACATTGTATCAAATAAATTACCCCAGTGGTGAAACATGAAATTGGATCTTTGATATAGTATTGTTGTTGGTTGTGTGTATCAAAAAACGTTGTTTGTTTGACTTTACGAAAAGTAGTCTGAATACAGCATGAACAAGTGCCGCATGGTGTGAAACCCTTTGATGAAACGCTGGTAGAATTAACTGTTTCATTCCTCACAGTTGGAGCTATTAGGTTGCCTAGAGACTGTGCTTTCCTGAATACAAACTTGGGGCATTTTGGTAGAAATTCACCAATTTTCTTGTCACCTTGAAGAATACACCAATATTTACGAATGATATTTGTGAATTGTTTGTGGTTATGATGATACTGAGTAATAATTGGTAGATCATGAATTTGTTCAGTAATAGTAGGTATAATACTTTGATTGGATTGGGGTTTGTGGACTAAAGTGTGTCTGGGTATTAGTCCAATTTCCCTTTTGGAAATTTGTAAAGCAGGGTCTGAATAACCTTTTTCAAGGTATTGGCTAATCAGGTGGTCGGCTTCTTTATTATATTCTTGTATGTTCGAGCAATTGCGTCTAACTCGTGTGAATTGACCCTATACATTATATCCCCCAAAATAAATTACTCTGCTCACCTTCCCTCCGATCCCCCGCCATGTGTCATCCTCTTCTGAAGCCGGCAGCTGACTTCTGCGTGCAAGTGATGGGAGTGAATGACACCCCTGCCTTGCGCCCCCAGTCACATGTACGCCGATGACAGCTGCTAGCCTCTGATTGGCTGGCAGTGTGTAGTGCAGCGCTGTGCTACAATACACTTCAGCTAAATGTGCGTCCGAGGATGCACATCCATTTGAAGTTTGCATTGGTGTCGGCGGGCCCCTCACCCGCACAGGCCTGGTCGCAGTTGAGACCTCTGTAACGGCAGTCATTATGCCCCTGCATCCAAGGTATATGGGGTCCTCCCTACTTTCCAGCAACAGATAAGAATGGGTCTTATTGAATTTTAAAATTGGAAATTATGAAATATTTTCAAGGGAGATGGCAGCAGCATCTCACCATCTCCCGGGAAAACCAGTCTCCATATTGCAAACATATTAACTGATCTGAATTTTTATTATGTGTATAGAGGAGTCAGGAGAGATAACTGTCGGCCCACAGTAAATGTATGGGACCCTTAAAAGACTAATCCCATAAATAACAGTTATCACCTATCTAAAAAATTCTCTAAAATTCCCTGTTGGAATGGATGCACTACTAATACTCCACTGTGACAGGGAGCCCCTTTTCCCAAAGCTTTGGGGGTCCTAGTGGTCAGACCCCCACCAATCCACAAGTTTGAATACGTGTTCATTTTTACTGATGTCGTAACACTTTACTATAATTTATTGTCTACAGCTGCCAAAGAAATGTAATATCTGTGTGGCTGCCAGACATTGCCTTAAGATTTGCTGTGATGTATAAACCAACTCAAATCGGTGCCCACTTGGGTTGGGTGGATGTGTGCGAGGGGCTAAAAACTCTCTAAAACAAGTAAGCTTCAAAAGATGTAACGTCACATACTCATCTTTGTTGACATTTCCTGTTCCATTGGGGTCCAGAAGTTTAAAAGCGCTGAGTATAGAGTCCTCTGGGTCCGTCCCTGGGAAGAAAATATATTAGGAGAGACAGTTGCCTCTGTGTTTGTCTCTGTTCACACTGCCATTAGAGCCTGCATGGGAAATTTTGGTTGAATGTATCATGTTGAAGACACTTCAAGAACATCAAAGTGTCTTCAACGCTGGAATGACGGTACAAGTAGCCATTGTTCCGGGTTGGTTGCACTGTTGCATCTAGATACAGCTCAGACGGACCACTTTATGGATTAGTGACATAGATAGAAGTAGTAAATGTTGCCAACACCATCTAGTCTAAGTTTCCCTCCAGGAGAAAGATAGAGGCCATGAACGTTATTGATGGACTCACCATTAAGCTTCTCTCCAAACAGTGTCAAGAACACGGTGAAGTTAATCGGCCCTTTTCCTTCCTTCAACATTCCTTCAAGCTCTTCATCATTAGTATTCATTTTACCTGAACAAGTAGAATTAATATATATCTTCTTTAATGGAAAATCACTTTAGTTTATCACTTTTTCTCAATATGTGAATGTTCATACAGTGAATGGGAAGAAAAGATGGCAACAGTTTGGACAAACCCATGTATAGAAGAGATGTAATGGAAACCATATTGGTTGTCACCCAGTTTTCCAGCAAGAAGATATAACTTAACGGGGTTGTCTGCTACTCAGACAACGTCTTCCAATCCTCAATCCTTGTAAAATAATAACACTTATACTCACCTCCTATGCCGGTGCTGTTCCAGGGGTGTCGGCATTGGCTCTCCTGGGGGCCATATGACGTTGTTATGTCACGCGACCTATTTGGTCAATCAGCGATTTCTTCATTCTTCTCGTCTTTGGGCGTATCACATATATCTGGAGGAAATAAGAGAGCAGGAGCAGCTCTCACTTCCTCCAGATGTATGTGATTTGTCCGAAGGTGGGGAGAGTGAAGAAATTGCTGATTTGCCTCAAGAATTGCATGACATAACAATGTCAAGCCAGCCCCACAAGAGCCAATGCCGACATTACTTGAACGGCGCCGGCATCAGAGGTGGATATAAGGCTGGGGTCAGACACAACTACAAAAAATCGGACCGTTTTAGTCGGTCGATTATCGGAACAAAATGAAAACATCACACATCCTTCTGGCATCCGATTTTCCTTCAAAGATGCGATTTAGTCGCATGTGTGTGTACCTTGTAACATCCGATTTTCATCCGACTTGCGAGAATTTCTCGCAGGCTGGCAAAACTGACATATAATGGATCCAAAAGAATAGTATTTAAATCACAAAAGAAAGAATAGATATATACACATAGAACATATACAGTGCCTACAAGTAGTATTCAACCCCCTGCAGATTTAGCTGGTTGACACATGCGGAATTAACTTGGCATTGTGACATTTGTACTGTAGATCAGCCTGGAAGTGGGAAATGCACTGCTGCAAAAATTTTTGTTTTAAGTTTTTTTTTTTTTTTTAAAAAAAACATTAAAAGTTAATTCAGAGTGTCATTTATTATTCAACCCCTCAAACCACAAGAATTCTGTTTGGTCCCCCTAAAGTATTAAGAAGTAGTTCAGGCACCAAGAATAATGAGCTTCACATGTGTGGATTAATGATCTCTTTTGCCAGCCTTTTCTATTTAAGACCCTCCCCAAACTTGTGAACAGCACTCATACATGGTCAACATGGGAAAGACAAAGGAGCATTCCAAGGCCATCAGAGACAAGATCGTGGAGGGTCACAAGGCTGGCAAGGGGTACAAAACCCTTTCCAAGGAGTTGGCCCTACCTGTCTCCACTGTTGGGAGCATCATCCGTAAGTGGAAGGCTTATGGAACTACTGTTAGCCTTCCACGGCCTGGACAGCCTTTGAAAGTTTCCTCCCGTGCCGAGGCCAGGCTTGTCCGAAGAGTCAAGGCTAACCCAAGGACAACAAGGAAGGAGCTCCGGAAGATCTCATGGCAGTGGGGACATTGGTTTCAGTCAATACCATAAGTAACGTACTCCACCACAATGGTCTCCGTTCCAGACGAGCCCGTAAGGTACCTTTACTTTCAAAGCGTCATGTCAAGGCTCGTCTACAGTTTGCTCATGATCACTTGGAGGACTCTGAGACAGACTGGTTCAAGGTTCTATGGTCTGATGAGACCAAGATCGAGATCTTTGGTGCCAACCACACACGTGACGTTTGGAGACTGGATGGCACTGCATGCGACCCCAAGAATACCATCCCTACAGTCAAGCATGGTGGTGGCAGCATCATGCTCTGCGGCTGTTTCTCAGCCAAGGGGCCTGGCCATCTGGTCCGCATCCATGGGAGGATGGATAGCACGGCCTACCTGGAGATTTTGGCCAAGAACCTCCGCTCCTCCATCAAGGATCTTAAGATGGGTCGTAATTTCATCTTCCAACAAGACAACGACCCAAAGCACACAGCCAAGAAAACCAAGGCCTGGTTCAAGAGGGAAAAAGTCAAGGTGTTGGAGTGGCCTAGTCAGTCTCCTGACCTTAACCCAATTGAAAACTTGTGGAAGGAGCTCAAGATTAAAGTCCACATGAGAGACCCAAAGAACCTAGATAACTTGGAGAAGATCTGCATGGAGGAGTGGGCCAAGATAACTCCACAGACCTGTGCCGGCCTGATCAGGTCTTATAAAAAACGATTATTAGCTGTAATTGCAAACAAGGGTTATTCCACGAAATATTAAACATAGGGGTTGTATAATAATTGACCCACACTTTTATGTTTAAAATTTATTAAAATTCAACTGAGCAACATAACTTTTTGTTTTGTAAGATTTATGCTTCTGTTAATAAATCCTACTCTCGTTTGCAGTTTGAAGGCTCTAACTTATTTGCATCTTATCAAACCAGCTAAATCTGCAGGGGGTTGAATACTACTTGTAGGCACTGTATATATATATATATATATTATATATATATATATAACATGTCATTGTGACATATATATATAACATATATTTATAGTTCTTACACTTCTACATACTGTAATAGCCGCTAATTCAATTGCCGGCTTTTGTGAAATCACAGAAGTCGACATGAAATGATACATTGTTTAGACACAGTTAACCATGTCATTTCCTGTATTTTGATATATGGTTTGAACTTACAATTACATAAGTGTATGTGTGCCAAATTTCAGACATGTAGGGGTTAATTAAAGGTGTAAATTTGTTGAAAAAAAATGCGTGGGCTCCCGCTGAATTTTCTCCACCAGACAGACAAAGCAAGCGAGTGGGGGCAGATAATAATAGCCTAGGGAGGGTACATTTTTTTTGTGCCCCCCCTGGCTACTAACATCTGCCCCCAGACACCCCAGAAAGGGCAAATCTATAATTAGATTTGCCCTTTCTGGCACTTTGCCCGTCTATTCCCATTGCCCTGTAGCGGTGGCGAATGGGTTAATAAGGGGTTACAGCCACCTTGCAATTGAAAGGTGACTGTAAGCCAGGTTAATAATTGAGAGCTGTCAATTAGACAACTATCAATTATTAATCCTATTGAAGTAAATAAAAAAACACACACACTTTAAGAATAAATAATTTTAATGAAATAATAACACATTTTTTAGACCATCTTTTATTTTACTCTTAATCCGTGCGAGGCCCTTGATCTCCTAAAATAAATATAAAATAATAAAACAACATTATTCTTACCTATCTGGCGATCTGTCACGTCCCACGATGTAATCTTTCACAAAGGGTTAACTAGCAATCAGCTAATCAGCGCAACTAATGCTGCGTGCTCAGCTGATAGCTCCTGAATGAATGAGCTTATCTCTTGCCGACAGCAGAGGATGTGATTCATGAATGAAGCTTAATTGATTGTGTCCCACTTTCACCTTAGGTCAGGTCACTCAAGTGAAAGTGGCAATAAATCAATTAACCCCTTCACCCCCAAGGGTGGTTTGCACGTTAATGACCAGGCCAATTTTTACAATTCTGACCACTGTCTCTTTATGAGGTTATAACTCTGGAACGCTTCAACGGATCTTCGCGATTCTGAGATTGTTTTCTCGTGACATATTGTACTTCACGTTATTGGTAAAATTTCTTTGATATAACTTGTGTTTATTTTTGAAAAAAACACAAATAAGGCGAAAATTTTGAAAATTTAGCAATTTTCAAAATTTGAAATTTTTTCCCTTTAAAACAGAGAAATATATCACACAAAATAGTTAAGAAATAACATTTCCCACATGTCTACTTTACATCAGCACAATTTTGGAACCAAAATTTTTTTTTGTTAGGAAATTATAAGGGTTAAAAGTTGACCAGTGATTTCTCATTTTTACAACAAAATTTACAAAGCCATTTTTTTTAGGGACCACCTCACATTTGAAGTCACTTTGACGGGTCAACATAGCAGAAAATACCAAAAAGTGACACCATTCTAAAAACTGCACCCCTCAAGGTACTCAAAACCACATTCAAGAAGTTTAATAACCCTTCAGGTTCTTTACAGGAGCTGAAGCAACGTGGAAGGAAAAAATTAATATTTAACTTTTTAGCCACAAAAATGATCTTTTACAAACTTTTTTTTATTTGACAAGGGTAAAAGGAGAAAATGGGCAGATAAAGTTGTTGTGCAATTTCTCCTGAGTACGCCAATACCCTATATGTGGGGGAAAACCACTGTTTGGGCACACGGCAGAGCTCGTAAGGGAAGGAGCGCCATTTGACTTTTTCAAACTAAAATTGGCTGGAGTTGAGATTGGACGCCCCCAACAAAACCCCCACAAGTGACACCATTTTGGAAACTAGACCCCCTAAGGAACTTATCTAGATCTGTTGTGAGCACTTTGAACCCCAAAGTGTTTCACAAAAGTTTATAATGCCTGGGTGTGAAAAAAAAAAAACTATTTTCCACAAAAATGATTTTTTAGTCCCAAATTTTTGATTTTGCCCAAGGAAATTGGACCCCAAAAGTTGTTGTCCAATTTGTCCTGAGTACGCTGATACCCCATATGTGGGGGGGGGAACTGTTTGGGCGCACGGCAGGGCTTAGAAAGGAAGCAGTAACGTTTTGGAATGCAAACATTGATGGGGGTCATGTTCCGTTTGTAGTGCCCCAGATGAGCTTAAACAGTGGAAACCCCCCACAAGTGACCCTATTTTGGAAGCTAGACCCCCTAAGGAACTTATCTAGATCTTTGGTGAGCACTTTGAACCCCCAAGTGCTTCACACAAGTTTATAATGCCCGGGCATGAAAATAAAAAATCCTATTTTATTCCCACAAAAATTATCTCTTAGTCACTAATTTTTTACTTTCCCATAGGTAACAGGAGAAATTGGACCTCAAAAGTTGTTGTCCAATTTGTCCTGAGTACGCTGATACCCCATATGTGGGGGGGAACCACTGTTTGGGCGCATGGCAGAGCTCGGAATGGAAGGAGCACCATTTGACTTTTTCCAACCAAAATTGGCTGGAATTGAGATTGGACGCCATGTTGCATTTGGAGAGTCCCTGTCCCTGATGTGCCTAAACAGTGGAAACCCCCCACAAGTGACCCCATTTGGGAAACTAGACCCCCTAAGGAACTTATCTAGATCTTTGGTGAGCAATTTGAACCCCCAAGTGCTTCACACAAGTTTATAACGTAGAGCCGTAAAATTAAAAACTCATATTTTTTCCACAAAATTGATCTTTTCACCCCAATTTTTATTTTCCCAAGGGTAACAAGACACCAAAAGTTATTGTGCAATTTGTCCTGAGTACGCTGATACCCCATATGTGGGGGTAAACCACTGTTTGGGTGCATGGCAGAGTTTGGAAGGGAAGGAGCGCCGTTTGACTTTTTCAACGCAGAATTGGCTGGATGCCATGTCGTGTTTGGAGAGCTCCTGATCTGCCTAAACAGTGGAAACCCCCCACAAATGACACCATTTTGGAAACTAGACCCCTCAAGGAACTTATCTAGATGTGTGGTGAGCACTTTGAACCCCAAAGTGCTTCACAGAAGTTTATAACGTACAGCCGTAAAATAAAAAATCTTTTTTTTTTTTTTACAAAAATTATTTTTTCGCCCCCAATATTTTATTTTCACAAGGGTAACAGGAGATATTGGACCCCAAAAGTTGTTGTCCAATTTGTCCTGAGTACGCTGATACCCAATATGTGGGAGTAAACTACTGTATGGGCGCACGTCTGGGCTCGGAAGGGAAGTAGTGACGTTTTGGATTGCAGACTTTGATGGAATGGTCTGGGGGCGTCATATCGCATTTGGAGAGCCCCTGATGTGCCTAAACAGTGGAAACCCCCCACAAGTGACCCCATTTTGGAAAATAGACCCCACAAGGAACTTATCTAGATGTGTGGTGAGCACTTTGAACCCTGAAGTGCTTCCCAGAAGTTTATAACGTACAGCCGTAAAAATAAAAAAATCTTTTTTTTTTTACAAAAATGATTTTTTCGCCCCCAATATTTTATTTTCACAAGGGTAACAGGAGAAATTGGACCCCAAAAGTTGTTGTCCAATTTGTCCTGAGTACGCTGATACCCAATATGTGGGAGTAAACTACTGTATGGGCGCACGTCTGGGCTCGGAAGAGAAGTAGTGACGTTTTGGATTGCAGACTTTGATGGAATGGTCTGGGGGCGTCATGTCGCATTTGGAGAGCCCCTGATGTGCCTAAACAGTGGAAACCCCCGACAAGTGACCCCATTTTGGAAAATAGACCCCACAAGGAACTTATCTAGAAGTATGGTGAGCGCTATGAAGCCCCAAGTGCTTCACAGAAAATTTATAACATACAGCCGTAAAAACAAAAAAAAAAAAAATCATTTTTTTTTTTTTACAAAAATGATTTTGTCGCCCCCAGTTTTTTTATTTCCCAAGGGTAACAGAAGAAATAGGACAAATTGCACAATAACTCTTGTGGTCCAGAGTACCCTGATACCCCATATGCGGGGGTAAACTACTGTTTGGGCGCATGGCAGAGCTCAGAAGTGAAGGAGCACCGTTTGACTTTTTCAACGCCGAATTGGCTGGAATTGAGATCAGACGCCATGTCACATTTGGAGAGCCCCTGATGTGCCTAAACAGCAGAAACCCCCCAATTCTAACTCCAACCCTAACCCCAACACACCCCTAACCCTAGTCCCAACCCTAACCATAAACCTAACCCTAACACACCCCTAACCCTAATCCCAACCCTAACCCTAATCCTAACGTTAGAGCCAACCCTAACCCTAACTTTAGCCGCAACCCTAACCCTAATGGGAAAATGGAAATAAATACATTTTTTTAATTTTATTATTTTTCCCTAACTAAGGGGGTGATAAAGAGGGGTTTGATTTACTATTTATATCGGGTTTTTATGATTGGCAGCTGTCACGCTAAAAGACGCTTTTTATTGCAAAAAGTAGTTTTTTGCATCACCACATTTTGAGAGCTATAATTTTTGCATATTTTGGCCCACAGAGTCATGTGAGGTCTTATTTTTTGCGGGACGAGTTGACATTTTTATTGGTACCATTTTTGAGCACGTGACATTTTTTGATCGCTTTTTATTTCGATTTTTGGGAGGTTAGAATGAACAAAAATCAGCAATTCATGAATTTCTTTTGGGGGAGGCGTTTATACCGTTTCGCGTGTGGTAAAATTGATAAAGCAGTTTTATTCTTCGGGTCAGTACGATTATGGCGATACCTTATTTATATCATTTTTTTATGTTTTGGCGCTTTTATAGAATAAAAACAATTTTATATAAAAAATCATTATTTTTGCATCGCTTTATTCTGCGAGCTATAACTTTTTTATTTTTTTGCTGATGATGCTGTTTGGCGGCTCGTTTTTGCGGGACAAGATGACGTTTTCAGCGGTACTATGTTTATTTATATCGGTCTTTTTGATCGCGTGTTATTCCACTTTTTGTTCGGCGGTATGATGATAAAGCATTGATTTTTTGCTTAGTTTTTTTTTTTTTTAAGGGGTCCACTAAAGGGGTTAACTAGTGGGACAGTTTTATAGGGGGGGGTCGTTACGGACGCGGCGATGCCAAATATGTGTACTTTTATTGTTTTGTTTTTTTTATTTACAGGAAGAAATTAATTTATTGGGGAATATTTTTTTTTTTTTTGATGATTTTTTTTTTACCACTTTTTTTTTTATTTTTTTTACTTTTTTACTTTGTCCCAGGGTGGGACATCACTGTATTTTAGCAGATCGCTGGTGTGACAGTGTGCACAGCACTCTGTCACACCAGCGATCGCTCAGGCAGTGCAGCAGGCTTCTCAGTGCCTGCTCTCAGCAGGCACTGAGGAAGTCGCCTCCCTGCAGGACCCCGGCGCCATCTTGGATCCGGGGACCTGGAGGGAGGACGGACCCTCGGAACAGCGCGACACATCGCGCTGCTGTGAGGGTCTCAGGGGAGCGCGCATGGAGCCCCCACCCTGCGCGATCCTCCCCTGTGCCCCGGGGACACCGCGATCATGTTTGATCACGGTGTGCCAGGGGTTAATGTGCCGGGAGCGGTCCGTGACCGCTCCTGAATCATAGTGCTGGGTGTCAGCTGTGATATACAGCTGACACCCGGCCGCGATCAGCTACGCTCCCCCCGGGAGCGCTGCTGATCGCATATGACATACTATTCCGTCCATGGGAATTAGGTCCAGGGTCACATGGACGGAATAGTACGTCTGATGGCAGAGAGGGGTTAAGCTTCATTCATGAATCTCTTCCTCTCATTTCGCTAGTAGAGGAAGTTATTCATTCAGGGGTTACAGCTCGGAGACTGCATTAGCTCTCTGCTTACTGTAATCTGTTAACCCTTTCTGATGGATTACACCGTGGGACCTGACTGTACATCGGATTGGTAAGAATAATTTTGCTTTTTTATTTTATTTTTATTACAGGAAATGGTTTTAGCAGGAAAATAAAATATGGTCAAAAACTGTGTGATTATTTCATTAAACTTCTTTTTTATTAAACTGTGTGTGTTTGATTTTTCTTTTATACAATAGGATTAATAATTGATAGTTGTCTAATTGACAGCTCTCAATTATTAACCTGCCTTAAGGTCACCTTTCAATTGCAAGGTGGCTGTAACCCCTTATTAACCCATTCGCCACCGCTACAGGGCAATGGGAATAGACGGGCAAAGTGCCAGAAAGGGCAAATCTAATTATAGAGTTGCCCTTTCTGGGGTGTCTGGGGGCAGATGTTAGTAGCCAGGGGGGCACAAAAAAATGTACCCTCCCTAGGCTATTATTATCTGCCCCCACTCGCTTGCTTTGTCTGTCTGGTGGAGAAAATACAGCGGGAGCCCACGCATTTTTTTTTCAACGAATTTACACCTTTAATTAACCCCTACATGTCTGAAATTTGGCACACATACATGTAATTGTAAGTTCAAACCATATATCAAAATACAGGAAATGACATGGTTAACTGTGTCTAAACAATGTATCATTTCATGTCGGCTTCTGTGATTTCACAAAAGCCGGCAACTGAATTAGCGGCTATTACAGTATGTAGAAGTGTAAGAACTATAAATATATGTATATATATATATATGTCACAATGACATATATATATATATATATATATATGTATTCTATGTGTGTATATCTATTCTTTCTATTCTTTATTAAAGCTGTCAGTGTGATTTTACAGTATAGCCGGGGATGAATTGCCGGCTTTTCTAAAGGACACCGATGCGATTTAATCGCAAGTCACACATGCAGTCCGTTTGTAATCAGATTTTTCATCGCTCCCATAGACTTGCATTGGCGATAGTCGACCCACAATCGGTGACAATCGCAGCATGCTGCGATTGCACTCGGACGTTTAAAACGGACCACAAAAAATCTGATACTGGGAGCTGCTCCATAGATTAACATACGGCAGACTGCAATGCGATATTTCATCGTATTGCAGTCGTCCGATTCTGTCGCCAGTGTGACCCCGACCTAAGTGTTATTTTTTTACAAGGATTGAAGATTGTCCGAGTAGTGGAAATCCCTTTTAAAGAATCAGATGGCCCAAGGACTTAAGATGGTTGACTCACCGAGGTCACCATGTCACTTAACCTCCTGTTTCCCCCTCTGGTGGTTCTCCAGATGGATGCATGGTCTTCCATTGTTGTAGATTTTGAATACAAAATTAATTACGTACCCAGCTGCATATAGGTCTCTTTCAGGTCGGACTTGCTGATAATTCCATCACGGTTTTGGTCAATGCAACTGAAGGCCTATGCAACACATAAAATGGCATATCACCTCCTCATAGTAGAAGATATAAGTAATGAAAGTATAAGATTGTCATTCCTCTTATATAATCTAGTTGTGAACAAAACATAGCTCTAGCAAGAGACGTGGACCGCACATCCAAGTAATACACAGCATATTGATCTACTACGGCTAAGAAAAATTTACCATAGTGAACAAAAGGTTCTTAGTTAATATGTTGATCAGAATGTATAAGCCCAAATCACAGCAAACTGACTCCTGACAGGAGTATTGCTGTGCCGCACTCACTGCTGCCACAATACTGCGCTAGCAAGGAAGTGACCCCAGTGCACTATGCTTGGCATGTTGCAAACCTACTAAGCGTGATTTCACACTGTGTTTAAGCACCCATTCAGTGGTTCCTACCGGGTCTTACGTCCGAACTCTCATTTTGCACCGGAGCTAAATAGACTCTAGTTACGCTACTGTTGTTGTGGTGCTATGCTGTGGGGTGCTGCTATTCGGAGTCCTGGAGGCTTTGCCTGGCTGCATGGTTGGTGTGGCGCATCTGGGTCACTACTTCTGCTGACGTGCTGTCTTGAGCACCAGCTCTACGCCTAGCCGGTTAAGGACCTACTAAGAGGTTTGCTATGACATGATAATGGGCTTGTATGTGTGTAGCCCTGGTGTGAAGGCACACGCAGTACCCTGGAGGATGTGTGGAGAGATAGCAGTTTAATGCTCAATGAACATTCATTTCAACACGCACTTAGACACGCCCTTTGGGTATTTAGCCATTCGTTAGGGAGTGTTAAGTGTCAGTCATTCAGTGCAGTGATTCAGTGCAGACAGCAGTCTAGCCTGGACGTGGAGGGAGGAAGTAGTCCAGCCTGGGTCTGTGTGCAGTTCAGTGAAGTGGAGGCCAGTAGAGGGAAGCAAGATCACCTTAGTCTGGTCAGAATTGTGCCCCACTGATAGACAGACTGAGACATTCTATTAAGAAGAGAGAAGTGAGTTGCAGATATACTTCAGTCTCCTGTCCCAAGGACAGTGAAGATTCAGAGACGTGCTCCTGCCTAGAGGATTACTGAGATTCTGGCAACAAGCTCAAGAAAGAAGTTAAGAAAGGGATTGACTTAAATAACCTTTGAAGTGAGAAATGCTTATGCTACAAGCGCGGACAAGGCGAAAGGCACAGTGGTAGGAATTTTGAGTGCTATAGGATTGGAGAAGTCCTGCACGTTGTCACCGGTCACTGGAGACCGAAGCACCACTATAGCTTCACGCATGGTGGTAGAAGAACCAGAGGCTTACTGGACCTTAGGTAACAGCAAGCAGCCCCTGGAGTGTCGGTACGTAACTGGGGTCAGGGGGAGTGAGAACCTTGAGCCTGATCAGCAAGAATAGGAACTCAGCTCTCTCACAGGAAGGCTCCGACCACAAAACTGACCGGGCAGTACAGCTTGGAGAAGCTGGAGTTTATGAGGGAACTACGCTTTATGCTGGTTGGACTCGCCATTTTGAAAGTAAAGGAGGCCCCTAACTTGTCCAGCTGCTATCTTGAAACACATCCTCCATTGGATCAGCCTCCCTGGGACCTGCCTGAACAACTTGAAGTAAAAAGGTATGGAAAGACGCTGATGTGTGAGACTGTGTTATTTGATTGCATCCCTGCACAAGCCCACCATAACTATCGACCTGAGGGAAGAGTCCCACCTGTAGGGGACCCGACATCTAGCTGCCTCACCATCCCCTCAGAGCTCAACAGCAGCGCTGGTACAAATTACCAGAAGACTACAGGTGGCGTCACGAACTGTAAATATATCTATCCCCTGTAAATATTCCCCCAACATACGCCAGACCGCCAGGGCCACAGACCGAGCCACCGCTACCTGTGACATCCCCATAGACTTCCATGGGCTCGGCTCTGAGTACCCCATTGCCCTGGTAACCCACAATTGTGGTGCGTGGTCGAGACAAAATTGGCGTCACGAACAGGATACGAAACTCGCAAAACTGCGAGCCCTGTGTGCCTATGGAATTGTTTTTGTGAAAGAGAACTGTTTGCACTTTTGGCGCCAAAAATCGCCATCTTTGTCGCCATATTCGCGCCATCAGGCGCTGGAGAAGAAGGTGGGCGTACCTTCGTGGGCGTGTACCCCCCTGTGGCGCGAAGAAAATGCCTGCCCTCTCAAAGTGCTATTACAATATGCGATCCTGCCCTACAGCAAAAGAGGTCCGCCTCCTCTTCACCTTCCCTGCGAAGAGGAGGAGACGCAAACCCCGCCTCCACGGAAGAGACCGGACGTCTCTGGTAGAAGATGAGAGAACGCTCTGGAACATCATGGAAGCAGGACGTGTGCAGCCGAGCAGGGAAGCGGAGGAAGGCAGGCCCCGTTCCCCAGCCAAGCTGCCACCAGCACCGGAACCATCCGTGGTCCTGCACCTGCAGCAAGCATTGCTGGAGATCAAAGAGGAGAATGCACGACTGAAAAAGATGGTCCAGCACCAACCTGGATTTGAGGAGATTGAGAGACGCCGGCGTACCCTGATGCAGCGGCGGCTGTGGGACGCGGTGTTCTCTCCTCTCGACGACCCCCCACGACTGGAGTTACCAAAACTTCTGCTGCCCAAGGCTAAGGAGCAACCGGAGGCTATCCCCAAAAGTACCGATCCTGATCCCACCGGTGAAGCAGTGGAGGCGAAGGAGGTTGAGGAGGTACCGCCAGTTCCGGAACGCCCGCCCGGCCAGGAGGCCGCAGCAGATGATCGATCCCCGGCAGGGACACCGGAGGGGTCCTGTCCGTCATTACCAGACGTAGACTGGGACGAGATGGCGCGCCTGGATGACGTCGCCTACACCGCCCAGTGGGAACGTGAGTGGCAGCGTCGTGAAGAGAAACAGCGACGCCAGCAGGAGGAAGAGCAGGAGGCTCAGCGCAACCGACAGCGGCAGCATGCAGAGCTCATCGCGGATAAGGAAAGTGTCCGTCGAGAAAAAGGTACTCTGAGGGAACCGCGGCGGCAGGGGTGTGTGACAGAGTTCCAGCTCCGGAAGGGCTGGGGCTTCATCAGAGAACCGGGCCTCTACCCAGGGGTCTTTGTCAGCAGACGTGATGTGGAATCCCACCTACCGCAAGGCCATCCCGGGAGGGACCTAGTTAATGGAGACATTGTCACCTATACACGTCACTGGGGTATGAAGGGATGGTATGCCCTTAATGTCACAATCGTCCGTGACCCCGTCCCTGGCGCAGGTAACGTCACCATTGCCAGCGCATCCCAGTCACAATCTTCAGCTGCACCAGACCGTGCCCCGGCGACGCCCCCTGCAGGCTCCTTGCAAATGGAAGCACCGCCTGTATACTCTTCGTTAACTTCTCCTACTACATCGCAACCTGCGACTCATTCTACATCGCAATCAGCGGTCTACACGACGACGCGCACAGCGACTATTTCTGCATCACGAGAGCAAGTGGCCATTACTGTAACGCAAACAGCGTCTCATAAAGCGAAAGCACCCGTTGCGCCCCTAGAGGTTCGTACGAGAACTGTGGCGACCCAGACTCTGATAGCAGGTCACGACTTGTTAGTCATGGGATCTAAGGATCATCGCATTGTTCCAGCCCCCGGGATGGAAAGTGTAACCGAAGTTAACAAAGAAATGTGAAGAACGGTAGGACCCAGACAGGGTTTACCGCATCTGAGAAGATGTATATGTTTTTATAAAAGTGAAATCGTTTGTACCGTTGATATGAATACATAATGTTTACATAATTTTATATATTGAATAGAATACCCGGCTGGGTAAGCAGATAAAGAGTTTTTGCACTTTATTGTGATGTATATATATATATGTGTCTTTGTCTTATAATGGACTCAGAGGCTGAGGACTGTGCCAGCCCAGAACTTATCCTGTAAATAGTTGCGCTTAGGTGCACAATATTGGTTTTACATAAAACCACCACAACTACCTCTGAATAATAAAACCCGTGTGGTGTGGCACTGAGTGAGGTCTGCATTCATATGTCCTGCAGCCCACCCAGGACCCACGTTGAAGGTTTGGTGCGGGTCCTTCACAAGAATCTTGCCGTTTAATATATGAACATGTCTATTTAATATTTTGTATTTTTCTATATTAATGTTTTGTTTGCAACGTTCAAGAAATCCTTACCTCCCGGATGGGACGAGTTAATGTTAATGTTTAATGCATAAACAAAATTTCTGTCTCTTTGTATTTTACAGCCCGGGAGTGCTGTCGTTTACCATGGGGGAATGTGTAGCCCTGGTGTGAAGGCACACGCAGTACCCTGGAGGATGTGTGGAGAGATAGCAGTTTAATGCTCAATGAACATTCATTTCAACACGCACTTAGACACGCCCTTTGGGTATTTAGCCATTCGTTAGGGAGTGTTAAGTGTCAGTCATTCAGTGCAGTGATTCAGTGCAGACAGCAGTCTAGCCTGGACGTGGAGGGAGGAAGTAGTCCAGCCTGGGTCTGTGTGCAGTTCAGTGAAGTGGAGGCCAGTAGAGGGAAGCAAGATCACCTTAGTCTGGTCAGAATTGTGCCCCACTGATAGACAGACTGAGACATTCTATTAAGAAGAGAGAAGTGAGTTGCAGATATACTTCAGTCTCCTGTCCCAAGGACAGTGAAGATTCAGAGACGTGCTCCTGCCTAGAGGATTACTGAGATTCTGGCAACAAGCTCAAGAAAGAAGTTAAGAAAGGGATTGACTTAAATAACCTTTGAAGTGAGAAATGCTTATGCTACAAGCGCGGACAAGGCGAAAGGCACAGTGGTAGGAATTTTGAGTGCTATAGGATTGGAGAAGTCCTGCACGTTGTCACCGGTCACTGGAGACCGAAGCACCACTATAGCTTCACGCATGGTGGTAGAAGAACCAGAGGCTTACTGGACCTTAGGTAACAGCAAGCAGCCCCTGGAGTGTCGGTACGTAACTGGGGTCAGGGGGAGTGAGAACCTTGAGCCTGATCAGCAAGAATAGGAACTCAGCTCTCTCACAGGAAGGCTCCGACCACAAAACTGACCGGGCAGTACAGCTTGGAGAAGCTGGAGTTTATGAGGGAACTACGCTTTATGCTGGTTGGACTCGCCATTTTGAAAGTAAAGGAGGCCCCTAACTTGTCCAGCTGCTATCTTGAAACACATCCTCCATTGGATCAGCCTCCCTGGGACCTGCCTGAACAACTTGAAGTAAAAAGGTATGGAAAGACGCTGATGTGTGAGACTGTGTTATTTGATTGCATCCCTGCACAAGCCCACCATAACTATCGACCTGAGGGAAGAGTCCCACCTGTAGGGGACCCGACATCTAGCTGCCTCACCATCCCCTCAGAGCTCAACAGCAGCGCTGGTACAAATTACCAGAATACTACAGGTGGCGTCACGAACTGTAAATATATCTATCCCCTGTAAATATTCCCCCAACATACGCCAGACCGCCAGGGCCACAGACCGAGCCACCGCTACCTGTGACATCCCCATAGACTTCCATGGGCTCGGCTCTGAGTACCCCATTGCCCTGGTAACCCACAATTGTGGTGCGTGGTCGAGACATATGTTCTGATCGAAGAACATCTTCCAGCAGCTGTGCTCTGCTTGTGAGCAGTGCATGACGTCCCTGCCCTGCGCTGCTTACAATAGAGAAATAGTACACCGCACACTCTCATGAATATATGCAAATAAGGAAGTATTTATTATGTACAAGGGAGCCAATAATAAGGTCAGATAAATGGCGACTAGAAACAAGTGAAGGGTTTCGACCCTCCTGGGTCTTTTTCAACAGAGTCGCTGGGAAAAACATAACAGACATAAACATTAATATTAACAAGAAAACACAATAGAAAATAAATCATAACATCCTGAAATAAATTAAAAAGAATAATTAAAAGGGAAGGAAACTAGGTTAGAAAACAACTTGTAAAAATAAAAGAAAAAGAAAAATGGAGATCCATAGAGTTGAGAGGCACCAACCGTGTTTGAAATTCAAATTTAGTGAATACTAAATCTAAGGTCTCACATAACGATACACCAGCGATCCCAACAACGATATGCACTTGTCAGGATCGCTGGTGTATCGCTACATGATCGCTGCTGAGCTGCCAAACAGGCAGCTCAGGCAGCGATCAGGACAGCGACACTGCGGGTAACATCGCTTAGTTACCCGCAGTGTACCTTGGATACCAGCGCCCTGATGCAGGGAGCTGGTATCCAAGGTACACAGCGGGTTTCTAGGCACAGCCCCGTGCCTGGAAACTCGCTGTGTACCTTGGTTACCAGCGGATCGCTGGTCTCCCGCCTGTCACAGCAGCGATGCGTGCCTGTCAGCGGGAGACCAGCGATCAAAAAAATGTCCTGACATTTCAGCGACGATCAGCGATACCCAGCAGGGGGGCTGATCGTCGCTGAATGTCACACACAGCGATATCGCTGGTGAGCTCGGTGCTGCGTCACAAAACTAGTGACTCAGCAATGATCTCGGTAGCGATATCGCTATGTGAGACGGGCCCTTAAATGACAGAGCCAAGAATAATGTAACCATTGAGGAATACCTTAATAACGGTGCAAAGGTATGTAGAAAAGCTTTTCATAACAATATAGGTATGCTGTGAAAAATAATGAGGCAAATTAAATAACTATAATTAAGAAACCAAATAAACACTCTGGAGGTTTAGAGATACCTGAAGGTGTATAGAATAGGTAACTTGAAAGGTAGACCATACAGGCATAATAGGACCTGAATAGGTAAAAAGAGAAGCGTAAGTAGTTGTGGCCTAGTGATGATAAAGAGCATAATAAATGTCAGGTATAGGACATTATGGCAAAAATATTGGTAAAGTCAGGCGAAATGTCATACTTAGATGGTGATGCGATTATTATCTAGCGATTGAAGAAGGTGAAAATAGCCACTCATGTATATTCCTAAAGTAGTACTCATAGCAATGGAATGGTAAGAGTGACCCACGTATATGGTAATACTAGGGCAGTGAGCTAGCAATTGAAAATGGTGAAAAAATGCCTAAGAAATGTTACCTTGTTTCAGTAGTAAGAATAGCGGCGCTCCCGCGCCCTGCTTGGCATGGCTAGCAGCTGTAGTGATGTGGCTGTCATTTTATGCAGCTCTATGGTACCGCCAGACAGGAAGTGGTCATAAGGACCGGAAGTGATACACCTTCAGGTATCTCTAAACCTCCAGAGTGTTTATTTGGTTTCTTAATTATAGTATTTAATTTGCCTCATTATTTTTCACAGCATACCTATATTGTTATGAAAAGCTTTTCTACATACCTTTGCACCGTTATTAAGGTATTCCTCAATGGTTACATTATTCTTGGCTCTGTCATTTAGTATTCACTAAATTTGAATTTCAAACACAGTTGGTGCCTCTCAACTCTATGGATCTCCATTTTTCTTTTTCTTTTATTTTTACAAGTTGTTTTCTAATCTAGTTTCCTTCCCTTTTAATTCTTCTTTTTCATTTATTTCAGGATGTTATGATTTATTTTCTATTGTGTTTTCTTGTTAATATTAATGTTTATGTCTGTTATGTTTTTCCCACCGACTCTGTTGAAAAAAACCCAGGAGGGTCAAAACGTTCACTTGTTTCTAGTCGCCATTTATCTGACCTTATTTTTGGCTCCCTTGTACATAATAAATACTTCCTTATTTGCATATATTCTACTATTTCTCTATTGTACTTAGGACTTTTGTCCTCTACACCAGCACCTCGTCCATATTGACTGTGTGCGCACCAATTTACCCACTAATGCTCTGCTTACAAGCATTAAGCAGCTGCTGGCATCAGAACAAGATGCTGCCAGTGAGAGGAGGAAGTTAAGTGTAATGGTTTGCTTTTTAATCTTTTTTGATGGGGCCATGCATACCAGGACTAGGATGGGGCCAATCATACCAGGATAAGGATGGGACCATGCATACCAGGCTAGGGATGAGGAGGCATGCATACCAGGATAAGGATGGGCCATGCCTACAGGACTGGGATGGCCATGCATACCAGGACTAGGATGGGGCCAATCATACAGGATAAGGATGGGACCATGCATACCAGGCTAGGATGAGGAGGCATGCATACAGGATAGGGATGCGGGAGCCATGCATACCAGGATAAGAATGAGGGGCCATGCATACTGGATAGGATGAGGGAGCCATGCATACTGGATAGGATGAGGGAGCCATGCATCCAGGATAGGGATGAGGGGGCCACGCATACCTGGATAGGGATGAGGGAGCCATGCATACCAGGATAGGAATGAAGGGCCATGTGTATCAGGATGAGGATGAGGGGACCATATTTACCAGGATAGGGGATATTAAGTACAGAACTGACCACATTTTTTGCTTCAGTTTTTTTTCCTAATTTCTTCCTCTAAAACCTAGGTGCATCTTATGGTCCGGTGCGTCTTATAGTCCGAAAAATACGGTACACCTGAGCCTATACATAATGGCAAAATCCTAGGTCTGATTGTGTTCACCTCCTTAAATTCTTGGATCTGTGACTGCTCAAACATGGAAAAGACATTGGAGGACCCTCTCTGGGCACTTTTAGCTGCGGCTTTACCACGTGTCACTGCTTTCCTGCTGGCCTGCAAAATAGTATAAAAGACCCAAAATTATAGCTTACACTGAACAGACTAAAGTTACATACAAAATGCAAATGGAATGAGAACAGTAAATATAATATGTGAAGCTAAAAAAACAAATTCATCATTGTGTGGTAGAAAGCATGGAAGATCAGATCAATAGCTTAGTGGGTCCAATGCTGGACACGGACCTCCCAGAAGAACCGCTACCACTGGTGCCACTCAGGGCCGGCGTCAGCACCCTGCACACCCGGGCAAGTGCCGGAGCCCTGAGCAGGCGGGGGGCAACTCACAGTCGGGGACACCGGCATGCTATGGGGGCCCGGGGCATGTGCCAGTACCAGGGGCCCCCATGCCTCGAGCAGAGCAGCGGCCAGTGAGGAGAGGTGAGTATTTCATTTTTTATTTTTTGTATGTTTGGCGCAATATATGGAGACCATCATATGGGGCCCATCATACACTGGAGTATCATATATGGGGCCGATCATACACTGGAGCATCATATATGGAGCATTACATGGGGCCCATCATACATTGGAGCATTGTACATGGGGCCCATTATATATGGAGCATTATATGGGACCAATCATACACTGGAGCATCACATATGGGGCCCATTATATATGGAGCATTATATGGGGCCCATAATATACTGGAGCATCATATATAGGCCATTATATATGAAGCATTATATGGGGCCCATCATGCACTGAAGCATCATATATGGGGCCCATCATATACTGGAGCATCATATGGGGCCCATTATATATGGAACATCATATGGGCCCCATTATATATGGAACATCATTTGGGGCCTACTATATATGGAGCATCTTATAGGGTCCATTATATATGTAGCATTATATGGGGCCCATTATATATGGAGCATTATATGGGGCTCATTATTCTGTATGGAGCTCTATGTGGTGACCATAATATTGTATGGAGCAATATATAGGGCTCATTATTCTGTATGGAACACTATGTGGTGCCCATAATTGTATATGAAGCAATATATGGAGGTCATTATACTGTATGGAGGAATATATGGGGCTTATTATTCTGTATGGAGCACTATGTGGTGCCCATAATACTGTATGGAGCAACTATACTGTTTGTCTTTTGAGCTATTGTAGAATTTACAATAGATATCACTCATGTAATGTATGAAGTATGTGAAATCTTTGGCATTGTACTATACCTAATTTCTCTGCTGTATCTGTGCATCATGAATTGTGGTATGTGTTAAAGGGGCCCACTGAGACTCTTTTACCCGGGGCCCACGAAAACCTGGAGCCGACCCTGGTGCCACTTTACTCTTTTCTGCCAATGATAGATTAGCGTACAGTACAGACCAAAAGTTTGGACACACCTTCTCATTCAAAGATTTTTCTGTATTTTTATGGGCTATGAAAATTGTAGAATCACACTGAAGGCATCAAAACTATGAATTAACACATGTGGAATTATACATTACACTTTACAAAAAAGTGTGAAACAACTGAAAATATGTCTTATATTCTAGGTTCTTCAAAGTAGCCACCTTTTGCTTTGATTACTGCTTTGCACGCAGAAAAGGTGAACGGATGGACTCTACATGCCTAGTTCCCACGTGAAGCATGGAGGAGGTAGTGTGATGGTGTGGGGGTGCTTTGCTGGTGACACTGTTGGGGATTTATTCAAAATTGAAGCGGTGAGCGGTCCAGCTCACCCCAAACCATCTTGATTGGGTTCAGTCTGGTGACTGTGGAGGCCAGGTCATCTGGCGTAGCACCCCAACACTCTCCTTCTTGGTCAAATAGCCCTTACACAGTCTGGAGGTGTGTTTGGGGTCATTGTCCTGTTGAAAAATAAATGATGGTCCAACTAAACGCAAACCGGATGGAATAGCATGCTGCTGCAAGATGCTGTGGTAGCCATGCTGATTCAGTATGAATTCAATTTTGAATAAATCCCCAACAGTGTCACCAGCAAAGCACCCCCACACCATCACACCGCCTCCTCCATGCTTCACGGTGGGAACCAAGCATGTAGAGTCCATCCGTTCACCTTTTCTGCGTGCAAAGCAGTAATCAAAGCAAAAGGTGGCTACTTTGAAGAACCTAGAATATAAGACATATTTTCAGTTGTTTCACACTTTTTTGTAAAGTGTAATGTATAATTCCACATGTGTTAATTCATAGTTTTGATGCCTTCAGTGTGATTCTACAATTTTCATAGTCAGGAAAATACAGAAAAATCTTTGAATGAGAAGGTGTGTCCAAACTTTTGGTCTGTACTGAATATACAGAACTGAGTCACCAGCAGTATCCCATGAATGTGGTTATCACTCATGTTGGTTGTTTTCAATGGGATATTTTACTTGGCTCTTATAGGGACACTATGATTGCCAATGTTGGGGGTGCACTGAATAATTGCATATATGCAGCATTTGTGACTTATACATGTTAAGAGCTGATACATGTCTAATTTTTCTTTTTTTTTTTCATTTGGTCAGTGATGATGGAAACATGGACTGTGACTCTAGACAATAAAATCACAGAAATAGTCATTTTGGTAAATGATGAATAAAGGTGAATTTTGTGAAAAGAAAGGACAAGGATGCCATGCTTCTCATGATTCACAATATGAAGGATATATTTGTTTCCACTTCTTTATTGATAAAAAGGTCAATACATTTCAAGTTCGGACCAACCTCTTCATCAGGACAATTAATCATGGTGAAGATAAGTTGTCTCCTGATGGAGAGGTTGGTCCGACCTTGAAACGCGTTGACTTTTTATCCAATGAAGAAGTGTAAGCGTACATATCCATCACAGAGTCTTCCTTTTGTTGTGAATCAGGAGAAGCCCGGCATCACTAACCTTCCTTTTCACAAAACACAACTTTATGCAGTGTACCAATGTACTTATATAGGATTCGGCAGTGGGATCGTCCACAGCATTTCCTTTCTACAGCCATTGAAGATGTTGTGTTCTGAACACAACACAATAAGTTGAGTATCCTAGCTCTGTGGGGAAAGAAGTGCTCCCCAATTTTTTACAGATTTTTTTTTTTTAAACTTTGGTAAATGAGTTCACTGTAACATGCCAAATGACAATATAAGTTCTCAGGACTATTGCTACATAAGTATAATCTGTAACATCTGGACAATTACTGGCTGAGCTACACAAGGACGAGGCCGAGGACCCTGAATGTGCATAGAAAGCCCACTCATGTATCCCACCATCTTACCAGGCGTCTGCCCCGCAGGGTGGGGTGGCCACTGGATCTGTCTAGGATCATTTTGAGATAATATATTGTAAAAAAAAAGAGTCCAGTATTATATATTCTTTTCCAGAGTTTTATGCTATGCCTTCACAGTATGTCTGCGTACAGAGGATTAATCTCAGTTTGTCATTCCAACTCGAGTAAAAAATTGAGGACATTTGTTTCCACATTCTGATTACTACAATCTTTTCTAAAAAGTAGTATGAAGTATTGGGAATCCCACAGAATGTCAGTCCATAACACCCGTGACTATAAAGTATACAGGACATATAGGAATGTATGGATACAGCTGACTATATAAGACACACACACAATAAACATGGTCACTTACCATTTCTTCTGTCTTCTTTCGTCCAGTGCCCCTCCGTTCACGGACCCCCACTTTTTATACTGCTCTTTATCAGAACTACAGTTAAAATAGGACTAGAGGAGCTGCAGAGAACCAAAGATGGCCCTGCCAAGCAGCAAGAGATAAGGGCTTAAGTGTCCAAATTCCAGTCCCTCCAGCTGATATCAGACCGCGCAGAGGTCCTACACAGAAACCCCCGGACATCTTATACTAATACTCAATAACTAGTCTGGTTCCCCTCCTCGTTGTTACCTTATATTTTCATCCTAACCAGAATCTCCCCAGATTATATTCATAGCTCATAACTAATAAGCTTCCATGGTGGCCAAGTGTCCCTCAGGTTGTGATACGTTGTCCAAGGTCATACTTACATTTCTTAACAAGCTAAATGCATTTCTAACAATGCAATCAACAGTAAAGGGTATGCCACACTAAACAATATCGCTAACGGGATCGCTAAAAAACGTCACTATTTAGCGATCCCGTTAGCGATGTTGTTCAGTGCGGCAGCTTCCAGCGACGAGCTTCCTGCTGTGATCTCGCTCGTCGCTGGAATCGTTCCGGACCCTATTTCATCGCTGGCGCTCCCGCTGGGTAAGTATCTAATCGCTGTGTGGCACCTTTTCTTAGCGATTTAGCGGTACTTTTGTACCGCTAAAGTCGTTAAGAAGATCGCTAACGGCGATAGCGTCGTTAACTATATCGCTAAATGTGGCCGCATTTAGCGATATAGAAAACAATCCCGCTAGCGATCGCATTAGTATGCGTCGTTATTGTGATCGCTAGCGGGATTGTTTAGTGTGGCAGTACCTTAAGAGGCTCCATAATCCCCCACCAGTCTGCCGCCCACCAATACCCTGTAAAGCGGGGCAGACATATCATTGGTGCAACATGTGCAGCCGCACAGGAGCCTACGAGGGAAGGGGGCCATATCTACCGCCAAAGCAGGTGGAAATGTGCTTTATGATGAACTGCAAAGGGCCCATATATTGTTCTTCTATAGGGGCCTTCTCCTGTCTGTGTCCACCAGTGCTCAAAGTGCCATTTATCAGATCGCAAGGACGAAGTGCAACTATGGCAAATGTCAGCACATACTACTGATTGCAAGATCTACCCAAGGACCTCCACGTTAAAGGGGTTGTCCAGGACTGTGGTGGAGGTTAGAAATTTGCTAAAAACACAATACACTGAAACACAGAACATTGCCACTTATTGTAATAGTGATCCAAAGAAGACATATATGTATAAATGTATAAAATGTATAGACATTATAAAAACATAAAAGTTGAAATCATCCAATCATTAAACCATCATTTTTTTCCTAATTTGAAGCAATTACGGTAGTTTCTGCCCCATGGGGTTTTTACTTTCTTCTGGATTAACATGTTAGGTTATAATTTGAACTTGTTGGACTTAAAGGGAACCTGTTACCAGGTTTTTCCTGTATAACCTACGGCCACCACCTTACAGCCCCATGTGACAGCATTCTAAAATCCTGTACAGTACAGACCAAAAGTTTGGACACACCTTCTCATTCAAAGATTTTTCTGTATTTTCATGACTATGAAAATTGTAGAATCACACTGAAGGCATCAAAACTATGAATTAACACATGTGGAATTATACATTACACTTTACAAAAAAGTGTGAAACAACTGAAAATATGTCTTATATTCTAGGTTCTTCAAAGTAGCCACCTTTTGCTTTGATTACTGCTTTGCACGTAGAAAAGGTGAACGGATGGACTCTACATGCCTGGTTCCCACCGTGAAGCATGGAGGAGGTGGTGTGATGGTGTGGGGGTGCTTTGCTGGTGACACTGTTGGGGATTTATTTGAAGAACCTAGAATATAAGACATATTTTCAGTTGTTTCACACTTTTTTGTAAAGTGTAATGTATAATTCCACATGTGTTAATTCATAGTTGTGATGCCTTCAGTGTGATTCTACAGTTTTCATAGTCATGAAAATACAGAAAAATCTTTGAATGAGAAGGTGTGTCCAAACTTTTGGTCTGTACTGTATGTATGACTCCAATTCACCCTGTAAGGGAAAAAAAACACCTTTTATTATAGTCACCTAGAGAGTAGTCTGGTCCTTCTGTGCTTCGTGTGGATGTCACATCCTATGTCACCCACACAGTGTTCCCCTTCACGCTCCTGCGCAGGCGCACTACTCTCTGCACTGCCGAGGGCAGATCATAGTCATGTACGGCGCATGCGCAGGCGCTGTTTGGCCTTTCCCCACACATGCGCATTACAATACTTTGCTCTTCCCTCAGCAGGGCAGACAGAAGTACGCCTGTGCAAGAGCGTGAAGGGGAACACTGTCTGGATGGACGCGTCATTCACATAAAGCAGAGAAGGAGGACGGCATCACAAGAAGAGGGGAGGCACAGAATGATGACCAGCGACGCCCATCAGACCCGACCGTCTCCCCTAGATGAGTATAATAAAAGATTTTTCTTTTTTCCTTACAGGGTGAATTGGAGTCACATACATAGCATTTTAGAATGCTGTCACATAGGGCTGAAAGGTGGTGGCCATAGGTTACAGGGGAAAAACATGGTGACAGGTTCCCTTTAAGTCTAACTTCAACCTTAAAAACTATGAAAACCCTATTTTCCTATTTGTGAAAGTGAAAAAGAGAGGTAAAAGTAAAAATATCTAAATATTATGTGATTTATCCTTTACTGTAAACTCTGTATGAAATTGCTGGTTTTGGTCAGATCAACCCCCCCAAAAAATACATAAAGAGCAAAATGTTATACGCACGTCAAAGTGTTGCCAACAAAAATTATACTTTGCCACTTAGTTAAAAAAAGGGACCGTCCAGCCTTAGGCTATAAGTCTGCAGTCACACATACTGGCAGAGAATTTAGATTGTGATCCCCAATGGGGACAGCAATGATATGTATGTAAAGCGCTACGGAATATGATAGTGCTATAAGAAAAGCATAATAATAATGGTGAGTGACATGACCATGTTAAAGAATATGGACACCTTTGGGAACAACTATTTTTTTTTTACTTATGTGCATGTATTGGGCTGAAAATCATTTTTGTTATAGGATTCCATAAAAAATTTTTACATAGTTTTCTCTTTGTATGTTTTCCAGCACACTGCTGGCTTCAGGTTTGTTCAAGGGTTTGTCTGGCCTTAGGCTACAAGTCTGCAGTCACTCTGATGCCATTGAAGGGAGTATACGATTTGCATACTTCCAGCCACATTCCAACTAGATGTGTCGATGCACTTGAGGGAAGTTGTGCACGTCTAGTCGGCAGGTAGCCGCATATATGCAAATTACATACAAGTGCTTCTCACTAAATTAGAATATCATCAAAAAGTAAATTTATTCCAGTGCTTCAATACAAAAAGTGAAACTCATATATTATATTGAGTCATTACACACAGAGTGATCTATTTCACATGTTTATTTCTGTTAATGTGGATGATTATGGCTTACAGCCAATGACAACCCAAAAATCATTATCTCAGAAAATTAGAATAGTTAACAAAAAACACCTGCAAAGGCTTCCTAAGCATTTAAAAAGGTCGCTTAGTCTGTTTCAGTAGGCTCCACAATCATGGGGAAGACTGCTAACTTGATAGATGTCCAGAAGGCAGTCACTGTCACACTCCACAAGGAGGGTAAGCCACAAAAGGTCATTGCTAAAGAGCTGGCTGTTCACAGAGTGCTGTATCCAAGCATATTAATGGAAAGTTGAGTGGAAAGAAAAAGTGTATTGTAGTGTATTGTCCTTTTCTTTTATATTATATAATTATGAAGCTGAAACTCGGTCTTTTGTGACATGTGACATTATTGCCGTGACTGGCGTACGGGGCCCGGTGGGCAGAGGGGGCCCGCATCGGGCCCCGTCTCATCTGCTCACCGGGCCCTAGCGGCAGGCTTCCGCCGGTGCCGAAACTGAACCTGCGTCCGAGACGCAGGTTCAGTTTACTCTATTGCCATGCGGGCCTGCATGGCAATAATTAAAGCCACCAGCCAATCACAGGCTGGCATCTGACGTCAGCGTGCACTTTGCCGGCATCTGATGTGTAGCCCAGCTGCGCTCTGGAGCAACATGTTCCCAGGAGGATGCAACCAGGTAAACCCACTAAGACCCATTTGCACAATACACACCTGCACTAGTTCCCAGATCCACCAGAGGGAGCTCTTCTGCAACATATAAGACAGTGCAGACACGTGAGACAGTCAGATCACGTCGGGACTTGAGAGAGAGAGATCACGTCAGATGTGTAGTTACCTCAGAACATGTCAGAACGTCTGAGAGAGCAGTCAGAGTAGGACGAAAGGCAAGTGGAAGATTTGAGAGAGCGTCAGAGGTTGAAACAGCATTGATCGCTTACCTCTGCTCTGCACTACCGGACACCGGGTCCGAGCTTGCTAGCTACTTCACGACTAGTGGGAGATACCGGAGACCCTGTGGGACTTCAAGTCGCAGGGGCCCAGCAGAGCTGATACGTAACTGGAGTCAGGAAGACGGAGTCTAGCAGGACGCTGCATACAGAGACACTGTTCTATCCCAAAGAAGGCCTAACCACAAAGTCAGCCGGGGTAGCTGAGAAGACATAGTTAGACTTTGTTCTATGCAAGTCAGAAACTCACACACATAAAGAAGTAAGGAGGCCCTACACCTACTCAGTGGGATTACTGGATGTGCATCCTCCACCCTGACAGCTTCCCGGGACGTGCCTGCAACTATACCATCAGTAAAGGTACAGAAAGAGACTTTCTTGTGTGTGTCTGCCTTATTGATCCTGCACCCCTACACCGCCATATACCCTGAGGGATCAGTCTTGCCTGTGGGAGACTTAACACCTTGCTGCCCAGTAACAACCCCTCAGAGGATCTACCCTGCAGCGCTGGTCACCCTGACCAGGAACCACAGGTGGCGTCACGAACATTTCTACAAACCTATAATCCCCTGTAAATATTCCCCCTTTTCAGTGAGCGCCCAGGGCCACGGACCGAGCCGCGCTACCCGCGACATCCCCCATTGAAGTGAACAGGCTCGGTGCCGAATACCCCACAAGCCCTGGCCGAGCGACTCATCTTTGGCGTCACGAACAGGATACGAAGCTCGCTATATGTGAGTCCTGTGTGCCTGAAGTGGACTGTTTTTGTGCAAAAGAGACTGTGTTGCTGTTGCTGTGATTTTTGGCGCCAATTGTCTGCCATTGCCCGCTAAATTGCAGCGCTACAGCGCGAAGAGAAGGGGCGTGCCTGCAGAAAGCGCGCGAAGTCCCGGACACGCCCCCAACGCTGACGCGGCGAGCAGGTCCTGTGGAGAGCTTCGGTGAACGCTCTGACGTCAGAGCGCCGGGGACGCAGGTCCTTCCACATTGCTGTGCCCTGCAGAGCTGCAGCCTTCAGAGAAGGTAGGCCACGCTTAACTAGGGGGCGCAGACATGTCGCAGCCGCAAGCTGACAGCGCGGCCGAGGGTGACCACTCCAATGACTTACCCGCCGGCGCTGCGGCGCAGGACGGAAACGCTAGCTCCTCACCAGATCCTGTGGCCCCGATAGTACCGCTGACCCTGCCATACCTGCCTGGAGAAAAGTGGCTCCCTCAGTATAGCGGTAAGCCAGACACCCTGTCAGGGTTTAAGCGCAAAATATGCAGCATAATGGACATGTACCCTATGACAGAGAAACAAAGAGCTGCAGTGGTATTAGGACAACTGACTGGTGCTGCATAAAGGGAAGTAGAGACTTGGACAGCTGCAGACCAGGAATCAGTGCTTTCAATATTCTTAAAGCTACAGACTATTTTTGAGGACCGCACTGAAACAGATCTCCGGATGAGGTTTTACCAATGCTCCCAGAAACCAGATGACAGTATTAGGGACTACGCCTACCGACTACAGGGGGCCCTGCGAGCTCTCAAACAGGTCAGCCCTATAAGTGCCATTAATGAAAACAAAATGTTGAAGGAACAATTTGTACGGGGATTGAGGTCCCAAGCTGAAAGCAGAACTGTGCACTGGTGGTCCTTGGATCATCCTGACGCTACCTTTGACGCCCTAAAGGATATGGCTATAAAAGGACTGCGACCCCTGGAGAAGCCCGAGGTGGCAGTCCAGTGTCACCCGGGTGAAGCCACTCTAAAGCCAGCAGCATCTACCTTTTCCCCGCTAGTGGCGGAAGCCAAAACGCAGGTGGTGCCCCCTACTGAGTTGGACTGTCTGCGCTCAGAAGTGCGCCAGCTGACCAAAACCCTGGCCACTGTAATGAGTGCCCTGCAACTGCAGAAGGAGGAAGAAGGAAAGATCCTGCTAGCTGACTGCCCAGAGGATGTTCCTTGGATGAGCCGGAGGAGAAGGAGGACGTCGCCCCACCAGAGGAGGACAACGCCACCCCCAGGAGCGACCCCTGATCAGCACCATCCTCGCCGAGAGATCATCTGCTACCGTTGCAACAGAGAAGGTCATCTAGCCCGACAGTGTCCTTTAAACGAGCAGATCCTGGGTCCGAGGGCCAACACCCAGGACTAGACTCTTCAGGCCCCTCAGACTGGAACCGCAGATTTGTGGGAGGAAGACCATACCTGTCCATCATCCTGGACGGGATCGCAATCCCTGCCCTGCTGGACACTGGATCTCAGGTGACCATCATACCTGATGTCCTGTATAATAAGTTTTGGTCCATGGACAGTCTCCAGCCCCCGAGCCCTGACTTTGCTGTGTACGCCTCTAATGGTCTCCCTGTTGAAATACTCGGAGCCAAAAACGTGGACGTAAAGGTGAGCAGAGTGGAGCTGAAGGACCAGGGACTCTTAGTAGTAAAAACTGTAAATGAGGAAAATAGCTTAAATGTGGTTTTAGGTACAAACATTATCAGTAACTGTCTGGGAGAAGTTGTGTTTTTGCTCCAACAGCTCGCTGAAGTTGCCAAGCCAAAGCAAAAGGGAGTGATCCAGAGGGAGATCCGGGCCCTGATGTGCCAGCAGCAAGCGAAACTGACAGATGGTGAAATTGGTAATGTACGGGTAACAGACCCGAACCCCATTGTGATACCCCCAATGAGTGAAATGCTTATTTGGTGTAGAGCAGCAATAGGTCTGAGAGGACAGAACTACCAAGCAGTAGTAGAGCCCCATTGTTCAGAGCACAGACCTACACTCTTGACTGCTAGAGGGGTAGTGGAAGTACGAAATGGGAGGGTACCAGTACGTCTTCTCAACTGGGGAGAAGATGAAGTGAATTTACCACGATATGCCACTGTTGCTAAATTACGTACTGTAGATAACAACTCCATTCTCACAACGGAGTCCTTAGCCTCCCCCCCAACCAGTGGAGGATAACGACCCAGCTACCCAGGTGGAGGATTGGTGTCAGCAGCTCCATGTCGGGACAGACACCACTCCAGCCCATCAGAAACAGGGAGTACTTCGAGTGGTACAGGAGTACACACAGGTATTTAGCAAACACCCACTTGACTTTGGGACAATTAAGGGAGTGCAACACCATATCCCTACAGGCAACCATCCTCCCATTAAAGAGCGGTACAGGCCTATACCTCCAGCACACTACCAGAAAGCCAAGGAGATGTTGCGTGACATGAAGGAAGCAGGGGTGATAAGGGATAGTTGTAGTCCCTGGGCAGCACCTCTAGTCCTAGTTAGGAAAAAGGACGGAAGCATGAGAATGTGTGTAGATTACAGACAAGTGAATCGCATTACACATAAGGATGCATACCCTTTACCACGCATTGAGGAATCCTTAGCTGCCTTAAAAACTGCTAACTACTTTTCCACCATTGACATCACTAGTGGATACTGGCAAGTAGCTGTGGCTGAGGAGGATCGGAGAAGACGGCTTTCACCACCCCGATGGGACTCTGTGAGTTTGACAGGATGCCGTTTGGACTCAGCAGTGCCCCGAGAACGTTCCAAAGAGTGATGGAGAGTTGCCTGGGACATCTCAACTTTGAAACCGTGTTGCTGTACCTGGACGACGTAATTGTGTACTCCAAGACGTATGAGGATCATCTGAAGCACCTGGCAGAGGTATTCGAGTCACTGTCCAAGTACGGGATGAAACTGAAGCCCTCAAAGTGCCATCTGCTCAAACAAAAGGTACAGTACTTGGGACATATTGTCAGCTCAGAAGGAGTAGCGCCAGACCCCGAGAAGGTCACCGCCATCCAGAAATGGCCGGAGCCGAAGAATCTCAAGGAGGTGCGCCAGTTCCTGGGACTGACAAGTTACTACCGGAGGTTTGTAAAGGACTACACCAAGAAAGCAGCGCCTCTGCAAGACCTCCTGGTAGGACAATCCCTCAAGAGCAGAAATCCTCCATTCCACTGGGGTAAAGAACAAGCTGAGGCATTCAAGGAGATGAAGGAGATCCTGACAGGCGATGAGATCTTAGCCTACCCTGACTACAGCCAGCCGTTCCTGCTGTACACTGATGCCAGCAATGAAGGATTGGGAGCTGTCCTCAGTCAGAAGCAAAATGGCCTGGAGAAAGTCATCGCATATGCAAGCAGGAAGCTCCGGCCGACCGAGAGAAACCCAGAGAACTATAGCAGCTTCATGTTGGAGTTCCTGGCACTGGTCTGGGCCATTACAGAAAGATTCAAGCATTACCTAGCCTCCAGCAAGTTCACTGCTTACACTGACAATAACCCTTGACACATCTTGAAACAGCCAAGCTGGGAGCCATGGAGCAACGTTGGATGACTCGGCTGTCGAACTATCAATTCACAATCAAGTACAGGGCAGGCCGTAAGAATGCCAACGCTGATGCCTTTTCCAGAATGCCGCATGAGTCCGACACGGAAGAGGAATTGGATGACCTAGAAGAGATTGAGCTACCTGCATTCCACAGAAATGGGATAATCCACGAGCAATGAGCCAGCAGGAGGCAGCGTGGTAAGACGTTAAACCCTTTACCTCACCACAGCTGGAAGGAGACCCAGGATAGTGACCCGGTTGTCAGCCGTATCACGGAGCTGATAACTCAGGAAGGTTCCTCCTTAGAGAAGGATGCGTCTCAGCAAGAAAAGCAGCTGTGGAATGAGAGAAACCGGCTGTTTATCTACCGAGAGAAGCTGTGCCGAAGGTACGTCAACCCAAGAACCCATGAGATGGTATGGCAGATAGTAGTACCCAGAATGGACATCCAGATGATGTTGGAAGCCTAGCACGATCGAGCGGGGCACTTTGGCTGGAAGAAGCTGGAAACCCTGCTGAAGTGTCATTTCTACTGGGTGGGAATGCGCAGTTCCATCGAGAAATGGTGTAAAAACTGTGTGGCCTGTAGCCTCCGAAGAAAAGACTACAGCAGCCAGAAAGCACCCCTGCAACCCATCAAGACGACTCGTCCCTTGGAGATCGTGGCCTTGGACCATGTCAAGTTGTCACCCAGCAGGTCAGGATACTCGTATGCCCTGACGATGGTGGATCACTACTCCAGGTTCCTGGTGGTCGCCCCTGTCAAAGATCTGACAGCAGAAACAGCAGCAAAGACGTTTCAAGCGTATTTCTGCAGACCCCATGGATATCCAGAGCAAGTGTTAACTGATCAGGGTCCTGCCTTTGAAGCCGAGTTGTTTAAGGAATTCTGTCATTTCTACGGATGCAAGAAGATAAGAACCACACCGTACCACCCCCAAACAAATGGTCTTTGTGAAAAGATGAATCACATTATCATTGATCTGCTGAAGACGGTACCACTTGAGGAGAGGAATCGGTGGCCTGACCTACTACCTGACCTGGTAGATCTGTACAATCACATACCTGTGAGTTCCACCAATTGCACTCCAGCCCACCTTATGCGGGCAAGACCAGGAAAGCTGCCCATGGATTTGGAACTTGGTGTTGTAGAACCAGAAGCTGATGTTACTACTGAAGATTGGGACACAAACAGACAGGAACAGTACAGGAGAGTATAAGCCTGCGTGGAAGATAGTCTCAATAAAGTAAGGGAAAAACAAGAGGAAAACTACAACAAAAGTGCACCAGCTGAACCTTTTGTACCTGGAGAAATTGTGCTGAAGAGAAAAAGAAGAATGCACAAGCTAGACGATCAATGGGAAAAAGAGCCATATGTCGTGCAAGATTCAAAGTTTGACAACAGGAAAACCTGTACCATTAGCAAAGATGGAGGAAAGACGACCACAATCGTATCAAGAGACCACCTAAAACTGTGTCCAGACCTGTTAAAGCTTCACGAAGAAGAACCTGTTATGGAAAAAGAGAAACCAGGTGAAGTCATACACACGGACCTAGGAGATTTCCCTGCAGATTGGCCTTGCATCGGAGACGCTGTGATTATTCCAGTACTTCAATTTTACCAACCACAAGAAGCGCTTCAACGTCCAGTTGAGCCAGTTGCCGCAGCAGAAGAAAGAGTTCGGGAGGAACCTGCTCCTGTAGCATCTCCAGAAGTAGAGTCCCAAGAAGTGGAACCTCAAAACGTGGAACTACCAGAAGAATCCTCTAGCGAAACAGAATCGCCTCGCCCAGCCACAAGTATGCTTGCCAGATCCCTAGAGAGGTTAAGGCAGTATTACAGTTTACCGGCACGTAGGACAGATAGGCCAGATGCTACTATACCTGACGCAACACCACGTAGGTCAGTACACACTACAAAAGGAAAGTTACCTGTTAGGTACCAAGAGTAGGCCTAGCAAATTGAACCAGTAACCAAGTGTATAAATGTGTATAAGATCTGTGTAAATATTTGTGTATATGTTCCTTGTATATATTGAAACGTTCAAAGTGACCTTACCTCCCGCAAGGGATGATTATTATTATTATTATTGTTATTGTTAATGTATAAAAAAAAAATGTACTTCTTTTTCAGCCCGGGAGTGCTGACTATAACTAGGGGGGGATGTGTAGCCCAGCTGCGCTCTGGAGCCTCATGTTCCGAGGAGGATGCAACCAGGTAAACCCACTAAGACCCATTTGCACAATACACACCTGCACTAGTTCCCAGATCCACCAGAGGGAGCTCTTCTGCAACATATAAGACAGTGCAGACACGTGAGACAGTCAGATCACGTTGGGACTTGAGAGAGAGAGATCACGTCAGAAGTGTAGTTACCTCAGAATATGTCAGAACGTCTGAGAGAGCAGTCAGAGTAGGACGAAAGGCAAGTGGAAGATTTGAGAGAGCGTCAGAGGTTGAAACAGCATTGATCGCTTACCTCTGCTCTGCACTACCGGACACTGGGTCAGAGCTTGCTAGCTACTTCATGACTAGTGGGAGATACCGGAGACCCTGTGGGACTTCAAGTCGCAGGGGCCCAGCAGAGCTGATACGTAACTGGGGTCAGGAAGACGGAGTCTAGCAGAACGCTGCATACAGAGACACTGTTCTATCCCAAAGAAGGCCTAACCACAAAGTCAGCCGGGCGTAGCTGAGAAGACATAGTTAGACTTTGTTCTATGCAAGTCAGAAACTCACACACATAAAGAAGTAAGGAGGCCCTACACCTACTCAGTGGGATTAACTGGATGTGCATCAGTAAAGGTACAGAAAGAGACTTTCTTGTGTGTGTCTGCCTTATTGATCCTGCACCCCTACACCGCCATATACCCTGAGGGATCAGTCTTGCCTGTGGGAGACTTAACACCTTGCTGCCCAGTAACAACCCCTCAGAGGATCTACCCTGCAGCGCTGGTCACCCTGACCAGGAACCACAGGTGGCGTCACGAACATTTCTACAAACCTATAATCCCCTGTAAATATTCCCCCTTTTCAGTGAGCGCCCAGGGCCACGGACCAAGCCGCGCTACCCGCGACATCCCCCATTGAAGTGAACAGGCTCGGTGCCGAGTACCCCACAAGCCCTGGCCGAGCGACTCACTGACATCATTGTCATTTGCCGGCTAGTGCTCGTGGATGGAGCTTCGCCGCAGGAGCGCGGCTAGGTAAGGAGAAAGTGTTTTTGTTTTTTTTTATTATTGATAGCGGCAAGACCAGGCAGAATGTGTGATACAGGAGGGGGCAGGATTGCAGACACGGGGCTGGATTGCAGACACGGGCAGAATGTGTGACACAGGAGGTGGCTGGATTGCAGACACGGGCAGAATGTGTGACACAGAAGGGGGCAGGATTGGAGACACGGGGCAGAATGTGAGACACAGGAAGGGGCAGGATTGGAGACACGGGCCAGAATGTGAGACACAGGAAGGAGCAGGATTGGAGACACGGGGCAGAATGTGACACAGGAAGGGGCAGGATTGCAGACACAGGGGCAGAATGTGTGACACAGGAGGGGGCAGGATTGGAGACACGGGCAGAATGTGAGACACAGGAAGGGGCAGGATTGCAGACACAGGGGCAGAATGTGTGACACAGGAGGGGGCAGGATTGGAGACACAGGAGGGGACAGAATGTGAGACACAGGAGGAGGCATGATTGGAGACACAGGGCAAAATGTGTGACACAGGAAGGGGCAGGATTGCAGACACAGGGGCAGAATGTGTGACACAGGAGGGGACAGGATTGCAGACACGGGCAGAATGTGAGACACAGGAGGGGGCAGGATTGGAGACAGAGGGCAGAAAGTGTGACACAAGAGGAGGCAGGACGGGAGACACAGGAGGGGGCAGGATGGGAGATACAGGAGGGGGCAGGATGGGAGACACAGGAGGGGTAGGATGGGAGATACAGGAGGGGTCAGGATGGGAGACACAGGAGGGGGCAGGATTGGAGACACAGGAGGAGACATGATCGGAGACACGGGGCAGAATGTGTGACACAGGAGGTGGCAGGATTGCAGACACAGGGGCAGAATATGTGACACAGGAGGGGGCAGGATTGCAGACACAGGGGCAGAATGTGAGACACAGGAGGGGGCAGGATTGGAGACAGGGGGCAGAAAGTGTGACACAAGAGGGGGCAGGATGGGAGACACCGAAGGGGACAGGATGGGAGACACAGGAGGGGGCAGGATTGGAGACACAGGAGGGAACAGGATGGGAGACACAGGAGGGGGCAGGATGGGAGATACAGGAGGGGGCAGGATGGGAGACACAGGAGGGGGCAGGATTGGAGACACAGGAGGAGACATGATCGGAGACACGGAGGAGACTGATCGGAGACACGGAGAGACATGATCGGAGACACGGGTTAGAATGTGTGACACAGGAGGAGGCAGAATGTGAGACAGGAGGGGCAGAATGTGAGACACAGGAGGGGGCAGGATTGGAGACACAGGGGCAGAATGTGTGACACAGGAGGGGGCAGGATTGCAGACACAGGGGCAGAATGTGTGACACAGGAGGGGGCAGGATTGGAGACACGGGGCAGAATGTAATACACAAAAGGGGGCAGGATTGCAGACACAGGGGCAGGATTGGAGACACAGGAGGGGCAGAATTGGAGACACGGGGCAGGATGTGAGACACAGGAGGGGGCAGGATGGGAAACACAGGAGGGGTCAGGATTGGAGACACGGGCAGAATGTGAGACACAAGAGGGGGCAGGATTAGAGACACAAAGGCAGAATGTGAGACACGACGGGGCAGGATTGGAGACACGGGGGGGGGCAGAAATGTGAGACACGATGGCAGAATGTGAGACACAGGAGGGGGCAGGATTGGAGACACGGGGCAGAATGTGAGACACAGGAGGAAGCAGGATTGGAGACACAGTAGGGGGCAGGATGGGAGATACATGGTGCAGGACCATAGGGTAGGATGAATACGATGGAGACAGATGGGCCGGCAGGGTCATGAGACAGATGGGGCAGGATCGGGAAATCATATGGGGCAAAATGGATACTCATGATGGCAGGATGGGAAAACATATGGCTGAAGCCAGGAATGAGACACACGGGGGGCAGGACGGGGGATATTATTACCATAGGGGCTAATTAGGGATACCATTACTGCAGTGATGTATTTATTTTATTTTTTTGAGGATACTGTTTTAAATGGTGGGCGGTCCTGTTACTGTTCAGAGTAACACTATGTCGCCTTTTTTTCTTCATCTGGTGTAGTGTAGAAGTTGGGAAAAAATTAAGTAATGTGTTCTGCAAGCCATGCTCTAGATAACTGTGTTATTTCCTGCAGAGACGAGCCCTGGCTGAAAGAAGTGATGGAAGTCTGTGCTGGATGAAAGATGAAAAGCGAAGCTGAAGGACTTCACCTAGAGATGTCACTGGTGAGTCAGTGTGTTACCTGTACACTGACAGTATACACTATATACAGAGTTCCTGTGTACAATGTCACAAGTGATCACTGTATTATTACCTGTACACTGACACTATATAAGAACGCTAACCAGCTCACCGGTTTGTAGAAGCACGGATCCTCCGCTTGATCAAACGTGAAGATACATGAGAAAATGAAGGAAAAAGGGATCCAGCTTCAATAAAATCTTCATCTTTATTGATTCATAAAAACATGAATAATGGCATGCTCCTGGACAAGCTCAGGACAAGGCTACGCGTTTCGATCACAGGGATCTTTATCACAGCTGACATATTCAGACAAAGGCACATATTTAAGACAAAGGAAGACCAATCACGATCAGAAAAAATGTCATGTGATTTTTGACAAGTCCTTTAACAATTTTCACATAACGAATAAGAAAAAAAAAAAAAAAAAAAACACAATATTTGCACAAATAAAATCAATGCAAAGAAATAAAATTAATAATGGAACATCAATTGTTTCTTTTGTTGAGACCAAATGGATTTCTGGTATGTAGATTAAAGATCCAGAAAGCTTCACGTGTGAGGAGTCGCTGACGTGCATCTCCACCTCGGGCAGACAGGTTAACACTTTCAATACCTGTGACTTGGAAGGAAGAAACATTGCGAGCATGCTGAAAAATAAAATGTTTAGCAGCAGCAGAAATATTGCGATTCGAAGAAACATTCTTTACATCCTGCAAATGTTCAGCGATCCTGATTTTAGTTTCCTAGTAGTGCAGCCTATATAAGATAAATTGCAAGTAGTGCACATAATTTTATATACCACATAGCATGAATTACAATTAATATTTGTTAATGGTATAGATCGCAGTGCTGTCATTATTTTCAAAGGTTTTCGTTACACAAACATATTTGCAAAGTGCACATCTATTGTGGCCACATTTATAAAAACCTTTATGTTCTAACCACGATGTTTTATGAGAAGAGAAATTATTACTGAACATGCTTGGAGAAACTTTGTTACCAATAGATGGCGCTTTCCTTGAAACAACATTAATACCTGTTGAAAGAATGTCCGCAAGAGAGGGATCTTCATATAAAATAGGCAGCGATCTCAAAATGATTTTTTTGATGTCCCCAAATTGAGGACTATATTGAGCACAAAAATATGGTTTCACTGCAAGATCATTTTTTTGTTGTCGCCCTCCACTAATGAGATCCTCTCTGTTTTTATTACTTACAATTGTTCGTGCTCTTTTTAATGACCATTTAGGATAATTTCTGTTTTTTAATTTTGTATCCACACAATTAAATTCCGTTTCCAAAGCTGTAGGATCGCTGCAGTTTCTCAAAATTCTGGTATATTCACCCAAAGGAATCGATTTAATAGTATGTTTGGGGTGACTGCTTGCTGCATGCAAGATAGAATTACCAGCACAAGGTTTGCTGAACGTTTTAGTAATAATAACAGAGTCATGTACTCCATATAAATCAAGATCCAAAAAAAAATTTTGTTATGATGAAATTTATGAGTAAAATGTATGTTGAATGAATTAGAATTGATATAATCAATAAATCCGGATATGGCAGGTACATCACCACTCCAAATGATGAGTGAATCATCAATATATCTACCATACCAAGCAATCGAGTCAATAAATGGATTAGTAGCTGAAAAAATAAAAAAATATTCCCAATATGACATAACAAGATTAGCTAGGGATGGCGCGAATTTCGCACCCATCGCCACGCCAGATTTTTGTAAAAAAAATTTATTGTCAAATGAGAAAAAATTGTGGGTTAATAAAAATTGAATAACTTGTAAAATATAATTAGTGAGATCCTGGGAATAATTACTGAATTTCGTTAAGACAAACTGCAGTGCTGTCATGGCAACATTGTAAGGTATACAGGTATATAAAGAAGTCACATCACAACATAACCAAGTATATTCTTTAAACCAGATTTTCTTGGAAAACATTCTCAGCACTTCTTTAGAATCTTTAATATAACCAGGAGTGATTTGTACTAGTGGTTGAAGTAGTGAGTCAACCCATTCACCCAGATGTTCATTTAAAGATCCAATCCCTGAGACAATAGGTCTCATGGGGGGGATTTTCATATCCTTGTAAATTTTTGGGAGACCATGCATGATAGGGATAATAGGATGAGACACTGTGAGATAATCAGTTTGTTTTAAGGCTGAAACCCTCATTGATAATTTGGATAATCTCACTTTTAAATTTATCAGTGGGATTTGTATGGAGTTTTTCATATACATCACTGTCAGACAAGAGAGACATAATTTGAGAATGATAATCCTCTTTATTCAGGATAACTACCATGCCACCCTTGTCCGACATTTTAATTATTATATCTGACATACTTTTGATCTCATCTAATGCAGTTTTCTGGGCTTTTGTTAAATTGGAATGATTTCTGCTGCTGCCCATTTTAACCCTATCATGAAGGATTTTTAAATCCCTCTCTATCACCTCCTGGTATTTAGTCATGCAATCAGGCCTGGATTGAATGGGATAAAAAGAGGGATTTTTTGTTTTAAACACAGGTGCATGAATGGTATCAGATTCATTATCATAGGAATGAGTAGACAAACTAAACAAAGTGTTGAGAGATACCTGTTCTCTGAAAGACAAGTCAGTAAATTCATTATTATATGTCAGCGACTCCTGCAAAGGGGTCTCATCAGAATGATTTAAAAAATGCTTTTTGATGGTAAGGTCTCGCATAAACTTATTGACATCCAAAATAGTAGAAAAAAGATTGAAATTCTGATCGGGCACAAAATTCAGACCTAAGGACAAAACATCTAATTGCGTTTTGGTAAAGTCTCGTGCAGATAAATTCAAGACATTATCATGGTTTATTATTTGTGATAATTCTTCCTGCGGCGTGTAATCATGACATGATCTTTGTCGGTGTTTTCTGCCACCCCGCCTTTTACGTTTTTTGAATGACGAAAAAACTTTGTGGTGTGAACACTGTCATTAGAGGAAACACTCAGATTATTGTCAGATGAATCCAACTCAGAGGATGTAAAACAGACATGTGGTTTAGATACCGGTTCATTGAGAGCATGGTTGCGTTTTAAAATAGATTTAGGAGTTCTATGACCCCGCTCCCAATGGCCCCAGTCATAGACTTTCTTGGTTGAATAGTCTCTTAGATCACGAGAAAATTTTCTTTTTTTCCGGTCCATGATATCCTTTTCTAGGCTAGAGACATTATCTTGCATTTTAGCCACAAGTGAGTCATACTGAGTCAACGATTTAAATTCAGTGAGCGCAGTATCTGCATCATTCATTTGTTTCTGAATATCCTCCAATTTATTACTCTCATATTTGACTATGAGTTGCATTAGTTTGGAAGAACAATTACTGAGTATCTGATTCCACTCTTCAATGAAAATGTCAGAAAAAATTGTAGTTTGGATTTTTTTAATACGAAGCCCCCTTGGAATCATATCCTTAGCTAGATAATTTTGGAGGGTAGTATGATCCCACCACAACTTTGTTTCTTGAAGCAAAAGTTTTTCCATTTTGTTGATATTTTCATTCAGATCAGGCATGTCTGGAATTTCGTTAATATCACCAGAAAACACTTGTGCCGCTTTGACAGATCTGTCTTGAACAAAAATAGATGCCATAATAAAGCTGGTGCCTGAGCTTAATGACTGAGTCCACTTTCAAAATACTTGAAAATATTGAGCATGAAACCGGGGGCACGGTAATCAAAAGTACAAATATAAGAACGCTAACCAGCTCACCGGTTTGTAGAAGCACGGATCCTCCGCTTGATCAAACGTGAAGATACATGAGAAAATGAAGGAAAAAGGGATCCAGCTTCAATAAAATCTTCATCTTTATTGATTCATAAAAACATGAATAATGGCATGCTCCTGACAAGCTCAGGACAAGGCTACGCGTTTCGATCACAGGGATCTTTATCACAGTTAACATATTCATACAAAGGCACATATTTAAGACAAAGGAAGACCAATCACGATCAGAAAAAATGTCATGTGATTTTTGACAAGTCCTTTAACAATTTTCACATAACGAATAAAGAAAAAAAAAAAAAAAAAAAAAAAAACACAATATTTGCACAAATAAAATCAATGCAAAGAAATAAAATTAATAATGGAACATCAATTCGTTTCTTTTGTTGAGACCAAATGGATGTCTGGTATGTAGATTAAAGATCCAGAAAGCTTCACGTGTGAGGAGTCGCTGACGTGCATCTCCACCTCGGGCAGACAGGTTAACACTTTCAATACCTGTGACTTGGAAGGAAGAAACATTGCGAGCATGCTGAAAAATAAAATGTTTAGCAGCAGCAGAAATATTGCGATTCGAAGAAACATTCTTTACATCCTGTAAATGTTCAGCGATCCTGATTTTTAGTTTCCTAGTAGTGCAGCCTATATAAGATAAATTGTAAGTAGTGCACATAATTTTATATACCACATAGCATGAATTACAATTAATATATTTGTTAATGGTATAGATCGCAGTGCTGTCATTATTTTCAAAGGTTTTCGTTACACAAACATATTTGCAAAGTGCACATCTATTGTGGCCACATTTATAAAAACCTTTATGTTCTAACCACGATGTTTTATGTTTTTTTCTGACATTTTCATTGAAGAGTGGAATCAGATACTCAGTAATTGTTCTTCCAAACTAATGCAACTCATAGTCAAATATGAGAGTAATAAATTGGAGGATATTCAGAAACAAATGAATGATGCAGATACTGCGCTCACTGAATTTAAATCGTTGACTCAGTATGACTCACTTGTGGCTAAAATGCAAGATAATGTCTCTAGCCTAGAAAAGGATATCATGGACCGGAAAAAAAGAAAATTTTCTCGTGATCTAAGAGACTATTCAACCAAGAAAGTCTATGACTGGGGCCATTGGGAGCGGGGTCATAGAACTCCTAAATCTATTTTAAAACGCAACCATGCTCTCAATGAACCGGTATCTAAACCACATGTCTGTTTTACATCCTCTGAGTTGGATTCATCTGACAATAATCTGAGTGTTTCCTCTAATGACAGTGTTCACACCACAAAGTTTTTTCGTCATTCAAAAAACGTAAAAGGCGGGGTGGCAGAAAACACCGACAAAGATCATGTCATGATTACACGCCGCAGGAAGAATTATCACAAATAATAAACCATGATAATGTCTTGAATTTATCTGCACGAGACTTTACCAAAACGCAATTAGATGTTTTGTCCTTAGGTCTGAATTTTGTGCCCGATCAGAATTTCAATCTTTTTTCTACTATTTTGGACGTCAATAAGTTTATGCGAGACCTTACCATCAAAAAGCATTTTTTAAATCATTCTGATGAGACCCCTTTGCAGGAGTCGCTGACATATAATAATGAATTTACTGACTTGTCTTTCAGAGAACAGGTATCTCTCAACACTTTGTTTAGTTTGTCTACTCATTCCTATGATAATGAATCTGATACCATTCATGCACCTGTGTTTAAAACAAAAAATCCCTCTTTTTATCCCATTCAATCCAGGCCTGATTGCATGACTAAATACCAGGAGGTGATAGAGAGGGATTTAAAAATCCTTCATGATAGGGTTAAAATGGGCAGCAGCAGAAATCATTCCAATTTAACAAAAGCCCAGAAAACTGCATTAGATGAGATCAAAAGTATGTCAGATATAATAATTAAAATGTCGGACAAGGGTGGCATGGTAGTCATCCTGAATAAAGAGGATTATCATTCTCAAATTATGTCTCTCTTGTCTGACAGTGATGTATATGAAAAACTCCATATAAATCCCACTGATAAATTTAAAAGTGAGATTATCCAAATTATCAATGAGGGTTTCAGCCTTAAAACAAACTGATTATCTCACAGTGTCTCATCCTATTATCCCTATCATGCATGGTCTCCCAAAAATTCACAAGGATATGAAAATCCCCCCATGAGACCTATTGTCTCAGGGATTGGATCTTTAAATGAACATCTGGGTGAATGGGTTGACTCACTACTTCAACCACTAGTACAAATCACTCCTGGTTATATTAAAGATTCTAAAGAAGTGCTGAGAATGTTTTCCAAGAAAATCTGGTTTAAAGAATATACTTGGTTATGTTGTGATGTGACTTCTTTATATACCTGTATACCTTACAATGTTGCCATGACAGCGCTGCAGTTTGTCTTAACGAAATTCAGTAATTATTCCCAGGATCTCATTAATTATATTTTACAAGTTATTCAATTTTTATTAACCCACAATTTTTTCTCATTTGACAATAATTTTTTTTACAAAAATCTGGCGTGGCGATGGGTGCGAAATTCGCGCCATCCCTAGCTAATCTTGTTATGTCATATTGGGAATATTTTTTTATTTTTTCAGCTACTAATCCATTTATTGACTCGATTGCTTGGTATGGTAGATATATTGATGATTTACTCATTATTTGGAGTGGTGATGTACCTGCCATATCCGGATTTATTGATTATATCAATTCTAATTCATTCAACATACATTTTACTCATAAATTTCATCATAACAAAATTTCTTTTTTGGATCTTGATTTATATGGGGTACATGACTCTGTTATTATTACTAAAACGTTCAGCAAACCTTGTGCTGGTAATTCTATCTTGCATGCAGCAAGCAGTCACACCAAACATACTATTAAATCGATTCCTTTGGGTGAATATACCAGAATTTTGAGAAACTGCAGCGATCCTACAGCTTTGGAAACGGAATTTAATTGTGTGGATACAAAATTAAAAAACAGAAATTATCCTAAATGGTCATTAAAAAGAGCAGAACAATTGTAAGTAATAAAAACAGAGAGGATCTCATTAGTGGAGGGCGACAACAAAAAAATGATCTTGCAGTGAAACCATATTTTTGTGCTCAATATAGTCCTCAATTTGGGGACATCAAAAAAATCATTTTGAGATCGCTGCCTATTTTATATGAAGATCCCTCTCTTGCTGACATTCTTTCATCAGGTATTAATGTTGTTTCAAGGAAAGCGCCATCTATTGGTAACAAAGTTTCTCCAAGCATGTTCAGTAATAATTTCTCTTCTCATAAAACATCGTGGTTAGAACATAAAGGTTTTTATAAATGTGGCCACAATAGATGTGCACTTTGCAAATATGTTTGTGTAACGAAAACCTTTGAAAATAATGACAGCACTGCGATCTATACCATTAACAAATATATTAATTGTAATTCATGCTATGTGGTATATAAAATTACGTGCACTACTTGCAATTTATCTTATATAGGCTGCACTACTAGGAAACTAAAAATCAGGATCGCTGAACATTTGCAGGATGTAAAGAATGTTTCTTCGAATCGCAATATTTCTGCTGCTGCTAAACATTTTATTTTTCAGCATGCTCGCAATGTTTCTTCCTTCCAAGTCACAGGTATTGAAAGTGTTAACCTGTCTGCCCGAGGTGGAGATGCACGTAAGCGACTCCTCACACGTGAAGCTTTCTGGATCTTTAATCTACATACCAGACATCCATTTGGTCTCAACAAAAGAAACGAATTGATGTTCCATTATTAATTTTATTTCTTTGCATTGATTTTATTTGTGCAAATATTGTGTTTTTTTTTTTTTTTCTTTATTCGTTATGTGAAAATTGTTAAAGGACTTGTCAAAAATCACATGACATTTTTTCTGATCGTGATTGGTCTTCCTTTGTCTTAAATATGTGCCTTTGTCTGAATATGTCAGCTGTGATAAAGATCCCTGTGATCGAAACGCGTAGCCTTGTCCTGAGCTTGTCCAGGAGCATGCCATTATTCATGTTTTTATGAATCAATAAAGATGAAGATTTTATTGAAGCTGGATCCCTTTTTCCTTCATTTTCTCACTGACACTATATACAGAGCTCCTGTGTATAATGTCACCGGTAATCATTGTATTACCTGTACACAGACACTGCATACGAAGTACTGATCTCCTGTGTATAATGGCACTTATGGTGATAGTATTGTGTTTTTTTTATTAATGATCAGTATTGTAGTATTCCGTCACCATGTGGTGGTAATATGCAGTCTGGTCATGGTGTGGCTGTATTTGTTCCTTGCATGTGTATTTGTCCCTTGTATGTGATATTATTCAGTCACTGTGGTGGGAATATGTGGTCTGGACATGGTGCGGTGGTATTTGTCCCTTTTGATGCGATATTATTGGTCATTTTAAAAATTGAAAAATAAAATATACCTAAATTGTATTGGATATTTTAAGAAATGTTTAATAGGTTAGAGTAGAGTAGGGCCCGGCCAAAAGAATCTACATTGTCACGGTGGCAGATTTCAAAAATCTTTTGGCAAAAGCAAGAGCTGCTGGCTATATGTGTGATCTGGTGATGGGAACTATTAAAGTGAGATTGGTGAGAAGTGGAATTTTTTCAAGAGAGAGCGGTGGGACTGTAGACAGTTCGTGGGTGGAGGCGGGGCTAGGGGGAGCCTGGGCGGAGTCTCAAGGGGGGCCCTGAAAATTTTGCCAGTATGGGGCCCCGAAATTCCTAGTGGCAGCCCTGCAGGTGCTACACCGGGAATTACTTCGGGTAGATGGCAGCTGACCCCCTAGGGACGGTTAGCTGAGACGGCCTGAAGGAAGGTACAGTAAGTATATGCAGACAGGTGCTGTAGGAACACGGGAACCACGGATTCAGACTGGACCGGCTGATGTACAAATGCGTGCTGGCAGGTGTGCGCTGGACCAGTTGATGTACAAATGAGTACTGGTAGGTGTGGGCTGGATCAGGCAGATGAGCAATGGCATGGGCGGGCTGAACCGACTGATGTACAGATGAACCCTGGTAAGTCCGTGCTGAACCTGCTGATGTACAGATGAATACTGGTAGGTGCGGGCTGGATTGGCGAATGTACAGATGAGCAATGGCAGGTGTGGCTGAATCAGCTGATCTACAGATGAGCTCTGGCAGGTGCAGGCTAGGCCGGCTGATGTACAGATGAGCTCTGGCAGGTGCAGGCTGGATCGGCTGATGTACAGATGAACACTGGTATGTCTGGGCTGGACCAGCTGATGTACAAATGAGCTCTGGCAGGTGTGGGATGAATCTGCTGATGCACTGATGAACACTGGTAGGTGCGGGCTGGATCCGCAGATGTACAGATGAGCAATGTCAGGTGTGGCTGGACCAGCTGATGTACAGATGAGCTCTGGCAGGTGCAGACTGGACCGTTTGATGTACAGATGAGTGTTATGAATGTGCTAGAGCTGGTTTCTGAGTAGAGGCTCCCTCTGGTGGTTACAGAAAGTACTGAGCCTTTCAGCGAGGAATGGCAATCTGGGATCGCTGACTGGTCTGATATAAGGGAGGTTCCCTCCCATGATGGTTGCCGGTGATCAATTGTTCTTGCCTCAATTGTGGTTCCTGGTTCATTTGGAAGTTTGCTGGAGTCTTGCCTGCATCTCCTGCTTTCAGATAAGATATTTTCTGCTTTTATTTTTGTGCTTGCTTTTTGCATTGTTCCCTGCACTTCTGTGGAGGTCAGCCAGGTCCCCTCCGGGGGCTTGTGCTCCTCTCGGTTTGTCTGAGGCCACTGTTATTTGTTCATTTGCTTTTTCCTGGTTTTTCAGTGGCTGCAGCTTAGTTTTGTTACAGCAGAGATCTGATTTTAGGTGGTAGAAATCGTGTGATCTCAGGTGTTTTTGCAATCAGAAGAGTTGGTATTTTTTAGGGTTTTTTTTGGATTGCAGTGAGTATCCTTTCCTGTACTTTTCTGTCTAGACAGATTGGGCCCCAGCGTTTGCTCATTCTATTTTCTGTCTCTGTCCGTGCTTCTTCTTGTCTAACCGCCATTACATGTTTGGGGGCTTCCTATTTTCTTTGGGGATCTGCTCCGGGGCAGATAGCTTTCATCTTTCTGCCTTTAGGTGTAGTTATCTCTCAGGCTGTGACGAGGCGTCTAGGATCAACGTAGGAACGCTCCACGGCTACCTCTAGTTGTGTGGTTAGTTCAGAGTACTGCAATCCAATAGGTTCCAGCCTCTCTGGTGTATTGCCATTTTTGCTTATTCTCCTCAGCTACCAAAACACAACAGTATCACCCGCCCAAACTGAAAATTATATGGTACTCACAGAAGGGAAAATAGTGTGGAAAAAAAAAAAAGTTGTCAGAGTTGTCAGAGATTTTTTTTTCCTGTTATGGTACTCACAGAAGGGAAAAATAGTGTGGAAAAAAAAAAGTTGTCAGAGTTTTTTTTTCCTGTTTGTTGCATTTTTTCCCTCTTTTTCTCTGGGTGCTGAGGAGGATTTTTTTTTCTCTCAATGGAGCTTGCACAGTTCTCTGGCCGTGTGGATCAGCTTGCCACTGAGGTTCGGAGTATTGCTACCTATCTTGCTAGGTTGCCGGTTGTGGAACCTAGGATTCCCATGCCAGATTTGTTTTTGGGGGATCGGGCTAAATTTCTGAATTTCAAAAATAACTGTAAGTTGTTTTTTGCCTTAAAGCCTAAGTCCTCAGGGAACGCAGCACAGCAGGTTCAAATTTTCATCTCACTCCTGCGCGGCGACCCTCAGGATTGGGCTTTTTCATTGACACCTGGAGATCCTGTTTTGAATGATATTGATGTATTTTTTCTGGCTCTTGGGTTATTGTACGATGAACCTAATGTCACTGATCAAGCTGAAAAAACCTTGTTGGCATTAAATCAGGGTCTTGAAGACGCTGAGTTGTACTGTCAGAAATACCGAAAGTGGGCAGTCCTGACCAAATGGAATGATGATGCTTTGACAGCCCTTTTTCGGAAGGGGCTGTCAGAGAATGTAAAGGATGTTATGGTGGGATTCCCTGCTCCCTCTGGTCTCAATGATTCTATGTCATTGGCTATTCAAATTGACAGACGTTTGCGTGAGCGCAGAGGTATGCGTGAGATAGTGTTGCCTTGTGAGCTAGCTTCTGAGCCCATGCAGTGTGATAGAGTGACTTCTGGGGCACAGCGTCATGAATTTCGAAAGCGCAATGGGTTATGTTTCTACTGTGGTGACGCCTCTCATGCAATTTCAGTCTGCCCTAAGCGGGGAAGATGTTTTGCACGCTCAGTTGTCTTGGGTAGTGTTCAGACTAAATTTCTGTTGACTGTTACCCTGATTTGCACCCTGTCCACATTTTTGGCTCAGGCTTTTGTTGATTCAGGAGCAGCTATTAACCTGATGGATTTTGACTTTGCCAAACGTTGTGGGTTTCCCATGATACCCCTGCGGAAGTCTATTCCCCTACTGGGCATTGATTCTACCCCTTTGGCGGAGAAAAAAACCCAGTTTTCTACTCAGGTGATAATGAGGGTTGAACCAGATCATCAGGAGAGCTGCAATTTCTGGTGCTGTATAATCTGCATGACATTATTGTACTAGGTTTCCCTTGGTTACAGTCTCATAATCCTGTTTTGGATTGGAAATCTGTGTCTGTGACCAGTTGGGCTGCCAATGTGTTAATGCCGACACTCCTGTTTTTTCTGCCTCTCTCCAGTCTCAGGATGTTCCTGACTTTTTGACTGATTTTTCGGATGTATTTAGTGAAAGTAAATCTGCATCTTTGCCCCCTCACAGGAGCTACGATTGCGCTATTGAATTAGTGCCTGGTGGTAAATTTCCTAAAGGTCGCCTTTTTAACTTGTCTGTACCTGAACACGATGCTATGCGATCTTATATCAAGGAGTCATTGGAGAAGGGTCATATCAGACCATCCTCTTCACCCTTGGGTGCCGGTTTTTTCTTTGTGGCCAAAAAGGATGGTTCATTGAGACCGTGTATTGATTATCGTTTCTTGAATAAGATCAGTGTGAAGTATCAATATCCGTTACCCTTGATTTCTGACCTGTTTTCCAGGGTGAAAAGTGCTAGTTGGTTTACCAAGCTTGACCTCAGGGGGCGTATAACCTTATTCGCATTAAGCATGGGGATGAATGGAAGACGGCGTTTAATACCCCAGAGGGGCATTTTGAGTACCTAGTGATGCCCTTTGGGCTCACTAATGCTCCTTCCGTCTTCCAATCCTTCATGAATGAAATTTTCAGTGATTTTGTGGATAAATTTCTGATAGTTTATTTGGATGATATCTTGATTTTTTCCAATGACTGGGACTCTCATGTGAAACATGTTCGGACTGTGTTCCAGATTTTGAGAGAGAATGCACTGTATGTGAAGGGATCAAAGTGTCTTTTTGGCGTACAGAAGGTCTCATTTCTGGGATTCATTTTGTCTCCGTCTGTTATTGAAATGGACCCGGTCAAGGTTCAGGCCATCTGTGAATGGGTCCAACCTACTTCATTGAAGGCTCTTCAGAGATTTTTGGGTTTTGCCAATTTTTATCGTAAATTTATTGGTAATTTCTCCGGTATTGTTAAACCATTGACTGATTTGACCAAAAAGGGTTCTGATGTGGTGAATTGGCCTCCTGAGGCAGTCTCTGCGTTTCAGGAACTTAAGCAGAGATTCACTTCTGCTCCTGTTCTACGGCAGCCTGATGTTTCTCTACCGTTTCAGGTGGAGGTTGATGCCTCTGAAATTGGGGCAGGTGCCGTTTTGTCCCAAAGAGATCCAGAGACCTTTAAGAGTAAACCTTGTGCCTTTTTCTCTCGAAAATTTTCTCCAACTGAACGCAATCATGATGTGGGTAATCGGGAGTTATTGGCCATGAAGTGGGCCTTTGAAGAGTGGAGACATTGGCTGGAAGGAGCCAAACATCAGGTGGTGGTCCTCACGGACCATAAGAATCTGGTTTATCTCGAATCGGCCAAGCGACTTAATCCTAGACAGGCCAGGTGGGCCTTGTTTTTCACACGTTTTGATTTTGTGGTTTATTTTCTTCCTGGCACTAAGAATGTTACGGCGGATGCCCTCTCGAGGAGTTTCTTTGCGGACTCTCCTGAGTTATCTGATCCTACTGTTATTTTGAAAGAGGGTGTAGTTCTTTCCGCCATCTCGCCCAATTTGAGACTGGCTCTGGAAGGGTGTCAGGAGGATAAACCTGAGCGCTGCCCTATTGGGAAATTGTTTGTCCCAGACCAGTGGAAGTAGAGTGTGATGTCTGAGATTCATTGTTCTGCGTTGGCTGGTCATCCCGGGATTTTTGGTACCAGAGACTTGGTGAGTCGGTCCTTTTGGTGGCCTACTTTGTCTCGTGACGTCAGGGAATTTGTGCAGTCCTGCGGGACTTGCTCTCGTTCCAAGCCTTGCTCTCGCTCTAGTGGTTTGTTAATGCCATTACCTGTGCCCAAGAGGCCATGGACCCATATCTCTATGGATTTTATTTCCGACCTCCCTGTTTCTCAGAGAATGACCGTTATCTGGGTAATCTGTGATAGGTTTTCCAAGATGATACATCTTGTGCCATTACCTAAGTTACCTTCCTCCTCCGAATTGGTGCCTTTGTTCCTTCAGCATGTGGTTCGGTTAAATGGCATTCCTGAGAACATTGTGTCTGACAGAGGAGTCCAGTTTGTTTCCAGATTTTGGAGGACTTTTGTTCTAAACTTGGTGTTCAATTGTCTTTCTCCTCTGCTTTTATCCTCAGACCAATGGACAAACTGAGAGAACAAACCAGACATTGGAGACTTATCTGAGATGCTTTGTGTCTGCTGATCAAGATGACTGGGTCTCTATTTTGCCTTTGGCTGAGTTTGCTCTTAATAATAGGGCAAGCTCTGCCACTTTGATGTCTCCATTTTTCTGCAATTTTGGGTTTCACCCTGGATTTTTTTCGGACAGCGGAGGCTTCTGTCTGTCCGGGTGTTGACTCTGTTGTGGAGCGAATGCAGCAGATTTGGGACCAGGTAGTGGAGAGGTTGTCTCTCTCTCTCAGGAGAAGGCCCAGCGGTTTGCCAACCGGCATAGGACTGATGGTCCTTGGTTTAAAGTGGGGGACTTGGTTTGGTTGTCCTCAAGAAATATCCCTATGAGGGTTGCATCTCCAAAGTTTAAGCCAAGGTTCATTGGACCTTATAAGATCATGGAGATTCTTAATCCTGTTTCCTTCCGTTTGCTTCTTCCAGGGACATTTAAGATCCATAACGTGTTCCACAAGTCCTTATTGAAGAGGTTTGTCGAGCCAGTGGTTCCTATGGCTGCGCCTCCTGACCCTGTTTTGGTTGAGGGTAATCTGGAGTATGTGGTTGAGAAAATATTGGATTCTCGTTTTTCTAGACGGAAACTCCAGTATTTGGTTAAGTGGAGAGATTATGGTCAGGAGGACAATTCTTGGGTGTTTGCTTCGGACATCATGCTAGGAGACTGATCCATGCCTATCACCGAGCTCATCCTGATCGGCCTGGTTGCACAAGTGAGGGTTCGGTGACCAATTCCTCAAGGGGGGTACTGTTATGAATGTGCTAGAGATGGTTTCTGAGCAGAGGCTCCCTCTGGTGGTTACAGACAGTACTGAGCCTTTCAGCGAGGAATGGCAATCTGGGATCGCTGACTGGTCTGATATAAGGGAGGTTCCCTCCCATGATGGTTGCCTGTGATCAATTGTTCTTGTCTCAATTGTCGTTCCTGGTTCATTTGGAAGTTTGCTGAGTCTTGCCTGCATTTTCTGCTATTAGATAAGATATTTTCTGCTTTTATTTTTGTGCTTGCTTTTTGCATTGTTCCCTGCACTTCTGTGGAGGTCAGCCAGGTCCCCTCCGGGGGCTTGTGCTCCTCTCAGTTTGTCTGAGGCCACTGTTATTTGTTCATTTGCTTTTCAGTGGCTGCGGCTTAGTTTTGTTACAGCAGAGATCTGATTTTAGGTGGTAGAAATCGTGTGATCTCAGGTGTTTTGCAATCAGAAGAGTTGGTATTTTTTAGGTTTTTTTTTGGATTGCAGTGAGTATCCTTTCCTGTACTTTTCTGTCTAGACAGATTGGGCCCAGCATTTGCTCATTCTATTTTCTGTCTGTGTCCGTGCTTCTTCTTGTCTAACCGCCATTACATGTTTGGGGGCTTCCTATTTTCTTTGGGGATCTGCTCCGGGGCAGATAGCTTTCATCTTTCTGTCTTTAGGTGTAGTTATCTCTCAGGCTGTGACGAGGCATCTAGGATCAACGTAGGAACGCTCCACGGCTACCTCTAGTTGTGTGGTTAGTTCAGGGTACTGCAATCCAATAGGTTCCAGCCTCTCTGGTGTATTGCCGTTTTTGCTTATTCTCAGCTACCAAAACACAACAGATGAGCTCTGACAGGTGCAGGATGGGCCGGCTGATGTACAGATGAGCTCTGGCAGATGCGGGCTGGATCGGCTGATGTACAGATCAACACTGGTAGGTCCAGGCTGGATCGGTTGATTTACAGATGAACACTGGTAGGTCCGGGCTGCACCTACCGATGTACAGATGAGCACTGGCAGGTGCAGTTTGGGCGGCTGATAGGCAGGCGGGCACACACCCTTTGTCCCTGGATTGATTGCCTACCATGACATCTCCTGACTGCACGGCTTGAATACCTGACGGCACCTGTCATAACATGAGACTTACACACTTCTCTTCTAACCAGCTGATGGAGCCTTCCAGTTTTATTTTCTCTGCAACAGTATTACCCCTCTACACGCTGATCTCCATCTGAGCCCACTTTTTTTTGGTTAACTGGATACCACTGATATTCATTAGGGCACCATCTCATTACATCATCTCTTGCATATACAGTGGGTACGGAAAGTATTCAGATCCCTTTAAATTTTTCACTCTTTGTTTCATTGCAGCCATTTGCTAAATTCAAAAAAGTTCATTTTTTTTCTCATTATTGTGCACACTGCACCCCATCTTGACTGAATAAAAACAGAAATGTAGAAATTTTTGCAAATTTATAAAAAAAAAACCCCTGAAATATCACATGGTCATAAGTATTTAGACCCATTGCTCTGTATCGAATAGAAGCACAGCTAGTAAAGCCATGAGTCTTCTTGGGAATGAAGCAACAAGTTTTTCACACCTGGATTTGAGTATCCTCTGCGGCGTGGCATGGAGGTGTTCCGACACGCACCACAATTGTGGATACCAAGGCTATGGGGTACTCGGAGCCGAGCCCATGGAAATCTATGGGAGTTGTCACTGGTAGCGGTGGCTCGGTCCGTGGCCCTGGCGGTCGTGCAATGGGGAATATTTACAGGGGATTTTAAGGATAGGTAGTTCGTGACGCCACCTGTGGTATCTGGTTAATTGGACCAGCGCTGCTATAAGGACTTTCACAGGGGATGTTATGGGGCAGCTGGGTGGTAAGTCTCCCACAGGTGAGACTGGTCCCTGGAAGTCTATGGTGAAGATGATGCAGGGTGTAGTAAGAATTCAGTCACACACAATGCAGCTTCTTTTCATACCTTTTACTGGTAGATGGTTCAAGCAGATCCCGGGGAGCTGGTCGGGGTGGAGAATGCACATTCGGGTAACCGCTGAGCAGGTTAGAGGCCTCCCTTACTTCGTATATCTCAGAGTCCAAACTTGCATGAAGCGAAGTTAACTCTACAATCTCCAGCTTTCTCAATAGCTGACAAGCCCGGCCGACTTTGTGGTGGAGACTTCTATGGCTCTGACTAGCAGATGTTGAGAGAACTAAGTCTATATTTGCTGATCAGGCTAGACTCCTGTTTTCCCTATCTCCGGTTACGTATCAGCGCTTGGGCTGCTCTCTGCGACCTGTAGTCCAGATAGCCTCCGAGTATCTTGTTACTATGCTTGAAACTCTAGCAACGCTTCAGACCCCGGTGTCCGGTTATTTAGTGCAGGCAATCCAATACCTGTAGCACTTCTCTGTCTTCTCCACTGCGCCCTTCGCCCTGCTTTTGCTCTTTGCATAAGCACTTGTAGCTTTCGATGGAAATAGTCAGCTTTCTCCAGAGCTCGCTGAGCAGCTCTCAGTATCCTCCTTGTTTCTGCTTCTGCTGAGGTACTGATTAAGGGTAGCTCTGACTAGGCTAGGATGATGCACTTCACCCGTACTAGCCTCCACTTCTTTGTCAGGTGAGCTACGCTAGCTCTGCGAGGATTCAGTCCTCTCTCCTCTCCAAGTCCAGACTGAATTGGCACTGAACTGCACTGTCTGAAGACAGGAAACTCACTCCTCTGAGCTCTTCTCAGACAGGAAACTTGAATGGTCTGTACTGTCCTAAGACAGGAAGCTTGAATGAGCTCTGCTACGTGTCACTACCTCCTATACCCCTAGTGGGTGTGTCTGAAAGTGTGAGTGAAGTGTATGAATAGCAAGCTTTTGCGATTACCTTCCTGTGCATTCTCCTGGATTTTTATGTGTGCCTTACATAGCTGGGCCACACATCCCCCCTTGGTTAAACACAGCACTCCCGGGCTGTAAAAGAGAAAAAGAAAAAAAACATTTTTGTTTTGCATTAAACAACAACATTTTAACTCATCCCATCCGGGAGGTGAGGCTTCTTGAACGTTACAATTTGTACAATGAAGAATACAAAAGTATCAAAAGTATCAAAACATGTTCATAAATACAAGATACTTGTGGAGGACCCGCACCAAAAACCTCCCACGTGGGTCCTGGGTGGGCTGCAGGACTTCTGACTGCAGACCTCACTCTAGGCCACACCATACGGGTTTTTCTTCAGAGGTTGATAGTAATGGTTTCGTGTCAAACCAAGATAAGGCACCGTAGTGCAACTATTTACAAAGCAAGTTCTTGGGCTGGCACAGTCCACAGCCACGCAGTCCATTGGCATGGTTAAAACACATTTCAAATAATTACATTAATACTTTTTCAAACTTTATACAATTTGTCAGTGACAATAAACCCTGTCTGGGTCTTGCTAGACTAATTTACTAGGACTACTCTTGATAGCGAATTGGTAATCTTCCCTTAGTTGTTCGTTCTGACCTACGTGGTGTGGTGTCAGGTATAGTATTCTCTGGCCTATCTGTTCTGCGTAACGGCAAACGGTAATACTGTCTCAACCTTTCTATGGATCTGGCAAGCGTACTAGTGGCTGGGCGAGGCGGTACTGCTTCACCAGCTTCACCAGGGGATTCCACTTCTTGTGGGGCTGCTTCTTGCGGGTCCGCTTCTTGGGGTTCTAATGGTTGAGGGTCTGCCAGAATAGGTTCTTCTGGAATTGGCTCAACTGGCACAAGTGGTATGACTGGTTGTAGAGACTCCTCTTGCGGTTGATAAAACTGCAGCACAGGAATAATTACAGCGTCTCCAATCTGGGCCAATCCGCAGGTAAATCTCCCAAATCCGTGTGTATGACCGCTTCAGCACTCTCTTCTTGATGGACAACAGGGTTTTCTTCACGGAGCTTTAATGGGCAAGGACACAACTTTAAATGATCTCTGGACACCGTTGCCGTCGTTTTTCCTCCATCCTTACTAATGGCACAGACCTTTCTGTGATCAAAACTGGAATTTTGCACGACATATGGCTCCTGTTCCCACTGATCATCCAACTTGTGCATTCTTCTTTTTCTTTTGAGCACCATTTCTCCAGGCATAAAAGGCTTAGCGGGAGCATTTTTGTTATAGTTCTTCTCTTGCTTTTCTCTTACTTTGTGGAGACTGTCTTCTACGCAGGCTTGTACTCTCTTGTACTGTTCCTGTCGAGTTGTGTCCCAATCTTCAGCACTGTCATCAGCCTCTGGTTCTACCACTCCCAGCTCCAAATCCATTGGCAGTCTTCCAGGTCTTGCTCTCATAAGGAAAGCTGGAGTGCAGTTGGTGGAACTTACTGGTATGTGGTTGTACAAGTCAACCAGGTCAGGTAACAAGTCTGGCCACCGATTTCTTTCTTCCAGGGGTACAATTTTCAGTAAGTCGATGACAATGTGATTCATTTTTTCACAAAGGCCGTTGGTCTGAGGGTGGTATGGCGTCGTTCTGATCTTTTTACATCCATACAATTGACAGAATTCCTGAAACAGTTCAGCTTCAAAGGCTGGACCTCGATCAGTCAGTACCTGCTCTGGATATCCGTGTGGTCTGCAGAAACTTGCTTGGAAGACCTTGGCTGCTGTCTCTGCTGTGAGATCCTTGACAGGGGCGACCACCAGAAATTTGGAGTAATGATCCACCATGGTCAGGGCATATGAGTATCCTGACCTGCTTGGGGACAACTTAACGTGATCCAATGCTACGATCTCCAGAGGACGAGTCGTCCGGATAGGCTGCAAGGGTGCTCTCTGACTATGATAGTCTTTTCGTCTGAGACCACAGGGTCCACAGTTCCGGCACCACTTCTCGATGGAGCTACGCATCCCTACCCAGTAGAACCGACACCTCAACAGGGTCTCCAGCTTTTTCCAGCCAAAGTGTCCTGCTTGATCGTGGTAGGCTTCCAACACCATTTGGATGTCTGCTCTTGGCACCACTATCTGCCAAACCATCTCATGGGTCCTTGGGTCGACGTATCTCCTGCACAACTTCTCTCGGTATATGAACAACCGGCTTCTTTCATTCCACAGGAGCTTTGCTGGTATGGGTGCGTCTTTCTCCAAGGAGGAACCTTCTTGTCTTATCAACTCCTTGATACGGCTGACCACTGGATCGCTGTCTTGAGTCTCCTTCCAGCTGTGATGGGGTAAAGGGTTCAACATCTCACCACACCGCTTTCTGTAGACTCGTTGCTCTTGGACCATCCCATTTCGATGGAACGCAGGTAGCTCGATTTCTTCCAGATCATCTGATTCTTCCTCCGTGTCAGATTCATGCGGCATTCTGGACAAGGCGTCCGCGTTAGCATTTATAAGCCCGCTCTATACTTGATGGTAAACTGATAATTTGACAACCGAGCCATCCAACGTTGCTCCATGGCTCCCAGCTTGGCTGTTTCCAGATGCGTCAAGTGGTTATTGTCTGTAAACGCAGTGAACCTGTTGGAGGCAAGGTAATGTTTAAATCTTTCGGTAATGGCCCAGACCAGCGCCAGGAACTCCAGTTTGAAGCTGCTATAGTTTTCCGGATTCCTCTCAGTTGGCCGGAGTTTTCTGCTGGCATATGCGATGACTTTTTCTTGGCCGTTCTGCTTCTGACTGAGGACCGCTCCTAATCCTTCGTTACTGGCATCTGTGTATAGCAGGAACGGTTGGCTGTAATCTGGGTAGGCTAAGATTTCATCGCCGGTAAGGATCTCTTTCATCTCTTTGAATGCCTCAGCTTGTTCTTTTCCCCAATTGAATGGAAGGTTTCTGCTCTTAAGAGGTTGTCCTACCAGGAGGTCCTGCAAAGGCGCCGCTTTCTTAGTGTAATCTTTTACAAACCTCCTGTAGTAACCTGTTAGTCCCAGGAACTGACGCACCTCCTTTAGGTTCTTCGGCTCTGGCCATTTCTGAATAGCTGTGACCTTCTCGGGGTCCGGCGCTACTCCTTCAGAACTGACAATGTGTCCCAAGTACTGTACCTTCCGTTTGAGCAGGTGGCATTTAGAGGGCTTTAGTTTCATCCCAAACTTGGACAATGACTCAAATACCTCCGCCAGGTGCTTCAGATGATCTTCATATGTCTTAGAGTACACAATTACGTCGTCCAAGTACAGCAGCACAGTTTCGAAGTTGAGATGTCCCAGACAGCTCTCCATCACCCTCTGGAATGTTCCTGGGGCACTGCTGAGGCCAAACGGCATTCTGTCGAACTCGCAGAGTCCCATTGGGGTGGTGAAAGCAGTTTTCTCCCGGTCCTCCTCAGCCACAGCTACTTGCCAGTACCCACTAGTAAGGTCGAGGGTAGAAAAGTAGTTAGCCGTTTTCAGAGCAGCTAAGGATTCCTCTATGCGTGGTAATGGGTATGCATCTTTATGTGTTATACGATTTACTTGCCTATAATCTACACACATTCGCATGCTACCATCCTTTTTCTTCACTAGAACCAGAGGTGCTGCCCAGGGGCTACAACTATCCCTTATCACCCGGCTTTCTTCATGTCATGCAGCATTTCCTTAGCTTTCTGATAGTGGGCTGGAGGTATAGGCCTGTACCGCTCTTTGATGGGAGGATGACTGCCTGTAGGGATATGATGCTGTACTCCCTTAATGGTCCCAAAATCAAGTGGGTGTTTACTAAACACTTGTGCGTACTCTTGTACCACCCGTAGTACCCCCTGTTTCTGGTGGACGGAAATGGTGTCTGTCCCTATATGAAGCTGCTGACACCAGTCCGCTACCGGGGTTGCCGGATCATTATCCTCCGCTGATTGGCGGGAGGCTAAGGACTCGGTTTTGAGGATAGAATTGTTATCTACGGCATGTAATTTAGCAACTGTAGCATAACGTGGCAAATTTACTTCATCGTCCCCCAGTTGAGAAGTCGTACTGGTACTCTCCCATTTATTACTTCCACTACCCCTCTAGCAATCATGAGTGTAGGTCTGTGTTCTGAGCGATGGGGTTCTACTACTGCTTGGTAGTTCTGTCCTCTCAGACCTATGGCTGCTCTACACCATATTAACATTTCACTCATTGGGGGTATTACAATGGGGTTCGAGTCTGTGACCCGTACATTACCGATTTCACCATCTGTAAGCTTCGCTTGCTGCTGGCACATCAGGGCCCGGATCTCCCTCTGGATCACTCCCTTCTGCTTTGGCTTGGCAACTTCAGCGAGCTGTTGGAGCAAAAACACAACTTCTCCCAGACAGTTACTGATAATGTTAGTACCTAGTATCACATTTAAGGCATTCTCCTCATTTACAGTCCTGACTACTAGGAGTCCCTGATCCTTCAGCTCCACCCTGCCCACTTTTACATTCACGTTTTTGGCTCCAATTACTTCAACAGGGAGACCATTGGTAGCGTACACTGTCAAGTCAGGGCTCGGGGGCTGGAGGCTGTCCATGGACCAAAATTTATTGTAAAGGACATCAGGTATGATGGTCACCTGAGATCCAGTGTCCAGCAGTGCAGGGATTGCAATCCCGTCCAGAATCATGGACAGGTAGGGCCGTCCACCCACGAACCTGCGGTTCCAGTCTAAGGGGCCTGATGAGTCTACTCCTGGGTGTTGGCCCTCTGACCCAGGATCGGCTCGTTTAAAGGACATTGCTGAGCCATATGACCTTTTTGATTGCAGCGGTAGCAGACGATCTCCCGGCGAGGATGGTGTTGATCAGGAGTCGCTCCTGGGGGTGGCGTGGTCCTCCTCCGGTGTGGCGACGTCCTCCATTTCCTCCGGTTCGTCCAAGGAACATCCTCCGGACAGTCGGCTAGTAGGATCTTTCCTCCTTCCTCTTTCCGCAGTTGCAGGGCATCCATTACAGTGGCTAAGTTCTTAGGCCTCTTTCACACTTCAGTCGTGCGACGTCAGTCAAAATCCGTCAAAATGTGAAAAAAACGGATCCGCCATTTTTTTTTGGCGGATCGGTTTTTTTCCCATAGACTTGCATTAGTGACGGATTTTGACGGATGGTCGTCCGTTAGGTCCGTTTTTGGACGGATCCGCCAAAAAATTGGCGTCCGTCATTTTAAAAAACGTCCAATGCAACTTTTTTTTTGATCCGTCGCCTGTATTGAAAACCATAGTAAAATGCAGAAAACAGTGTCCATAGTAAAATGCAGAAAACAGTGTCCATAGTAAAATGCAGAAAACAGTGTCCATAGTAAAATGCAGAAAACAGTGTCCGGGGTCTCTCTCTCTCTCTCTCTCTCTCTCTCTCTCTCTCTCTCTCTCTCTCTCTCTCTCTCTCATAACGAAATTTTCACCATTTCCGGGTGAAATCTTCTTGGCGGATCCGTCAGAAAACTTACCAGTTTTGCATCCGTTTTTTTTACTTTTCTGACGGATCCGCCATTTTTCACGGATGGGCGGACGTCACACAACGGAAGTGTGAAAGAGGCCTTAGTCAGCTGGCGCACTTCTGAGCGCAGACATTCCAACTCACTAGGGGGCGCCACCTGCATTGTAGCTTCTGCCACCTGCGGGGAAAAGGTGGGTACTGCCGGCTTTAGAGTGGCTTCACCCGGGTGATACTGATTTGCCACCTCAGGCTTTTCCAAGGTTCGCAGCCCTTTTATTGCCATGTCTTTTAGGGCATCAAAAGTGGCATCTGGATGATCTAAGGACCACCAGTTTACAGTCCTGCCTTCCTCTGGAGACCTCAGCCCCCGCACGAATTGCTCTTTCAACATTTGTCTCTCATCAATGGGACTTGTAGGGTTAGCCTGTTTAAGAGCTCACAGGGCCCCTGTAGTCGGCAGGCGTAGTCCCTAATACTGTCACCCGGTCTCTGGACGCACTGATAAAATGCCATCCGGAGATCCGTTTCTGTGCGGTCCTCAAAGAAGGCCTGTAGCTTTAAGAGAATCGCAGGTACCGACTCCTGGTCTGCAGTGGGCCAAGTCTCTACTTCTCTCTCAGCCGCACCAGCTAACTGTCCTATTACCACTGCAGCTTTTTGCTTTTCAGTCATTGAGTACATATCCAAAATACTACATATCTTCCGTTTAAATCCTGGCAGGGTGTCTGGCTCGCCGCTGTACTGGGGGAGCCACTTCGCTCCAGGCATGTATGGGAGCGTTAGGGGCATAAGCGGGACCACCGGACCAGGTGAGGGGCCTGCACCCCCATCCTGCGGCACGACGCCAAGCGGTGGGCTATTAGGGCCCTCAGCGGGGGCCGCTCCGTCTGCCGGTTGCTGCGACATATTGGTGCCCCCTTGGTTAATCTGAGCCTACCTCTTTCACAGGCTGCAGCGTCGCAGGCACAGCGGTGGAGACAGGAACTTCGTTGCAGGCACAGCGGTGGAGACAGGACTTTTGTCGCTGGACTGTGATGTCAGAGCGTTCACTTCCTGTTTCACAGGACCTGCCGCCGCGTCAGAGTTGGGGGCGGGGCCAGGGAACTAGCGCGCACTTTCAGGTACGCCCCCCTTCTTCACCAGCGCCTGAGGGCGCGAATTTTGCGGTAAAGATGGCGGTATTTTGGCGCCAAATGCAGCAAACAGTTCAATAGACACACAGGACTCACAATTGCAAGCTTTCGTATCCTGTTCGTGATGCCAAGTTGTTCCGACACGCACCACAATTGTGGATACCAAGGCTATGGGGTACTCGGAGCCGAGCCCATGGAAATCTATGGGAGTTGTCACTGGTAGCGGTGGCTCGGTCCGTGGCCCTGGCAGTCGTGCAATGGGGAATATTTACAGGGGATTTTAAGGATAGGTAGTTCGTGACGCCACCTGTGGTATCTGGTTAATTGGACCAGCGCTGCTATAAGGACTTTCACAGGGGATGTTATGGGGCAGCTGGGTGGTAAGTCTCCCACAGGTGAGACTGGTCCCTGGAAGTCTATGGTGAAGATGATGCAGGGTGTAGTAAGAATTCAGTCACACACAATGCAGCTTCTTTTCATACCTTTTACTGGTAGATGGTTCAAGCAGATCCCGGGGAGCTGGTCGGGGTGGAGAATGCACATTCGGGTAACCGCTGAGCAGGTTAGAGGCCTCCCTTACTTCGTATATCTCAGAGTCCAAACTTGCATGAAGCGAAGTTAACTCTACAATCTCCAGCTTTCTCAATAGCTGACAAGCCCGGCCGACTTTGTGGTGGAGACTTCTATGGCTCTGACTAGCAGATGTTGAGAGAACTAAGTCTATATTTGCTGATCAGGCTAGACTCCTGTTTTCCCTATCTCCGGTTACGTATCAGCGCTTGGGCTGCTCTCTGCGACCTGTAGTCCAGATAGCCTCCGAGTATCTTGTTACTATGCTTGAAACTCTAGCAACGCTTCAGACCCCGGTGTCCGGTTATTTAGTGCAGGCAATCCAATACCTGTAGCACTTCTCTGTCTTCTCCACTGCGCCCTTCGCCCTGCTTTTGCTCTTTGCATAAGCACTTGTAGCTTTCGATGGAAATAGTCAGCTTTCTCCAGAGCTCGCTGAGCAGCTCTCAGTATCCTCCTTGTTTCTGCTTCTGCTGAGGTACTGATTAAGGGTAGCTCTGACTAGGCTAGGATGATGCACTTCACCCGTACTAGCCTCCACTTCTTTGTCAGGTGAGCTACGCTAGCTCTGCGAGGATTCAGTCCTCTCTCCTCTCCAAGTCCAGACTGAACTGGCACTGAACTGCACTGTCTGAAGACAGGAAACTCACTCCTCTGAGCTCTTCTCAGACAGGAAACTTGAATGGTCTGTACTGTCCTAAGACAGGAAGCTTGAATGAGCTCTGCTACGTGTCACTACCTCCTATACCCCTAGTGGGTGTGTCTGAAAGTGTGAGTGAAGTGTATGAATAGCAAGCTTTTGCGATTACCTTCCTGTGCATTCTCCTGGATTTTTATGTGTGCCTTACATAGCTGGGCCACACAGAGGCGATCAGCCTGTGGCACTGTTGAGGGGTTATGGAAGCCCAGGTTGCTTTGATAGCAGCCTTCAGCCCGTCTGCATTGTTGGGTCTGGTGTCTCTCATCTTCCTCTTGACAATACTCCATAGATTCTCTATAGGGTTAAGGTCAGGCGAGTTTGCTGCCAATCAAGCACAGTGATACTGTTGTTTTTAAGCCAGGTATTGGTACTTTTGGCAGTGTGGACAGGTGCCAAGTCCTGCTGGAGAATGAAATTTCCATCTCTAAAAAGCTTGTCGGCAGAAGGAAGCATGAAGTGCTCTAAAAATTCCTGGTAGATGGGTGTGACGACTTTGGTCTTGATAAAACACAGTGGAGCTACTCCAGCAGATTACATGGCTCCCCAAATCATCACTTATTGTGGAAACTTTACACTAGATCTCAGGCAGCTTGGATTGTGGCCTCTCCACTTTTCCTCCAGACTCTGGGACCTTGATTTCCAAATGAAATGCAAAATTTACTTTCATCTGAAAACAACACCTTGGACCACTGAGCAACAGTCCAGTTCTTTTTCTCCTTGGCCCAGGTAAGACGCTTCTGGCGTTGTCTATTGGTCATGAGTGGCTGACACAAGGAATGCGACACTTGTAGCCCATGTCCTGGATACATCTGAGTGTGGTGGCTCTTGAAGCAATGACTCCAGCAGCAGTCCACTCCTTGTGAATCTCCCCAAAATTTTTGAATGGCCTTTTTTTAACAATCTTTTCAAGGCTGCGGTTATCCTGGTTGCTTGTGCACCTGTTTCTACCACACTTTTTTCTTCCACTCACCTTTCCATTAATATGCTTGGATACAGCACTCTATGAACAGCCAGTTTCTTTAGCAATTACCTTTTGTGGCTTACCCTCCTTTTGGAGTGTGTCAATGACTGCCTTCTGGACATCTGTCAAGTCAGCAGTCTTCCCCATGATTGTGGAGCCTACTGAAGCAGACTAAAGGACCTTCCTAAATGCTTAGGAAGCCTTTGCAGGTGTTTAATTATTCTAATTTACTGAGATAATGACTTTTGGGTTTTCATTGGCTGTAAGCCATAATCATCAACATTAACAGAAATAAACATGTGAAATAGATCACTCTGTTTGTAATGACTTTATATTATATTCTAAGGGGTAAGGTTTCTCCTTGTGGAGAGTGACATACCAGCTCTGGCGTGTCGAGGTAAGGAGGCTTATTCGCCGTGCAATGCTCCTCTGGGAAATTTAATATGCAAATTGCCTCTTAAAAAAAAGAGGTCTTGTACTCTATAGCGCCACCTATTGGAAGTAGCGATCCTACAAGTCACAATCAACCCTTTAACGAGTCTTGTAATATGACTTAGGATAATAGCCAAATCAGTATCAGCCAAATCAGATCTCTCCTACTTTGCACTGACAAGGACCAATAGTCCGAAACATCGTGTCTGCAAATGGAGATACTGATTTGGCTTTTATCCTAAGTCATATTACAAGACTCGTTAAAGGGTTGATTGTGACTTGTAGGATCGCTACTTCCAATAGGTGGCGCTATAGAGTACAAGACCTCTTTTTTTGAAAAGGCAATTTGCATATTTTATATTATATATGAGTTTCACTTTTTGTATTGAAGAACTGAAAAAATTAACTTTTTGATGATATTTTAATTTTGTGAGAAGCACCTGTAAGTCCTGCTCTCTGGTCCCATTTGAGTCCATTTTGTCTGTTATTTCCCATTTGTGGGTGGGTTTTCTGTAAACACCGCCCATTTTCAGTGCAGGGCAAAGTAAATCTGTTTAGGAAAAATAGGGGAAGTTTTGGCAAATTTGGGACAGTTGTCATGTATGCATACTCTCAAGACCCCCCATATCCATTCCTACCTGCACCTGAATCTTTGATTAGGAAGAAATAAGTACACCCTTCCTGTACAAGAGACAAGTTTTACTGTTGTTGGCTTCTAGGGAGCCCCCAACCTTGTTCAAAGGATCCCAAAGGGGGGAACACTGGCCTAGCTAACATAACGCAGATTTTTCATAGAAAGCAGCAAAAAAACAGGAACTATGAGAACTACATTGTTTTAATAGTCTTTACACTTGTAAAAGTCAATGATGTGTCATTGATATCATTTATTTTAATGGGAAAGAAATGGCATTATAGCTCAACATATTAACCGGCATCAGCAAGAAATTAAAATGGGAAATTGAAAAACAGATCTGACATGCTGTACAGAAAATATTTTTTTGGTCATTAGAAACACAAAAAAAAATCTAAATAACAATAGGCCAAATACAAATCATTGTGGTATACATAGGATGCATGTGGGAAGTTATGTTCTATAGTCATCAGAGTATAATATAGTGATACTTATTCAAGAGAACATGAAAGATAAAATGTAGAGCAGGTACATACCCTGATCAGTGATAACAGTAAAACCATCAAAGGCACAAGATTATGTAGGTCTCCTTCATGCCACCAAAACATCTCTGACCTGACGAGGCATGGACTCCACAAGACCTTGGAAAATCCTTGTGGTATCTACACCAAGACATTAGATCTCGAATTGAGATCCAGGGAAATTTGAAGATGTGCCTCAAACCATTCTTAAATACATTTTGCGGGTGGCAGGGGCTACTAAAAGAGGTTTCTGCCATTAGGGAATACTGTTGCCATGAACAGGGTGTACTTAGTATGTACAAGATTTAGGCAGGTGACATGCATGACAGCAACTTGATGGCAGGATCCAAAGTTTCCCAGTAGAATATTGCCCAGAGTATCACACTAAGGGCTCTCTCACATGAGCGTATGTATAACTCAGACGAGTGCTATCTGATGTTTTTCGGGTAGCGGTGTTTTACTATGAGGCAGTGCAGATCTGTTTTTTTTTTCTCATGCCAATTTGTCATGAGACGAATGAGACGTGGATATAATGAAGAAGATGGAGAAATTAGGTTAGGTTGTTTTCACCTGTGATATGATTTTCTCATGCGAGAGAACCGGATCACAGTCAGCAGACACTTGGCTCAATCTCTGATCAGAGTTTGAGCCGATGGTCATTACCATAATCACAGAAGAGAGAATGATCGCTCATGTGAGCGAGCCCTTACCTCCACAGCTAGCTGCCTTCCTACATCTGCCTTCTTCTACTGCTCCAGGGTGAGTTTTGATGCTTAAGTGCCCATTATGTCCGACTGGGTTTGTGATATATGCCTGTGACTATGCATCCCCAGATACTGCAAAATACGATGTGATGACCTGACACCTTTCTATCACACCCAGCATTAACTTTCTCCCAATTTGTAACTTCTTTACCCTTCAATCAGTAAGATTTGGTTGTCCATGATCCCTTTTGTGACTTTTTACCTGTTGACCTACCATGGACCACAAACGTGCCATTTTAGACGTGCTGTGCCCCACTCGTCTAGCCTTCAAAATTTGTCCCTTGTCAATGTCGTTCCGATCCTTACCCGTGGCCATTTTTATTGCTTCCAATGCATCAACCACAAGAACTGACTTTTTACTTTCTGCCTAATATATTCCAACCGCATACCAATGCCATTGTCACCAGATAATCAAGGTTTTTCACTTCGCCTTTCAGTGGTTCTAATGTTATGTCTGATTTAAAAAGTAACTAAACTTTTTTTTTAATATTTCATATATTTTGTGGAAGATGATGAAACCTTGCAAATCACTTTATTAAAGAATTTTTTTTCATTCCTGAAAAAAAAATGCATATAAGCAGCTTCCAAACCCCTAATTTTCCTCAGTCTATATGCCAGCCGTTAGCTGAATTGATATAATCAGAATGTGCTCATTTGGTGTACAGCCTTTATTTACAAAACACTGAGGCCACGATTAATCAAAGTGATTACACACAAAATTGCTTTGAAAAGTAATAAAATGTATGCTCAACGCAGAATTGCACAAAAATGTTGCGACTTTTGGCATTTTCATGACAATAACTCCTCCAACTCTCCTTTCCATATAAACTCCTCTTCCTCCTTTAGCCATGCAGCAAATGCTAGCTGTGACAAGGATTTGCAACAGAGCCTAGATTATAAAAGGGAAAGGAGTGGCTAACCGAGCTCAGCTGTGAGCACAGGGATTTCCAACATGGCTGATTAACCTCTGTTCTGCCAGAAGAAATAGACACATTTAAAATTAAGGCGAAATACTTCTTCTCAGCACTGGAGTAGGAGCAATCAGACGCTGCGGTCTTCTGGATCCACACTGTCGCGGTAACAACGTTGACAGATTTATTGGACAATTTCAATCCAGAATGAGAAAATGTTTCACGAATTGCCCTGGAAGATCCGTTCTAGTTCAGAGAGATAGCGCTGTGAAGTGTCTGTGGTGCCCACTACAATGAGAAAGCACCTGATGAAGGTCTATTCAGATCAAAACGGTTTCTCATTCTGTGTGGTAATTGTCCAATAAATCACTTTTTCATCACATTTGAGTGCCAAGTTTGATATTTGCTTTGATTCATTAATGAATCAGGCAAGGCACGGACTAGAGTAAGATTTGTGGAGTAAGGAATGCTACCACTCGTCATGATTTTGATAAGTGGGGGTTGCCACTCTCCCATCACGCCCCACACTTTAGGAGCTTACTGAAAATGTCACAAAAATGTAAAAAGTCACTATATTTTTGCACAGCTAAAGCTCTGATGAATTGGGGACTATGTGTATTTGGGAGTTGGGAGAGATAGCTGTCAGCCAAGGAGCTTTTGTACAACAACTATTTGATGTAAATGGCCACCTTTAGTCATTTTCCATAGAGCTCAGTATTGCTGAAGATATGTCGTCTATCAAAGTTCATCACTAAAACAATCCTGACTCAGAAAACTTAATGGAATCCCATTCATGTATTGGCTTCTAACCAGATTGGCTTTATCTTGGTTCCTCAAGGAAGAAAGGGACACACTTTATTTGGTATGAAGCAAGCATGCAAAAAACAGTGGTGCTGGGAGGTGAGCGACAGACTAAAGATGATGCGACCCTTCCTGGGTTCTTGTCACAATAGTCTCTTCAGTAGATGAGGCTGGCTGGCGCTTCCATGCCTGAATCACTGGTGTCTCACCTCCCAGCTCCACTGACGTTTTTTTGCATGCTTGCTTCACACCAAATAAAGTTAAAAGTTTTCTTCACTTCCAAGAGTGTGCGGTGAATTACTCTATGATTCTGAGATATACACCTCATCACCTGGACCAAGTGCACACCATCCTTGCCTCCTTGATTCCTCAAGAATGTTGTTTTTCACATGGAATGGCATGGGTAGGACATGCTTCCCTTCTCTTATAATGTGTTAAAAAGTGAATGGTAGACCATAACTGTCCAAGTTTTCCGATAACTTCAGGTGTTTTGCACCCTATTTTTTCCACATGTCATAGTCATTTATACAAATTAAATCTAATTCACATTGTACAGTTTTAATGCACTTTTCTATCATTACCGAATGCTGTTAGCCACATTATTGTATTGCATAAGCCGCTGACAACACATATAGTTCACAACATACAGTACATTATAAAAATTTCAAGAGAAGGGATCCCATTAGTAAACGATTAGCTATAGCTGGATTCTTCTCTTTTATTATATATTATAGATATATACTGTTCAGATGAACTGCCACACGTCATCCCGAGTTCTAAAGAAAGCTGTGGCATAATTCTTTTCATTCTCCAGGCTGAAAGTTGACCATTAGGTTTGGTCGGGCTGTCAAAGTCTGTAAAGTGGTAATGTGTCTGCTTTCATCCAACATTTCTAATTTTTAACCTGAGAATTCCACATGGAATCTGAAAATGTCCAAGTCTGTAACCTAACAACAAAAACTTTGAAGGTCACCAGTTCGTGACTGTCTTGAGAACTCTTCTTAGAGTATTGCCTTAGCACACTATTCAGACATATTGATTTGCGTTGTCATATTTGGCATGTACTTATGTGAAGAACGCCAAAATTTCACAGATGTCCTGTTGGATATCTTTCTAACCAGACCATATAATCTATCAATGTTCTGCAAAATACATGCTAAAGCTACGGGAAGATGTTTGCCCCTTCTATACATCATGATGGATCCATACATGCCGTTTATTCTTGTAGGACAATGTTGATGTAATGGAACATTGTGCGCTTTTGGGACTTTTCTTTACAGGTCTGTAGAGGTATTGAATTCATATGTTCAAAGATTATGTTGCATCAGTAGCTAATGCCCAATAAGACAGGCCATCTTGTAAGCTACCGCCGAAATCAAGGCTGCACCTCGCCCGCTGCCTTCCTCTGATTGGATGAAGGTGATGTCACACCTTGGTGCCAGCTTGTGGACAGCTGTGTGGAAGTTATCCTTAAAGCTGAAAGTAGAAGAAAATGGCATCAGCAACATTTTATGATTATAAAAAAAAAAATAGTGAGATAAGGAAATTGGTTCTCACCACTTGGATTTGCAAATTGTGAATTCGGCAAATAGATCGATACTTACGAAGGGTGAAGTTTGTAGACAGATCCGTCCACTCCAACTGTGATCTTCAGAATGTCTTCTCCCCGATTTTTATGCATACGATTGAGGACTCCAGCAAGGCCAGCTGCACACATGGCGGCTGCTCGTGTAGACACGCTTTCACATGCCATACGCACTGCATGGCAGTCTCCCACGGTGGGCTGTAGACCCAGTGTCCGCAGGATGTTGCAAGTTTGCTTGAAGTCTGAAGAGTCTCTGGAAATAAGAATCACATAAGAATAAAAATGGGGGCTACAACTAACAATGGGGTGGAGATATCAGTAAAAAAAAGGGATTGATGGAGAGGAGTTGCTCATTTGTGGTTACTATGAATTCGAAAGCTAGAAATTTGAGAGTATCAACAGAGGAACACTCTATGATTGACTTATCATCAGATAACATTTTACCAAAATTGGATTGTCCAAAGCGATAGTCGGATTGAGGATTTATTAGTAGAAATATACGTTTTTTTCTTTATTACCCTTCTATCTGAGACACAAATTGAGTTTCGAAACTTCCTCTCGTCTTCAGTTTTTCAGAAGCTTCTCCTCCGAAAACCAGATTCTCGTTCACCATCTTCATTAGGACCAGTCTGACAAGTTCCCCCATATACTTGCCTCCAATCATCTTCTCGTAGCTATTTCATAGAAAAAGTAAACAGTGAACATTAGGTCACCATTTAGGACATCAAACCATTTTGACGAAAATCCATATTTTCCATCAGATAAATAGATTTATTTTGTATTCTGGCAATAGACACTCAATTAATTTGGGTTGACACAACCAATTTTTGGCATTCGTTATTGTAAACTGTTAAAAAATGGCAATAAAAAACTATATATATATATCATAGCCAATCATGCTTTAAAGGGGTGTCCCTCAATGATGACATAGTGCTAGAATAATTGATGATGGTCGTGGTGACCCCCACAGATCGTTAGAATAAAGTGATCACTTAGTCTGGAATAATATAGTGTGTCCTTACAGTTGCTGACCAGGATTCAGGGAGCCCTCGTCCACCACTCGATCATACTCCAGACGGAAGTCTTCTATTTCACCTGTGTCACCAAATGCACCCCATTCTGTATTGACGCACATACGACCTTCTTCTCCTTCCACCAGTCCCACGTTGCACATCTCTTCCATGTAACAAGCATTGCATCCAGTGCCTGGAAGATCAAGATAAAATGAAAATAAATGAAGGATCAACTCTTTAAGGCTCAGTGCACATCTCCCTCTTCCGATGGAGGTATACATGGGCACACAGTGATATACTGTATGTCTCCCGTTGAAAAAAAATCACATTCTGCATGACCCCAGAATTAAAAAATTCAGCTGGAAGAGTAATGTATATGGGGACCTCCTGATTCTCCCCAGCATATGATGTCAGGAGAGAGAAGGATCCAACATGATGAAGCTAAGCGTTCCTGTGTATAGAGAAGTCTGGGGAAATAGTTGCCGTCTGAACGATCATTCGGTCGACAGCTATCTGATTTCACCACCCAAACTATTCATATGTGCATGTAGTTCTCTAAAAGACAAGTCCAGCAATACACTTACATGGCCAGCCCGTTTCTCCATTACTGAGAAATCAGCATTTTAATTTACATGCAAATGGATATGGTTGATCTGAAGCCTCTGTCACTCCAGCTCTATTCCCTGCCTCCTGCTGCTTGCTGATGGCTCCTCTGCCTGACGTCACACGGCATATAGGCTGTCAGTCAAGCAGGAGGAGGCGGCGATGGGCGAGGAATAGAGCTGGAGTGACAGAAGCTTCAGATCTACAAATAAGTCTTGTGCTTCATATCAATTCAGAAGCTGATTTCTCAGTGACAGAGGAATGGACTGGTCATGTAAAGGTATTGCTGGACTTGCCTTTGAAAGAGATAAATAGTTTGGTGGGTGAAATTCTGCTGACAGATTCCTTTAACGTTTTTCTGTACTGACTATGTGCTCTCCTCAAGAACAGACTTTACCCTCGTAGACCACCGGCTTGTAAATACACACTTACCTACTATCATGCCAACTTCACAACGGTGATCTTCATAGTAACAAGAGATCATGGTGGCAACAGTGTCATTGACCATAGCAACAACATCCATCTCAAAATCCTGGAGGGGACAGAAATAACATTAATATAACTACAGGGGAACATAAAGGAAGAGTATAATGTATATAGATCCCTCTCCCACATCCATGTATATAGGTCAGTGTCTCTCTTTGTGTCTTCTTATGTTAACTTAGCCTCCCGGCTTCTACATGTCAGGGTCTTCTTTACTCACTAAAGATTACTATATGGTCTTATAATTGCACTTTATGATTGAAAGCATTGATTAACCCCCTTATATCTGTAGCACACAGGTTTTAATATCTGTAGGTCTGGTGACCACGTATAATGATTGCGCTATGCACTTTACATAATCTGGTACAGATAAAAGGTTTACTAACGAACTGGTCACAATTTTATTGACTAATGTACAAATTTCCTTTGTTTAACTAGATATTTCATATATTACCTTTGACACTGACTATACATTTTGTAGTGCAGCAGTAGCACACTATGCAGTGATGAGGCAATAACCCAGCAAAGTTCAAAGCAAAACGTCTCTTTAATGTTCAACTCAACACGGCACACGACATCCTCTGGATCGCAGCCTGGAAACATATCCTCTGGTTTACAGTCATTAAATATGCTAGTCCTCCTCTTGAGACCAGTTGCCGTGGGCAACTGCACCACCGTGTTAATGTTCTACTCACAGCTTTACACAGTACACAATATCCTCTGGATTACAGCCGGGAACCATATCCTCCAGTTTACAGTCACTAAACACGCCAGTCCTTCTTCGGGCACAGGACAGTCTACATCTGTTTCACCGCTGGGCACAAGACAGTCCACCTCCGAGACCTGTGCCATGGGCGACTGCGCCGCTGTGAACGCTGTGGGTGCCAGGTTCTTCAGCTGCCTTGGACGTTTGGCTCTGCCAGCCTGTGTAGCCTCACACAGGTGGAGCTCTGCAAAGCCGACTGCTCTGCACTCTAGCCCACACCAAACTGACTCTGACCCTGACACACCCAAACCCTATACTGCAGGGTTTTTAACTAGCAACCTGTGGCCTTCAGCCACATGGAAAACGCGGGCCAGGAATGAAACGGACTGCAACACTACCATCTGCAGTCTGTTTCAAAAGACCAAAACCCAGAGCAGGTTTTCCCAAAATCTGCCTTGGACAAACAGCATGTTCAAGACCAATACTCACTTTAGTCTGCATTGTAACCGCTGCTACGCCTGTGATTGCAATTCCCTCTTATGGCCTCAATACGCCTCCGTGCGCATCCTGGGGGGAACATACAGTGCCCCCTACATGTGACACCGGTCACTGCCTCACAATTTATATAGACTTATATACCTACCTATCTGGACATGGCACTAAGGTGTTGCTACCCTTTAAAATGTTATCTTGGTATCTTTTACCTTTTATTTGCTTGTCTATGCATTATTCATATTTATATGTGCAATAAACTTGAATATACAATTTCATTATTGCTCGACTGTCCATTTTTTTCTTTGGCTATTTATGTAAAATGTTATGGATGAGCTCTTCTTTAATTAGCCTTTTTTGGGGATTATAATGTATATAGACAGCATAGAAGATTAATTTGTACCTGTATCTTTATTCATACATGTATGTGCTTTATATAGAAAATTTGTAGGAACGGGGAAGGAAGCAATAGGGGACCTTAGATTTGCTGCAATTATGTTCAGGCTTATGGCCAGAATGGAGCATCAGGCACAGAAAACAAGACGTGCCTACTTTTTCTTTACTAAAGGACTATCACCAATTACCATTATTGCTGCCACACTGAAACGTTACATCAAGTTACCATCACATCACAACTCACCCCTCGTCTCTTGATGGCATCTCTCAGCAGTCCAACAACATTGTTCCCCTCAGCACCAGAAGCTTTAAATCCTTTGGTCCAGTTCAGTAGGATCCCCTATAGAGAACATATACAAAACTCAATTAATAAAAGCACTATCAGAATTTTTTCATAACATGGAGATAACTAAAAACACAATATACTATTTATATGGCAGTTAAGGCCATATAGTCACCATACACAATAAAAAAAAACCTCTGAACTCTTCACATTGGCGTCACTGGACGACCATGTCATTTTTATAGAGGCCTCCAAACTGTCTCCATATTAGTTAAGCTGATGCCAGACGTAGCTCACATGCACACTTACCTAATTGAGTGTGCATGTGTATCAGGGTCACTGGACACTTTTAGTGGATATATGTCCACATTTCAAGTATGTTAAAACTGGTTCACCTTGTCAATATCCTCATGCCGGACTGGGAAGGAGAAGGTAAATCCAAGGGGCAGTTTCTTGTGTTTCATGTTCTGCTGGTCCAGATAATCTGAGATACACTCCGCAATGTAATCAAACAGCTGGAAAGGAAACGCTAGGTTATTATAAAAGGTAATTCTACAAAAATACTCCATCTATTTCTTGAGTACTTTACCATTGCATGTCTGATTTTCCACGGATTTCAATATGGATTCTGCGCCTGAATCCACATGGAAGTCACTAACGATCTGCATCATATGAGCTTGGATTGGGTTTTGAGAATCTCGTTCACATGCACAAGAAAATTTCTATGCAGTTTTCCATTTGCATGGTGAAAAATAAAATCTACTGAAGAAATAACTAATTTTGGCCTGAAATGCCAATAATTTAGCCCCATTGAAGGACAATGAAACTCATCCTTTTGCAAATCTGCTCCAAATCTGCCGCGTCCACAAAATATCAGTGGCAGAAATCCAGGGGTCTAGCCTTGTATTTCAATATGAAGTGTGAACATTCCCTTGTTAGGACGTCATAAGATCAATAAATTCACATAAATTATACCATTCCATTCTTTAATTCAGACATCTAATCTGCCTGTCATGAATATGGAGAAGAAGTCATCACGGACTCGTCATTTGCTTTAAGCATCAACGAATGGTTCTATAATATTGTTAAAGGGGCTGTTCACTCCTAGGGCAACCCCTTCTCATTCTGAATGTTTGCCCCCGTAATACTATTTTGAAAAATGTAATAAAAATTCAATTATAAAAAAAAAATAAAACCACTTATAGTCACTTCCCATGCCGGCGCAGTTGCAGCGGTGTCGGCACTCGATTTCCTGGGGTCTCGTGAGGTTTTTACATCACACGTACTAGTGGACAACCCCTTTAGGCTTTTAACTTGTTATAATAAATATGTAAATGATGATTTTACCCAAAATATGTTTATAGCTTTTCCTAAAATTTCAGGTGTATTGATGAGTGGATTGGGATACTGAAAATTATTAGTCGAGTCAGTATTTTGACCATATTATCATTTTTATTCAGATTTTCCAACTTCGCATTGTATAAACATGAATTATTATTGGATGAAGCATATCAGGTGACGTGTGTTTGTGTAATGAGGCATAAGGATACAACGACCTTTATCAAGCTGTGCAGAATTATCAGGCAGCTTGTTTTCCTCAGACAAAATGGGCCAAATAAGAGATTTACCCGACTCCGCAAAAGTCAGAAATCGTGAAAAGTCTTATAGAGTGAGCAGCAGTCTGTAAATTGCTAAGATGTTGGGGTGATCACAGAAACATCAGAAGTTTTGTTGTGTTTAGGCAACAAGGAGCAAAATATGTGTTGAGAATAAAAGACGCAGATTAATTGCCAAAGATGTGAGAAGAATCAAATGTGAAGCGACCAGGAGCCATTATCCTTCAGTGCTGTCATATTCCAGAGCTGCAGCCTCCCTGGAGGCCAGAATACAAGGATGTTCAGTGCGCAGGACATGGCCGAGTAAGGATGCACACGACCCAGTGAGCAAGACACAGAATGCACAAGGTGTCAGTGCTCAGGAGGACAGGCCAACCTAGGTGATGGAGGCTGACACCGCCTCCCTGAGCAAGCACAGAAGTACAAGGTTTCAATGCCAGAGACATGGCCGAGGTAGGAGGCTGACACCCAACCATCACTGAGCAAGACACAGAAGTACAAGGTGTTCAGTGCTCAGAGACATGGCCGAATAAGGAGGCTGACACCCGACCACCACTGAGCAAGACACAGAAGTGCAAGGTGTTCAATGTCAGAGACTGGCCGAGGTGAGGAGGCTGAACCACCACCATCATGAGCAAGACACAGAAGTACAAGGTGTTCAGTGAGCAGTAGGAGCTGGACATGAGGTAGAAGGCAGGCTGTGTGATCGACCTGCCAAACTACACCACATGTAGGGCTTTACGACACTAAGGGGCAATGGAGAAAATGTACAGCAGGACAGCCGAGCCCGTAGAAGTCTATGGGGATTTGTCACAGGTAGCTGTGGCTCGGTCTGTGGCCCTGGCGGTCTGGCGTATGTTGGGGGAATATTTACAGGGGATAGATTTATATACAGTTCGTGACGCCACCTGTAGTATTCTGGTAATTTGTACCAGCGCTGCTATCGATCTCTGAGGGGATGGTGATGCAGCTAGATGTCGGGTCCCCTACAGGTGGGACTCTTCCCTCAGGTCGGTAGTTAGGTGAGGATTGTGCAGGCATGCAATAATAACTCAGTCTCACACAGTCAACGTCTTTCCATACCTTTACTTGCAGGATGATAAGGCAGGTCCCAGGGAGGCTGATGGGGTTGATGGAGGATGAGCTTTGAGGCAACAGATAAGCAAGTTAGGGGCCTCCTTTACTTTCCAATGAAGCTGAGTACGACCAGCCTGAAGCGTAGTCCTCTCTATGATTCCAGCTAGTCTTTAGCTGTTCTGCCCAGTCAAATTTGTGTTAGAAGCCTTCCTGCGAGGGAGCTGAATCCTTTTCTTGTCGTGCACAACTCAAAGTCTTCACACCCCCTGACTCCAGCTACGTTCTGACTATAAAGGGGCTTGTCTGCCGCGACCTAGGGTCCGGTAGATTCCTGGTTTTCTCTTCACTATGCTGTACAATAGTGATCCTTCGGTCCCCAGTAACCGGTTGCAACGTGCAGGACTTTTCCAAGTCAAAAGCACTTCTCCAATTACCTTCCTTCCACTTTGCCCTTCGCCTTGCTTGTCTCTTAATAGGTAGTTCAGTCTTTCTTCCAGTGGGGCACAGCTCTGACTAGACTAAGGTGTATACAGACACCTACACCAGACTCCACTTTCTGAACTGATGATAGACTTAAACTGGACACGTCTACTCTGTCCAAGGACAGGAAACTGACTTCTCACTCTGAAGTCCGGACACTGACTGACTAAATCACTCCCTTCCACACCCCTGCTGGGTGTGTCAGAAGTGTACACGATGTCATGAAGAGACCTTAACTGTTACCTCTCCACTCATCCTCCTGGTATTGTGTACCAGGGCTACACATTCCCCCATGGTAAACGACAGCACTCCCGGGCTGTAAAATATAAAGAGACATTTTTGTTCATACAATAAACATTAAACAATAACATCTTCCCATCCGGGAGGTGAGAACACCTTGAACGTTACGAACAATAACATTTTACATATAGAAATACAAAAGTATCAAGTAGCATTTAATAAATATATATACAAGATACTTGTGAAGGACCCGCACCAAACCTTCAACGTGGGTCCTGGGTGGGCTGCAGGACATCCAAATGCAGACCTCACTCAGTGCCACACCACACGGGTTTTTGGTTCAGAGGTGAGTCAAGGTTTCATGTGAAACCATTAAGAAGGCACTTTAGTGCAACTATTTACAGGATACAGTTTTTGGGCTGGCTCAGTCCTCAGCCTCTGAGTCCATTGTTAAACGAAGACATAATAGAGAAAAAACACATTTATATATATAGACTTTTACAATGTTCACACAAATTCGTTATAATCACTGCTGATATCTAATGGGTAATTTCCCTTTGTGATTCTTTCTGATCTACGTGGTGTAGTTTCAGGTATAACAAGTTGCGATCTGTCTGCACTGCGTAACGGCAAACTATAGAACTGCCTTAACCTTTCTATGGATCTGGCAAGCGTACTGATGGCTGGGCGGTGTGAGTCAGCTTCACCAGGAGATCCCATAGTATGGGGCGCTGCTTCAGATGATCCATCTTGAGGTTCCACAGGTTGAGGTGTTGCTGGGATGGGTAACTCCTGAGCGGGCTCAACTGGCACCACAGGCACAACTGGGGGTAAAACTTCCTCTTGTGGCTGATAAAACTGCAACACTGGAACTATCACAGCATCTCCCAGTCGGGGCCAATCCGCAGGAAAATCTCCCAGATCGGTGTGTATGACCTCTTCCTTTCTTTCTCTTTGATTGAGGACAGGGTTCTTTTCACAACTCTTTAAGTGTTCTGGACACAACTTCAAATGATCTCTGGACACCGTGGTTGTTGTTCTTCCTCCGTCTTTACTGACGACACAAACTTTTCTGTTGTCGTATTTAGAATCTTGTATGACGTAGGGTTCTTGCTCCCACTGATTATCCAGTTTATGCATCTTTCTTTTTCTTTTTAATACTACCTCTCCAGGCATCAGAGGCTTGGCAGGAGCATTTCGGTTGTAAACATCTTCCTGTTTCTCCCGTGCCTTATTAAGACTTTCCTCCACACAGATTTGTACTCTTCTGTATTGCTCTTGCCGATTGACGTCCCAGTTCTCAACAGCGTCGTCTGCCTCCGGTTCTACCACTCCAAGTTCTAGATCCATTGGTAGTTTTCCGGGCCTTGCTCTCATAAGATAGGCTGGAGTGCAGTTAGTTGAGCTTACAGGTATATGGTTGTACAAATCAACCAAATCAGGTAGTAAATCCGGCCATCGATTCCTGTCTTCCAACGGTATGGATCTCAACAAGTCAAGGACAATATGGTTCATCTTTTCACAAAGACCGTTGGTTTGAGGGTGATATGGTGTTGTTCTTATTTTCTTGCACCCGTACATATGACAGAATTCCTTGAATAAATCAGCTTCGAAAGCAGGTCCCTGATCGGTTAAGACTTGCTCGGGATACCCATGCGGTCTGCAGAAGCTTGCTTGAAAGGTCTTCGCGGCCGTCACTGCGGTCTGGTCTTTCACTGGAACGACTACCAGAAATCTGGAGTAATGGTCCACCATGGTCAAGGCGTATGAGTATCCAGATCTACTCGGCGACAGTTTGACGTGGTCCAGGGCCACAATCTCCAGGGGACGAGTCGTCCGGATAGGTTGCAGGGGGGCCTTTTGACTACCGTAGTCCTTTCTTCTGAGACCACAGGGTCCACAGTTCCGACACCACCTCTCGACAGAGCTGCGCATCCCTACCCAGTAGAACCGGCATCTCAACAGGGTCTCCAGCTTCCTCCAGCCAAAGTGTCCTGCTTGATCGTGGTACGCTTCCAACACCATTGGGACGTCTGCCTTGGGGACCACTATTTGCCAGACCATCTCATGGGTTCTGGGGTTGACGTATCTCCTGCACAACTTCTCACGGTATAGGAACAACCTGCTTTTCTCGTTCCACAGGAGCTTGGCTGACATAGGTGCATCCTTTTCCAGAGAGGAGCCTTCCTGACTTAACAACTCCTTGATGCGGCTGACCACTGGATCACTGTCCTGAGTCTCTTTCCAGCTGTGATGGGGTAAAGGATTTAATGTTGCACCATACTGCTTTCTGTGAACTCGATGCTCATGGACTACCCCATTTCGATGGAACGCGGGTAGCTCAATTTCTTCCAGGTCGTCCGATTCTTCTTCCGTATCAGAGTCATGCGGCATTCGGGACAACGCATCAGCATTAGCATTCTTTCGACCTGCCCGGTACTTGATAGTAAACTGGTAATTGGACAACCGAGCCATCCATCGCTGCTCCATGGCACCCAGCTTGGCGGTTTCCAGGTGCGTTAACGGGTTGTTGTCTGTGTACGCCGTGAACTTATTGGAGGCCAGATAGTGCTTAAATCTTTCAGTAATGGCCCAGACCAGCGCCAGAAACTCTAGCTTGAAGCTGCTATAATTTTCCGGATTCCTTTCAGTTGGCCTGAGTTTTCTGCTAGCATATGCGATGACTTTTTCTTGTCCATTCTGCTTCTGACTGAGAACGGCTCCCAACCCTTCATTACTGGCGTCGGTGTACAACAGGAACGGTTGGCTGTAATCAGGATAGGTTAAAATCTCATCACCTGTCAGGATCTCTTTCATCTTTTGAAATGCTTCAGCCTGTTCCTTACCCCAATTGAAAGGAGGGTTTCTGCTCTTTAAAGATTGTCCTACCAGGAGGTCCTGTAAAGGAGCTGCCTTCTTCGTGTAATCTTTCACGAATCTCCTGTAGTAACCCGTTAGTCCCAGGAACTGTCGCACTTCCTTAAGGTTCTTCGGCTCCGGCCACTTCTGGATGGCAGTGACTTTCTCTGGGTCCGGCGCTACTCCTTCCGAACTGACGATGTGCCCCAAGTATTGTACCTTCTGCTTGAGTAGATGGCATTTTGAGGGTTTCAACTTCATCCCGTACCTGGACAGGGACTCAAACACTTCTGCCAGGTGCTTCAGATGGTCCTCATATGTCTTGGAATACACGATAACGTCGTCTAGGTATAGCAGCACGGTTTCAAAATTGAGATGTCCCAGACAGTTTTCCATCACTCTCTGAAATGTTCCTGGGGCACTACTGAGCCCAAACGGCATTCTGTCGAACTCACAGAGCCCCATTGGGGTGGTGAAAGCCGTTTTCTCACGATCCTCCTCAGCCACAGCCACTTGCCAGTAACCACTAGTCAGATCAAGGGTAGAAAAGTAGTTAGCCGTTTTCAGAGCAGCTAATGATTCCTCTATGCGTGGTAGCGGGTATGCATCCTTGTGTGTTATGCGGTTCACCTGCCTGTAATCCACACACATTCTCATACTACCATCTTTCTTTTTAACCAGAACTAGAGGGGCTGCCCAGGGACTACAACTATCCCTTATCACCCCAGCTTTCTTCATATCATTCAACATTTCTTTAGCCTTCTGATAATGAGCTGGAGGTATGGGCCTATACCGCTCTTTGATGGGAGGATGACTGCCTGTAGGGATATGATGTTGTACTCCCTTAATTGTCCCAAAATCAAGTGGATTTTTGCTAAACACTTGGGCGTACTCTTGCACCACCCGTAATACCCCTTGCTTCTGGTGAGCGGGAGTGGTGTCCGTCCCAACATGGAGTTGCTGACACCATTCCGCCACCTGGGTTGCTGGGTCATTGTCCTCCTCTATTTGACAGGAGTCTAAGGACTCAGCCGGGAGAATAGAATTATTATCAACAGCATGAAGTTTAGCAATGGTTGCATAACGGGGTAAATTTACCTCATCATCTCCCCAATTGAGAAGCCGTACCGGTACTCTTCCATTCACCACTTCTACTACTCCCCTAGCAGTCATAAGTGTAGGTCTATGTTCTGAATGGTGGGGTTCTACTACAGCTTGGTAATTCTGTCCCCTCAGACCTATGGCCGCCCTGCACCAAATGATCATTTCACTCATTGGGGGTATCACAATAGGATCTGAGTCAGTGACCCGTACATTACCAATTTCGCCGTCGGTAAGCTTCGCTTGCTGCTGACACACCAGGGCCCGGATCTCTCTTTGGATTACTCCTCTCTGCCTTGGTCGGGCAATCTCAGCGAGCTGTTGGAGTAAGAACACAACTTCTCCCAAACAATTACCGATAATGTTAGTACCCAAAATGATATTTAAACCGTTCTCCTCATTTACAGTCTTTACTACCAGAAGCCCTTGGTCTTTCAACTCCTCTCTGCCCACCTTTACATCTACACATTTTGTTCCGAGTACTTCTACAGGAAGACCATTAGAAGCATACACAGTAAAGTCAAGGCTCGGAGGTTTAAGACTGTCCATTGACCAGTACTTGGTATATAGAGCATCAGGTATTAGGGTCACCTGGGACCCAGTGTCTAAACAATGCTGGAACAGCAATACCATCTAGAATAATAGACAGGTAGGGTCGCCCGCCCACATACCTGCGGTTCCAGTCTAGGGGGCCTGACGGGTATTCTCCTGGGTGTTGGCCCTTGGACCCAGGTTCTGCCCGTTTAAAGGACACTGTGTAGACAGATGACCTTTCCGGTTGCAGCGATAACAGATGATCTCTCGACGAGAAGGGTGTTGATCAGAGGTTGCTCCTGGGGGTGGCGTTGTCCTCCTCCGGGGGGGGCGACGTCTTCTTTCTCCTCCGGTGCATCCACGGAACGTCCTCTGGGCAGTCAGCTAGCAAGATCTTCCCTTCCTCTTCTTTCCGCAGCTGTAGGGCACTCATCACAGCGGCCAGATTTTTAGTCAGCTGGCGCACCTCTGAGCGCAGACAGTCCAATTCACTAGGAGGTGTCACCTGCGCTTTGGCTTCAGCCACTAGCGGGGAACAGGGGGTTACTGCCGGTTCCAGAGTGACTTCACCCTGATGATGTTGGGTGGCCACCTCAGGTTTGCCCAGGGGCCGCAGCCCTTTTATTGCCATGTCCTTTAGGGCATCAAGGTAGCATCCGGATGATCTAAGGACCACCAATTTACAGTTCTGCGTTCCTCTGGGGATCTCAATCCCTGTATAAATTGTTCTTTCAGCATTCTATTCTCGTCGATAGCATTTAAGTTGTTAATTTGCTTGAGGGCTCTCAGGGCTCCCTGTAGTCGGCAAGCATAGTCCCGGATGCTGTCACCTGGCTGTTGTGAACAGTGATAGAAGGCCATCCGGAGATCCGTTTCTGTGCGGTCTTCAAATATGGCATGAAGCTTCAGGAAGATCGCAGGCACCGACTCCTGATCAACGGTATCCCAAGTCTCCACTTCCCTCTCAGCAGCGCCAGTTAGCTGCCCTATTAGCACAGCAGCTTTTTGTCTCTCAGGCATGGAGTACATTTCTAGGATGCTGCATAACTTCCGCTTGAAGCCTGCTAATGTGCCTGGCCCACCGCTGTATTGGGGAAGCCATTTCGCCCCAGGCATATATGGGAGCGTTAGTGGCATGATCGGGACTACCGGACTGGGTGCAGGGCCTGCGCCCCCATCCGGCGCTACAATACCAAGCGGTGCGGGATTGGGGCCTCCGGCCGGGGCCGCACTGTCAGCCGGTTGTTGTGACATCTTAGCGCCCCCTTGGTTAAACGGAGCCTACCGGTTTCAGACGCTGCTACTTCACAGGCACAGCAGTGGGAACAGGACCTTCGTCGCAGGCGCTCTGATGTCAGAGCGTTCACTTCCTGTTGCAGGACCTGCCGATGAGTCAGAGCCGGGGGCGTGTCCAAGACTTTGCGCGCTCTTTCAGGTACGCCCACCTTCTTCTCCAGCGCCTGAGGGCGCGAATATGGCGACAAAAATGGCGATTTTGGCGCCAAAAGTGCAAACGATCCTTTTTCACAAAAACACTCCACAGGCACACAGGGCTCGCAATGCTGCAAGTTTCGTATCCTGTTCGTGACGCCAAGTATTTGTGTCGACCCGCCACCCACAATTGTGGGTTACCAGGGCAATGGGGTACTCAGAGCCGAGCCCGTAGAAGTCTATGGGGATTTTGTCACAGGTAGCTGTGGCTCGGTCTGTGGCCCGGGCGGTCTGGCGTATGTTGGGGATATATTTACAGGGGATTGATTTATGTACAGTTCGTGACGCCACCTGTAGTATTCTGGTAATTTGTACCAGCGCTGCTATCGATCTCTGAGGGGATGGTGATGCAGCTAGATGTCGGGTCCCCTACAGTGGGACTCTTCCCTCAGGTCGGTAGTT